>CM052712.1:59250509-59316379 GCA_028551405.1 Uromys caudimaculatus | reverse complement strand
TCCAAACAGAAATTGTCCCTATTTTAAAACAACAACAACAACAACAAACCAAACTCAGTTCCCCACTTCTCCCACCTCCTAGCAACCATCAGCTTGCTTCCTGTCAGGAAGGGATTGTCCTTTATTGATTACGTAAATAGGATTACACGAGTCATCTTTGTTCCTGGCTGCTTTCACTAAGCACCATGGTGTCAAGGTCCATTCACGTTGTAGTGTGCGTTTATATTTCATTCCTTCTTTTGGCTGCATAGTACTCCTCTGTATGGACCTACCACATTCTGTTGGTTCATACCGATAGATAGCTGTTAAGATTCCTGCTCCATTTTGGCTATTGTAAACAGCTGCTATGGATATTCACGTTTTTTGTGTAGACATATGCTTTCATTTCTCTTGTGTACAGAGGTTGCACTGCTCTGCCTTTGAGAAGCTGTGTTTATTTGTAGTTTGTTTTTTGGTTCGAGGCTGGCTTCGAACTTGTGATCCTTCCTCTGCATTACACCTGTGTGTAGCGAATCCTTCACTACTCCTGTTACTGGCCTTCCTGTGGCTGTCTCACTGTGGTTTTGCCTTAGGCAGACATTGTTGAGAGCCTTTTCACATACCTTAATTTAAAAAAGAAAAGAAAAGCTTGTAGGTCTTAACTGGCAGGACTGGTGCCATCCCACCCTTAAAGGAGGCGTGCTAATCAATATTTAGCAGCTGGGGGCCCTGGGTTTTAGCTTTGTGAAATTCTGTTGGAGTAAGCATTTCCACTATGTCTGCTATCTGATGTCCAACGTGATACTGAGGACAGAGCTAGGTAAGGCTGTTCTCATCAGTAGCTCCAGCCCGACAATGGAGCGGAGGGGGAGGCTGAAGGGAGCTCTTTTGAGGCTGCCCGGTTGTGCATGCAGAAGGGCAAAGCCCCCCAGGGTACCATTCCCACGTTAGTCAGAAGAGAAACGGATTTCATATTAATTATCTGCCCCTAATCTTTAAACACTGTCGTAAGAGTAATCTAAAGCTGAGGGGACTTAATTAACGAGCTTACTGGCTCCCAGCTGATTAGTGTCAGGATTTAAATAACCCAGGTCTCCATTACAGCAGGGCTCTCTTCTGTTCATCAAGTATTATGGGTTGGAGTTTTTAGTCCACCCTCAGGCTTGGTGATTTGCAGATTCGCACATGCTGTGTTCAGAACTGTCATTTGTTAAGTGGAAAGAGGCAGAGCCATGTGAAGAAAGGGGAAAGACTCACACAGTGAAGACTGTTAGGAACCATGGTGTGAGCTTCCAAAAGCTCTCTTCCAGGGGACTCAACTCCAGCATGCTTAATTAACCCCAGCAGTGGCTGTG
Source organism: Uromys caudimaculatus (assembly GCA_028551405.1). NCBI lineage: Eukaryota > Metazoa > Chordata > Mammalia > Rodentia > Muridae > Uromys > Uromys caudimaculatus. The sequence continues at coordinate 59,315,045 of CM052712.1, read as the reverse complement.
GAACTCGCTCTAAGTGTCTGTGTCTTCTTCATGGTTTGCCTTCAATTCCAAACTTCAGGAAAAAGCAGGTGTTCAGCAAAACTTGTTTTCATAAACTGAGCCCAGTGAGTCAGTCAGAGCTGGGAATGTGACCGCGTCCCCAAGCCTTCTCAAGAAGAGCTGTCCATCTCAGTGGGCTGTTTTCTTCACAGGGACCAGATGCAGAAGGGGTGAAATGGCCAGAGGAGGGAGCCGGTCTTTGCTACTACCATCTGTAGAAAACTGGATGTTAGGCGGCTTTCTAAACTCGGCCTGCTCAGGCGAACAGACGTGCGCGCATGCGCAGCACCTCCGGTACGGAATGTGGCGGCTGCGGGGCTTGGAAGTTTCTGTGGAGTTCCTCCCAAGTGTCATGAGTTCTGATTGCCCAATGCAGATGGCTCTGAGTGGCTTCCCAAGCCTGTCTCTGGAATCTTGGCGACTCCCCACCTCCCCCAAAGGCTTTTACCAGAACAGCTGAGCTCTGCAGTTTGTGTCCCAGAACCCCAGACACCCTGTCTCCTCTGATTCATATTTTGCACTGGTGAAGTTAGATGAGAAGCATTTTCCTCTGCCTGGCTTCCCTTGTGTCTGGGTCACGTGCAGAGGCGACTGAGGAGTTTGTGGGTGTCCAGTTGTCTCGGCACATTCCGAGGACTTCTCGGGAGGAGTCAGCCCCTGTGCCCAGAGGCTGCTCCCTCTTCTGAGTTACCCTCAGGACTGAGGGAAAGGACACACTGGCTGCTATCTGCCTTGAGGGTCTCAAGTCCAGGGAAGAACTCTTTTCCTGCTGTGTGTTTTCTTGGTTTCCGCTCCTTCGGCTCCTTCGGGTGTGAAGACTGGAAGGAGTCTTTGTGAGAGTTGGGCAGAACAGATTTTTTGGCTGATGTACAAAGCACTGGTCTTGATGTCCAAAGGTCCTTCACACTTACTGTTTTACCTGACACTGAGCAGGTGGATGCATCAGTGCTGCCGTTTGAGAAATGGAGTCGATGATGACAGTTACAACCTGTTTGGGGGTGGGGGTGTGCCAGTCAGGAAAGTGGTACATCCGACACTACAAGTAGAGCAGCCTGGCTTGAGTGAGCCTCGAAGGAGAGTCAGTGACATTGCTGTTATGAGGTCTCAGGGTGCCTGGACCCATTTTAGTTGTGAGTACTTGTTTTGGTTTGAGACAGAAGAACGCCTTGCCCTCTCCACCCATTGCTTTAAACCTTTCATGCTCAGCTGAATATATTGCATAGTATTTTAAATCAGTAATGAACATTTAAGGTTACTGTTTGAATGGAGTTTCAGGGTGTGTGTGTGTGTGTGTGTGTGTGTGTGTGTGTGTGTGTGTTGTGGGGGTTGGGAAGGGACAATCTCTCCACCTTCGACAAACCAGTGAGCTCTGGGGCCATTCTAGCCATACTTCATACTGGCTCAGTGAGCTGAACACTTGCTCTGAGGAGGTCAGATGCACAAGAATAATTTTCTTTGCTTCTCCTACCACAAGGACCACCCACAGTCTGCATCCAGGTAGAGGCCAGAGTCATACAAACTGATTTAGATGCATTCCTGGGCTCCCTAAAGAGACTGCTGTGTCAGCTTGGGTTTATGTTGTAGAAATTGAAATTTTAGCCAGAGTCTTTAACTTTGTTATCTTCTTGATACTTATAAGAATGCATTATGTTTTCCTGTTGTGTGCTTTACAAAAATCATACTTTTTCTCATTGCTTTAGACAAATTTCCACTCTTGTTTGTAGCCTAGACTGGTCTCGAACTTGCTTCAGTTTCCAGAAAGCTAGGAATCCAAGTATATGCCACTATTCCTGACTCAAAGCCATTGTACTTAAGAACTTTGTCTGTGCATATCTTCTGCTAATTCTTTTTTTAAAAAAAGATTTATTTTTTATTTATGAGTACACTGTAGCTGTCTTCAGACACACCAGAAGAGGGCATCAGATCCCTTTACAGATGGTTGTGAGCCACCATGTGGTTGCTGGGAATTGAACTCAGGACCTCTGGAGGAGCAGTCAGCGCTCTTAACCGCTGAGCCATCTCTCCAGCCCCTTCTGTTAATTCTTTACTTAGTAATTTTCAAACCCCCAAACAAACTTATATATACCCCCCAACCCTCACCAAAATCAGAGCACTGAACTTCCTTGTCCCCTAACGCCCTTTTGGGGGTGGGTAGGCAGGGTCTTACTGTGTAGCCCTGGCTGGCCTGGAACCCTGTATGTGGACCAGGCTTACCTCAAACTCACAGAGATCTACCTGTGGCTGCTTCCCACGTGCTGGTGGTAAAGTCATCACTACCTCGCATGGTCCTGTCCCTTCATCCCTGTTCTCTAGCTGCCTCAAGGCTCCTCTGGGTCCTACCTCCATCGCTTTCAGCACAGCTGGAAGAAATATTCTTGGACCTCCTCGATGGCTCTGGCTCGTTGTACAGTGAATGATTAGCAGTGTCTGCCCTACTTGAGTTCCATGGCTCTTGTTCTGGTGGCTCCCTATCTCCTTCAGAGACTCTCCTTTCCCAGCATGCCTCTCTGTGTGCCCATTGCCCACTGTCTCTTCCCACTTGGCATGGCTTCTGTTGGCATCTTTTCCTAATAAGTTTCCCTATTCCTGTGTCTCAGCTTCATGTATCCTGAGGTCTGGACTCATCCAGTTCTATGATTCTGCTTTCTGTGTATAGCTCAGGGATGCCATTTGCCTTGGTCTTCTCCCCACGCCCACCCCAATCCAAGCCACCTCCGCTTCTAAGGTGACTGCAGTAACCTCTGTCTGTATCAGGACTGAGTTACCTATTCTCATGAGATCCCTGAACAACACTGGTTTCAAATGTAGACATTGTTTCTCCTCTCTCAGTGTGGACATTGAGAGTAAAGCCCGGAGGCAGCTCTTCAGGACTCTCTTCAGGGCTGGATCCAAACCAAAGAACTTGATTCTTATCTTTCTTGCTATCACTCTCGTTACGTTCTTTACTGTGGCCTAAGATGGCAACTCGTGCTTTAGCCATCTTATCCGAGTGAAAGCCGCAAGAAATGAGAGAGGCGGATGGGCGGGAGGAGCCGTCTCCCACCAGAGCCTGCTCCCTTTAACAGCCTTCCCTTGTGTTTCACAGAAAGCCTTTTCATCAACTGTATTGATGAGAACTTAGCCTCATGATCAGATTGAGGTACAAACTTATTCTCGACAACTGCATACCTTCCTCAGAGTGCGTGCCGTTAGTAAGAAAATGGGTATTGTGGTAGACAACGAGCAATCACTGTACATCCACTCTCCTCTAGACTACCGTGCACAGTGGCTCTGACCAGTGATAAACAGACAAATAGAATCATGTGCTTCCCTAAGACTCGTTAGGAACTTCATATGATTTCCATCTGCATCCTGGAAGGGAAGCCACTGCCTACCCCGCTCTCAAGGATCTGTAACCTGTATCTCTTCACTTCCCCTCTGCTCTCTTGAGTTCGGATCCTTGAAGGAGTCAGTGCCTTCCACACCCCACTATGGCGTCTAGGCATTGGCTGCGCCCTCTTTCTAGAACGCATGTCCCCCAGTTGACTGACTCAGGGCTGTCTGTTTCAAGACTCAGCTCAGTGATCCCATCTTCCTTAATTCCACTCCATTCTCCCTGCTTAGGTTAGGTTTCCCTGTGTGGAACTGGGATGCAGCTCATTGGAGCGGTTGCACCAGCAGGCTGCAGGCCCTAGGGTCAGTCTTTAGGTACCACCTGAAACAACAACTCAACACCCAACTTATATATCTCCGTGTGTAATGGCATTTCCCATTTTTACTTTGTTACTTGTCTCTTTTTACACATGGGTAGGTTTTATTTTATCATCAGCATGATTATAGTACCCTCTTTCTCTGGTAAATGTGGAATTCCAGACTGAAGGTGACCTGCGAGGAGACTACTTTTGTGTCACGTCTCCGGAAAGGAGAATGGGAGAGAGATGCGTTGCCAGGTCATCAGAGATGCAGAGCAGGACTCAGAGCCATGTCTGGAGCTATCCTACCATGCTCACTTGGTGCTGCCTGTTCTTAGGGAGGTGGCTCCCCAAGGGCACAAGTTCCAAGCTGTGGAGCCAGGCAGCTGTGCCTATAGCCGTGACAGTAGGCATTGGATCAAGCTGGGGTCTCAATTTCTTCACATGCCAATGAAGCAGATACCCTCTCTTCAAGGCTCTATGTCCATACACACCTGTTGGAATATTCCAGATTCCTCTCAATGTGGCTTGGAAGACAGGGAGGAGATGGAAACAGAGACGGTGGTGAACAGCCTTCCCTTCAGCAAATACACAGCATGTAGACAAGGGGAAAAAAATCTCTTCTTCTCTGCTTCTTTTAGTTTTTCTGGCAGAGTCTCTAAAAATTAGACTACCAAAAGATAAGCAGTAATTCTTCCCAGCACATGGGTACCTCCATGGGAAAAGGAAGATGTAGAGACGTCCGTTAAAGCTAGAAGCTCATGTTCTGGGTAACAGGCTGTAAAGCTGTGGCCGGCAGATGGGCTTCGGCTAGCCCAAGACGCGAAGATGGATAACGATGACCTGCACAGGGCTTGCATGTATGTTAAACGCTTTCGTGTTGTGCCAGAATACCTGACAGAGAAGCTTAGGAGAGGAAAGACTAACTTTGGCTTATAGTTTTACTCTGTTGTGGCAGGGGAAGCTGCTCTCTGGCAGAGGGAGTACGTGGTAGACAGAGCTCTTCACAGCAGCCAGACCAGGAAAGCAGAGAGCAGTATCAGAAGCAGGGCCAGGCTGGGACCCCAGACATAACTCCCATGGTCCACCGTCACCAGCAGGGCCCACTTGTTGATCTACAGCTACGGTTCTCCACCTCTGGGTCATGACTCCCGCAGGGGTCACATATCAGATATCCTGCGTCTCAAATGTTTACATTATGATTCATGGCAGGAGCAAAATTACAGTTAGGAAGTAGCAACAAAGCAATGTTATGGTTGGGGTCAGCACAGCATGAGGAGCTGTGTTAAAGGGTCACAGCATTAGGAAGGTTGAGAACCACTGCTCTACTGCCTTTCAGTACAGCACAGCCCAATACTTAGACGTGCACCTTTGGGGACATTTTCCAAACGACACACATGACTCTCTGTCAGCTCCTTGACCAAGGTGATGGGACCATGTTTCTTCCTGAGGAGTCATTCCCCCCAGCCCCTGGGGGAGGGACTTCAGGAAGAGAATGCAGGTCAGTGTGCATCTCCTATACTTGACATTTTCAGTGCTTTTTAACAGAGAATAGTCCTGTCCTTCTGTGTCTACTGGGGGTGGCACTCCATGTGAAAATATGTCCCAGACTATGGCAGAATCAGGAGTGGAGCACAGGCAGGGTGATCCCAGAGCCACCACACCAATGGTTCTCAACCTGTGGGTCTTGTCACCTCTGGGGGTGCATATCAGATATCCTGCATGTCAGATATTTATATTACGATTCATAACAGTAGCAAAATAACAGGAAGTAGCAACAAGATAATTTTATGGTTGGGGGTCAGCACAACACAAGGAAATGTATTAAAGGATCGCAAAAGGTTGAGAGCCACTGCTCTATGCTATGTCACCCCTGGATAAGTCTCTGATCCCATTTGGCTGGCCAAATTGTGCATTTGCATAGGAGTCTATTGTGCACTAATGTTGCTATTTGCTAGCCTCCGTGGCCATCCTCAGAGCCTGCCTGACTGGTGCCGCCTGAGTGAAGAGGAGAAGCTTTAGCCAAAGGTGTCCCAGCTTTTGTTCACAAAGTGCTCCGGGCCTCTGGATGAGTCAGTCTGGTTTCATGCTGAAAGTGAGACAGAGCTATTTAAATAGCTCAAAGGCTAAAAATAGCCCAGTCACACGTGTCAGTCATCATTTTAGAAAAGATTTGCAAAACCTGAGGAAGTCAAGGTAAGCTGTTTGGTCGAAAACAACAGATGTTGAAGCCAGACACGATGGCACAGGCCTGCCATCCCAGAACTTGGGAAACAGATGTAGGAGAATTGCTGTGAGTTTGAGTCTAGTCTGGTCTACACAGTTTCAGGGCAGTTAGGACTTTATAGCTAGACCCTGTGTTAGAAAAACAAAACAGAAGAAAAGAAGAGAAGGAGGGGGGAAGGAGGAGGAAGAGGAGGAGGAAAAAGAAGAGGAGGAGAAGGAGGAAGAGGAAGAGGAAGAGGAGGAAGAAGAAGAGGAGGAGGAGGAAGAGAATAGATGTTGGTGGACAGTGGTCATTTCCGTTTCCTCTTAAAATCTTAGAGAGCTTACTTTATCCCTCGTGTCCCAAACCAGACTCTCATTTCATTTGGTAGACAACCGATGTTTGACACCCGTCCTCCCATGAGTCTTGAAGGTAGCTGTGAGCGAGTGCTCCCTTCTGGGTCTGGTGGTGCTTCACCTTCCCTAGGCCACCGTGGCTTTAGAGTATTAGTCGCTGAGTTAAGGGAGCACTTGCTGTGTCCCTGTAGTACAGCCACCTTAAGCTTATCCCAACTAGTTTACAAACAGATGAGACTCAGTCTGTGGCTGTTTTATTTGGCTTTGATAATTACTGGGGGTAACCCCTAATCTTTTCTAACTGCTGACCTGGCTACATCCCCAGCAGTGTATCCCAGATACTTGCTGTTCCTTCTGGCCATGTGCTCATCATCCATCATCTTCCCCCATGGCGGCTTCCTCTTTCCTCCTCCTCCAACCAGGTCAGTCCAAACACACCTCCCTCTAACCCCTCCAGTAATTGGCTGTAGCCAATCTTATTTAACCAGCAGTTTAAATCAAGGAAAAAGGTTTGCACACCAAAAGCTTATAAACATGAGAAGTCACTTCTGGGTCTAGGCCTTTGGGTATAGCATTTAGCATTCTAATACATAGCTACAGACCAAGCCTCAGCACATTCTAGCTTTTTCCCTAATGCTATGGGAATTGACTGTTTAAATTCTTACTACAAACCAACAGTGTTCTTGATGCTGTTATTTATCACGTTTTACAGCGAGGGGAAGAGGTACAGAGAGCTTGAATCAGTTGTTCAAGAAGAGTCCAGATGCTGGTCACTTTCCCCTTCAGGTCCCCAGTTACAGTTTCTTTATCTCTCTTGATCGTGTGTGTGTGTGTGTGTGTGTGTGTGTGTGTGTGTGTGTGTGTGTGTGTGTGTGTGTGTGTGTGTGTGTGAGAGAGAGAGAGAGAGAGAGAGAGAGAGAGAGAGAGAGAGAGAGAGAGTGTGTGTTTCTGGAGATCAAACTCAGGCCCCGGTGCTTACAAAGCAAGCACGTCACCCACTGATCCATGGTCCCAGCCTCACTTTGATGCATCTTAATGTACCAGTCACACAGATACAGTTTCTAGCCCTGGCAGAGCATCTTGGAACTACATCTCTCTACCTCCCCATGTTCGGTGCCTCTAACAGTCTTTCTTCTTTCCTTTTTTGGGGAAACTCTTATCTGTGATTCAAGGTCTGATTCAAGGAAGTGCCTCCTTCATGAAGCTTTCTCCGATCTGTCCCCTAGACCAGTGAACCTCTTCGTGGGTCCCACTGCTATCAGTGAAGGATATCCCACTCTACTATAGAAGTCCTTCATCCTTGGCTGTCTGGTTAACCGTTCCCTGCATCTTACTACCAGGAGAAGCTGTATAAATGTTGAGTAATGAAACTGGAAGAAGGTGTAGGAGAGAGAACAGGTAGTGTAAGGGTATTCAGTTGTTAATCCCTACTTATTATCCTTCCTAAGAAGCATGCAACGTTGATTTAGAAGTGGACACGCAGTGTGACCCCCCTTCCTTTCATGACACAATATTTTATAAATCGTGTTGATAATCATAATATCCGTAAGCCATGTAATTATCTTGGCAATCAAAATAGCCTATAATGTAAAATGATTATCCCTATAATTATGTGAATCTAATTAATTAAAGCTAATCAAATTCTAGGTCAACACCAGATATCAGTTGCACTTTGTTGGGAGCTAGTGGTGACCACACCAGGAATACCCCCACCCTTTACCTGTTCAGTCTGGCACAGGTAGTAGGTACTCAACAGAAGGTCACACAAGTAGGAACAGCTGTAGTGGTAGGTATACAAGCTGCTTGTAGTAGATGAGCAAGTTCAAACTATACTGAGCAGAATCATTTGAAATAGTCAATATTGGATCATTTTTGTCCTATAAACATGGCGGTTTGTGATAACCTGACCCTTAGTGAATTAGCAAGAGAAGCCTATTTATTCTCTAGGACATCACTTAAAACCTGGCATTTGGTAGAATGGAAGTTTCAGATGTGTTCTCTGATTCCATGAGAATGATCTATATATTTTCTCGAAGTCATCCAAGGCAGTTGCTGTCTGGGTGTGTCACGTGGTACGATGCTCCACCCATCAGTGGGGAGGTGAGAAGAACAGCTGCTGCTGTAGGTCACTGTCCTCAGAGCACTTTGGCAGTGGATGGTGCTGAGAGGTGTTTGAGAATGGGCAGATGTTCTGCAATATGAACTGAGAATTAACTACCTCATCGAGCAAGCTAAGTGGGGATGAAGACTTCACGTGTACCTCAGCTGCAAGAGCTGGTAAAGTGTAGCCGTGCAGCCTGGAGTGCCTCTGGGAACCCTTTCTACTCTAGATGGTTTTCTTCCATCCCTGGGATCCCCAGCTTCATTTACCACTAGCTGGTTTCTTTTAACCTCTGTGCTCTATTTGTCCAACAGTGACAGGCAGTTGCTAAACCCACCATCACTTCGGTAGGGTCCGTAGTTCTTTGATTAACAATGGAGAACTGAATGGTGGAGGTAGGCTGCTTCGTGCACTTGACCTTTGAGAGGCATTGTGTAGATATCAGGATTGTTGGGTTTCCAAGGCTCATTTCCTGTTTTGAGCCCTCAGTGTCTATCACCCTAAGAACAGCCAGCTCGTTGGTAGTAGCAGTTAAGAAGTATGCCCATGTCTCAGTTCTGTCAGTTGATCATAGACCCTTTCTGTAGTCCCACAGAAAATTCTCAAAACTGCATTTCTGACAACTTTGATCGTTTAACATTTCGATAAACATTTATTAAAATGCTTTTGAAGTTTTAAGTTTTTGATAAGCATTTTAAACCTTGCATTACGGCATATTTCAAACTCGAGAGTAGACAGAATAGTACACAGAATGCAGTACATAGCATGTGCTCCAGCCTGTTCCCTGTCCCGGCCGAGTCTTCAGAATACAAGCTCCACACGACATAGGGTCTCCAGTTTAAGCAAAGGCAGAGTGCTAGCTCACTCTGTATTCCTAAATATACCAGCAGAACTTCCTTGATGCCATCAGGTCCCCAGACTGAGGAAGAAATTGCTTTTAAAATAACTTTATCTATAGAATGTATCCAAGTGATAGGGTGTGTTACAAAAAAATGCTGTAAGTTGAATTTTTTCAACACCAACTGAAAGGATATTATTATAGGTATTAACAGTATAGGGGCTTACAGTCTTAGGAGGTTAGGATCTATGATTATCATGGTGGTTAGCATGGCAGCAGGCAAGTAGGCATGGTGCTCGAGCAGAAGCTGAGAGCTTACATCGGATCCACAAACACAAGGCAGTGAATTTTATAACCTCAAAGTCCATACTCAGTGACACATCTCCTCTAATCAGGCCACACCTCCCAGTCCTTCCCATACAGTTCTACACAGTGGGGACTAAGCATTTACAAATATGAGCCTATGGGACGCATTCTCATTCAAACCAACACAGCCAGTTTTACCATATATTTGGGGGGGGTACCTGAACTCATGTCCCAGGGTGTACACAGAAGCACTTCACTCACTGAGCTGTCCCCTCAGACCCAGTAGTTTAGTATTTTAAAGGTAGAGAACAGTGCAGATAGCAAGAGAATAGCATAAGTCCGGGAACAGCTTATTTGAAGGGCAGGTTAAGGCTCTATCTATATTCCAGAAGCTGCAGACCTGACTGGTAAGATGCTCAGCTCTGCAGCTTCCCTATACCTGCATAAACTAAGTATATACACCTTCCCAGGCCTATCTTTGAATAGCATCACCAGCAAAGGAAATGGAGAACAGCCTACAGACCCTGAGTGCTCTTGCTGTCTTGGTTCAGTTTCAAGTAGTTCATGTCTGCAGTCTACACTTATCTGCATGCTCCAGTGTCTGTGTTCCCTTCACGGAGAAACTTCTAGGTATGGGCACTGTCAAGGCTCTCAACAAGCTTTGAGTTCCCCAACTTGGACCTTTCTAGAAACCTAGCCCTGGGGCAACCCCAGGGTAACACTGTGGGGAATACACAAGGCTGTCATCAGATTAGCCATGGCAGTGGTGGGGATGCTGAGCACCCGGACTGTGACTGAGTCCCATAGGACTGTGTATTGTGTGCTGTGCCTTTCATTTCCATACAAAAGCCCCAGAGCTGTCTCTGAGTTGCTAGTTACTTCTGCTACTCACACAGTCCCCAAACACCAGACACATTTAATCTGATGGGGTAGCTGGCTTATGATCCTAGTTATTTCTACACTCACAAAGATATGAAGTGTTAGGAAGAAAAAAATATAGAGCACATGGAGGTAGACAGATAGACAGACAGACATCCCCATTACAGAAGCAAAATGCTACCTGTCAGTGTGAATTATAGAAACTGAATCCAGAGATGCACGGGCCCGTCTTTTCTTTTGCTGCTGAAAACAGTGAGGTGTCCTGTACTGGTCAGCAGTGACCACCATAGCAGAGGCAGGGGAGTGTCCTGACTGCAGTTACTGGACCTGGGAGGACTTTAATGGGACTGTTAGTCACAGTAACGAGTGTCTCTAGGAACTGTAATTGCCTGCCTTGTCACAGTCTTACCTGAATATTATTCCGTGATTTTAGAAGTGGAGACGAAAGTTTTGCCCTGAGTTTTTCAACGTAGCGTTTTTATTCTGGATATAATTTGACCTCAGCTAACTGCCCGAGCAGTGATAGGAACCATATATAAAACCACAATCTTAAAACCATAATCTTCATAACTAAACCACTCTTATGTGTAACCACTAAGTTGTTAATATGATGACTTTTATCAGATGTGAAGTGCCCATATTAGAATGTTAGGTTTTGGCGTTTTTTGCTCTATATTAGAATCTCATTTTTATTGAAGGAAGATATCAACCATCAAAAAAAAAGAAAACTTTAAGTTTTATTTATTCTAGTTTTCCTGATCCTGGAAGGGTCTGTAGCAAATTATTTCCAGTGGACACAAGAACGTGTCCTAACCACCCAGCCCTTTCCTGCCCCTCCCTGATTAACGGCACCTGCCACACTTGACCCTCGTTCTTTGAATTCTGCACAGGTGGAAGAGGAAAAGGTTACCCTTATGAATGGGCCTTTGGTGCTCATTTGAGACTTTTAGTAGACCATGACCCTCATTTCTGTGGAGGAGCAGGTAGGACCTCTGTGCCCTTCCCACCGGAACTTGAACTGTCATGGCAAACACTTTTTCTCCTTATCCTGAGAAAAGATCTGCTTATAAAGTTTCCAGGGTCAACAAGTTAAATATGTTTTGATCTTTGTCATGATACTCTAGTGTCCGAGACTTTCTGAAGGACACAGAGCCAGTAGCCTGAACGTGGCTGAAGGACGGAAGATCAAGGCAAGTCTGCAGGCTACAGTCTGGATTGCTGTGGAGAAGTGCAGGGGATGTGGGCACAGGCTTCGGTGCTTTTTATGTATTGAGGACTGCAAGATCTAGGAATTGTAAATTTTGTCCTTTGGGTTGGAGAATCATATTTTATTCTCTTGCCGTAATATTTCACATACATAATTATACATTTTTAGTTCATTTTTAAGTCTGTGTTCTCTAGATGCCTCTGTTGAGGGCATGCTGTGTCAGCGCCTGGCTTGGATCTGTCCGTTTTAGCCCATTGACAAGGAACTGAGGCTGGCGGGATATGAAACTATAGTGATGCTGAATGGCCTAATGGTAGCATAGTGGTGAGGGTGCTGACGGGTTCCTCATAGCCAGCACTAAGGGAAAAGATAGGAGGGTATATGTGGCACACAGTCAAGCAGAGTGCTCACCCAGAGGATTGCTTACAGAGGGGATTTGGTTCCAACAGACGGCCATTTTATCACACCCAAATATGTTGTCAACTTTGCCTCCCTTTGTTCATATTTTGTTTCTATTTAGCTTGTTAATTTGTTTTGGTCTTATAACTGCATAAGAGCTATAAGTATAACACATTTATCCTCCTTGTTATGTCTATACATGGCCAACCGATATCAAATTAATTAAACGTGTATAGCACTGAAGAATTCAGGACTGGGTTCAAATTCTGGGATGATTGTGACTTTGAGTAAATTAATTACATTCTCCATGGCTTGGTTTCTTCCTGCATGAAATGGAGCGGCAAGAGTTCTCATGTTATAGTGCCGTGAGGACTTTCTGGAGGTGATGTGTGCACAAGACTGATGTAGTAGCTCACCCACAGTGAGTGAATGTCAGCAGCAAGTGTGGTGGAATTACTTTTCTATAAGTGCCTGTATGTTTTCAAGCTTGAGAAATCTGGTGATGGGTTAGCGACTTGGGCCCACTTTTGGCTCAGCATTTTGTGATATTGTCGGCCTCATAACCTCTCACAGGCTCAGTTTCCTGGCAGCTTCCCAGAGTTACTGTGAAAGATGAAAGTGGGGGGTTCTCCAGAGCAACAGGATCAGTAAGGTAGAAGTAGATGCATATGTTGTATGTATATATATATGTATGCACATATATATATAGGGGAGTTATTATATATTGTATATATAAGATTGATTATAGGAACGGGCTTCTGTGACTATGGAGTTGAGAAGTCCCACTGCCATCTGCAATCTAGTTTCCAAAGCCAGTGATAATTCAGGTCGGGTCACACAGCCTGAGAATCATAGGGACCAGTGGTGGAACTCTTCCCTCTGTAGCAGGAAGATTGCAGCCTGGTGGGGAATAGACTCTGCCAATAGTCCCTAAAACCTAGAAGCGGGAGCTCTGCTGTCCCAGGGCAGAGCAGATCGGTATTCCAACTCAAGAACACCTTCCTGTGTCTGTACTCCTTCTGGGAATGCCAGACACGAGCAGCTTAAGGAAGGAAAGGTACACTTTGGGCTGTAGCTTGCATGCATCCATTATGGTGACAGGCTGATAGTCACATTGCATCAACAGGTTAGAGGTAGTTTTGTTTCATGGATCTCTTAGGAATAGTAATTAAAACTTAAAAGGTAACTTTGGCTCTTCTGCCAAGAGCTGCGGTGTCTACTCCATATGCACCGTGAAAGAGCAGAAATATGTATCTATACAGAGGGTGGTACTGAGCATGGCAGATCCTTCCAAACACCACAGCTGCTAGTTCAGTAGTCGCTCAAACCCTTCCCAGCGTTTGCATGCTCTGGCCTGATTGTCCTTTGATGTTCTCCGTCATGGCTCATGGTGACACTCAAACCCAAAACCGTTTATCACTGTTCATGCACAAGGCTGTGACCTGACTCCCCAGTGCCACAGTAACAGCTAATAATTATTAACAGCAGCGTGAAGATTGGGTGCTGTCTGGGAGGCCAGCAGGGCTCTGCTTCAGGTGAGACATAATGAGGGTCTGCTGGAGGCCTGTGGTGATGACGCACAGGGTGAGCCAGGCGCAGGAGAACTTGGGAGGAAGACTATGAACACTGGGATACGTGGGAAGAGTGGTAAATGGTTTTGAGGATGGTGTGTCCCCAACAATAATTACTTTTTCAAAAATATGCCTTGTAATATAGCCCTCCTTGTTACCCATTGAGACTTGCTCAGGATAGACCCCAATTCCTCAGTCGTGTATGTGAGCATTGCCTAATCTGGCCTCAAACAGCCTTTCTTTGTGTCATTTCCTACACTTCTGATCCACCCTGGGCTCAGCCCTGTGCTTTGGTTTCAGTTCCCCAAATACTCTCAGAGCTCTGTTGTTCTTGTAGCCTGGAACCTTCCTTGCTTTCTCTACAGAGAAACTGTTATTTATCTGTTGAAAACCAGGTCCACGTGCTACTTCCTTAAAAGCCTGGCTTCTCCTCCATCTACTTCCGTGTTTTCTCATTCCCCAATTAGGAATCACCCTCTTCTTCCACCCCTGGCATTCCTGTGTGGGTTTCTACAGACCCTCTGCCCTCTCCCCCAACCCTGAGACTCCAACACACAGCCCCGGGACTGACTGAATAATGACTGAATGATGGGACAACTCAAGTGTGTGCGTGTGAGTGTGGGTGTCCTCAGAGGCCAGATGTGGATGCCGGTGCGCTTGGAGCTGGAGTTTCAGGCTGCTGGGAGCTGCCCTCAGTGGGTGGTGGGAGCTAGCAAGCCCTCTTAACTGCCGAGTCACTTCTCCAGCCCTTCAAACTTTCAACTGTGAGACAGGATAGAAGAAATGGGAATAATGAGGGATCCTGGAAAGAGGAAGAAGCCCCTCATTTTGAAGTCATTTCCTGCTGACTGAGCATCCAAGAAATTTCAGCACAGCGGATAAAATCAAGCTAGCTTGCAGAGATGATCTCCCCCCAAGGGCCATTCATGCAGGGGTGTTCGAAAGGACAGATGAACATGGCTTACTTCGAGTCAAAATGTCTTTGGCCTTGATCTTAATTAACTGTGTTAGTACTCCTCTCTGATCCCTAAAACCATTTCCCTGATAAAAGCAATTTCATTAAGAGACTTACATAAAACAGCTCATTTGATTTTTTTTTTTTTTTTAGCTTAAGTTTAAAAGTTTATTTTTATTTTTGTTGTATGTTCTTTTACGTTTTCTTTGCTGTCCTGGAACTTGCTCTGTAGACCAGGCTGGCCTCAAACTCAGACATCTAATGTTCTCTGCCTCCCGAGTGCTGGGATTAAAGGCGTGCGCCATCACTGCCAGACTTTAAACCTCTGTTTTATCTTTGAACCCTGTAAAACATATCCTTTCAGTAGTGTAACTAAGCCACAAAGTCTAGTGTTAGGGCAATCAGGCTGCGACATCTGTGCCACTTGCCAGGGGTGATTTGCCTTATCTGTCTGTCTGGGTGTCTCCTTCCTCCCTGACCATTCCACTTGCCTTGGGTTCTTCAAAAAGCTACTTTCCGTGGGGAAGAGGACAGACTAGCAGAGGGCTGTTCTTCACCAAGGGTATCCCAGTGTCTGCATGCCTGCTAGAAACCCAAGGGAAACCTTCTGAGAAGACACAGGCTGGAGTGGGCTCCCTCCGGCCCCTCCCCAACTCTCCAGACTTAAAGCTTACATGTACATCATCTCTTAAGTTTCCATTAACTCATCACCATTTTGCAAACTTGTTAACTTTGCTTCAGCCTGACTCATCCTGAAATTCTTTCCTGTGGATTCACGACTTTACCTGAGTGAAGGTCCTTAGGCCTCACAGTGACTCTGTTGACCAGTGCCTCTCTATTGCCTCTGATGGTGCTACTGGGAGATCTTTGGAGCCGAAAGTCCAAATACTAATTAGCACGTTAGGAAACTTTCACAGAGGGTGTGTATAAGTTAGTCCCATATCAAAGTCATCCGGTTTTCCTGGAGACAGTGACCTAACTCTGACACTGGCCTGTAGTAGCCATGGCTGAAGTGATTTGAGGCAGGCCTTTTAGAGTCAGACCACACCTTCCTTGCTGCAGGGCCATCGAGAGTAGTCTCCCAAGGGCAGAGCAAAGATAGGGTAAATGCCACCCTGGCCTAAAGCCATTGCCTCCAGGGGTGAGGGTTGAGGACTCACAGGATATCTGTGCTATTTCTCAGGTTTCTACAAGGAACACACGTGACTTGGTAATAGAAGGACGATGCTCTTGCAATTTCTTCTACCTGTTAGTGAGTGCAGGCCCAAGGAGCAGGGTGGGAAACCCTGCCTGAGCAGACATTGGGTATTAGGTTATTTACAGGCCTCTGAGTCTGTTTCTTTGAGTCGGACATCCTTTTAAGCACTTCTGTAGTACTGGCTCATTTAACCGTCATACCACACCTGTGGGATTGATACTGTTGTTAGTCCCATTTTTCAGATGAGGAGTGATGTAGCCATGTGACTTTCCTTGCATGGCTTGATTATTCTGCTGAGGTCTCTGTCTCTGCCACCCCATCTCTGACACAGAAACCACAGTTCTGAACATCTTTTTGTCGTTATTGTTTTGAGACAGTTTCTCTGTGTAACCCCGACTGTCCTGGCATTCACTCTGTAGTGGGCTGGACTTGGACTCAGAGAAGTACACCTGTCTCTGCCTTCAGAGTGATGGGATCAAAAGTGTGTGTCACCACTGCCCATCTTTTGTCTTGTGACACAAGGCAGATGGTGGATTGAGAAACCAAGGGGAAAGGAGAGAGACAGCATCAGGATGGCCCAAAGGCAAGGCCACCATTGAACAGTGTTGATGCTCTTTGGTCAGAAAGCAGGGCAGTCTAGCAAGTATGCCGAGCTCGGTCTTTGCTGACCTTTTCTTGAGGTTGCCTCTAGCCAACTATGGGGGTTGAAGATTTCAAGTGGTTAGGAGAGTGGGTGATAAGGAAGTATAGGCTGAACATTCAGCTGTTCTCTCAGGAAGGAAGAAGGCTGAAGGCAGTAGGCTAGCCCACAGCCAGGTGCTTGATTTAGACGCCTATAAGCAGAAGCAAATACTTGGAAGAGAACAACTCTTTGTAGCCCTGGTTGTCCTGTAACTAGCTCTGTAGACCAGACTGACCTTGAATTTGAACCCGGCTTGGAGAACTTCCATGCTCCACATCCCCACTGTCCAGCCTGGGACTTGACTCCCTAGTCCTCCACCCCTCGAAGCTGGGGCATCCAGGGGCCAGAGGGCTTCGGCAGCACTAGAGGTCCTCATCATCACCCACAGAATGAGAACGACCTACCTCATGGGATGCTGTGAGCACAGAACTGAAATGCCAGCTGCCGTCTTACAGTCTCTGTGTCCTTTTATCTTGTCTTAGAAACAGGGTTAAAGGAAGAGACAATGCTAAGATCTTAGCATGCAGGAGGGAGATGTCCGGAGCCTGCACTTGGACTGGCTGTGGGCCTTTCTGTAAAGCACTGAGAGATTATCCCCGAGGGAAAAGCAAGGGAGGGGGGAATGCGTGTGGCAGGGCTGGTGGCCTCTGGAGTAGACATGCAAGACCACAGAGCAGCAATGAGGGCCCAGCTACGTGTGAACAGAACAGGCAATGTGCAGCTCGCTTTCAAGGGACCAGGAACAGAACTGAAGACAGATTAGAGTATCTGGAGGTAGCGGGGAGGGAAGGAGAGAAGGGGAAAGGAGGGGGAAGAAGGAAGGGAAAGATGAAGGAAGGATAGGAGGGAGGGAGGGGATGAATCATGAACAACTGACTGAGAACACACACACACACACACACACACACACACACACACACACACACGGGGTAACAGGGAAATGAGGCTAGTGGGGGAGAAGCTGCTGGTAGACATGAGCAAGAGCAGGTTTGAAGTGTTGCCCCCTCCTTCTCCCCCCCCCCCCCCGAGACAGGGGTCTCACTGTATAGCCTTGACTGTTCCAGAACTTACTAAGTAGACCAGGCTGGCCTAGAACTCTCAGAGATCTGTCTGCCTCTGCCTCCTGAGTCCTGGGACTGAAGGCGTGCTCCACTATGCTCACTCTGTGCCGTCTTAGGTTTGAAGATGTTCTTGGCACAATATGGAGAGAAGAAAGAGCTGTGACCAGAGGAGAGGCTGCCGAGTGTTGGATAAAATCATTTTTCTTTTTTTGTCTTTTTATTTTGGTGCCGTGGGTCGAACCCTGGGCCTAGCACAGGCCAGGCAAGTGCTCTGCTACTGAGCTACCATACCCCTCCTCGCTACTGTTTTTCTTTTTGAAGACAGGTCTCACTTAGTTGCCCAGGTTTTCTTCGACTTTCTGTCTAGCTCCAGCAGTCCTTGAGCCTTTTGATCCTCCTGCCTCAGCCACCTGAGTAGCTAGGATACAGGCTTATGCCATCAGGTCTAGCTTATTAAAGTGGACCTTTAGTTTTTTAATAATTTTTAGCGGTTGATTCCAGGGCTATTCAATTATTTCATTTTCTCCTCTTCTTTCTATGTATTATTATACAAATATCCCCAAAGCAACCTTGGTCTTTGGAAGACATTTTGTGCACAGTGGGTCAGATGTATTATTTAGCCAGTGCTTTCTTTCTGAATTCTGTATTTGCTAGTTCTTCATGCATACACATTCCCAGACCCTTGCACATGCTTCTTTGGATTCTTTTGGATTCTTCCCTGGAAAAATTTTCAGATAGGAAGTTAATGTGCTCAAGGGTTTGGGTGGGTGCCGATGGACTGCTGGCGGATTTACAGTGAGCAGGGAGACGGAGGATACTGGAAGTCCAGCCTCTCACAGTTGTTCAGGTGGAGCTCTGTGTGTTTATGGGCAGTCCACCTCCCCTCAGTTCTCCTGAACTCTGAGCGGCCTCCAAGGAAGGCATCTCCTTATGGGGGGGAATACGGGAGGGAGTGTGGTTGCCTGGAGTCTGTGTCAGGGACCCAGTAACTGGAGGTCTGTGTGTTTGGTAATTTTTTTTAAATGACTGCTATTGTCAAGAGGTTGAACTAAGATGTTTCTAGAAGGAAAGGTGTCAGTTTCAGTGAAAGGGAGTTTATGTCTCTGTTTGAGAAATTTTTGTTGTTGAAGTAAGGACAGAGCAAGTTCACCATTAGAAATGAAAGGATCTAATGACTTCCATTATAGTCATCATAAGGTTAGTATTTTTGAACAATTTTAACAGTTAAGGGAAATGTGATTTATATAATTATTAGAGAAATTATACTGTATTCATTGGCGCGTGCATGTGTGTGTGTGTGTGCGTGTGTGTGAAGTCTCAACATGACCTTGTTTCTACATAACTGTCATCTCTCCCCCACTTCACCATGGCCTGGAATTTGTCACTCAGGCTAGGCTGGCTGACCACTGAATCCCAGAGATCTGCCTCCTTGGCATTGGGGTGACAAGCCTCTACCTGTGGCTGTTTTCACGTGGTTTCTGGGGCATCAGACTCAAGTCCTTACACCTGTAAGGCAAGTACTTACTAACTGGGCTATCTTTGTGTTATCTTGCCTGCTCTAAGTTGTAATCTTCTGAGTCAGTAATTTTATCATCAACTATAGTTGGCCATTAAATAAATAGTTTCCTTATGTCCTGTGCTCCTGACACATCTCTTTTTCTCTTCTCACAGAAAAAACACAGAAAGGGATACATTGATATTTCAAAAATCAAGTGTGTGGAAATCGTGAAGAATGATGATGGTATCATTCCCTGTCAAAATAAATATCCATTCCAGGTAAGTTGGCAGCCAGCGCCAGGCTTTGTCCTGTTCCCATCTGACCTTTGCCACCTTCATAGTTCCTTCTTTTCTTCAATGACTCTGTAAGTCTTTGGAGGCCATTTTGTTTTCGTTTTGACTGCTGTAGTCTACCATTGGTCCTGAGTCACTACACCCCAGGTCTTCACTGTGGGTCGCTTTAATCAGAGAACACAGAGGAGTAGGCGCTGGGACCGAACACAGTACACTGGAATTGTTTTCTGTGAACGTGAGAAGCTAGAAAGTAGCAAGAATGAGTTATTTCAAACAGAAATGAATGAAAGGGCTTCTTTTGATGAAAAAAAAAAAAAAGGCAATAGTGGCAGTTTATGTTGATAGGAACTACACAGAAATCCTGTCACACAGATGTGGTAAGCATTCTACTGTTCTCACTTATGACCAAAGAAAGTGAGGCTCATGGATTCTAAATGGCTCCTTCAGAATCATGTTGTAAATAGAAAATGGGTACTGGCAAGCAAGGAACGAAAACAAATTCATTGAAAGGATCTGGCAGGAAAAGACCCTTCAGATGAACTTTACACAGAGAGGCTGAGGCCTCTCTGGGAAACAGGAGAGTATGGTTGGGTCTCGAAGCAGGAGAAGGATGTGCATTGTAGTGGTGCCACGGGGTCCTGAATGGAGAAAGAGAGACTTTTCAATTCTACGTTGAAGAGGGTTTCTGATTCTTACAGGTTTTCATGGAACAGGCGTGGCATGAACGAGGGTTTGTAGATGGAAGGAGGAGACTGGTACCCTAGAATCAAACCAGATAATCAAACTGCCAGAGATGCCAATGAGATGTTTATTATTCAGGTTAAAGGCAGTATTTCTAGAAATTCTTGTACAAATACAAAAATGCCCCATGTTACTAAGGTAATAGATAGAGCTAAATAGACATCCCGGCTGCTATCAGCTTAAGCCAGGCAGCATCTGTAACGTGATCAGACCAAATTAGGGAGTCAATAAATTATTACACTAAACAGATTATTATTATAACAACACTATAAATTTGGGGATGGTCCAAGCACAAGCTTTTCTTTCCAGACAGGTCTGCCAGTTCAGGATGACTTTCCTGGTGTACTAAAATTCGTTATTCAATGTTCAGTGCAGAGCTGGCTGCACAGACAAACTTGGGTAAGGTGTGGAAACCAGGCAGCAAATATGAAACCATCTCTCCAAGTGTCCATTAGTGTGGTGTCTCTGGTATCTCACATTCTGTCTTATAATATGGAATTTCTAGATATATCTTAGAAGTAGGCTCATGTTTGATTCATATTTTGTTTTGAGTTGTCCCACCAAAGTGTAGCTATTGAAGCAAACGGGAAGGCTTTACCTGTCAAACTGGGCCATGATCTCTGTGACCAGTGAGATAGATAGTGGTTTATTTTCACTGTGATAGGTATTGTCCGGGTAGAGGGAGGTTTGTAATGGAACACATTATGTTTTCGTCAGTCAGGTCTGCCTTGTGATTGACCATTAGGGATGACATCTCAGAACAGTGACAGGTTCCTAGGTTAATTTTTCAAGGCTTACTATTAATATAAAATTACAAAATAAGACTAATCATTCACTATAAGCCACCTTTGAATGAGGCCTAATGTGTGAACGCCTGGGCTTAGGAGTTGAAATCCTTACTTTTTGCATGACCTACAGAATGGTAATGGACAGTTAGGTGGGACAAGGTTAGGGGACACTATTTTCAATACCTGCTGTATGAATGGGGGCCTGCTGATGTTATACAGGAGTGTAGGGTATAGTGAGAATTCTGGAATTTTGGTTTCTTTAAAAAACACGAGTATTATAAGAATGTTTTCATTTTAATCCCAGGTGTGGGGATATGGGACTACTTTGAAGCAGCTGACTGTGATTTGCCTCGTACTTTAGCAGAGGCATTGTTTTGTCAGCTGCAGACAGTTTCTGTGATTGTGTGATGTTTGGAATTCTGGGAATTTTTCAGAGGTCTATAAATGCTAAAGCCCTGATGGGTGAAGCTGTTGGTTGTTCAGGGGCTTGTTTGCTGTTTCTTAGTAATTGTGCTCAAAGAAGAAAGAAGAAGGAAATTAGATTAAAAGATCTCTTTCTCTTTCTCTCTGCTCTCTCTTTCTTTCTCTCCCATCTAGTGATAGGGGATGAAACAGGGTGGTGGGGACAAAGGGTAAGAAAAAAAGAACCCACAAAGCAACCAAAGCCAGCTACAGTAGGGTCTTGGCTAGGCCCTGATGGTGAGGCTGAGTTAATAGCCCGGAACTGAAAGACTCAACTTGTTAAAGCCAGCTCTTGCATCCACTAATGGAGCAAACGGAAATGACAGGAGCAATACTGAAACTCATCCAAATGATTATTGAGAAAAGGAGTGGAAGCTGGGCGGTGGTGGCGCACGCCTTTAATCCCAGCACTTGGGAGGCAGAGGTAGGCGGATTTCTGAGTTCGAGGCCAGCCTGGGCTACAGAGTGAGTTCCAGGATAGCCAGGGCTACACAGAGAAACCCCGTCTTGAAAAACCAAAAAAAAAAAAAAAAAAAAAATAGTGGATTAGAATAAGCCCTATGGCACTAAGTTTATCAGCAGAACTTTAGTCAGTTAAATTGAAATAAACATCAAGATCAATGAAGCATCCTATCGTGATAGCTGTCTGTACCCATTTTCCTCTGTGAAGATACAATCCTGGGTCTAGGCAGTCAGTAAATTCCGTGAGGACCCGAGTTATATCTTAGTACCCACATAAAAAGAGCCAGGTATGGTGGTGTCTGCTTGTAATTCCAGCACGGGGTGGTGGAGGCAGGCAGATCCCCAGGGACCCACTGGCTAGCCAGCCTAATCTACGTGGTAAGTTCTAGGCCAGTGAGAGACTCTGTCTGAATAAGTTAGGTAGATGGTGCCTAAGAGACAATACCCAAGGTTGTCCTCTGGCCTTTGCATGCACACATGCATGCATGCATGCACGCATGCACGTAACACACTTTCCACAATCCTTAGTAAAACATATCCAACATAATGAAATTAGGAATTAAATGTGCTTTTGTAACTAAGGGATCCAGTTTCTTTGGAAACTATATTTCCGAAGTACTGGATTCGTTTTCAGCCACCAAAGGATAATTTATTGACGCCTGCAGTACCAGGGATGCTGCTACGTGGAAGTGCTGTGTCTGAGTATTATCACTGCTGTCATCTTTTCTTTCGTTCTAGGTCGTTCATGATGCTAACACACTTTATATTTTTGCACCTAGTCCACAAAGCAGGGACCGATGGGTGAAGAAGTTAAAAGAAGGTAAAAACTGATGCATCTCATGTAACTTTAGGATATCACACACACACACCTAACCGACCCAGACGTATCGCTAACATAGCTCTTGCATTTATAATAAATTATAATGTGAGTATCTCTCCAAGGACAGTCAGTCCTTGTAAGTGATAACACACTGTAGACAGCTTCCCCCTTTAAGATCTTATTTCTTTGTAGGTGTATTTTTTTTTTTTAATCAAAGCATCCTTCTCTTTATTGCACAGTGTGGTTAGTGGTGACAAAGCTTGGGCTTTTAGGATAGCAGCATTTGTATTTCCTAAGAAACTTGCTGTGGATGGAGTCACACTTTCATGATGAAGTGCTTAAATGGACGGTTGGTCTTACACCATACTCCTTACTTTGATGGAACACAATGGCAGTGGGTGTTATTCTACCATGGAGCAGCAGTGACTCACTTCTCTTCACATGAGTGTTTCACAGAGAGGAAGGGTGACAGAGAAAGAGAAGGGGGACAGAGAAAGAGCCATCTAGCCTTTCTGAATATTGAATATATGATATCACAATGGCATTCTCACACAGGCATGCTGGTCAGGGAAGAAGTGAAGATCAACACTTACTCACCAGTAGTTTTAGTTTGTTTTATTTCACTAACCATTCATGTGTCTGTGAATTGCAGAAATAAAGAACAACAATAATATCATGATTAAATACCATCCTAAATTTTGGGCAGACGGAAGTTACCAGTGTTGTAGACAAACAGAAAAACTAGCACCCGGATGTGAAAAGTACAATCTGTTTGAGAGTAGTAAGTATCCATCTGACTCGTTAGCTGTGACGTCGGCAGCATGGGTGGACGGTTGGTCCTGGGAGAAGTGACGGGGTTTTGATGCTGACCGAGGGGAGCACACGACCCAGAAAAGTACAAAGGCAGGGCAGATACAGCCTCTGAGAGTGATGGCGCTTATGTAGCAGTGGGACCTTGCAGAGGTGAGGTCTCTTTGGGGAGCTTTTACTACAACAGTTAGGCCTGTTAAAATGAATCAGTTAACAGTGTGGACCATCGGTGTCGGGGCATGCCTGTAATCCCAGGCCCTGACACAGGGCAAGAAGTTAATTCTTTACCCAGGACCCCTACAAACCTTTACTGTGAAAGGCTCTTAGTCATGAGTGAAAACCACAGAGACCAAAAGCTACTAGTACCGGGGAGGATGGGATGTCCTATGCTGTCACCCTGCATTGTGACTGCCATGTGAGTTACATGCAACTTCTGGGGAGGGGGATAGTAGCCGTTTGTCAGGGCTGTTGCCTTGGGTAAGAATAGCTCTGATTCTGAGTTCCTCTACTCTGAATCTTCTGGGTAGTCATCCTGCCATTAGCCTAGCACATAAACAAGAGACCCAGGCTTTCAGGCTGTGGTGATTGCATACCTAGGAAAAGTCCAACCTGACTTGTTGTAGACATGGCTGAGAAGTTACGGTTAGTTAAAGTTTTAAAGTAATTTGTATCACATGTAGAGGTACAAACAGAGGTCTGTCAGGCACCATTCTGCGGTGGCCCTGCTGGTGGCTGTAGAGATTGTTCTTTCTCTTTTGGTCACGGAGTGATGAAAGGATTCAGGGTGCCCACTGAAGGTTTTTATAGGGACAGGGTCTAAACTGGCCCATGTTCACTAACTGGGTAACCATGTGTCACACCAAACTCAAGAACTGTCGAGGGGACAGAGCTGATGCATTTCTCAGTGCTGCCATTACAATGGCACCACCTTATCTTCAGAGGATCTGTGCCCAGTGCATAGGTTATACTGAACGATATATATACTCTTTTCCAATACATATACACATGCATACCAGCCATAAAGTAATTTATGATTTGGGTCCGGTCAGAGATTAACTACGATTCATATAAATATAAATAAACAACTCTAATCTCATGCCATAATAAAAGTTATTAAGCACACCTTCTTATTGCGTTATCTTGGTAATACCAGCGTTCTCTTTTTCTTTCCTTATTGAGACCTTTCAGCCCTTCAGATCAAGGGTCATTTTTTTTCTTGGCTTCTCTTTGGTGTATCTGAGTGGCCATCATTCGGGGTCATCAGTTAAAAATGTTCAATGTCCCGTGATACCACGGCAGGTGATATGGGAGCCTGCATGGTAGTGTGACTAATGGAGGGGGCAGTGGATGCAGCGTGGATGTGCTGGACCAAGGGATGATTCGTGGCCTGGAGGGTGTGAGCAGACAACTAGAGATTGCTACCACATCTCTCAGGAGAGTGTGCAAATGAAAGCTCTCGTGTTGCTCCATTTAGTATTTTCATACCATGGCTCTCGCGCTGGTGCAACTCAGTCTGTGGGAGGTGAGGCCACAGATAAGGGAACACCACCGCATATGTGTTTATTCATCTGTTTTTTCATGGTGCTAAACATTGAGCCAGGGCCTCATACTGCTAAGCACTCGCTCTGTCAGACCCTAGCTCCAGTTTATCTTTTGATTCACCAAGAACGAGTAAGAGGCCAGATGATCCTGTGAAGGCAATCCTGAGATCCTGATGTTAGTGTAGGTCGGGAGTTGGGCACATCGGCTCCCTGCCGCACTGTGTGCTCCCCGACTCATATCTTCTGTCAATTCTTGTGGGACACCACCGTGATCTACAGTTATTGGCATTTACAGGTATAAGAAAGACCCTGCCTCCCGCGCCAGAAATAAAGAAGGTGAGTGGTCTCTGCCTTTACATGTTACGTCTTTAAGTTGTGTTTGAGATGGGTCTGTGTTTTACTGTTCTGTTCAGCCATGAGGTCCTCCTTTCTTCCTGGACCACCTGAGAAGCAGGTGTGCTGGAGCTCATTTGAATAGTTCTTATTCATGTCAACACTGTCAGCTTAGTTCTTTAGCTTTTGTTATTGGGGTCAATGTTATCATTGTTACCTGCTGGCATTTGGCTGTAGATTGGCTTCAGGAGTCATCTGGGAGATGTGACATTTTAAAGGCATATTTCTGTCTTAAGAACACAGCACAATAAAGGAGTAGCTTTAGAAATTTACAGGCATGCCCGTGGAGTGGGATAATGGTGGAATAACAAGTAACGTGGACCCAGTCAGGACCTTAGCCGATAAGAACGGTGGCTGACTGTGGGCGGCTTGCTTCAGCTGTAGACTTATTTCATAGTAGCATCAGGAAGAATAAATAGGAAAGCATGTAAGATCCTAAGCATGTGTTTACACACTGACGGGACGAGGGCATGCACACTGCTCTGAGTGGGAGATCTATTGACAGAGTCCGTGATGCACCGGTCTCCCACCATGTGTGGTCCTTCAGTCTGCCTAGTACCTACTTGTGAGTTCTCATTGCCTCTCTCTCTGGAAAATGATTCCTGACCTGAGAACAAACAAGCAATTGTCAAGCAAAACCCTTGTAATACTCAGGGCAGGCTTTGCTCCTCCCTCGAATCTTTGAACTCTTAAAAAGTCCAACAGTATCGACGCTGTCATGGAGGGCTCAGCAGGCTTCATTGGGTGGGTTACAGGAGACCTGAGGCTTTCCTCTAGGGTGACTTGTGACTCCTGTAGTGTTTTACTGTTGTGCCGCACTCTGTTTCAAATAGAAGCTGAACTTGACAATGTTGTTCTGTCTGCATAGAGAAGGCCTCCTCCACCAGTTCCCCCAGAAGAAGAAAATACTGAAGAAATAGTTGTAGCTATGTATGATTTCCAAGCGACGGAAGCACATGACCTCAGGTTAGAAAGAGGCCAAGAGTATATCATCCTGGAAAAGAATGACGTCCATTGGTGGAGAGCAAGAGATAAGTATGGGTAAGTGCTTCGTTTGTGTGTGACTCTCAGTGGGTGTGAGTTACATCCTGAGGGAAGTATGGACGCTCTGTTTAAAACGGACTAGTCCAGTTGGCCACAAGTGCAAGCAAACTGAATTTGCAGCATCGTGAGGTATATTTAAATTATTTAAAATTTAAATTTATTTTTGTTACTGGTGTGTGTGTGTGTGTGTCTGTGTGTGTGCGCGCACACACACGCGCGCACGCGTGCATGCCTACCTGCATGCCAAGGTGTACTCAGAGGACAACTCGTGGAGCTGGTTCTCTCCGTCAACCTTTACTTTACTTGGATTTCGGGGATCAAATTCAGGTTGTTTGGCTTGAGTGGCTGAATCACTGACCCACTAAATGATCTCATCAACCCCGAAGTAGATCCTTAGTGATCACTCAATAAATGCAAACTCATCAATTACCTCCTTCCAGGAGTTTGAATACATTATACTTGGTTCTCATTCACTAAAACTGTTCTGTCTTTCCTCCCTCCCTCCCCCCTCTTCTCTCCCTCCCTCCTTCCCCCCTCTTCTCTCCCTCTCTCCCTCCCTCCCTCCCTTCTTTGTATGTGTGTGCTAGGATCAGATTTGGATCACCCATGCTACAGAAGCTACATTTTTTTTTGTAAGAAATAATTTATTGTAACTTTCTAATAATTTCTCTCTGTGTATATTCACAGGATAAGGGAACAACTTGTTTGAATTTTTCATTCTCTCTGTAAATGTGTATATAGGTATACATGTATATAAAATACATGTATATGTAGACACAGCAAAAATTCTGTGCACAGGTAATTTAAGTCTAAAGGGAAGTAACCATTGGTATGTGCCTCCACACCTGGCTTGGATGGCTCCTGTGGGTTTTTCTTTGTTTGTTTGTCTTTTGTTTTGTTTTACAATAGCCCTGTCCACTTTTCATTTTTGATCTGTTGATGAGACCAGTTTATTTACCGTCATCTATATCAAGTGGACTGTCTGCTTCTTGGGATGTTTGGCATACCTCTGTGTCATCTCATTATTTTTATTTTTTATTTTTTTTGGTTTTTGAGACAGGGTTTCTCTGTGTAGCCCTGGCTGTCCTGGAACTCACTCTGTAGATCAGGCTGGCCTCAAACTCAGAAATCCACCTGCCTCTTCCTCCCAGGTGCTGGGATTAAAGGTGTGCGCCACCACTGGCCGTGTCATCCCATTTTTTGTAATCTGGTGGTTGGAGTTAGAAGCTTGGTCACCTGAAAGATGACCTCTAGCTGTGCTGTTGTCAGTGGTACTGAGATTGCTCATGATTCAGGAACTGGCCTTACAGACGCACTGTAAAGTTCTCATACTGTGTTCCCTCTTGATGCTAGCATCCACTAATGGTTGCTGTTTAGAGCCACTCTTTGCTCAGGCGTCACAAAGCAGTGCCTTTTCTAACTCTGCAGCATACCAGCATTTCGTTCTCCAAGGAACTGCCTTACGGATGAGTGCATTAGTCCCCACTGGAAAGGCAGATAAGGCTGATCTTGAACTCTCACCGTTTTTCAGAAGGAGTTAATGACTGGACTTCCTCTGACGATTACAGTGGAACCCAGTAGTTTTTGTTAATGTTGTGGATTCTTTTATATAGGTTTTGATCCGAAATAGTCATCATTCTGTTGGCTTAGGTCAGTGGTAGCTGCTTCAATTTTTCTTTCCTTTCTGCCTCAGTAAAATAATTCTAGTTCACCTTGTATTTTTTCCTCGACAGACCTGCAGTTTGATATTTCAGAGGAATTCTGCCTCTTTTCAGTCAGAAACAGTGTTTTATAGATAACAGGCGGGATTCTGGGATTCTGTTCGTTGGTATAGTGTTATTGCTTCTAGGCTTCTGTCGGTGCAGAAAAACATGTGCACGCAGGTGATGCATGCCGTGCACGCATGCGCATGGTGAGCTTTTCCTAAAAGGTTCAGTCCCAAATACAACTTTATAAAGCTTCTACTTTTAAGAGATTTTATACATGAGTATTATTGGTCCTACTAATCAGTGCTGTGTACTTAGGAGTCACTGCGGGCAAAGTGGAAGGTTCCTTGGCACCACACAGGCCCTCTCAATTCCTCTCTCTCAGTAATTTTCCTTTTTAACAAGTTTCTCATGATACCAGTTCAGAGGGCATGTACCCCCCCTTGGATGCTGTCCTGCAGTGCTTGCTGAGACGTTAGAGCAGCCGGTGACACCATTGATACTTACACTTTTAGGATGTAGTAGTTTCTTTAAGACATTTGTAGAAACCATCATTTCTTGATCATGTAATATTGGCAAGTTCAGATCCTGATGCTGGCTGACTTTGGGGGGGGGGTCCCACAAGAGGACATCTTAGTCTAGTTCTTGGTTTCCTCATGAGAAATTGGGTATTATAATGTCTGTACATCCACAATTTTTGTGAGACTCAAGTGTGGACATACATTGTAAAATGTCAGACAATACAGTCATATTGAATTATTGGGGTAGATGGGTTTTCGTATAAACTTTAGGGAATGTGCTTTAGAAAACCAGCTGCCTTTCCTTAAACAAAAAAGTAAAGTCATTTCTGTTTGTTTGCTTACCCTGCCTCTAGGAGTGAAGGATATATCCCAAGTAATTATGTCACAGGAAAGAAATCCAACAACTTAGATCAATATGAGTAAGTAATCATTTACCTTGTAAGAGTGGATAACCAGAAACTGTTGTTTTCCTAATTATGTAAGACATTTTAAAGATGAAGGAATAACCTCAATGTCTTTAGAAGGTGCCGACGTATCCTTAATTCTTGTGTCTGCCCTAGTAAAAACCTGAGACATCTCTATAAGACATTTTCTCTGAATATCTTGTGTGTGAATACCATTACTTTAGCAGGCACAGTTGAACTGGATTTGAACAATCACAGCTCAGCTGAGTTGGAAGTAAATATCATTGTTCATTCGTTGAAGGTAAGGGGACAACATTTCCCAGAGGAAATGTCTCATTGTTTCTTTTTTCAAATGAAAACAACACTGTGTGATTATAGTTTTTTAAAACTTTGAAAACAGGAAAAAATATTATTAAGAAAATATTATGAATAAGAGTTGACCTTTGTCATTAATGATATTTTTCTTTTTCCACTGAGCAGTGAGTGCATTTTGAGTTTATTTTTCTTCCTGCCATTAAATAGTCTTTGAAAATATTTTCATAGCTGCATTATAGCTCATTCAGTCATGAATTTATAAAATATTTTTTGAGTTCTTAGCATTGATTTAGTGTTGGGCGAGATCCAATGGCTACAACCAGGATACAACTCATAGTAATACAATTGCCTTCTTATTAGTGAGGTATTGGATTGTTTCAGGTGATTTTGCTATAGTAAAATAATTGGGATAACCTCTTCTGCTGTCTTAAACCATCTCTCTGAAATCCTTTGTTGAGACTCCTGATGCATGCTGTCTGACTCCTTTATAGAAACACTTTACTTTCTATGTCCACAGGCAATGCATAGCCAGATTCTAATGCACAGCCCACAGGTATCAATGCTCTTGTGGTCCTTCTGAGGCAGGATGTTAACATGGTATTCACTTCCTTAAAGCAACAAACGGTTCTCTGCCCATCTCACCATGATGACATGGGCATCTCAAAATCTAGAGGACCACCAGGGTCTAACAGCCCCAGCATTAGTGGCATGGTCCCTTAATGTGAAGTTAGAAGCAGAATTGTGCATGGTATACAATTATGTACTATATAGTGCATTTTTACCAAACAGACTGTGTGCTTGACAGTCTTTCCATAGGATTGTGATGGAGCTGAAGAACTCTTATTGCCCAATATCTTTGTGTTTTCTGTGTATGTAGATATGCAAATGCTTACCCTGTGCTGTAGTGGTCTTTACTGTTTGTGGAGTGGCATACTGCACAAGTCTGTAACATAGCACTCGAGAGCTGTTGCTTACTTCCTATAGTCTGGGTGGGGGTGGGGGTTGTAGATTATACATGTTACCAGAGGCTATATGGGCTAGGTCTTTTTAGTGCATTCCATGAGACTGACTTTCTTTCTTTCTTTCTTTCTTTCTTTCTTTCTTTCTTTCTTTCTTTCTTTCTTTCTTTCTTTCTTTCTTTCCTTCTTATTTATTTATTTATTTATTTATTTATTTATTTATTTATTTATTTTTGATACTTTATTTATATTTCCAATGTTTCCCCCTTTCTAGGTCTCCTCCTTGGAAACCCCCTATCCCCTCCTCCTCCCCCACCTCTATGAGGGTATTCCACCTCCCACCCACCTGCCTACCCACTCCCATATTTCCAACTTGACATTCCCCATTACTGGGGTCTCTAACACCCTCAGGCCCAAGGGCCTCCCCTCCCCCTGATGGCCAACAAGGCCCTCCTCTGCCACATATGTGGTCCAAACCATGGGTCCCCCTATGTGTATTCTTTGGTTGGTGGTCCAGCCTCCAGGAGAACGGGGGGAGGGGCAGGTCAGTTGACACTGTTGCTCCTTCCATGGGGCTGCAAACTCCCTCTTAACGGCAGTTGCCAGACTATGTATTTTTCTGGGCTTTCCTTATGGTAATAGATAATTATGTAAAATAGGGTGGTTTGGCTCTTAAATATATCTTAAAATATAATAGACTCCCCAGAAACAGGGAATATGCTCAAAGGATCAAACTTGAACTGATCTGAAACGACAGGACCAAGGACTAATAATCTATTTCATGGAAACCAGACAATCCTGGTGTAACTAAGAAGATTCCCTATGACTCATGGGATGCCAAGGAAGGATTTTATTCCTGGAGTTTGTAACTTGGATCCGAGCGTTTGGGTTATAGCTCCACTTAGAAATTTAGTCTCACTGAAGGATTGTTCTCCTCTCCATGACTCCCGCGTGGGAGTCCCTCAGCATTCTGCCAGGGATGGGATTCCAGCTTGGCATTATGCCAGGCAGTGAGGCTGAGGCTGTCCTCAGAGTCCCTGCTTTCCCTTCCCTGGGCTTGGTTCTGTTTTGTTGGGGTTTGCCCACAGTTTTTCGGTTAGTAACATATCTTCCTCATGGAGGTTGAGGCAAATATTTTTCTGTTTGTGTACTGACTGGTTGTGTGTCAACTTGACACTAGCTGAAGTTATCACAGAGAAAGGAGTTTCAGTTGAGAAAATGCCTCCATGAGATCCAGCGGTAAGGCATTTTCTCAATTAGTGATCAAGGGGGAGGGCCCCTTGTGAGTGGTACCATCTGTGGGCTGGTAGTCTTGGGTTCTATAAGAAAGCAGGCTGAGCAAGCCAGAGGAAGCAAGCCAGTAAGTAACATCCCTCTATGGCCTCTGCATCAGCTCCTGCTTCCTGACCTGCTTGAGTTCCAGTCCTGACTTCCTTTAGTGATGACAGCAACATGGACGAGTAAGCTGAATAAACCCTTTACTCCCCAACTTGCTTTTTGGTCATGATGTTTGTGCAGGACTAGAAACCCTGACTAAGACAGTTTGTTTGGGGCAATTAGGAATCCCAGACCTCTGCTGTCCTTGGGTCAGACCCAGGTCTACCATGGTTTTCAGTAATGTAGTTTGACCTGTGTATCTGTGAACAGTTTGGATACTAGTGGTTCAGAAACATACACCACACACACACACACACACACAGAGAGAGAGAGAGAGAGAGAGAGAGAGAGAGAGAGAGAGAGAGAGAGAGACGAAATAGCTATTACCAGTTAACTCATCTATTTATTTGTTAATTACTCAATATACCTAAAGGGTCCGGGTTTGTATATTAATATTATTCAGCTGTACATCACTGTAACAGATTCCTGGTTAAAAGAAATTTATTTGGGCTTGCAGCTTTGGAGTTTCAGCTCCATGATATGTGATAGTATTGTTTTCGCACTGTTGTGAGAAAGAAGCCGTGATGGAAACGTGCACTAGAACAGACCTGATTAAATTATAACTGGAAAGCCGGGAGGGAGGGGCAGGGTTGCTCTAGTCCCCTCCAGTGATGTGCCCCTATGGCACAAGAACTTCCTGTAAGGCCGTTTCAGAGAGAGGGTCCACAGCCTTCCAGTAGTGCCACTCTGAACACCAAGCTGCTAGCACACAGGCCTTTGGCACACAGAGTGTAAAGGGTATTGGCACAAGATACCCTGAGATCAAGTTCTCAGCACAAAGGAAATTAATTTTCCCCAGGGGGACAAAGGGCAGGGAATAAGAGACAAAGACAGGAGCTAGAGGATAAGGGAAAGGGAACAAGGGAAAGAGGAGGGGTAGTTGTCCCATTGGAAGGGGAGAAAGGCACAAAGACCACCTCTGGTATTCAGTTGTTCTCTAAAACCATTCAGGTGATAGACAGACATTTTTCTTGTCTTGTATTTAGCTCATTGTGATTTTACCTTTCTCACTCAGGGAAGCCTTTGAATTCTCTTGTCCAGGGGCTAGAAGCCTGTTGTGTGACAAGAGTTTTTCTGGAAGAAGCAATACACACACACACACACACACACACACACACACACACACACCTACTCAACTCGCAACAGACCAAAGTCCAACTTGGTGAACCAGTGAGTTTTATTGGGATCACTTATGAGAATATGGGTGAGGGGTTACTTTCAGGGGCAGATATGACACCTAGATATCACCAAAGCCCACCCAGCATGGGTGACAGCTCACAGAGCTGGGAACCTGGAACACACTGCACAACCTGCAGGCAGCTCAAGAGATTCAAGAATGATC
The DNA here is from genome assembly GCA_028551405.1 of Uromys caudimaculatus. Lineage (NCBI taxonomy): Eukaryota > Metazoa > Chordata > Mammalia > Rodentia > Muridae > Uromys > Uromys caudimaculatus. The sequence continues at coordinate 59,282,040 of CM052712.1, read as the reverse complement.
TTCCCAAGTGACTCCTTTGATCCAAACCTCTTTAAGACAGCTTGACTTAGTTTCAGCTTCTTCTTGGTGATCTGAGCATCTTTCATTCATCTTGTCTTGTCTGTGAGTGACTCTCAGCAATCTTTACTGTTTAGTCTTGGAGAGGAAGTGAATCGGCCAATCTGGTCAGTTTCAGGGACTTCCTGAAGCTATTTTGACTTCTTTACCTTCTGTGTTATGGGGCTTCCTCCAGGATGGAATGTTTGATTCCCAGGGAAAATGCTACACAACAGGGTCTTTTATGACTAGACTGGGACAATAGTGGGAAATTCAGATGATCAAAGAGGCCTCAGTGACTTTAGGACTTTTGAGGTTTTTAGGAATTTGACAGTGATGCAGGATTTATTGCCAACTCAAAACATCTAGCAAAACAAAATTGAAGACCAGAGAAAATGATCTTATTCATACTCTTTGGGGCCCATTTGCTTATAGTCACATGGAAACATGATACTGGGGGGAGCCGAAGGACAGACTGTCTCTGGGGATAAGGGAGAGGATGGCAGTACACACCGAGTCTTCTCAAAGGCCAAGAAGGGACAGATATGTGTGACTCAGGGTATGGACCAGGTGGGAAGGAGGGCAGGTACTCAGGACACGGCACAGGATCCATCGTAAAACATGGGAACGATTCTTATGTTAAATGGTAAGGACTGATGAAATATGGCACCTCCTTGCCCGGACACATAGAACTTGTATTGATTTACAAGGCTATTCTGTGACAAATTCAGGTTGTGACATACAAATCACCTTTATTCCCATTTAACACATGAGGGCATGCGTAACATGTGGGTAAGAAATGCCTTGCGGTATATTCATGAAAATACGTTACTGCTACTGAGATTGTGAATGTTCTTATCACGGTTGTATACCTTATTGATGTGTTTATTATCGGTTTCCTGTATTAGCTTTCTAGTCATACTGGGAATAAAAGGTAACTTTCAAAATCTGACAAACATCTCTTTCTGGTCAGGTGGTATTGCAGAAATACCAACAGAAGCAAAGCCGAGCAGCTCCTCAGAACGGAAGTAAGTGCGCGTCCTCAGTTTGCAAGTTGCAGTTCAGCCCAGGTTAATTTTAATCAGTCCTTCATGTGAGGGTCCATATACTTATTCCTAAGGCCTGAAGGGGCTGTGATACAAATACAAGCTGTCTTTTTCACATCATTTAAAGGAGAGAGTACTGGAGTGTTGGTTTACTGTAACAAAGAGCCACAAAGCAAGTGGCTCAAACGTCAGAACTTCATCACTTACAGCCCATCACAGACACCATGGTCGAAGGGACTCTGGCCAGCTTGAGCATGGTGGGCATGGCTCCAGCAGGCCTTGCCCTTCTCCCCCTTTCCCTCTGCCCGGCTAAGAACTGTTAGAATACATTCCTAAGCTAGCCACCAAGATCCATTCCTTTACTTGGTCATTTTCTCCTCCCGAGACTGACTATGAAGGCCCAACTATCACAGTATTGAAGTCTGGCAATCAAAGGCCCCTTTGGCTCACCTAATTAACATGCTTGATTAAAATATACCACCATATCCTAGACCCCCCCATTTTTCTCATTTGTTGCTGGTTTTCTCCTGGAGTCAACCACTTTAACTTTTCTTTCCTGCTTAATAAATGATCTTTCTGTGAAAACAGGTGTTTGGGTGTAATTTGTGTCTAATCCGGGGTCCAGAAGGGAACCCCCACTATGCAGAGGGCTCTCCTTCAATGGTCAATAGGATGGATTGCTTCTGGGGCCTGTGATGGAGGCCTGAGTCCCTCTCCTTGGCTTGGAGACAGCTGCCCGCCCTTCTTCACCCCATCTTCCTCCTTGCACACATTTCTGTCTGTTTACATCATCTCGTTTAGTGAGGGTACCAGTCCTACTGAACATCAGACTTCATTTTAACTTAATGACCTGTGTCAACCCTATGTCAAAGTACAGACACATTCCGGAGCTTAGGACTCAGCTCTTTGGAGTAGAGCAGACTGTGGACAGGCCCATGAAATCTGCATTGCGAGGGAGCACCCACCCCTGAGCAGCGTTTGCATCCATACTGATCGTTCATTTGCTGCTTTGATTTTAGTGTTTCTATGTATTTTCTTTTTTGCTTGAATTTATTTGTTTTAGGAAGTTTTTCCTTAATATTATGTGATATATTTTGTAAACGAAGACTTAATAACATGTAGTCACCTATGGCAATAGACGTGATGAATTTCTTTTACCCTAAAGTGAAATTAGAGGAAAAGAGAATGTGTACAAAGGGGCAATTGCTCTGGGCCGAGGGAGCCTGGGCACTCTGGGACGGCTTTCTTTACTCAGCTCCAGGGCTGTAAGGTAGGGAAGTCGGTCTCAGTCCTCACATTGACATTCTGATTGTTTTACTTAGTGATGTTAAAGTTGTTGGCTCCTGTGGGCATGGCCCCAAGGCTTTTCGAGCACTGAGTGTAGGTTATACTACAAGGCTCCTTCCCACCCCAGGAACCTTCCTGGCTTCCCAGAGGCCATACACTGAGAGCTGTGGTGTCCCATATCCTGATAGCCTGGCTTTCAAATTCTCATTTGCTCATTTGCTACTGACTAGTCAGGTGACCCGGGGAAAGTTATCTCATCTTTTTGTGTCCCTTCTCCTTACCTGTGAAATAAAAGAAGAAAACCAAGAGTATTACTGAAATGACTGTTAAATACTCAAATGAGTATTAAATACATTTACATAATGAGGACACACTTAAAATATGTTTTCAAAACTGTAGCTATTATCATCATTATTATTATTATTATTATTATTATTATTATTATTATTATTAACCAATGAATTCATGATCATAATAATGATTTCAAATTGCTATCAGATAGGTTTGGGGGGCTTTTAATTCAATTGTCTTTCTTACAAATAAGAATAAAAGTTACTTTTCAACTGTGAAACACATTTTTCATCTTGAAGTAATATGAACCCTAAAGATTTGGTGTGGTGCCATTGACAGAAAAGTGTCTGAGATCTATAACTCCCATTTCCTGCCCTTCAGCTGGGGTCTGGTGAGAGTGTAACCATTTCTCAGAGTTGTCTGCATGTTTTGAATTTCTGTGGGAGTTACTCCCTCCCTCCTGTATTATGGTATTAGACACAGAATGGCATGGAGAATCAAGGGTACTGAAGCACAGTCTCCTAAAGAGCGCTGAGGTATTTTCAGGACAAAGGCTGTGTGGCTAGGAATTGATACTTCGAGGGACTGAAAACTCCTACCAGGCATGAGGAAGGCAGGATCTGAATCCTAGAAATAGATTCTCAACGGTTGTTTTCACAAGCCCAGGGCTTACAGCACCGTGGGACCTGCCTGGTAGCGCTGCAGAGGCCCTGAGGTGCTAGCCTAGCCGCAGCAGCCCCGGTTCAGCACGTGTGAGAGGTTGTAGTCAGGGAATGTGAGTGCGCCACCTCCTGTCATCTTACAGCCAGGAGTTCAAGGCAGAAAGTCCTGTGTAGAAGACTCAGGGGGCTCTATTCGGTTGCTCCTGTTGACAGCAGGTTTTTCTACACAAAGGGTGATAGTGAAATGATGAAGTTAAACTCTTGAACCTTTGCCACGGCCTTAGTAACAGGAATTTTAACGAGGGATTTCTTAATTTGGTTTTTAGGATAAGGAGGGTGGTTTCATGGTGAGAGACTCCAGCCAACCGGGCTTGTACACAGTCTCCCTGTACACAAAGTTTGGGGGGTAAGTAGTTCTGCTCTGGCGTCTTTTAGGGGTTGCTTCTGTGATTCCTTTCATGTGTGGGGTGTGTGGGCATGTGGCGTGTGCATATTGTGAACGGGTGGGTACATGTGTGCCTGTGGAGATGAGAGATTGACTTCCAAATATCTTCCTCAGTGGTTTCTCTATCTTGTTTGTTTATTTTAGTCTTTTATCCAGGGTTTCTCACTGAACCTGGAGCTCACCCACTGGCTAGACTAGCCAACCAGTGGGCTCTTAGGATCATCTGTCTCTTCCCACCCTTTAACCCTGCTGAGCACTGACGTTGCAGCCACATGCCAGCGCATCTAAACTTTATAGGAGTGCTGGGAATCTGAACTCTTGTCCTCATGAACGTGTAGTTCATGGCAGGCATTCCGTCTGCTGATTTGCTGTTTGTGTTCCTAATTTTCAGCATTAAAAAAATAATTGTAATCTTTAGTTCTAAAACCTGGACTATTTTTTGTACTCTTTTTTTTTTCCTCCAGAAAATTTCCCTATAGTTTCATTCATACATACACATATACATATAATATACATATAATATACATATACATATACACACATACATACACACACATATACACATGTATGTTACACAAACAACATACTTATACAACATGTATGTTGAGAACAGCTATGGAAGATTTAGTAACATTCATTGGACAATTATTATGCCCTGAGCTATGCACAAAGGATGCTACATTGAGCAGAGTACGCTTTAGTAGCTTAAGGATGGCTACAGACAGGCCTATATGCAGTCATGATAGTGTAAAAGTGGGGGGGGGGCCTGAAAAACCTGAGCCAAGGGAGAGAGAGTTGCTGACTCAACAGTGAGAGGAGATGGTGACGTCAGAGAAGCACAGGGAATATCTGAGGTGAATATAGAATGACAGAAATGACAGGGTGAAGGGAGGAGAGGCACCCACGAAGGACTGATGGATGTAGCAGCTGACTCCAGGTCACCTCAGGGCCGAGGAACCCAAGCTCCACCCTAAGGGCAATTATGCATCATCTTGAAAGCATTTGAAAGCACAGTGCCTAGAGATTTGTATTCTACAGAGATACCTACAGTTGGCTGTGTCTCTGCCTAAATCTAATCCATTCCCTTTGAGAAGGGCAAGTGTTCTAGGCACTGCAGGCCTGTGACTCTGCAGGACAGAAACAAACAGCGGATTAAAATCCCACTGCTGCTGGCAGGATGTACGTGATCTCATTTCCATTCCCATACAAGCAGCCGAGCTTCTTATTGTGACCCCTTTCAAGACTTCCACCCATTGATGTGAGTCGAAAAGCTACGGGCATAGGAAAGGTAAAGTTTGTGTCAGGAACAGAAAGGAGCCCGCAGAAAGAGATGCTACGGAGATTGCGCTATAGATGACATCTACAATCGAAGTTCCGTTATACTGCCTGGGTGGCTGAAGTTAGCCCTCTGCTCCCAGAATTAAGACTCAGACTCAAAGTATATTTACAAATACCTTGGCCATACAACTAGGCTCTTCTCTAACTAGGATCATAATTTAAGATAACCCATTTATTCTAACCTACACTCTGCCACATGGCTGGTCACCTGCGCTCATGTGCTGCACACATGTCCGTCTCATTACATCTTCCCCAGGTGGATCTCCTGCCTGGCTCTCTCCCAACATAGCATACTGCTGGTCCAGCAATTTTAAGCCATTAAGAGTATAGTCTGGTCCAGTTTAGCAGCTCCTTTCCTACTTAGGTCTTCTATATTTTGGCCTCTCTCATAGATGATTTGTAATGCCACCACAACCATAGAACTTATAACCACCTTTATTTTGATAACTTAAAACAATTAAAACAACAACTATTATTTATTATTATTATTATTATTATTATTATTATTATTATTATACTGAGACAGGGTATTTCTGTGTAGCTTGGGCTGATGTGGATTTGCTTTGTAGATAAGGATGGCCTCAAACTCACAAGAAACCTATGTGTCCTTGCCTTTGCCTCCCAGGTATTGATATCAAAGACCTGGATTTATTAATATCTATGTACCCTTGAAAACATTTATATCAATTCTCATTTCTTTCTCCTTTCTTTGCCGATTAATATCTATGTAGATAAATATAAATCTATGTGGATAAATACTTATACTGGATGTAATATACTGTTTTATTTTGTCTTATTTTGTCTTTCTTTTAACAGAGAAGGCTCATCAGGTTTCAGGCATTATCACATAAAGGAAACAGCAACATCCCCAAAGAAGTATTACCTGGCAGAAAAGCATGCTTTTGGGTCCATTCCTGAGATCATTGAATATCACAAGCACAATGCAGCAGGTGAGTGAGCTATGAGGACCTGTTTTGAATATTAGTGACCATATGTTCAGATATTGTGATGGATTCTTCAAAAGGTAGGTTTTTGTAGTTATCTCTAAAGTGTGACTGATATAAAATTATTGCATATTAAGAACATTCTAAACCGGGCAGTGGTGGCACGTGCCTTTAATCCCAGCACTTGGGAGGCAGAGATAGGCGGATTTCTGAGTTCGAGGCCAGCCTGGTCTAGAGAGTGAGTTCCAGGACAGCCAGGGCTACACAGAGAAACCCTGTCTCGAATAACAAACAAACAAAAACCCCAAAAATCAAAATAACATTCTATATCCAAAGAAAAATCAGAAAGCATGACAGATTTCATAGAACACAGTACTCCAGGTCTTTAATGTCTGTGGATATTCCCACCTCTGTGCTTTTTAGCCTTGGCACTAAATTAAAATTCCAAGATGTGCCTACTTTAAGAGCAACCTAGGAGGCTAAGTTTGGAGGATCATGTGAGTCAGAGATTTCAAGGCCAGTCTGGGCAACACAAGGAGGCTCCCTCCCCCATCTCATCAAGTAAATGTAAAAAATGTATACGGAGAGGTCATAGACGCTTTTAGAGCCAGGGGTTCTGTTTATGCTAAAGGTTTCCAAGAAACAGAGTGCATGCACTTCGCAATTCATAGTGAGGTTATGTCCTGATAAAAGCGGCATAAACTAAAGATGCCTTCAGTAGAAAATGTATGCAATACAGCCAATCTACTGAGCACCCTGGCTTTGTCACATGGTACTATGTAGAGTACCAGGGGGTGCCCCTCCTGGTCACATGACTGGCTGGGAGCAATGGCTCATTACATCTGGAAGGTACCCTGTCCTAAAACACTAGCCCCGGAGGAGAACGCAGTTCACTATCCCCAACAAAGGTCTAGTTTAAGAGGGATGATTTTCATGGAACTCATATTGCTTTTTCAGCAGATTGGATCTGTGTTATACCCAACATCAAACAAACAGCAAGTTTCCAGCCTTTTTTACTTTAACAGTGCAAACAACGAGTGTGCCCAATAGCCAGGTGCTTAATTTCACTTGTGGTAAATTGACTTATGAGTTTTTAATCAAAGGCTCTCTTTACAACAGTTATTGAGATGTATTTGCACACCAAGAAATTCATCCATTTAAACACAGGATTCAGTGCCTCTTAGAGTGCTTACAGTGTGCCAACAGTCACATCACCATAATCTAAGTTTTTGAACACTGTCATCATCCCCCAAATAAATCTGTGCCCATGAGCAGTCACCCATGCCCTGTCTTCACCAGCTAGCCCCAGGCAACCACTAACCTACTTTCTGTCTTAGTAGATTCATCTGTTCTGAACAGTTCATGGAAATATCAATTTATACTGTGGCTGGGTTTTTTGGTTTTGTTTTATTTTTTGTTTTGACACATTGTAACATTTTTACATTTATCCATGTTGTATTGTGCATTCCTTGTTGAAACAATCAAAAAAGATAAAAATGATCAAGGCCTGACATATGGGACTTGTATAGTGTTAGGTACCCAGTCCAATTAGAAATCTCTGTTTAATTTTTAAACTATTCCCAGTGTTAATGTAATGGTGCTAAAAGGCGAGACGGACAATTGGCCCTCTAGCTTGCAGTCTTGGAAGCTGTTTTTGACACACTTACCTTGACAAGATTTCTCCTTCGTCTGTGGAAACCAGGATGCAGCCTGGGTCTGCACAAGCTCCAGATGCTAGAGGAAAGGCTGCCAGGGTTCTGGACAGTGGAAATTCCCAGGGTTTCTTTGTTGTTGTTTTGTTTTCTATGACGGACTCACCGAGCATATTCTTAGACATTGCCTTGTGTGTTCTGCTCAAGTCTGCCCTGTCCCAGGAAAGAAATCCTGAGGAAGTTGAAAATTTAAAGCTCCGGCTGGCAGTCAGAAAAGGTATTCACTCCTTTTTATTGACAGATAACAATCTTGTATTCAAGTATTTTCATGGAAATAGGGTTTCCTTTCTTCAGCGTGCTCATCTATGAGTGGGTTTGATGGGGTTTTCCAAAATTCTGTGCTCAATACTTGAGCAATGAAGCCAGGCATGGTGGCACACACCTTTAATCCCAGTGCTTGGGAGGCAGAGGCAGGGGAATCTCTGAGTTTGAGACAGCTGGTCTATAGATCAAGTTCTGGAACAGCTAGGGCTACACAAAACTATCAAAATAAATCAAACAGACAAAAACAAAAAACCCAAATCAAAACAAAAACAAAAAACAAAAAGAACTTGAGCAATTAATTCTTAACAGTTTTCCAAAAAAGCTTTTTTATAACCTTGTTCTGATAGTCTCTTATTCTTACTGTATTTCTTTTCTTATTCTTTGTGTTCTTACATGTTTTAATCTTTACCACTATCTTAATTTACTTAACTGACATGTATTTAGTGCCTGCTTCGTGTAGGAAACCAAACCTTTGCGGGGTACAGCGAACATTAGATGGTGAGCAATCCAGATGCACACATAGTTGTAAAGTATGAAACGTGCTATAGAGAAGAAATGCAGCCCTATCGGGGTGCTCCTGGAGGACGGCCCCCATTTCTTCTTTGGGACTCTAAGCAACTTAAATGATTTGACTTACCTTACTGATTTCCAGTGGCTGACAATCCGCACCCCAGATTTTAGTGCTACAGTCAGGAACACTGAGTTACATCAGGTGAATTGCTTTAATTTTTAGCAGACTAATAAAATCCTCTTTCATAGTTCAGATCTCATATTAAAAAAGGTTATGAACTCACTGATAATAAGCGCTGGAAATCTTTTAATATCCTTTACAATATTACCAGCCAGTGATAAACACTGTATTAAAAAGGAACTGTACAGGATGGTTGAAGGCTAGCTGTAGAGCGCCGTGTATGTATGAAGAGGAGGCTTCAATAATAAGTGAATGATGTTTCCCGGGCTTTTCTTGTTTAGCATTTGACTGAGTAGAATGATTAAGATAAAATCCAGCTGCAGTCATTTCTTCCATCTTTAGGGCTTGTCACCAGACTACGGTACCCGGTCAGTACAAAGGGGAAGAACGCGCCCACTACTGCCGGCTTCAGCTACGGTAAGACTCCCTTTGTAGCTGCATTGGTGAGTTTTCTTCAAAAAGAATCCAGCTCTACCAGATGAATGGAGATGTGTGGAATTCAACCCAGGGGAACTGTAACCAGAATTCTAGAGTGCAAGCCTAGGTCCTGGCGGCCTGACAGCCTCAGCTCTTCCACCTGTCTCACAGTGCTGCTAGGAATGCAGAGTGGTAAGAAGAGAGAAGAGGCACAGTCACTGAGCATTAGGAAGAGGGACTGAAGAAAATGTCTCCTGAGTACGCATATCAAATGCTGCAACAGAGAAAGGCCTGGGGAAGGGCAGACTCGAGGTCCAAGTGTGGTCTGGTAGATGATTATCTAAGATCTAATCCCGAAAGGTAATCCAAAGAAGTCTTTATTGCCTGAGGGGACAAGCTGGTTCTAAGAGCTGATTGCTCCTGCTCCAGGATGCAGCCTTGCCTTCGTGAATCATTGCCTGTACCTGTACCTGGTGGGCTGTCCACCTTTGGGAGATGTGCTTATGGAATCTGAGGTAGACCATAGGTTTAGGACAGCTCTTGGAGACATTTAGTGTCTTTGACGCATCCAGAATAGGGCGTTGTAAACCTGTAAGATGCCTCAGTTCCTTCTACCTCTCTGTGCCTTCATCCTTAAGAGGGAAGGTAAGTTAGCTATCAGCAGGTCTTACATAGATGCTCCTTGATTGATTAACATGCTGACATGTACAAGTATGTGACCAGAAGTAAATGCAACAGTTGCAGACAGAGGCAGAGATGCCAGCCTTTCACTCTGCTGGAGTCGCCCTGTGGGCCTCAGTGAGGTGGAATCAGTGGTTTTAGCCAAAGAACTCTCTGGGTGCAAGTTTTACAACTGTTTTTAATGTGTTCATAGATGGTTATACTTTATAGTAACACTAGATTTTCTGTTTTCATCATTATTTATATAAACTTTCCATAGGTAAAAACTAAATCTGTTACTGCTAAAATAGTTGCCATTGTGGTGGTTCTCGCTGGCTATGCAGTCTGGGTGTCTGGGTGTCTGAGTACAGCCTGTCATTCTGTTCTATGTCTTGTAGTAATTATTGCTGTGTTATTTAGGGCTTGATCTCTTCCCCATGGATTTAGGCTGTTTCCTTTGTAAAGGCATCCTTTCCTTGTCCATCTTACAGATAAGTGGGAGATTAACCCGTCAGAGCTGACCTTTATGAGGGAGTTGGGGAGTGGACTGTTTGGAGTGGTGAGGCTGGGCAAGTGGCGGGCCCAGTACAAAGTAGCCATCAAAGCTATTCGGGAAGGCGCCATGTGTGAGGAGGATTTCATAGAGGAAGCTAAAGTCATGATGTAAGTTTCTATTATTATTGTTATTCTTTGTTTTATGTGTATGGGTGTTTTGACTGTGTACCATGTGTATGCAGTGCCTGCAGAGGCCAGAAGAGGGCATCAGATCACCCTGGGACTGTAGTTACAGGTGGTTGTGAGCCATCATGTGGGTGCTAGGGATTGAACTCAGGTCCTCTGGAAGAGCAGTGTGTTCTTAACCACTGAGTCAAATCTCCAGCCCCCAAGCGGTAAGTTTCTAGCTTCCACCAGCTCCCCTCTTTTGTAGTAAAAATTGGCCCCACCCAGCACATATGCCTGCTGCTTTGTTTTCCTGTGGTAACTCTCTGTGTGTCTGTTGCCCTCATTCCCAGGAAGCTGACACATCCCAAGTTGGTACAGCTCTATGGCGTATGCACCCAGCAGAAGCCCATCTACATCGTTACCGAGTTCATGGAACGGGGCTGCCTTCTGAATTTCCTCCGCCAGAGACAAGGCCATTTCAGCAGAGACATGCTGCTAAGCATGTGTCAGGACGTGTGTGAAGGGATGGAGTACCTGGAAAGAAACAGCTTCATTCACAGAGACCTGGTAACCAGAGCTCCCCCTGGCCTCCCTCTGCCCGGGGCTTCCAGCACCCTAGCTGGATTCCATTGTGCCCTTGCTGTTCCAGTGAGCTGTGCTCTATTAGTTCCCTGTTTTTGTCCTTAACAAGATTTCATTATTTTCAAACTTGGTAAATTTCAATCACTTGATAATTTCAAAGGAAAAGACCTTTATTAAATCGAATAGCATACAGACTTATTATCTCCAAGCAAGTTTCCGCGAATTAATTATTTGAGCTCTGGGAGATTCCCAGGAGATAGCTAGTCACAGCAGATTTATTCGATGTCATTGTGTTATAGATAAGAATGTTAGCTTCAGGGGAAGTGAAGGCGGCTTGCCCATTGTGAGAAATGAGGAAGTTAGGCTTAGCCTTGACCTTCAGACCAAGTCTCAAGCTCTTTCTGCTTTACACACCGAACAGAAACTACCAGAAAAATCCTGAGCTATGGTCATTATCTCTCAACCAAGAGGGAATTCTGGGAGTTTTCATTACTTCTCAAAATAATAGGAAGAAAACCCAAAAAAGCCCAACCCTGTTCTAAAGGGCTGTGGTGGAGAGGCTTCTCAGTTCCCTTCTCTCCCCTCTGATCTTTCCCTTTTGTTTTCCCTCCCCAGCCATTTTTCACAAGTAACACCGCTGTAACAAGTGACAAGTAACACTCTAACTGTAACAAGTAACAAGTAACACCATAATCCTTCTACCTTGATTATTCCACCAAACAGCCAGAAATCACATTGTGTCCCCGCTTTTTTAGCTTTAGCTGCCTTGTGATAGAGCCTGGAGCAGGAGCAGCAGGGTGCTTTGCTATAACATCCCCTGACACAGGCTTTGCTTTTGTACCCTAAGCTCATTTGATTAGGAAGTGGATGTTACTCCTATCTGCATTATACAGGCAAAGGAAGTGAGTGGAACTGGGTAAAATATCATCATTCATCAGGGAGATAGATGGTGGAGGAATTTGGACCCAGAGGTTGCCTTTAGAGTCAATATTGTAACTCCGATGTCATCTCTAGATTTAAAGCATAATAATGAATTGAGGCTTTGGCAAGGTGACTTGATCTCCTCGGCGTGTTGTTGGCTAGTCCTAATCCATTCTGTAAATTGGATTTGCAATGTGCACTTCATTGTTTGGCTGACAACACCATGTTAAAGTTCATAGCATATAACAGAGGCAATGGGCTTTGTAAAGCAGATGTGACATATAACATTAGTTTTTATGATTATGTGTTGCTATGACAATGGCTAATTGTCATGTTGAAATTCATGAACTAAGCATTGTCCTAGTTTTGTCCTTGTAGAATGGATATAGACTGAATATTTTTATGACTCTTGCACTTGTCTATGCAGAATTTATTTTCTTGAAAGTGGAGGGTTTTTTTTTTTTTTTTTGGCCTGCGATACTGATATGAAATCCTGGAAGGTTTTAACACCCTTTAAAGTATTAATCCTGCCAGTTGAGAATAAGATTACTAACACAGTTTTTGAGCCAAATTTGAAGCAAGCTGTATTAAATATTGACCAGGATGATGGACACTGGCCAAGTCCATTCCCAGGATTCCTAGAGAATGACGGCTAACTGCATTAGTCCGGTGCTTATAAGGGCAAACCTGCAAGGCTGTGGACGTTTGACTTCGTCCAGTCAGGGGCATGCATGTGTCCTAGTGTACTTCCCAGCTACGCACCTTCTGCTTACATGTGCTCAAGTACATCCTGTGCATCTGGGACAGCCAACCTTGTTTACAGAAGTGAGAACACATGGCTTGTTGTCTTACATGGACAACAGTCTTTGGCGTTCCAAAAAGTTTCTGTCCTTGGGCAAGTGAAGCTACAGGTTAAAGATGTTTTTATTTTATAGATCTTTTAGGCACAGCAGTTTAAAACTTAAAACATAACTTTTGCCCTCATAAAAGGAAGTGTCTGATGTGCCTTTCCCCTGGGTAAAGTGTTTCATGGGCTTGCAAGTGACAGTACCATGGCTGTCCTCCTGGGAAGGTGCAGATAATTCAAGAGATGGGCTTTAACTGTCACTAGAGAGAGGCTCTTAAATGTGTTCAGAGGAAAGGAGCTCTGGGGAATTACCATAAGGGAAAAAAATAAGCATCTGAAGAGTGAGGGAAAAACCTTGTCCCATCAGTTGGGATGTTAAAAATACCATATCTTGCTTCTGGGAAGCACTGTCATTCTACCAAATTATTGTATTGATTCATATAACTTTCAAGAACAGACTAAGACCTCCAAGAACATATGTTTGTGTTTTCGCAGCTGAGTATATTATGTCTTAATATATTAGAAACCTCATACACGAGAAAGAAGATCCTGTGTTTTCACATGGCCATTCTTTTGACTGTTGAGGTGCCCACTCTCAGGTCACTATGACGATTGTGTGTTTCTACGGTCACCTAGAGAGAATTCATCTTTAATCTAGATTAAAGACTTCAAGAGTGTTGTCACCATCAGTGAGAAAATCACATAGTAACCCAGTCTACCAACAATAGACCTGGTCCTCAATAAGTTTGATGTTGGTAAAGACAGTGTCATAATGCCTCGTGACATTTCTAATCTCTCTTTCTCCAGGTTGCTTCAGATTTATGTTGGAGGTATCCTCTCTAGGGATGTAAATAGTTTGTATGGGCACATTTATATCTTTTCTGATGTAGACTGTATTATATTTAGTAGAAATTGAACTTCTGTTGTTCCTTATTGCAGTACCTTTTAATAAATGTAACATCCTAGTGTTGTTTTCCAGGCTGCCAGGAATTGTCTAGTGAATGAAGCAGGCGTTGTCAAAGTATCTGATTTTGGAATGGCCAGGTACGGATGAGTACTGTGTGCTTTTAAGTGATAGTCACGTTATTTTTGAATAATTAATAAGCATGGGAAGGCCTTGGGAGATAGCTCAGTAGTTAAACTGCTTGCCTCCCAAGCCTGAGTTTGACCAGAATTCAGGAAAAAAAATCCAGAAGTGGTAGCTCATGCTTTGTAATCCCAGAACTGGGAAGGCAGAGACTGGTGGATCCCCGAGGCTCTCTGGCTAGCCAGCCTAGATTAATTGATGAACTCTAAACCACTGAGAAAAAAACTGTTTCAAAATAGGTGGACAGCGTTCCTGACCATAGCATCCAGGGTTGCCTCTGTCCTCTCTATGCACCCACAGCCCCACAAGCATACCCTCCCAAACTGGAACAAAAACTCGGGCCCTGGTTATAGTGATGCTTGCTTGTAATCTAGTACTTAGAGGTAGAGGCGGGAGAATCAGGATTTCAAAGTCATTCCTGGCTATGTACCAAGTTTGAGGCCAGCCTGGACTACATGAGATCATGCCTTTAAAAAATTAGTTTGGGAATAATTTGCACCAATAAAGCAAAGCAATAAGGAAATCTCTTCAATTGTTGTAAGGTTAAATGAGACTAGCTACATATTGTGACATTGGTTATTCTCTCCACTAGATGGTAGTAGAGCCTATTAAATCAATCTCAATCTCTCTCTCTCTCTCTCTCTCTCTCTCATTTCTTCTGGAATATGTTTGGTAATCCAGTGCTTAGTATACCCTTGTTTGCAATGTTTTTAATCTCTTAGTTTTTGCACTTTTACTAGTGTTAGAATAGACTTTTAAGAAGGCTTTTGTCTGTCCTTCCCTTTCCCTCTGTACACTGAGTCATGCGTATATTAAAAATCAGATGTCTACTGTGTGATGAGCCATAGCAGCGAGTATCCTGAAGGTCAAGCCCACATGTAGTGTAAACACTAGAGAAAAGAGATAGACCTGGAGAAAATGTCGCCAGGAGAGCTGGGGGTCAGCGAACAGTGGCCTGTCCGTCCAACCTGTACCTTTTTGTGCATCCGGTGAGTCAGGGATGGCCTTTTTTATTTCAAAACAGTTAAAAAGAGACTAAAGACATATCAGGACACCTGAGAATTGTCTGAAGTTTAAGTCACCGTCCATTAAAAAAACCATAGAGCTACTGAGACTCACAGGCTTGGCCAACTGCTGATACTGTCTGTGGTCACTTTCACACTGCAGAGGCAACACTTTTGAGCTGTCACAAGGGTGGAGTGCCCTGCAGAATCTGAAATCCTCTGTATTATCTGGTCTTTCTCAGAAAAAGTCTACTGTCTTCTATGAAAGAGCTAACTTGGGAGTGGGGGTGGAGACAGCTGTTGGAGATCTGGTGACCAGAAAGGCTTTTCTCTCGTGGGAACGTTAGTGGACACCACAGGAGAGCCACAGCGGTGCCACCTGAAGTCTGGGACAAGTGTGACCTGCTCAGGGAACCAGAAGAGGGCCAGGGAAGCTGCTCCAGAGGCAGAGCTAAGAACAGTCAAGAAGGCAGAGAAGTGTTAGGTCCTCTTGGGCCAACCCCAGTTCCCAAGAAGATGCTGGCCTCTGGAGGGCTGAACGCTATCATTAGCAGCCTCTGACTCTCAAAGCCCTGATTACCCAGTCCTTTCTATGTGTTGTAGGTAAAGATGTTTAGCCTCTGATGGGTGGCCCTGCACTGTATTACAGCCATTTTTCATATATTTGGCTTGCAGAAAGTTGGTACTTTTCTACCAGTCCTTGTAGAGCTACTTTTTATGCACTACCTTCAGACTTCTCTGACTGACAACTATTTGATCAGTCAAGGGGGCATTGTCCACCAGATACCATCTTTGTCCGTACAAGAGGAAGTCGGTGTGCTCATTTGAATCTTTGCTCCTGGCAGCTTTAGCATTAGCTTCATATAAATATGTAATGAATTACTAATCCCTCTGATAAATACCTGCTGCCTATACAGCGAAGGGGCTGAAGTCCTCGCATCTGTCACTCATCAGAGTTTCTCCCTAGAAGTGGTCAATGCTACAGTTTCTGTGTGTCTTTCTGGACGGCTCTGTATATGTTCAGATAGAAAAATAATAAAGCGTGGTTTGAGTGTGTGTGTGTAGGGATAGTGTGATGGTATATAAATATGGTATATAAATATGGTATATTACCATCTTCTTATACTTCTTTTTGCCTCTGATCTTTTTCTGGCTGTGCTGTCATTACTTGCATATGCTGTAGCTTTAAATTGAGGGGCTGTGGGGCTCAGAGCACAGGCAGCTCTAGTTACTTGTTACCACTTCCTGTAAGCAGCTCTTCTTTTGATATTTTGCATACAGGGACTTTGGATAAAATTTTGTTCAGAGAACAGAGTCACATACCCCCAAAGTTTGCAACAGTTGTATAGTATTCTGCCTCTGTTGCCTCATAAGAAAGAAAGATAGCAATAGAACAATAAAAGTACACACACTAGGTCACCTTCTCATGTTCTTAACTTACGCCAAGGAGCTAGGAAGACATCACCAGGCAAGGCCATGAGCTAAACATTTTGATTCAGCCAGGTGCGTGCGTGGTAGACTTCAGTTACTGTCTTGGTCTGTCTTTGTAACGGGGAAAACGAAAGCTCACAGACCTGCAAAGGTGTGACCCATGGTGTGTTTCATCCTAGGTACGTTCTAGATGATCAGTACACAAGTTCCTCTGGCGCCAAGTTTCCTGTGAAGTGGTGTCCCCCGGAAGTGTTTAATTACAGCCGCTTTAGCAGCAAGTCAGACGTCTGGTCGTTTGGTAAGGTCCTTGAGGCACGTCTCCTCCCCTCCCCTTTGAAGAGGAAGCAGACACATCATTGAGTAACCTTATCTTTCGTAGGTGTGCTAATGTGGGAAATATTCACAGAAGGCAGGATGCCCTTTGAGAAGAACACCAATTACGAAGTGGTAACCATGGTTACTCGAGGCCACCGGCTCCACCGGCCAAAGTTGGCTTCCAAATATTTGTATGAGGTGATGCTGAGGTGCTGGCAAGAGGTACGGCTGTTTCTTTGTGTCGTCTTCTGATCTGTAAAATGTTCCATGGTTGGGTCCAGTGGATGGGGAAGGTGCAGTTCTTGCAGCCCAGTGAGGGCTTGCCTTCTGCACAGGAATGTCAAGCTCTAGCAGGAAGCTTTGTCTTGGTGCTGAATATTGAGAAGAATCCAAAGGAACGGACAATGCTAATAGTTAGCTTAATAAACTCATGCTGATGCTTCACTTCCAAGTGGGAACCCCTCCATAGCCAGGGCCTTGGGAATAAGCCTGGAGACGTTGCTTTTCTCCTTTCCGTTCACTTTCTAGAGAAGGGTTCTTCTTTAAACTTACTGTCTCTAAGTATCTTACTTAATCTCTAGAAACATTGAAATGTCACCTCCGTAGAAGACATTAAACCCCAGAGAGACCCTTGAAAGACCACAGTTCATATATATTTTGTGAACTATATATCCAGTCCTTTAGATTTTATTTTTAGAGTAACCCTTTGAGATATAGATACTTGTACTGTGACCATAAGTATCATGGTGCCAGTTATTCACAGAGCATCAGAGGCTAGCACCAAAGCCATCACTTGCTATGACACTTCCCACAAGCACTGATTGGGGTGCACAGAGACTGACTGGGTGGGAAGTGGTAGCGGAAAGAACAGCGTGAACAAAGTTGGAGGATTTGGTTATATACATGGTGTGTGTACCTGACGGTGGAGCTTAGTCTGAATTTTGTGGGAAATGAGGTTAGCTGACAAGAGGATGGGGGTGGGGTAGGTCACAGAGGGCCCTCAAGATGAGTAAGACTTGATTTCACTGACAAGGAACTGGGGGTAGTGTGGGTCACAGAGGGCCCTCAAGGTGAGTAACACTTGATTTTTCGGGCACTATGAAATTCTAGTATGTCTCCGCACAGGGACACAATATCAAGAGCTCAAAAAGGAACCCAGCAGCTACGGGGTTGGTTAGGGCAAAGAGGAGTCATCCTGTGTTTACCCATTCCCCGAGAGTCTTGCCTCTGTAGTGTTCCCCAGGGTTTGAGCAGTGAGAATTCTCTGGGGAACGGTTTCTGAAACTCACAGCTTCTCTTCGACCTTTAACTGTAGAGACCAGAGGGAAGGCCTTCGTTTGAAGACTTGCTGCATACGATAGATGAACTAGTTGAATGTGAAGAAACATTTGGAAGATAAAGGGTGGCCCCTGTTTCCAAGGCAAGAGGAAGAAATGGCCATCAGAACGCCATCCACTTGGCGCCTGCGAGTATAGACTGCTGAGCTTACAGTGTGGGAGCTCCAACTCCTGCTCCTGATCCAGCCTCAGCCCGGGGGGCTGCTTTGCAGGCTGCTCAGATGCTCTGTTAGAGCTGGTGACTTGAAGCACTCATTTTGCTCATTCCTTCAAGGGTTTGCGTG
Organism: Uromys caudimaculatus; assembly: GCA_028551405.1. Lineage (NCBI taxonomy): Eukaryota > Metazoa > Chordata > Mammalia > Rodentia > Muridae > Uromys > Uromys caudimaculatus. The sequence continues at coordinate 59,263,776 of CM052712.1, read as the reverse complement.
CCAGTCGTGCACCAGGCACTGTGCCCAGGCCTCAGGAGATGAACATGGAGCTATGCTAGCTGGCGCTAGCAGAAAGCCAGGGTGTTTGTGATGGGGACAAGCCATGTCCCAGCATCTCTTCTATGCCCTTTGACTTCTACATGAACCTGGACCTGGGGTGTTATCTACCACTGAGTTCTAGGTAAAGCAGGAACCCGCCTTGATAAGTAGTAATCCTTGTTTTGAAAACATCTCTTTCCAAACCTGTTCTTAGTATTACCTTTAAAAATTTGTATACTGTATATATTGTAAATACATATAATATATAAAGTTATATATTTATAAGTAACATAAGTTTATCTCTTTAGCCGAAATTTTTGTTGTTTTTGTTTTCTAAGACAGGGTCTCACTATGTAGACCATCCTGTCCTCGAACTCGTGGAGATCTGCCTTTAATTGGAATTTTTAGGATTAGAGAATGTCTAGTCCTAAATCTGGCAGCTGCCAGTTCTATCTCACCCAGGGATCAAATCAGCTTTCTGAAGAAAAAGACTGCCTGGGTCCTTTAGCTGATAGATCCTTGGCTCACAAGTAGACTCGTACAAGTAGAAATGTCTGCCCCTCTTGAGCCACAGCATGGCCTATGATGAACTATCTGACCCTGACCCTGGTCAGAGCTGATTAGAATTAGGTGGGTATTTTCATGACAGAATTAGTTCCCTCAAAAATCCTAAGAATGTTTCCAGGACATTGTGGCTGCTCCTGTTGATGTGCTGGGCTCGGGACCAGAGGTGTTAGAACCAAATGGCATTTAACACAAGTAGGTCCCCAGAATGGCTTACCCGTGGGAGTCTCGGATGCTGCCAAGGGAACTAGAGAGAAAGTGGTTCAAGCTGCCATGTGTTTTTCAAGAAGCCTTGTTGAACTTGGGTCCCTGGATGAGTGAGAGTCTCCATTCCAGTCTTACACCAGACCCTGATGTCCAGTTTCTCTGAGTGGGTTTCCTTTTCTTCATGAGCTTCAGGAGAGGAAGCTAACCCAGTTCCCACCAGTAGAAACCATTTCCTATCCAACACACTGTTCTTGGTATTTGAGAGCCCCCAAAACTGAGGAAGTTAAGGACTATTCCTTCACACATCAGTGGCCTCCGTAATCTCTCCCACACTGGAGTGTGTGGTGAGCGTACAGGCAGGAGCTGGCTCCCCTCTGACCTCGGAGAACGATCTCTTTGGTCAAGAGTCTGTGCCGCCATATTGAAGGCTGTGCTCATTCCTTTTATGATGGATAAAAGTGAAATCTTCTTGTCATGATGTGCATATACCTTCCAGTCCCCCACATCACACAACCACACGCATTCTTTAATCAATCATACCTCCCCCAAGCAGCTGGTGATGTACAAGTATGCCTTACTATTGCTTCATGCCCCACCCATGTTTGCCTTTTATCTGAATGAGCTGTGAGAGGAACCAGAGGATGCTAAGGAAAGTAAAAGAAGGTTGAGTTCCTGTGTGAACAGTTTGAAATACTCTTTCTTATCACATGTATGTCTCGGGGGTAGGGTGCTGTGTCCATGTGTGCATATATGCCTGTGTGCATATGGAGGCTAGAGTTGACGCTCTGTGCCTTCTTTGATTGCTTTCCACCATGTGTAGGGAGGTAGAATCTCTCATTGAACTCACAGCTGGCGAATTTGGCCCGTCTAGCTAGCCAGTTTGCCCACAGGATCTCTTGTCTCTACCTCCCAAGCACTTGGTTTACTGGTGAGATACCATGCTCACTTGTCAATTATGTGAGTTTTCTGGCTCTGAAGTTGGATCCTTATACTTCCATGTTAAACACTTTGCCCACTGAGCCATCTCCCTAGCCCAAACAAACGCCTTCTATGGGAAAACAGAACAAATGATACATGGCAGAACTTGGGAACTATTTCTTCTGTCTCTGCCTCTGTCTCTCTGTCCCTGTCTCCCTCTTTGTCTCTCTGTCTCTCTCTGTCTCTCTGTATGTCTGTCTCTGTCTCTCTTTCTCTCTGTCTCTCTCTCTCTCCCCCCTGCCCCTCTCTCTTTCTGTCAGGATCTCTCTATGTAACCCTGGCTGTCCTGGAACTCTCTATGTAGCCCAGACAGGCCTTGAACTCTGAAAGATTCATCTGCCTCTGCCTCCCAGAGTGCTGGGATTAAAGGCTTTTGCTACCACACCCAGCTTCAGTTAATCTTTTAAACAGATCTTTGGATTCTCCCCTAATCCCAAATCAGGTCTCTGGAGTTAGTCCTAAATCAGAGGACCAAACATCCTAGTTTGGATATTCATGATCCTAGAATTCGCTTTTCCCTGTACCACTGTGAACCCTTGGGCAAATAAAATGTCTTCTTTTCTCTTCCTTTATTCCAGTATCTTTACAGGGAAGACAATTTTACTTGATCATTATTAAGGTCCCTTTTACCGAAGTTCTGTGATTTCTTCAAAGTGTTTTCTAGACACACCCACAGAGTAGGTATGAGGAAGTGCTAACACTTCAGATCTGGATACAGAGTTCTGAAGTTTCTTATATAGGCCACTAGCTTGTCATTCACATGCTCTTGAGGTTTTCAGAACAGGAAATTAGGTGGGGTAAACTTTGCCTGTGAGAAACGTCACAGGCCAACTACGCTTTCAGTTGAAAGATGTGTTACTGTGAGTAGAAAACAGCTGAAGAACCCAGGCTTCTGTGTATGCCCGGCCGACAGGGTAGCCATGATCCTGTCCTCTTGTGAGTAAGATGGCCTTTGCTATTTAATGTTATGGCTTGTTTGTGGGTGTGTTGCCTACTCTTGAACCCTAGGAGCGAGTTTTGCTAAAACAAGGAATTTGTGAAATTCCTTGATGATAATTTCTTCAGGTGTAGTGACAGGATTTTGTGGCTTATTTAAATAGCCACTCTCTCCTGGTAAAATGATATATTTGAGAATTGAGAACACAAATGACAATAGCAAAAAAAAAAATTGTGTACTTGTGTACTTGTGTGGAAAGGCAGTCAGTGTGGTGTGACATGCTTGTTTCTAGAATGATGAAGAACTCAGAGTTGAGGGTCAGGAGATCAGACTTTTCTGGTTATCCTCAGCGTTGACAGGTTCCCACTGGCACCTTGGTTGGATGTGTGACAGGTCTACAGTGTGAGTGTTCCCTTTCTGCCTCCTCCTATAGCCATCATAAATAAGCAGTGGGCAAAGCTGGCAAGCACATCAACTTAATTTGAGAGCTGCTTTGAAAGACTTCAGCACAACTTTTAGAAGCACTCCACAGTTAACTTTAAGACTCAAGAGAGGCTTATGATGTATATGGGTTTAGAAAAGGAAAAAAAAAAAAAAAAGACGATCTCTGATTTTAATTCTAGATGCCCTTGGAATCAAACATCTGTAGAACTTAGTCATTCCAGATTAGGCCAGAATTCTGATTCATTTTTAGCTGGCATTAGGAAAAACTGACTTGAGTCTTCCATATCTATTTAAGTCACAGCGCTTTGTTAGGACCCCCAGACATTGGTAGGACTTATAAAAATAAACAAATGCTATTTTCATTGTGCCTTCCTGAATATGATTTACAGTTTTGATTCACTAAGAACAAAACAAACCACCACCACCACCACCACAACAAAAAGGCCTCTTGTTATCAGAAATAGGCCAAGCAGCTCAAGACAGAAAAAGATACACAGAATTGTCATGAGTTCCCACCTCCCCAAGAGCAGAACAATGCTGAGCAGTCAGAGAATATGGACTTTTAAAGGCTGTGATTGTTTCTCATGAGGTCAGAACTAGGGGAAGGCCGTGTGTTATAACAGGAGACGCTTGGCTACATGTCTGTCTAGGGATGGAGTGGGAGACTAGTTATCTATGGGGTAGATTCCCCTTGGCTTGGAGGGGAATGGTTTTAATGCAATGTCCCTGTACCATCCAGTGTCTGATAGATGACAAGAATCACCTGTTTCCTTCTGCCATGAGCCATAGCTAAACAACGCTCCATTTTCTTCTGAGTGAAATAATGAGTGTTTGCCTTGGACAAGGCACCACCAAGTACACTCCAGGCTGTTTTAAATTTAAGGATGCTTCTTTGTAGGTGCCAGTCGTTGACTGTTCAAGGGGATACCATGGCAACCTGGAGTCACAGGCTGCTGGAAGGGAAGAGAAGGTAGTGCATAGGGTGGGATTTTGATCATAAAGAATGACAGTGGCCTCTGAACAGGGTCCATGGACACTCCTCCAGTGAGGTTACATTTGTGACGTGTTGTTGGAACTGCCAGTGTGTTTAGCAGCTAAGTGACTATGAGAGCAGCAGCAGCTCAGACATTTACGTAGATGCCAAGATCCCAAGGCAGCAGCTGAGGCTTAGAAACTTTTCCCTTTCGCCTCTTCTTGAATGCTTTTAATCTATTATTTGTGTCTTTTTCTTGTTCCCAAATTATAAAGTAGAAAGAAAAGCCATATAAAAATGTTTCATATATATATGTGTATATATTTCATATATATATATGTGTGTATATATTTCATATATATATGTGTGTATATATTTCATATATATATGTGTGTGTATATATTTCATATATATGTGTGTGTATATATTTCATATATATATATATATATATATATATATGACCTTATGTTCCAGTTTGCCTAATGCATGCCTGGGGTTCTTCTTAAATGCAGGATTCTGGGTTCATTATCATCATTTGATCTGAGGGTGCAGTAAGGACCTTTGATCATACTGCATTTCCAGGGCCTCTCCATTCCAACACTCTCACACCAGCCCTGCAAAGCTAATGACCCATATTACTGTAATTAATATGAGGATAAGCAGGGTATCTGGGGTGGGCATCGTCTAGGCTGGCCTCTGGTGCTAACTACTTCCAGGTAGCCATGCCCATGAGCGATCAGTCCCACCTTTTAGGAATTGGACTTAGCGCTTTACCTCTCTCAGATAGAATATGTAGAAGCAATGTGATGCCACCTCTGAGACTTAGTGCAAAAAAGATGCATCTTCTGTCTTGGCTGTCTCTAGCCCCTCTGCCCCTTGTATCATCAGCTGCCCTGGAAATCCAGAGTCTGCCAACCAAGGGTCTGCCAATGGCTGTGAAGTGAGCTTGGAAGTGGTTTTCTAGCTCCAGGCCAGCATGGTGTGACTGCAGCTTCAGAGAGTCAGTGAGCTCTGCTGAGCTGTTAGAGACCTTGAAGGTACTCTAGCTAGGCCAAGCATGGCAAACAGGGCTGTGGCAGGCCTGGCCCTTCTCCCCCATTCCCCCTGTTCCCTGTTAGTTAGATTACATCCTAAATAGACCCCCCCAAGGGGCTGTTTCCTTATTTGGCCACTTTCTCTTCCTGAGGCTGACTACCAAGGTCCAGCTATGAAAGTATTAAAGTCCAGCAATCAAAATCCCCTTTGGCTCACCTAATTAACATGCCCAATTAAAATCAAACACCTCATTCTAACCTGGGCTTTCCCCTTTTACCTTTATAAATGGCCCTTTTCCTATGGGCTATGTCTGTCTTCTCGCTATACAGAGGTGTCCTTTGCGAACTCCCTCTGGGACAAATACCTTTCCCCCCTCCCTTGTTCCCTTCCCTTTCCCCTTCATCCTGTCTTCTCTAGGTCTCTTATTTGCTGCTCCTTGTCCTTCTGGGGCAAATCTCCTTTGTGCTGAGAACTTGCTCTTTGGGGCCCCTAGCCCATACTGGTCCACAAAAACAAAGCAATCATAAAAGTGATTGGAAATAGAAAATAGAAATAGAAATAGAAATAGAAATAGAAATAGAAATAGAAAATGACTGTAGTGGAGTTGCAGAGATGGCTCGGCAGTTAAGAGCGCTGGCTCTTCTTCCAAAGGACCCTGGTTCAATTCCCAGCACCCACATGGCAGTTCACGACTGTCTGTAATTCCGGTTCCAGGGCATATGACACCCTTACACAGACATACATGCTTGCAAAACACCAATGCACATAAATAAAAATAAATAAATTTTAAAAATGAAGAAGAAAATGTTTGTAGTGGCAAGGGCGGAGAGTATCACAGATCCAAGGCAAATGTTTGCTTCTGCTACTGTTCCCCCTGCTAGAGTCAATGCTCTTTCTCACCAACAGATTTTAAAATGGGCATAAACACAACACATCTGTTTCCTTTTGTCTTGGAATAATGTCATGTTTCCCCCCGTAACTAACTTGTATAAAAATGGCAGTTGTGGCCAGTTTGTATCCGCCTCTGTGAAGCTTCCTTGCCTTCTTGTGTGCTGATTTGCAGATCCTGTAGCTCCTCTGAGGAGCAGCCCCCCACCCCCATAGCCTCGTCCACCATCCCTGCCCACCCAGAGGCAGGCAGCTCAGCTTCTGCTCCAGCGCCCATATGCTCTGTGGTTCATTTCGGCATTTCTTTACTTCACAAGCTGGCTGGAAACTGAGTGAGATGGGTGAGCCTGTGACCTGTGAACCCACAGACAATACAGTTCTGGGAAACAGAACCTTGAGGTGTGGGGCAGAGTAGAGATTGTGTGTAAGATGACTGCCGAGTCCGGCTCACATGGACTCATTACAGGAAGGAATCAGCATTTCTGCAAACACAGCTGGGCACACCCAGGTAGGGAAAGACAAGAAGATCTTATGTTTGAGGTCAGTCTGGACTACGTGGTATGTTCCAGGCCGGCTTGGCCTTCACCAAACTTTGACTCAAAACAACAACCAAAGGCAGGGGATGGAGCTTAGTGATAAGAGAGAGCTAGCTCCTGGAGCACTTGCTTCTAGGAATTTCTTTGAGGGGTAGAGCAGGGGACCTGACCATAGCTGGTAGGTGGACATATGCTGTCCACTGGTGAGAGACACACAGCCTCCCCTCACCCTTTGCTCCCTGGAATCTCTCTTCATGTTCTATCCAGATCCAGACTCTCAGGCATCTAGAGTCTTCCCTATTCTCCTTTCCCACAACACTGAACCTCAGGCTCAGGACGAGCCAAGAGCCATTCTTATCTACCCAATGGATTCCCAGACCCATTTCTTCTTTCTTAATGTAGAACTCCACAATGTAACTATTCACCAAAATTTCACAGTCTGGGGCCTATTACAGAGTCAGTCCCTTCTTGGCCAATATATTTAGAAAAAAAAAATAGTACTCGGGTGACAATCATTTCTTAGAAAACTATCAAGTATGGCAGCATAAACCTGCCGCCCAGCATTTGGGAGACAAAGGTTGGAGAGTTTGAAGTTCAAGACCATCCTGGCCCTCTTAGGGAAACTGACTCAATAAATGAGTAATCAAACAAACAAACAAAAGGTATGTAGATGTGCCCACAAGATAATCAACACCCCACATGTGTAAAGGGAACAAACCTAGAACAAAGAATAGCTTTTTAAAGTTGGATAAACCTTCACATGGAAACCACAACCTACCGCTTTTCTTCTCTCTTGCTACCGACTTTCCACTCGGGTGCTATTGGTTTGATATCAGGAACTGAGAGAAAAGCTACTGGTGTTGAGCCTCTCCAAACTACCTGCCAACTCGTTTAAAATGTTCCTGTCCCAAACGGCCATAAAGCTCGGATCTAGTGGTGGGCTTTGTGGCAGAGAAAGAAGATCAGCTTTTTTCCTGGTGACATGAGGGGTTGGGGAGAGGCTATGCCTAGTTTAATAGTGAATTTACAAGTATCCATTCTGGCATGCCCCTTTAATCCCTGCACTGTGGAGGCAGTAGGGTGACTTCAAACCTAATCTGGTGAGTTCTAGGACAGAGCTATATAAAAAGACGCTGTCTCAAAAAAGATCTATTCTGCTCATCTGGGGTCGTAGGGTTGTGAGGATTCCCCCCCCCCCAAATCCCCCAGTGGATTCACCTAAAAGTATTCACAATTTTTAGCTCAGGGCAGCTCCTGAAACTGGGTGACTTTTAAACCTGTTTTTAAGGAAAAAAAATCACCAGCCACCTGCCAGTTACCATGAAGCCCGCAATCAGTAGGGAATGGATCTCCTCAGAGGCACTGGTCCAGAAGAAACTCAACACTGCCTACGCCAGCAACTGACTTGAGACATTGCTGGTAAATCTCAGAAGCTGAGGACACAGTGATTCCATCCCAGCCTGCTTGATCAAAGGCTTTTGATAGTTTTGCTTGCCCAGAGGTGATCATAAGTACTGCTTTGGGAAATCATACTTCCTCTCCCGCCCCCCCATCCCCTCCAAGGCTCCTTAGTGAATACTTGTTCACAATCAAATCTCTGTTGTGGTCCCTGAGCCTCCTGGGAGGAAGGAGCCCCTCAGGCACCCATCCCAGATAAAAGGAGGCAGGATTACAGGTAACAATAGTCTAGGTACCACCTCGCTGGGGAGAGATGTCCCAGTGTGGGAAGATCCAGAGATCATGTCTGGACGTGATGCCCTTTTTACTAATGGCATATCATTGAGGATCTTTGCTGGGGAATAGGCAGAAAGAACAGTGCAGACATAAGCCTGGGAGAGAGAGCTGGGTTCCTGCAAAAATCCTCAGTTCTGAGCATCCTTCCCTCAGGACCTTTTAGCAAGCAAATAGCCATTGCTCACTCCTAAGTCATTTTGTGTCTCTGGTCAAGGCCCTCGTTAATGTACATGAGTTCTTGTATAAATTGGGAATTTTCTACAAGGGCAAGAGCTTTCTCTCTGCAGGTTCATTGTCAAAGGAAACTGACTGGCTTCTGTCATCAAGAATGTCTGTGGAAGGGAGCTCGCCAGTTCACTCACTTCCCCGAAGACGTAGACATCATAAGTAGGAAATTCCCTCGACTCTAATGATCACTAGCATCTGCATTGGGGTGGAGGGGGTTTGGTCGAGTATGTTAACACTTAACAAATATAAATATGTCTGGCATTTTGGGAACTCATGCTGAGCAAGAGCACACAAGGTGACAGCTGTTTGTGTGCATTAGTGGTGGCAGAAGGGGTGAGGGTCTATGAATAGGCAGAGGTTGGCTGGTTGACTTGTGACTGTGTTTGATCTTGGGGTAATAGACCAGAACCTTTACACAATTAAAGCAACAGCAAGGCAGCTGTACTTTCATATAAAGGCCTAGACCTAGGGACCATCCTTTCCTTCTTTCAGGTAGCCCTGCCTACAAGCTGACAATGAAGTTTCTTTTTCAGAGTTGTGTGTTTTAAAATGTCTCTATCTATTTACAGTTTTTATTTTTATTGGGTATGTATGATGTCTGTATGGACACATGTGTGTGCCTTGGCCCCTTGTAGAATCAGTTCCAGGAATTGAACTCGGGTCTTTAGGGTTAAAGAACATGCACTTCACTCACTGAGCGACACATCAGGCTTTGTATTCAAACCTAAATGCTGTGATTGCTAATGCTGTGTGCCATCATGGCTGGGCCACGCATAGGACCTGGATAAAACCTGTTCAAATATTCTGAATGTTTTTGTGAAAATGTCTTTGGGGAGATTAATATTTAAATGGATGGATTTTAAGTTAGAGAGGTGTCTTAGGGTTTTACTGTTGTGAACAGATACCATGACCAAGGCAAGTCTTATAAAGAACAACATTTAATTGGGGCTGGCTTATAGGTTCAGAGATTCAGTCCATTATTGTCAGAGTGGGAACATGGCACCATCTAGGCAGGCATGGTGCCAGAGGAGCTGAGAGTTCTACATCTTTATCTGTAGGCTTCCAGTAGAAGACTGGCTTCCAGGCAGCTAGGATGAAGGTCTTAAAGCCCATGCCCACAGTGACACACCTACTTCAACAAGGCCACACATACTTCAACAGGGCCACACCTTCTAATAGTGCTACTCCCTGGGCAGAGCAAAGACAAACCATCACAGGAGGTTTATCCTGTGTGGTACTGTTACCCTTATCTACAAAGGAAGGCCTCAGTGGGAGTCCTGAGCAAGAAGGAATTCTGTCTGCAGATTGCCTTTGGGTTCACACTAGCTCCTCTCTCTGAGCTTCCTACCATAGGCTTGCTGGTCTCCAAGGTCACAAGAGTGACCAATCTCCCTGTTAGTCCTGTCTCTCAGAGGAGTCACGATTACAAATCTGGAAATGCTTTTAACCACATCCTTGGCTATGAAGAGCTCACCCAGAACAAGCCTCCTCTAGAGAGGCGTGCCCACTAGAGCCCATACAGAAGCATCTTATTTCAGTCAGGGGCTGGGTAGCGCTCAGACAAGAGGAGTGGTAGGGGCCGAAGACTCCATTGGCTTCCTCAGCCTTCTTCCGCCTGTCTTTAGAGGAGAGCACATCTGCTTGGTGTTTGCCTTAAGTTTGTCTGGTGAGAACACAGTGAACAGAAGTTGACTGGGTGCTAGGGAACTGGTGGGGAAAATGTGAATTCTGTTAGCAGGTGCTTCTCTCTGCTGCCATAATCACATTTCATCTTACTGTTATGCTCCTGGACTCTGAGGAAGCTCTCTGGGCTTAAATTCTGGCTCAGATGCTATGTGATTAGACAGAATGCTGAACTTCTCATTTATCTATTTGTCTGTAACAAAACTAGTCCTGTTATCTCCATATATGTTCACTACTTTTGCTTTGCTGCGATCAAGAGACCTGACACAGGCAACTTAAGGGAGGAAGAGTTCATCTCGGCTCACAGTTTCAAAGGGCTTAGTACTGGTTGCTTGTGCCCATGTGCTTGGACAGAAGGATCTGTAGAGGAGAAACACCATTGATAGCATGGTCAACAGGAAGTGGAAGGAAGGAGGAATGATGACGATTGGCTGGGTCTCCTCCTTTTCTCCCTTTCTTCTGTCTGGGTCCTTAACCTATGGGATAGTGCCACCTGCATTCAGTGTAGGTCTCAAGTCTTTAGTTAATCCTCTCTAGAAAGGTCTTCAGGGACACACCTAAAGGTGGACCTCACCAGTCTCCACTGTGCTCTGCACCTTGTCAGGTTGACATTGAAGATTAACCATCACATCATAAAGTAATAGAACCTACCTCAGTGTGAGAGTGCTGAGTCAGGTAGCATAGGCTAGCACATGGTATAGTGATAGCTCTGGGTACATGTTGCCAAGTATGAGATAAAGGGTGTGCTGGGAGAACTAGGGAATAGGATCCCTAGAAGATGGGTTTTATTACTTTTGTTTATTACTCCCAAATGAAGCTCTTAGTTGTCAAGGACAATCCTTTTTCTGTATGAAAATGGGGCATGTGACACCCATATGCTAATCCTAATAGAACTGATATAACTGAATTTTTAATAATTCTGTTTAGCATTTCCAGATTCAATGCTTGATGCTGGATGATAACCCACTACTACCAGACCAGCCTTGATGTGTAATTTTGGATAATCTTTTCTCTGTTCCTGTTTGTTTTTTTTAGTAGATATGGGATGGAGTCTTAGGCTTGTGGTCCCCAACACAAATGTTAGCTAAAGGTCCCAAAGCTCTCCCTCAACTTTACTGTCCCATAGGATCCCCTAGTCAAAGGTCATGGTCAACACACAGTGCTGCATACATGGCCTGTGTGTGCCTGGGATCTTGCATGATAGGGCCACTGCCAAGGCCTAATACAGAGATGAGAAGACCCATCGGGTCCTACCCGGCAGTTACTTACTGAGCTCTGGCTATATGTCAGGTATTGATCTGGATGCTATGAAAAAAAAAAAAAAAAAGATGTAGGATCCAGTCCCTCAGAACAGAAGGACTCCTGAGAGCTTAGAACACAGTAGCTTTCAATTTAGGATAATCTTTTACCCCAGGGGACATTTTACAGTGTGTGGAGTTGTTTCGGTTTTCACAGCTGGAGGGTGACAGTGGTATGGGTGTCAAAGGGGAGGAGGCGTTATTGCTACATGGTATCTTGTATGCACTAGGGGTGCTGAGTAGGGTACACAGGAAGCCCCCCACAATAAAAGAGGATGGGGTTGGCAAAGGCCAAATGGAGAGGTTGAGATGCCTGAGAGAGGTGAAGCCTATGTAAGAAAAGACTACATACAGTGGGACCCAGTGAGGCAGTGTGTGCTTTAGGAAGCCACGAGACGGAGGGAGTGCATTGCATTGGGAGTCCCTTTTAGAAGTGTTCAAAGTCTGAGAAGAGAGAAAGTGGGGGATGGGAATGCAGTGGGGATTGGGGACAACAGAGTCGACCAGAGGAGACTCTGACAATGAGGGACTGTATTATACTGAAGATAAAGAACTGTTGCCTGAGGCTGCTTCAGGGACTACAGAATGACTGGAAGAAACCACTCGGAGCAAAGGCCCTAGAGTCAGGCACAAACCTCCAGGGACAAATTTAGCTCTGGGTCCTGGAGTACCTCTCTGATTCTTGTAGGGAGTAACCTCCCTATGATTAATGTTCCACGTCTTGAAAGTTCTCCCTTTTCCACAGGGTCATGGTAAGAGCAAATGAATGAATGTGCGCATGCGCGCATGTGTGTGTGTGTGTGTGTGTGTGTGTGTGTGTGTGTGTGTGTGTGTGTGTGAGATTTGCTGATCCAACGCTGGTGAAGAGACTGTAAAGCAACGAGAGCTGAGCAGGTGGAGCAGACCGATGGCCGCCTAGCCATCTGTGATGGGTCTCACCAAGAACCCTGGGTTTCTGTGGTGGTCTGACAAACATGAGAAGATTGGTAAGGAGAAATGAGCTAGGCTTTTTATTGAGGGTAATGGAGGAGATGAAAGCTCCGGATAATACACAAGCATAAGAGGTGAATGAATTAGACAAATAAAGTCTGTTCGTATCTATCACTAAAAATCATGTATGTAGAAAGTCCTAGAACATCTGCCCGCCTGATAATAGTTTTGTTTGATATTTTGGGTTGGTTTTATAGGTTTTTAAAATTTAAACATTTGGGTAAACATAAGGCAAACATATAAGCTATGTAACGTGACTATTCTCAGCTCTGATTATATTAAATATTTTAGGTTATATTCAAATGTGACGTCATAAGTGTCTATAGCACGCCTGGCTACACCGTCTTGTAAGGTTCTAGGCCGAGCACAGTTGGTTGTGCTTTGATATTGTGATTTGTGCTTCTATGATCTGCTTACAACCCACTACTGCAAGAAAGAAAGGTCTCAGGCCTAGGCTTGCTTTCCTCCAAAGATGTTCATAATCCAATCCTCTGTATCTGCGAGGTTCATTGTTTCCTGTGGTATTTGATTACTCTGTTCCCAACTACAGTTTGCAAACCCCAAGAAAATGTTCTGGGCGAACTTATGATTTGGTGCCCCTCAAATCTGTTTATTCATCTACTTATCCAAAAAATAGTCATCACATATATTATTTCTAAAGCACTGTACTAGTCTCTTAGGAAATAACTATAAGCCAGATAGACAAAGTATCTGTTCCCTTTCTAAAGGGAAG
>CM052712.1:59233009-59248009 GCA_028551405.1 Uromys caudimaculatus | reverse complement strand
TATAAATAAATATTATCAGGGATAGCCCTGTTCATTGGGGAAATGGCTTGATGATCCGCTTCTCAAACTGTCACCGGTGGTGACCTGGGTCAGAGTGCAACATCGTAGAGTGCTGTCACACGGAGCTTTTGGAAAATCCCAGGAATTTGAAATTATTAATGGACTTGGGCTGCTGATCACCTTTTATTTGGAAAGTAACTGACAGTTTGCTGAGTACAAGGACTGGATTCCATAGTTTTTTCTTTATTGCGTCCAGCTTTTTATAGAATAGATTTCAAAAGAGTCAAAAGACAAAGCCCATGTCATGTTCTTCATCTGTGATTTCTACTCTTCTCCTCATTGGGGCAGCATCAGTATGGGGGCAAGACCTTCAGTTTGAGAGGCACTAGTCACTGGGGAACTAGCTGCTGGAGCACTAGCCCCTGGAGCACTAGCCCCTGGAGCACTAGCCCCTGGAGCACTAGCCCCTGGAGAACTAGCTGCTGGAGCACTAGTCCCTGGGGAACTAGCTGCTGGAGCACTAGCTGCTGGAGCACTAGCCCCTGGAGCACTAGCCCCTGGAGAACTAGCTGCTGGAGCACTAGCTCCTGGAACACTAGCCCCTGGAGCACTAGCCCCTGGAGCACTAGCCCCTGGAGAACTAGCTGCTGGAACACTAGCCCCTGGAGCACTAGCCCCTGGAGCACTAGCCCCTGGAGAACTAGCTGCTGGAACACTAGCCCCTGGAGCACTAGCCCCTGGAGCACTAGCCCCTGGAGAACTAGCTGCTGGAACACTAGCCCCTGGAGCACTAGCCGCTGGAGCACTAGCTGCTGGAGCACTAGCCCCTGGAGCACCAGCTGCTGGAGCACGTCTACCAGCTCCAACATTGTATATGAGGGTCCCAGTATTGACATTGGAGAGGGCCTTTGCAAACAAACTGGGCCCAAAGGTTTGGATGTTCACATCAGCTGCTCTAATGAGGACAATGGTTTTATCCTCTGCCATGGTTACTTAGCACCATGCAAGAAGCAGCAAGGTAAGCTTGGAGACTGAAGCTGTGATGTGGACCATAGCCCTGTGCCTGTCACTGGAAAGAGTGAGAGCCCCAGTCCAACACTGCCTTGGCTTCCTGAGAAAAACTGAGAACTTTGGCTGCAGCTGAGGAAAGACAAGACTAGATTTTAAAATAAATAAGTAAATAAATAAATAAATAAATAAATAAATAAATATCATTCAAATTTTAATTAATTTTATTTATGTATCTTGGCATTGTGTCTGCATGCATATGTACCATGTTTGATGCCCACAGAGACCTGAAGAGATTGCCAGATGTACTAAGACTCGAGTTACAGATGGTTGTGAATTACGTGGTATTCCAACCCTGTCCTCTGAAAGAGCAACCAGTGCTCTTGCCTACTGAGCTATAGCTCCAACCCCAAGACTAGATTCTTGATCATGAATGTAACACTTTCGTGGTTCAAACTGTCTCTTATGAGCCTAGTGTTATCTGTCTCAATGAACTGCTAAAATGAGCTTGTAGATGTTATCTATTATAATGTGGGAGTGGTCTTATGGAAGCACATAAACTGCAGGTTAAGAAAACTCCATGATCAGGAGACATACTCGGCTATTACTCTTCAGCTCCCACCAGTAGATTCGGTTAGTTCTCTATGAGCTAAGGAAAGATGTGAAAGATCTGGCCTCACGCACAGATGGTCTCATTCCAAGCCTGTACATACTATGTACATACTGTACACAGGAGCTAAACAGCCACAGTGGAAGAGGCTCAGTCAGAAGCAGCTTGGAAATTAACGTTGAAACAAAGGCCTCTCAAGACTTCAGGGGCCCATTAGTTTGCTTACTTAGGGAAAGAGGTACTCTGAACCATTACCAGACAGGCTCATGGGTAATGGCAAACGAGGTGGCTTGTTAATCAGGAACTAGGGAAAAAATATGGCTGGGAGACTGGCGATCTAATTTAAAATCAGATAAAGATTAAATTTATCAGTTATCTGTAGGGAAGTTCAGAGCTTACTTTTTAAAAACAAGCAAGCAAGCAAGCAAGCAAAAAACAAACAAACCAAACACAAAATGTGATGGGGCCTAATTTAAAACTCCTGCTAAGAGACTTCCTTGGAGAACACTGTTTCCGGAAACCCATTCTTCTATACCGATAGCCAACAGTAGCCGTGACAAAGCAAATAGAGTACCCTGGCCACTCACAGACAAAGGAAATGCAGAAATGGGGCCAGAGAGGGGAGCCTGAGAAGGGAAACCACACTGGTCAAGGTGCCAGAACTTCTCTTTGCTGTTTTGGTGACAGGTTTTTGTCTTCTCCTGAAGATGGCCGTGATGTTCCCATGCCTCTGACCATGTAGTGCTCCCTGCTCTTATCGGGAGTGTAGCCAGAGTGGTTCCCCACAGTGCCATGGACTTGTGGCTTCCTAGTGACAATGACCTCCTTTTCAGATAGCACCTTCCAGTCCATCCTCTGCTGCTGCTGTTGCTGCTCAGTGCAGAAGAGGTGAGTCTGCTCTGAGGGCAATTTCTTGGAAATGGGTGAATGCAGTTTCCTGGCTCTTAAGTCTCCTGTCTGTGTGTCTGTTGCTTTGTGTCTGAGAAGTTCTTTCCCACTTGGTGCCCCGTGAACAGCTCATCTTTTTAAAGACATAAATCAAATTGTAGGGGTGCTCTGATCCTTGATCACCCCCCTCCTGCATACAGTCTAATTCTTCTGTGTGTTCCCACACAATGCTGCGGCTTGGTTCTTCCCTTGGAAGTCGTTTTTTTTACATGTCTGTGTTCCAGTCAGTATTTCTTTTTTCCGCTTAAGCACAAGAATCTTGTCTTAATTATATAAGACTCACTCTGAGAGTCTTACCCTTTGGTATGTGACTGTGTAAGAATTAAATCAAGGCATCATGCCAGCGGCCATTGGATAAGCGCTGTGCTGTGAGGTTTGCATTTATTCTGAGGCTTAGAGAGGTTACTTTCTTTGCTTTTTTCATTTGAGGCCACAGGATGACATGGTGGAGCCGGGGTTCACCATGCTCTTAATCACTCACCTGTGCATGTATGGCAACAGGTGACGAGGACAAATGAGAAAGCACTTTGTACTCTGCCTGACTCAGAATAAATGGTTGTCAGACTGACTATAATTTTAAGACCCTCGTAAGTACCAGACTCTGGGCATATGGCATATTCTTGTGACTTTATTTCAAAGCAACTCTGAATTCACTTAGCCTCTCTGACCTCTGGATACAGAAAACAAAGTCCTCAGAGTACCAGCTCAGAATCTGTTGAAGGAGTTAGAACTAGGAAGATTTCAAAATTTTTTTTTTTAAAGAGAAAAGAAACCCAGATTGTTTTATCTCTGAAAGAATCTAAAGGATTTAGGAATGTGCTTGTTATTAATAATTGTTTGTGACTCGATTGCTTCTCAATGGCAGACAAGTGAGAACACAGATAAACCTGAACAGAGACGAAGAACTCTCAGAAAAACATTCCCAGCATCAGAGGCCGTGGTTCTCCAAACTGATGGGCAAAAATCAAGTGAGTGCCATTTTCACAGGGGTAGCCCCTACCACAGGCAGGCACTCTAGGCAAGTCCTGCCGTGACCATACTCCAAAACTAGAATCATGATTGGTACACAGTAGGTGCTCAATAAATGTTCTAGAAGAAAGTGAGGGGGAAATCCAGTTAAGCTAGCCTACTCTACTAACTCCTACTCCCTTGAAACAAGACAGAGATTGGAAGGAAACACACAGTGGTTCCTGCCATCTTGAGTTCAGGGTTAACTTCCAGCTGAATGCTAGGGGAGAGACAGAAGCTTGAGCCCAGCACAGGGAAGGGAAGGGGTGGGGTGGGGGTGGGCGGTGTTTCTCTTCTCAAAAGTGAAGAATCACGATCAAGTGAAACTGTTTCAGAGTAAGGAAACTTAAGAAGCACCATGCGAAACTCCAAGGTTTTGCTGTGGAGAGAACTTGTGATTTCAGAAAGTCACAAAATGACAAGCGCGTTCCCAGCCCCCAGTGCTGTGTTGCGGTCAGCCGTCTGCAGCACTTGTCTTGACTTCTGCCTTGTTGGAGCTGGGCAGTAGGGAGAGATGGAGGCAAATGTGCATGTCCTATTCTTTGTGGTTTGTTGTTATTGTTGTTGTTATTTTGTTTTTGTTTTGGTACAAATGGCTGAAACAATAAGAGACCTCTTGGTTTTTACAGTCCAACAGAGGTGGGGGGCAACCCTCAAAGCGCAAGCCGCTGCCTCCCGTCCCGCAGGAGCTTACGGAAGAGAGGATCCAGGTCAAGGCTCTGTATGATTTCTCGCCTCGGGAGCCCTGTCATTTAGCACTGAAGAGAGCAGAGGAATATCTGGTATTGGAGAGGTTTGATCCTCACTGGTGGAAGGCTAGAGACCGCCTCGGGTAAGATAATAGATTATTCCTTATCAAATGTTTCCTCGTCCCAAACTCTGAAGACTTCCGAACATAAAGAAGGCCCTGCTTAGCGGCTCCATGTTTGCAGCAATTCCCTCTGCACAAAACAGAACAGTCTCTGCATCCCTATTTGTAGGAGAACATTAGAACACAGTGACTTCAGGCCAACTCTCCAAATCAGATACACCTGCCTTCAGTGCCCCGTGCTACCAGTTGGCCCTGTGTGTCCTGGGGATCACACAGCTGAGCTTCTACTTGTAGAATAGAAATAATAAGGCCCGAGGAGTTGGCTCAGGCCAGAAAGGGATTGTTTCACAAAGGTGGGGACTGGAGCACACATAAAAGTCCAGTGGACCTGGTGGCCCTCCTGTAACCCCAGCACTAGAAAGAAGCCAAGAAAGGGAACCTCTGGAGCTAGATTGTTAGCTAGACTGGTGGAGCTGAGGAACTCAGAGATCATTGAGAGATTCTGGTTCAGCATCTAAGGTGGAGATCTATCAAGGATGACTTTGATACCACAGTGACTAAGCTAAAAGTAGAAAGTGCCAAGGTATTGGGTCCATTATTTTTAATTTTTACAATGTATGTATATTTTAGTTTGGCCCCTCCTCCATTATAAGCAATGCTGTAAAACAACCTTGACCATGGTCCTTGGACTCAAGTAAGACTATTCCTATAATGTAGGGCACAACAGGGAAAGTCCCAATTCCCTGCAATGGTCATCCCAGCAGGGAGGGCGGGGTTTCTCTCTTTTTTTAAAAATTCTTTTACCTCCATTTGAAATGACCAAAAGACCACCAAGAAATATTCTTGACAAGCTGAAAGCGAGTGGCAGAACAAGGCTTGAATTGTGATAACATTTACGTAAATTAAATCTAATAAAACAACCCCATGTATTTCAACACGTGAGCATAGCTCATGGAAAATGACCACTAAGTGGTCAGTGGTGTTGTGTGCAGGAACGAGACTGTTTGGAAGTAGTGACTGTATATGAAGGGGCTCAGTAAAGAACCTGCCAGTGTGGCTGCCCCATGATGTGGCTAGGTGTTTACTGTAGATATGAGAGACAGCGGGGGCAAAAGGGAGCAGACTGGACATGGCCAGCGAACTGAGGTGGCCAGGGCTAAGGAAGTGAGAGAGGAGAGTGGAGGTAGAGAGACAGCAAGACATAGAGAATAGAGGAGAGATAGGTAGGTAGGTAGGTAGATAGATAGATAGATAATAAGAGAGAGTTGATATAGATAGATGATAGAGAATAAGAGAGTAAGTAGACAGTGATAGATATGATAGATAGATAGATAGATAGATAGATAGATAGATAGATAGATAGACAGACAGATAAAACAGTGAGAATAGCAGGGCTGGGGGCAACCTTGGCATTAAAAAGAGAACAAACAGGTGGTTTGTTCCTCTCTGGGAGGAGGGACATCTGGGGAAGAATGTTAGCATAGATCTTGCAATGTATAACAGGTACTTGTGATACTGAGGGAGCCTGGAGGCGGGCTTGAGCTTTGACAGGCAACCACAGGTAGCCATTTGTCCCCTCTGCCAGAAGTAAGGAAAATGACTCCTTTTGACAGGTGGCAACTGGTTTCTTAAGTTCCTAAAGAATACTGACTTTTATTTAACCATCAGAAATCCTCCCATAGTCCAGATTGAGCTGACCCTAGACTCAATATTGGATAAGTCAGTTAGCCTGACATTTTTTGGGTGTGGAATGGCGTACGTGACCCAAAGGAGACAAAGCAGAATTTTGGCAGTGTTTTATAAACCCTATACATTTAACTTCAAAATAAAAACTTAATTGCTTGTTTTTACGTCTGAGGTATTCCAACCTGTAGTGAGGGCCAATTACAGGTCCTCAGCCTACAACACCCTTCCCAGGGAACAGAGCATGTTGAGTCTAAACTCAGAAGCACACCCACTTTTCCTTTAAAATGCATATTGGCATATTGGAGGCTGGGTATGGTGGCAGCTGCCTGAAACCCTAGCCCTCTTGAGGTGGCTGGGAATTTGAGGTCAGCCTGGGCTATATGATAAAGATTTTTTCAATAAAAGAAAAGAAAATGGGGTCATATAATCTCTTAAAATAGTTCATTTGTAAGTCAGGATCTTGGTATCTACTGTAGAGGTTTTCGTAGAGTAGGAAGAATAAACATTTTTTATCTGTTTAACAGTGTAATGAGCAAGATGCTTTTTTTGGTTCTCCCATCTTCCTGGGGTGGGGGTGGGGTTGAGTAGCTGTTGTCACAGTAACGTTACAAATCAGTCTCCCATCTTGAGTTTTTTGTTTTGTGTTGTGTTGTAGGAATGAAGGCTTAATCCCAAGCAACTATGTGACAGAAAACAGACTCACCAATTTAGAAACATATGAGTAAGTTCGCCCAACAAGACTGAACTGTGATTAACCTTGGAAAATCAGAGAACTGTTGAGAACTTGGAAGTATAGGCAGTTTTCAAGTTTGTAAAAGAAAAAGAAAGTAACGCATTTGATAGTCTTAGCAATGAAGAGACCCCTGATTCTTACCACAGTTGCTTCTAAAAATCCTTCTTAAGCTCGCATTTGTTTTGTTTGGCATGGCCGTGCCTTAGAAACACTGATACACGTGTTGTACTGTGTGTCCTACACGGAGCATTTAGTTCTCAGAATGACAGATTGTAAAGCCGACAGTCTGCACCACCTGGTTCTTAGATGCTGGCTCTTGTCTTGATACTTTTTAGAAATCGCCGAGGATAAGAGGTAGGCTAATGATACTGTTTGAAAGAACTTTAAGTATGTGTATCAAACCTATGCTTTAAAAGCCTCCCTCTCTTTTAGATAACACTTATAACTTGGGGATAGGAGAGCTGAGCAATGACTTAGTAGATTACACTCTTCAGTTGAGAAAGTAAGGTTAATAGATTAAGTCACAGCTACAAAGTGACAGAGCTGGGACTCCTCTTGTGTTTTTATACAGCTAGATTCTCAGTTTGGATTCATGCCCCCCCTCCCTTTGGGTACTCACCTTGTAACTAGCATATGCGTCCACCAGACATCAGTTTGTGAAAAGAGTAGTAGTGTTAAGTATTTCTTGAGACTAGACATCAAATGCAGAGGAAGAAGCTTCCTCGGCCTTACTACTCATTTAGGCAAGATTCAGTAGACCTTTTTCTAAAATAACTCCAATTCCAAAAGTTTTGGTGAGTATGCAGGGCCATCTCTGAGCACAGATGAAGATAATCACAGGGCATGCGGCACAGCTGGTAGGATTTCCCAGACCGCTCTGGTGGCTCGCTCTTCCTCCCTCGCACCATGCTCTTCAGCTCCACCACACAGTGTTTTGACTCTCTTCTGTCTCAAATGTCCTTTCTGTTGATCTGACTCTTTGGTTTAAGATTCCAGTCTCTACTCTCCACCTTCTTGAAGGACTGAGCCACTTCCTTCAGAAAACAGTATGGTGGCCATTTATGGGCACTCAAGTCTGCTCCATGGTGTCTCACTGCTCTCCTGTGCTGAAGCTGGCCAGCAACACAAGTCTAGTTTAAAGGAGACTGTGTACAAAAACCAACCCAGAATAATTAGAAAAATAGGACATTTTTTAGATTGTTGTTCAAGTCTGGATTTTCCAGCAGATCAAAGGAGACACGTGACAATGCCTCCAGGCCTGGTGGTGACTGAATGGACATTCACTACCAGCGAAGTCACCTTCGATTCTTTCTGTCATGTCTCATTTGCTCTTTGCTTTTTCTGTTTAGACTAAGCCGAGCCTCTGGCTTTAGACTGGATTATACTGTAGATACCAAATGAACACCTCTAGGGTCAGAATTTCCATTTCATTTCTCTGGGCTCTGGTTTACATGAATTTTAAAATCTTGCTTTTTGATTCAAATTTTAGGATGACTCACTAAATTTTATTTCTTTTTAAACAGGTACATTAACATAGGAATAGAATAGCTATCATAATTAATCACTAGAACTTATCAGTCACTTAGTATGTGCCATGCACTTTTGTGATGACTACACAAAAGAACCTCCATCCATGGAGTTACTGGGTGCAGGAGCAACCGAGCACAAACTATAGTGTTGTTGTTACAATGCTTTGTTTCTGGGCAACACTTTCTACTGTCTCTGAATGCTCTGGTAAGTGGGGACACCTACTTCATAGTAACATTCAGTACAGTCTAGTGATTATTGTTATTTCTGTGAACAATGAAGATCATGGGGAAGTCCTTTATACTTTGCCCCACACTGCCTAGTTTTACGGGTGGCCAGCGTGTCCTAGTTACTTCAGCATCTGAGTTCCGTTTACATGTTCAATTCCATTTGTTGTACACTGGGGATGTGTGTATCTGATCTTAGTTGCTTTGAGTACTGGGGATACAATTTAGAACACACAGAGCTTCGTTGTTTTAATGAGACTTACAGTTAACAGAGGAAAAAGACATTAAAGCAATCCTGTATTTAAAAAAAATCTCACAAATATATAATTCTAAATTATAGTGCTAAATTGTAGTTCTAAAAGAGTAGTGCAGAACATCACAGGAGAAACCAGGGGGAAATGATGACTGTGGAAGATGTGTATAAGGACATGACACGAGTTCTCGAGGTGGCAGGAGGCAGCATGAAAGGTGATGGAGGACTTCTGCTGTCCTGGGGGAACACTGATATTTAGAAAGATTGATGGCTGCTTTTGTTTTAAACACACACTCAAATTATCAACAGACTGCTGTACTAACACAATTTTCAGTAAGCTTTTACATTCAACAGGCCGATCTTGATAAACTATTTATAAATTTAAATAAATAAGAATAATCATTGTAATTCAAGTTCTATTCATGAAATGTACTTAAATATTTAGTGCTACTTATGAGCCCAGTTAATTAAACTTTCTGAAACATCTGATTTGCATTAACAAACTGGATATAGTCAGTTATGGTTTTAAGTACCTCACGTGACTGGCAGAGCAAATGCACAGTTGTAATAAGTCCCGTGTAAGTCCTTTAAATGATGCTGGAAAGTTGAATGTTTAAATGATATGGGAAATTAAGTTCTCCTAATGTGCAAATATTTACAAATGAGTTAAGTTCTCTTTTGTGGCAAATAACAAGTTTAGAATTAATTATGCATTTGAAACCAGCAAAACCAGAATATTTCATATCTTCTTATAAACATTTAAAATGCTAAATGTGTTGTATCATTGTGACAGGCCTTTGGCAAACAAAGAGGCACGAAGGTCCTGCCTGTGTCCCTGTGAATCCACTATCCGTGTAGACACAGAGGTAGTTGTTTCTTCTGTCCACACATAGACCTCAGCTTTGGCCTTTTACAGATTCAGCTTTTCACCATTTTATCACTATTTCTTTTTAACATGCAAAATTTACAACCCAACCAGTAGTGACCTCTCCTCATCAGTTTCCTGTGTCTGTAATACTGCCTCATTTCGTCAGAAGGGATTTTGTCTTTCTGTAAGAGATCTCAGACCTATCTTGAAATTCCTCCAATACTGTAACACTCACTTAAAAGTCCCAACAGATGTTCATTCTCCCCAAGTTCCCGTCTTGAGTGACCAATTACTTTGTCTAAAATTCGTTGTCATCATCTCCTGTTTCCTGTAGTTCATCTTTTCTCCTGTTTATTTTTCAGTTTGATGCCATTAGTGGTTTAGATAGCTGACTATAAAGATTTTGAGTCAGTTTCCCACCACCAGGTGGTAGGGGACGTGCATATACCCAAAGACTCCATCCTATGACTCAGAGGGCTTTCAGCGAGCCACCTCTGGCCCATCCATGGTGACTCAGTCCCTGCTCAACATTGCCTTCTTCTCTCTACTCCATGGAGCAGTATTGTTAAATGTGCTCCATTACATTTAAAGTTCTTTGTAAATACTTTTGCCTTGACATTGAAAATTTCTCACCCTTTCTTGTCTTCCTTTGGTCATCCTTCTCTGTTTTCTGCGTACTGTGTGTTTACTGCTTAAGGTTGGTCATATCAAGCTACATGTTACCTTATACTATAATTTAATTATGTCTGCTGTGAGTAGTTTTGATAGTCACCCAATAAAACATCGAATGCAGAGAAAACAGAGGGATTGAAGGCAGAAGAAAACATGCTGATTTAAAGAAGGAAAGAATTGCAGTGTGGCTTAATGAGTAAGGGCAGACAGTGGTAAGAG
This sequence comes from Uromys caudimaculatus, assembly GCA_028551405.1. Classification (NCBI taxonomy): domain Eukaryota; kingdom Metazoa; phylum Chordata; class Mammalia; order Rodentia; family Muridae; genus Uromys; species Uromys caudimaculatus. The sequence continues at coordinate 59,237,439 of CM052712.1, read as the reverse complement.
AGAAGGCAAGAGAATTTGGGTCAGGAACATCAGTTGTCTGAAGACTCTGTTAAGTACTAACCATATTGGGGGAATGGCAGTATCTTAGGAAAATGAGATAAGTCAGGATGAATTTTACTTTGAAAGAGACCTAACACTTCTAAAAGTATGCAAACAGGAACTTCCTAAGAGGAAAGAAAGATTTGGACACGACAATAATTTATTTTATTCGCAGAACTAAGTATTTATTGAAGATGATAACTTCTTAACTTTGTATCTTTCATGGACTTTTATAAGATGTTAAGTCATACAAAATTCTATATATGTACTGTGTGGGCCAGAAGAGGGATGTGAGCTATGGAAGAATAAACTACATTTTTTTTGGCCTCAAATGAGAAAAATAATTGTATTCATCTTGATAAAATTTCAATATAACCGAACATCGTTATTTAACTGAATTTAAGTAACAGCTTTCTAAACTGAATTCTAAAGACTTAAAAGTGAAGGAATTCGAGAAGTTTTCGTGGGGGAAGGGAGAGGCTGAAAAAATAGTATAAAGTTAAAAATATGTTCTTTGCTACTTTTCCAGATGGTACCATAAGAACATTACTAGAAACCAGACGGAACGCCTATTGAGGCAAGAGGTGAGTCTGTGTGTCCAGAACAAGCCTGTGGATAACTCCAGCAATCTGGAGAAGCTTATTTGAAAGATTGTCGCCATTCAGAAGAGGTGTATTTGTGTTCTTTCTAATCTTAAATTATCCTCACAACTCCATTCCCGCTGCACATTTTTCTAAGTCAAAACTCAGACATCTTTGCATAAGACCACCTTTGAATTGACTGCCATCATCATTTCAGAAACACGTTGCTCTTGAAATGATTTCAGGTTGTGGTGACTTGCCCCCAACCATAAAATTATTTTCTCTTCTACTTCATAACTGTAATTTTGCTACTGATATGAATTGTAATGCAAAATCTGTGTTTTCTGATGGTCTTAGGTGACCTCTGTGAAAGGGTTGTTAAACTCCAAAGGGGTCATGACCCAGAAATTAAGAACCACTGCATATGCACTTTGCTGCAACAGAGACTCTAACCTGGTGACCTCTGCTTACAACCATGAAAAGCACAAATACAGAAAACTACGCAGTGTTGTTTTCTTTAGTCTTTAGAAACAAAGGGGAGAGTTGGTAGATAAGATATTAAATTCATATCAAAACTACTCATTTAGGTCAAAGCAAGACAAAACAGCAGAGAGTTTAAGTTTCCAATTGTCAGTGCATGGTCACTGTGGGGAAATGAAGAGTCAAACCCGACTCTGGAGAGGAAGTGTGTCACTCTGTGCTGGCCTCAGGTGTTTGGGGATTCTAGAACTATGACTGAGAATCAGCTCTGTATCTATATATAAAAAAAATCAATGCTAGCAATGGCCCAGGATGCTGAGAAGACCAACTCTAAAATAGGGAACCGTGTGGAGGAGGGGAAGCCCAGATGTGGCCTCAGATGGAGCCTGGACAGGCCTAGGTCTGCATGCTAGAGAAAGCATGTGAAATCAGTAGCTCCATTCTGGAAGGTTAAAGGACGGCAAGCTGGGGGCAGTTTCACAATGAGAAAGATGACATAGGTCACACGATCCCAACCACAGGACTGCCCAGCACAAGAGCTGGAAGGCCTCATCTTGCTGAAGACACCAGAGCAAGGAGTCCTAGCCCAGCCCACATGTCTGCTACACACTGAGCAGTATTAAAACATTGGCTCTGAGTTTTTCAAAGTTTTTTGTTATTGTTGTTGTTTGTTTTCCCTTGTTTGAGATATAGCCCAGGCTGGCCTCAAACTCACTACGTAACTGAGAATAATCTTTAGTTTGTGATATTCCTGCAACCAACCCCTAAGTTGTAATTGCAAGCATGTACCCTATTCTCAGCTGCCCTGACATTTCTGAAGGGTCTAAAATTACACACACAGTTGAAGCCCATGCCAACAGTTTTTTTTACACTCACTAGAGGCAATAAAAAATGTGTTCTCATTTGTCCATCTGTTTATAAATATAAATATTATCTATATGTCTACATGAATGATTTTACCACTTGAATGAAAGTCATATACATTGATATTTAGTTATTTTTGAGACAAAGTCTCACTGTGTAGCCCAGGTTGGACTCAAATTTGAGGCAGTCCTGCTGCCTCAACATTCCAGTTGCTAGGGTAGGTATGAGCCATTATCTCAGATTTTTGGAGTTTTATAACAACATTATGTTCATTCACATGTGCATGTGTAGAACCAACATATTGTCTAATATTTTACTATATGCATATATAAAACGTATTCAGTGTTCATAAGCATTCGAATTGTTTATAGCTTTTTACTGTTAGGGACACTGTGGGAATATGCTTCCTTGTAAAAATCATCTTGCATACACAGGCACACACTGAATGTTCAGATTTAATATTACTAGGTATTTTCAAGCCTTGATTCAGAATAGTTTGACAACTAGATCAACTGGTTGTGATTGTTTGAGTTTGAATGGTCCTTATAGGTTCATATATTTGAATACTTGGTCCCAGTTGGTAGAATTGTTTGGAAAGGATCAAGAGGTGTGGCCTGGTTGGAGGAAGTGTGTCACTGGGTGCATGTTGGGGCAGGGAGACTCTGAAGCTTCCAAAGCCCACACTATTCCCAGTTAGCATTCCCTCTCCCTCTCCTTCTCCCCCTCCCCTCTCCCTCCCCCCTCCTCCCCTCCCCTCCCTTTCCCCCTTCCCCCTTCTCTCTCTGCTTTGTGCTTATGGTTGAGATGTAAGCTCTCAGCTATTGCTCCAGCCCATGCTTGCTTGTCTGCTTGTTGCCCTGAAATCCTGCCCCTCCCAGAATATTCATGGACTCTAGCCCTCTGGAACTATGTCTTCCAATGACATGTTTTCTTTTATAAGTTGCCTTGTTCGTGGTGTTTTGCCATGGATATGGAAAAGTAAGATACTAGTTTACACTTTTATTCTTTAAGAATTTCATACAAGTATACACATTTCGATCATATTCACCTCCCCCTTCTTCCAGTTCCTTCCAGAATTCTCCTCACATCTCTCTCCTAACTTCATATCCTTAAAAAAAAATAAGCTGCTAACTATGTCTGCCCATACATACACTGGAGTGAAGCTATCCACAGGAGCATCAGGGCCACATTCCTAATGAGAACTGACTTCCACGGCCTGCCATCAACTGTCAATAGCTCCTCAGTTAGGGGTGAGCACCGCATGTCCCTCAAGATCTGGTGGGTAACCAAGAACAATGGGAATAGCCTGTAATGTCCCGGGGTCCTCTGGGACTCCTTTAACTAACAGTTTAGTTAGTGGAGAGGTGGTAGCACATATTTGAAACTGGGCCTTTTGATTGGCAATCTATGGTTTTTGAGAAAAGCATTATCTCTCATGCAGGATGATTATATTTAAGCTAACAAAAAGAGACACACAGAGAGGGATAGGGAGCGAGACAGAGAGACAGAGAGACACAGAGAGACAGAGAGACAGAGGAAAAGACAGAGACAGAGAGAGACAGAGGCACACACACACACACACACACACACACACACACACACACACACACACGGAAGTTTAGAGAGTAGTAGGTTTCCATGTGGCTTTTTCAAATACCCTCAGTGTCAGTCGTTCCTCCCCCTCAGACTCCCTTCTCCTCCAGCCCCTCCCTCTTCCTCTTAAACATCTTTTCTAGATTCTTTTCTTTCCCTTCCTATCACCTTGACAAAATCCAACTTCCTTTCATGGCAAGAACGCTGGGAGTCTGGATAGAGAGACCATATCTCAACATAATAAAGGCTGTATATGACAAACCTATGAACAAACACTCAAAACATGCCAAGGTCAGGAACAAGACAAGGTGTGTGTGTGTGTGTGTGTGTGTGTGTGTGTGTGTGTGTATGAGTGGAGGCCAGGAGTTGATATCTGGGATCATCTTTGCTTGCTTTCTCTGTTATTTATATATTAAGTTAGAGTCCCGCATTTGACCCCAGAGTTTGCTGGTTTGTTTAGTCAAGCTATGCAGACTGTTTCAAGAATTCCCTGCTCCTGTCTCCCAAGTGTTGGGATTACAGCAGCGGCCACATGTGACCAGCATTTATATGGGTGCTGGGGATCTGAACTGGGACCCCCATGCTTACACAGTCAGTGATTTACCCACTGAGCCATCTCCTCAGCTCCTTATGGACACTCTTCCACACACCTGCCTTGTCCTTCCCCTGAGTCTTCCCACAGCAGTGCACAAGCATGCATTTCATTCGCTTTATGTCTGTGGATCGTTTCCTAGTTCAGATATACCACAATTTGTAAGGCAATGGTCCATTACGGAAAGTGAGGTGTACTCTCCTTTCTATTAAACCAGCGCTGTCTTCCACTCTTTCCTCGCACACATCTTTTTTCTATTTATATGAGTCTTTTTTTTTTTT
>CM052712.1:59203464-59232509 GCA_028551405.1 Uromys caudimaculatus | reverse complement strand
GGTGCATCTTCAATTACTTACATTTCTACAGGAATACTACACAAGAACGCCTTGAGATCAAAGCCTATACTCGCAAGCGATAATAACAGTGTTAAAAACATGGCTTATAGAGGAAAGGTTCTCAAACTTCAATTTTGCTGTGTATGAGTATCACCTGGGAGCTTTGAGTAAAAGCTTCAAAACCCAGATCAGAACCAGGCCAGTTAAATCAGAATGTCTGGGAATGAAAGGGAGGCATCACTATGTAATCCAGGTTGTAAGCCACCACAGCCTGGCTCGGAGTCTTCCCTCCTTTGCTTACTCGCTCCGTGGTCCCGAAAGATCCAGTTAAGTAGGAGAGTGGTTTTCCATAGATGACCTCCTTCATGTAGGTCTGTTGGGAGGACTGCATCAGTCAGTGTGTGCAAGTACCCAACGCAGCGGCTGTCCCACAAGGGCTCGTCAGTGCTGTTGCCAGCATCGCTGGTGATCACTGTTTAGTGATGCTTCCTGCACATTCCCCAGTACCCAGCACAAAGAAGCTATCGATCCAGCTCTCTGTGGATGGGTACAGTTTCCCATCTACTTCACTTGCTTTCCTGGCCATGAAGCTTCTTTCCTTAATAAGGAATAGAATCAAAACTCAGTGGTTCTGTAGTCCTAGGCATCCCGTCTGCTCCAGGTGGCTTCATGCAAGTTCTCCTGCCCTTGGATTAATGTCTACCCTCAACTGATAATTTTTTTTATATTCTACTTTATCTACTGCACTGTGTATGAAATATATCGGCACACAGTGGGTGCTTTTCCTGTTGGGGTTTGTGTATGAGGCAGCTGCTGGTACTTTCTAGTACCTTCCAAACTGGTGCCTCTGGATCACCATTTTAAAACTTGTTGCTTTTGTGACCAGATACTTTGAACCTCAAATTCACTGAAAGGAGAACAGGTCTACCAAATAGTTCATCTACATGAGGCTGATCAAGAAGAGGACTTCCTCTAAAGTATGCTGAAAATGAGTTATTCTGACTGCAGCCAGATTGACTTTGCATTATATTTAGTTCATTGTGATAAAAATGAAGTCAAGGGGTCAGGAGAGATGGCTCAGTGGTTAGGGGTAGTTGCTACTCTTCCAGAGGACCTGGGTTTGGTTCCCAGAAGCCACATGGCAGATCAGAACTGTCTGTAAGTCCAGTTCCAGAGGATCCAGCACCCTATTTTTGACCTGCACAGGAAAAACACCCACAAACATAAAATAAAAATAATTCTAAAAAAGAAATATAAAATTATCACTAGGAATTGCTCTACTCACCGAAAGAAAGGTTTTAATATAAAATTTCTTAATTCTTATTACCCAATGGAGAGCCCAAAGATATAACATAACTGTCTTATCTGTCATATATGTCAGACTCTTATCACTTAAATAAAAAGTTAAGGTGCTTTATGCCAAGTACTTAGTTTATCATTTATTAAAAGAATCCTCATATTTATAAGGATACTTGTTGAAAAGATTAAAATTTATAAGTTGTTACCATTCAGTCTTAACTTTTCGTTATATTGAAGAATCATTAAAATTCATGGTGTACAAGTAGAGCATTAAATTATATACATCAGTAACGGACATCACCACGAAATCCACGTGCACACAGGTAATGTAAAGAAGCTAAGGAAATGAAAGGAGACGTTTGTGGAAGAAGAACTCGTGGTTGATGCTTCTTTTCTTTCTATAGGCTGCCAGGAACTGTCTGGTTAGTTCTGCCTGCGTAGTAAAGATCTCAGACTTCGGGATGGCGAGGTATGTGACATCTCTGTCTGTCTACTTTGCCCACTTATAAGAGGGAGTCTGTGCTTAAAAAACAAAACAAAACGTTTTGTGTGTGTGTGTGTGTGTGCGCGCACGTGCACACACACACGAATGATAAAGATTACAGTACAATTTGTGGGAATCAATTCTTCCCTTGTACCCTATGAATTCTTTGTATTAAGCACCTTCTTCTGCAGAGCCATCTTGCTAACCAGGTCTTCCATGTTCATTCTTGCAAACTGAAGTTGCTATTACCTCTTTTTCCCCCTGCTCTGAGGAAAGTGTCCCTGTGGGGAAGGTATCCCTGGGGGCTAGGTGTTCATGAGTTTGCATGGCTCGGACTGCTTTGGACTTCAGGACAGGCGCTAGCTCTACCTGAGGGGGATGTCTACTGTGGGCTGTTCTTGCCGTCCTCTTTCAGGTTGTTGTTGATACAACTATGGTAGATTTTAAAATGGAAACAACAGTTTCTCAGTCCATTCAAATATGTGTGATTAGGTGAATGTATTTTTCATGATGAATGTGCACTTTTGAAAGAGAAAGGGAGAAATGTATTTGATTAGGTCGCCATCAGACACTGTCTAACCACGTTTGGAAGCTGGTTTTAGTCATCACTGGGATAACCCTAACCACATATATGTACAAGAATTTTTTTTTAACATTTTAAGCTCCCTTTTTTGTTAGAGCCCTAGAAATTTAACCCAAATGAATTCCGGGTGTTTTTCTGCATTCTTCAGCAGTCCAAGTTTTAAGTGTCTCATGGGGCCAGGGTACTGTCATGGAGGTGGCCTGGCTGGTCCTATTGTAATGTACACACCAAGATCTGTGCAGCCATGTTCTCCCACTTTGACTCTGCCTGGCCGTTTGCACAGGTGGCTGTTTGTTGAATGTATACATAGAAGATTCCTCCAGAAAGTTCCATGGGGCTGACAAAGATCTGGTTTACTGAGGCAGGTCAAGACCCATTTGTTTTCCAGAATCTTTCTGCCTTTCCTGGGGCTTTACTTAGGTAGAGGACACCAATTCTGTGTTGTTCTTTAGTCCCACCAACCTCCTGTGGGGCTGAGAACTTTCTCACTCGGGGATCTGTCCCCTAACCCCCAAGCATCTTGTCAATAGATCTAGTTTTTTTTCTCCAGAGTCTAATCTAGAGACTCTCTAAATTAGTGGGAAAGGAACTCTCCTCCTCTGTTTCCTTTTACACAGTCTTTTCTTTTGAAAGAGAGTCTCTTTATGTAGCCCTGGCTGTCCTGGAACTCTCTAGACCAAACTGGCCAAGAACTCACAGAAACCACCCTGTTTCTGCCTCTCAAGTGCTGAAATATTTTTTCTTCAGACTTTTTTATTTTCTGTATGTAGGGGTTTCACCTGAATGTATGTCTGTGTATAACATGCATGCAGTGCCTGCAGAGGCCAGAAGAGGGCATCAGATTACCTGGAACTGGAGTTACAGATGGCTGTGAGCCACCGTGTGGGTGCTGGGAACAGAACCTGGGTCCTCTGGTAGAGCAGCCAGAGTTCTTAACCACTGAGCCGTCTCTCCAACCTCACTTAGGCAGTCTTTACCGAGGAGGGGTTAAAATTCGATAGACTATGTGGGAAAAAGTGGGATCATGAAGACAGCAATATTAAATAACTTAAGGCATTAGTACATACACCAGAGGCCAAAGTCAGCTGTCGCTTTCCTCGTGCGTTTGATATCCCTGCATATGAGTCTTAAGAAAAGTTATCCTAATCTGTATAAAATATACATTATAATACACTGGATAGTTTTTCATACCAGAAGTATTATAATGATACACTGTTATTTCCCCCATTTTTGTGCCACACAAAATATAAGTACATGAGAGAAAGTGTGGCACCATTTTGGATCCATGTTTTATGACGTGCGTGGCTCTTCACTTATCACTGACTACCTTGTCGTTACCTTCGCTGTTAGAGCAAGGGGCGGTTTCTTTGCAGAGTTAAGGCCCGACTCTAAAGAGCATAAGTACGTCCCGAGTGTTGGGACTCTAGAACTGTAGTTTTCAGAGACCCAGTGAGATCAAGGAGACCTGGTTCTAGAGGAGGAAACAAATAAAGAGCTGTTTCACTATCTGCCATCAAGAAGACAAGAGGCACAAGCCCTTCTAGGGGAAACACTGTTTTAGCAGATCGGAGCTGACAAAGGTATTTGAAGTAATTAGGCCGTGGAGGCCATTAACACAGTGTGCTCGGATCCCCGGCGGCAGGTACGTCTTGGACGATGAATACATCAGTTCTTCTGGAGCTAAGTTCCCGGTCAAGTGGTCCCCGCCTGAAGTTTTTCATTTGAACAAGTACAGTAGCAAGTCGGATGTCTGGTCATTTGGTGAGTACATTTGCTGTTGCTAGATTTAATATGAAAGCAGCCTTCTCTTTTCAGCTCTTGCTTGTTTTTTGACGTGATGTAGCATTCTGTTTTTCTCTTTTTTCTTTATTATTATTATTATCATTGTTATTATTAATCATTCCATTCATTTACATCTCAAATGATATCCCACTTCCCCATTACCCCCTCCACCAACCCCCCATCCCATGGTATCCCACTTCCTGGTTACCCCTCCGCCACCCCCAATCCCACATCTCTCCTCCCCCCTCCCTTTTGCCTGTATGAGGGTGCTCCCCCACCCACCCACACTCTCCCACCCCACCGCTTTAGTATCCCCTACTCTGGGGCATCAAACCTCCCCAGGACCAAGGGCCTCACCTCCCCTTGCTGTCAGGCAAGGCCAGCTTCTGGAGCCATGGATGTAGCATTCTTTGTCTTTTAACTGCTTAGGTGGCTAGAGTCACTCTCGGCTCTCTGGGTCTTTTCTTTCCCCAGCAAGTACTCGCCATGAAGCTGTAACAAGAGACACAGAAAGCAAATACAGCCCAAACTCCCATATGGCAGAGACTTGGGGGAAAGAATCTGTGTCGTCACTGAGTTTCCAGTGTGCTTAATAAACTCCCTTGTTTAGTTATGCAGAATCATCTGTTTTCCAGGTTGACAATTTGAACCTAACATCTGGATTAGAAAAACTAGCCCAACCCTTCACTTCATACTTTCAAGGCTTACAGAAATTTGCACCTTGGCTCCTGAGGCTGGAGGGATTAATGTCTTGCAATTTGAATGAAACCCTTGTTTTGGTTCCAAGTGACTCTTGTTTTTTTGCATGTTTTCTTTCAGGAGTTTTAATGTGGGAAGTTTTTACAGAAGGAAAAATGCCTTTTGAAAATAAATCAAATTTGCAAGTGGTGGAAGGCATTTCTCAGGGTTTCCGGCTGTACCGTCCTCACCTGGCCCCCATGTCCATATACAGAGTTATGTACAGTTGCTGGCATGAGGTAAGTTTCCCTTAGTACTGAGACTGTACCATGGTAACCCAAACTGCCTGCTCCCTGGTAACGCCCAGAGAGTCAGTACATCATTTCTCTTGTGACGCCCTGGTCTCAAATCCATTTCATTTTCCACAATGGACTTTCAGCTGGGAGCTCGTTTCCAAGCCTTGTCTGTCTGAGATTGGTTCTTGAAGAAACTGGATGTTTCTAAAGCCTCTTGATTAGATGATCTATTATCTTGAAGAACCGGGTGGTGGAACTAAGGGCAGAATCTGCTTTGCTGAGCTTCCCCATAGAATAAGGAGGATGCTGTTTTAATCACTGCGTTTTGCTTCTGTTCACCCCCACATTCAAGGGTTTCATATCCCCCTGGCATGTAAGACTCCTGATAGAGAGATTAAACCAGAATAGAAACCGAAGGCAGACTGTGCTGGGAGCCACCACTTGGGAAATCATCACTTAGAAGTTGCTCTTTTTGTTGAAATGCCAAGATTAGAATGAAGCCAAAGGGTGGGTTTCTGTCTTCCCCTCTCTCCTTTTCTGGGCATCTATTCAACAGCCCTCCTGCTCTCATCAGACTGAGATTTTTGAGAGCTCTGCTCGGTAGTTAGCAGGCTTAGCCCAGAAAAATCACAGCTTGGTTGTGGTGGCGGGGTCTCCTGCTGCCTGAAACACAAACTCAGATGCATCGTTTGATTCCCAATCCACAAACACTGGGGAAACCAGTATTTCAAGAGTGATGGGATTGCTCATATTCCAGAGAAGTGTTTCATTTAGGAAGGTCCCAGTGTATGAAAATAATCAGGATTCGCTGTTCCACAGGAATCTTGAAAGACCTGAGAACTGTCAAGCAAGCTGTTAGTAGCAGCAGGGGGAATGTCTTTCCCATCACAATGTGAACAGCTTAGGTCATGCAGATGGTGGCTACGATGGTTTTGACTTAGCATTTTCCAACTTTATAATGCCATATTTCAAGCATCGAACGTTGATCTTTTCCTGGGTGAATAAAGTAGGAGCCTCTACTGGGATGCTGGGAAGGATCCTGTCTTCCAGGCAGCCACAGGTCACAAGGTTGAGCACATGATTACTGCAGATCCTGCTAAGCTGTGGTTTCTGTAGACTAGTTGCATAAAATGCATCTTTAGCTTTTGACATTTTAAACTTAGAATGGGTTTATCAGGAGATGACTGTGTCCTAAGTCAAGGAGCATTAATAAGCATGCAGATGTGCACAGAACATTGTGATCTTACATATTATTTATGAGCTAGAGAGGAAGAAGGGTGAACAGGAAGATTACAGAAGGAACAAGTAACCAGTCTCGAATTGCATTCAGAAAATTTACTGAAACACTGCGCGCGCGCGTGCGCGCGCGCACACACACACACACACACACACACACACACACACACACACACACACACACTGAGATACAAAGCTCCTTTTTTTTTTTTTTCTAGTTCCAACTCTGCCATAGCTATCTCTCAATTTTTTTGTAGAGGGTAAGTGAATAAAATGTAATTAATTATGGAAGTCTAATATCCTAAGTGAAGTCCGGAGGCTCAAGGATGGCCAATCTAACTGTATAGAAGTTCACTGATGTATATAATTTGGAACAAGGTAAATATTTGTTTTAATGGCTTCCTTAAACTGGCTGTTTTTGATTGTGAGATAATTAGAATAATGTGAATTTACTATTTAAAAAAGAAGATTGTGTTACCATTGATAAACATGGCAGAGATTCCACCTGTTGAGCCCCATTATTTATTCCTGGATCCTCATCAAGGATCAGGATGCTGTTACATTGTCTTCTACCTGGCCCCCCTTTCATTACATTGCAGTGAGTAGCTCTAACTCCTGCAGGTTCCAAAGATGCCAACAGTGCCATGTCTTTCCCCAGGCAGACAGAGCCAAAGCACACTGCACAGTAAAACAGGGAAAGGTGCTCTGATCTCTGCTTCCGAGATCAAAGGTTTGGTTGACTGTGCTCCAGGATCTACAGAGTCCCTGGAGAAGATGCTGAGATGTGCCTTTTGCTTTCAATGTGAAACCCTTTCTGCTAGAGGGGACCAGTATAGCAAACCAGTACTTATGCGGATTGGGGACCTCACACTCTAAATCCCTGTCATTTTCCAGAAGAAATTTCTGTTGGGGTAGAAATATTCTACATGTGCTCTGTCCACACATTAGTCATCTCAGGCTACAGAGGATTTGAAGAGTGGCCAGTGTGATTGAAGAACCAAGTTGAAATACTTATTCCTCTTAACTTTTATTTACATAGCCACAGGTAACATTTGCAACGCTGGCTGTTTTATCTGTGCAGTTGCTCTGTACTCATCCACACCCACCCATGCCTTCCTTACACGTAAATCATGCCACTGTGTGTCAGCCAACGCATACTGTTCTTCAATTTGTGCAGAACCAGCATGGGCTGAGGTCTCTGCAAGTTCCACAACTGCTGTCTGAGTGAGAAGCAAGCTGAGCTGATCAGCTCTCTTTCCATTTTCCAGAACCCTAAAGGCCGTCCAACATTTGCTGAGCTGCTTCAGATTCTCACGGAGATTGCAGAAACTTGGTGACCTTAAATGGAACGCCAGCCCACAGGGTCATCTTGCAAAACTGTCACGAGGTGAAATCCTGGGCGTCACTGATGGGGAGTATCTCCACTAGGGTTGTTGACTCTTGGAAATGGAGCAAAGGTCACAGGCTTGTCACACTGACTTCAATACAAAATATTGTGATGGTAGTCTTTGTACAGGTGTGAGAGGGACTTCTGAACTACACTTCTGATCTCTTTTCAAATGCTATACATGAAAGGAGAACATTCCACATCAGCCTTCCAAATGCCTTCTTCCTGATAGGCACCCTCATGACTCTTTAAGTGTACACAGATCCCTGATTCTTCATAATGGTAAGCAACTTCTTTCTTGAGGACTGACACTTCTCTCTGGAGTGGTTCATGCAGAGAGGGGAAAACATTAGATTCTGCCATCTCATGGATTGAAGAAACCTTCCTAACCATTTCATGTTTGGGGCTGTATAAATGTTTATAGAAAACATAGCTTTGGAAACCTATGTGAACATTCTGGACATGTCTTTTATAATCTTGCCATATGTTATTTAATAAACTCTTTTGATTATTGTGGGACCTACGTGTTTGCATTCTAGTTTTAAGCACTGTTTAAAATCTGAACCAAAGTGCCCTTTGAGCATATCTTGGTGAAATTTCTATTTCTAGTGCTATGTGTTATCAGGAAATCCAGAGCCCACTTCAGTTCTGATAGTTCATCCTTTGTATATGTGAGACAGAGTAACCTAAGACACCTTGTTTCATCCTAACGACTGTCTCTGGTTCTTTCTGAAAGACATCTTATTCTGTCCACAAGAAGGTGTCCAGATGTGACATTAAGCAAATGAAGCAATCAACAGTCACAGTTAAATCCTAGTTTATCTCAGTGTGGTGGCACACTCCTTTTTTTTTTCTCTTATTCACTTTGCATCCCACTCAGTGCCCTCTTCTTGGTCACCCTTCCCACAATCCTTCCCCCCTCCTCTCTCCCATTCTCTCCTCTGGGTGGGTGGGGACCCCCTGGGTATCTCTCCCAACCCTAGCACTTCAAGTCTCTGTAAGGTTAGAAGCTTCCTCTCCCACTGAGGCCAGACAAGACAGCCCAGCTAGAAGAACATATGCCATGTACAGGCAACAGCTTTTGGGATAGCCCCTACTTCAGTTGTTCAGGACCCACACGAAGGCCAAGATGTACATCTGCTACATAGGGGCAGGGAGGCCTAGGTCCAGGCCCTTTAATCCCAGTACCTGAAGCAGAGGTAGGACAATCTCTGTGAGTTCTAGGATAGTCTGATCTACATAGCTAGTTTCAGGATAGCTCTTAGTTTATCTGACAGTCTTAGTGGGAATTGACTGGAACCCCCACGAGAAGAACACTGTATGCGCACAAGCTAGTTACAGGGGACTTCTTTGGTAGGAGCCATTATTCATATACTGTCCCTCCCTGCAGGGTGGTTGTAAGGGAACATACTTCATGTTCGTGTTTTTACTCTATCTTGCTAGTGGCTTTTCTTTTATTTATTTTTTTAAAATATCCTAAGTACTGTTTCCTCTCGCCAGTTCCTGCGCACCTCCTCCCTCCAGATCCACCCCTTTCTGTCTCATTAGAAAAGAACAGGCTGCTTTTGCTCTTGTTCTCTTGGGCTCTCGCCTTCTTGCTCCTGCTCTGTCCCCTCTCCCCTTCCCTTTCTCTCTTCATGTGCTCATGGCTGGCCTCTTCTCTTCTCTTCTCTTCTCTTCTCTTCTCTTCTCTTCTCTTCTCTCTCTCTCTCTCTGCCTTTCTCTGCCACTACTACCCTCTTGACTCCTCTCGCCATGCCCTGAATAAACTCTATTCTATATTTAAAAGAAAGAAAGAAAGAAAAGGACAGGTTTCTAAGAGATGACAACCAAATATGACAAGGGAAAATAGAATAAGATAAAACAAAAACTGTCACGTGGAAGTTGGATGAGGCAACCCAACAGAAGGAAAAAGGCCTCAGGAGAAAGCACAAGAGTCAGAGACCCACATGTTCACACACTCAGGAGTCCCATGAATGCTATAATACATATGCAGAGGACCTGGAGCAGACCCATGTTGGCCCTGTGCTTGCTGCTTTAGTCTCTATGAGCTCATATGGCCTTTCCTCAGTTGATTTAGAAGCCATGTTCTCCTGGTATCCTCTCTACCCTTGCTCTTACATTCTTTCTGTCTCCTCTTCTGTGGGGTTCCCTGAGCTCTCAGGGGAGAGATTGGATGGAGACATCCCATTTAGAGCTATGTATCCAAGATCTCTTTCTCTGTGTAATGTCTGGCTGTGGGTGGGTCTCTGTATTTGTTTGCATCTGCATCAGGAGAAAGCTTCTCTGATGCTGACTGAACAAGTCACTGATCTATGAGAATAGCAGAATATCATTAGGAGTCTTTTTATTGTTAATTGTTTTGAACCAGTAGTATTTGGTTTTATCCTAAATTTCTGGGCTATCTAATCTTTGGTTCTGGTTACCAAGCAGTATTCTAGCTGTCTCTCCCTGAATTCCCTCCCTCAACCTCATCAGCTCTCCCAGCTCCACCTGATCCTCTTGATCTTGTTCCTCCTGAACCAACTCTTCCCATAAAACCCATTCTATTTCCTACTCCCAAGGAAATCCATGTGTCCCTCCCACCCCATCCCTTCCTCTATACCCTAACCTCTCTGGATCTATGGATTGTAGTTTGGTTATCATTTATTTAATGGTTAATATCCACATAAAAATGAATATGTATTGTATTTATCTTTCGGGGTCTGGATCACCTTACCTGGGATGATTTTTTTCTAGTTCCATCCATTTCCCTGTACATTTCATGATGTCATTGTTTTTAACAACTGAGAATATCCTATTGTGTAAATGTACCATTTTTTCATTCCATTCTTCTGTTCAGGGACATCTAGGTTGTTTGCAGCTTCTGACTGTTATGAATAGAGCAGCAATGAACATGGTTGAGCAAGCGCCCTTGTGTTAGGGCGAAACATCCTTTGGGTGTACGCCCAAGAATGTTATAGCTGGGTTTTGAGATAGGTTGATTCCCAGTTTTCTGAGGAACTTTCATACTGATTTCCTTACTGGATGTACAAGTTTACACGCCCACCAGACCGACAAACAAACTCACAAGACACATTTAATTAAGCATCAGGTGTTTGTCATTGTTTTCAAGAAGGATACCTGCCAGAGAACAGTGCATACACAGCCACTTGCCTCTGTGAACGTCCACCCAGGCTCCATGAAGCCAACCCACACTCATCCTGCTCAGAGAGCATGAGTGATCACAGGTGTTGGAATTATGTCGTGTGACATTCACCGTGATTCTAGAAGTCCCCTTCCTTGGTTTCCTTCTCTTAGGAATGTCATGTAGGTTGACAGTTAACTAGTCTCTAGCACTTCTGTTATCTAACACTTCTTAGGATCCACAATGTATATGGCAGACACATGGTCTGGCACCCAACATTGCAATGTTATCTTGGATCACTTACAAAGGACTGGGACTGGGAGGAAGTAAACCTAAAGTCCCCTTAAGTAAGTTCTAGGTCATGGAGAAACATGTATTGGCTTGCTGTGTTATCCTTGACTCCCACATACATAGGTACACAGAGCTGGGAATTTAGCTCAGAAAACCACATATGCTGATCATGTGTGAAGTGCTCTGTTCAGTTCCCAGCACTGCAGAAGACTAAAAGTATTTTTTTCTTTAAAAATGAACTGGGACTGGGGAGACGGCTCAGCAGTTAAGAGCACTGGCTCATCTTTCAGAGGTTCTGGGTTCAATTCCCAGCAACCACATGGTGCCTCACAACCTTCTACAGTGGGATCCAATGCCCTCTTTTGCCATGCAGACATACATGCAAATAGATTGCTTATATGTATAAACAAATAAATCTTTAAATTTTTATTGGATTTTCATATAGCATAATTTGAGCATACTCTTTCCCCTCCCACAACTCCTCCCAGATTGCCTCACTTCCTCACCCTCTCTCCACTCAATGTGACATCTCTTTCTCTCTAGAAGAAAAAAGAAAAACATCAGCAAAAATGAAAATCAAAGCTTGACATCTCTTTCTCTCTAGAAGAAAAAAGAAAGACAACAGCAAAAATGAAAATCAAAGCAGGCAAACTAAAAACCAGAAAATCAATCTGACAAAACAAAACCTAAAACAAAATAAAAATTACACAAAAAATGGGATCCATTTTTTTTTTTTTTTGGCTATACATTCTTGGGCATTGGGCCTGCACTCGACTGTGGTTGATATATCCAGTGACATTTCATTGAAGAACATTAATTTCTCCCTTCTTAAAAGGCATCTATTTCAAATAGCTTTTTGGTTAGGGATGGGACTTTGTGTCTGTGGTGGTTTGAATAAAAATTGGCCCATAGAGAGTGGCACCATTAGGAGGTGTGGCCTCGTTGGAGGAAGTGTGTCACTGGGGGTGGGCTTTGAGGCTTCAAATGCTCAAGCCAAGCCCAGTGTCTCTCTCTTCCTGCTGCCTTCAGATCCAGATGTAGAACTCTCAGCTACTTCTCCAAAATCATCTCTGCCTGCATGCTGCCATGCTTCCCACCAGTGATGATAATGTCATGAACCTCTGAATCTATAAGCCAGCCCCAGTTAAATGCTTTCCTTTATAAGATTTGCTGTGGTCATGGTGTCTCTTCACAGCAATAAAACCCTAAAATGTGTCCATTTTCCCTTTTGGGACCTCATTGGGCCTGAACCTATGCAGGTCTTTTACAGGCTGTCATAGTCTCTGTGAGTTTGTATGTGCATCCGTTCTGTTGTGTCTGGGAGAGGCTGATGTTTTGGAGTCAGCGGATGTCTCTGACTCTTACAGTCTTTCTGGCTTTCCTTATGCATAGATACGTGAGCCTTGAGGGGTGAGGTTTGATAATGTCATCCCGTTTAGGGCTGAGTGTGCCAAAGTCTCTCACCCTCTGCATATTCTTCAGTTGTGGGTCTCTGTGCAAGAAGCTTCTCCAATGAGGGCTGCACAATGCTCTGATCTGAGTCCCAGCCTAGTGTGGCAGCTGTGTTGACTAGAAACAAATTTAAAATTAAAAAAGAGAAAAGCATTCAATGTGTAGATAGTCTTACTATTGTTCATATGGTGCAGACATCTGTGTAGCCAGATGCAGGCTGGGAATGATATTCTCCAGAATCTCAAGCAATTTGCACTCCCTATTTAAGTCACTAACCCCAGAGTTGTTTTATTTTTATTCATTTATTTATTTTTTGCATTGGAGTCAGAGACTCTCTATGTAGTCTTTGCTGTCCTGGAATTCACTATGTAGACCAGGCTGACCTTGAACACACAGAGATCTTCCTGCCTCTGCCTCCAGAATTCTGAGATTAAAGACATGTGCTACCGTACTGAGCAATACATAGTTTTAATACCATGATCTCTAACACCAAGGATTAGTGTGGGCTATCTCTATGTTTATGTGGATGGGACCCTATAGAAGTACTCTTTATTACTTGGCTTCTGTTACTAAATTATATGTATTTTTGGTCTATCTGTGAGTTACATCTCATTTTATTTGTCTATTTCTGCATTATATAGTCATTCCACTTTTCTGTTTTACTTTTATGGATATTTGCACTTCCTCTTTTATACTACTAAGTTTTTTTTGTTGTCTTTTGGAGAAAATATGTCTATATTTTTGTTAGGCATATGCCAAGGGGTGGCACTTCAGAGCCAAAGCCGTATGCACATTTAGCCTTCATAACGTGTTAAGCAGTGTCCTAAATGAAGATGCCAAGGATGCATGCAGCAGCCATGTGTGAGGATTCCACTAACTCAGTATCCTCAGCTGCACGTGGCCTAAAGACTTCTAAAGATATCCTGGATCATATTAGGTTTTGTTGGTTGAGGTACAAGTCGATATAATCTTTCTCCCTCACCTTATGCTGTCGTAATTGCAATATATTCCAGGTATAATTTAAAATATTGGGGAAGATTGAGCAGATTTTGGATGTGTGGTGATTTGAATAGGTATGACCTCCATAAACTCATGTATGTGAATGCTTGACCCCTAAAGAGTAGCACTGTACTGGCTGGTTTTGTGTGTCAACTTGACACAAGCTGGAGTTATCACAGAGAAAGGAGTTTCAGTTGAGAAAATGCCTCCATGAGATCCAGCGGTAAGGCATTTTCTCAATTAGTGATCAAGGGGGGAGGGCCCGTTGTGGGTGGTACCATCTGTGGGCTGGTAGTCTTGGGGTCTATAAGAAAGCAGGCTGAGCAAGCCAGGGGAAGCAAGCCTGTAAGGAACATCCCTCCATGGCCTCTGCATCAGCTCCTGCTTCCTGACCTGCTTGAGTTCCAGTCCTGACTTCCTTTGATGAAGAACAGCAACATGGAAGTGTAAGATGAACAAACCCTTTCCTCCCCAACTTGCTTCTTGGTCATGATGTTTTATGTAGGAATAGAAACCCTGACTAAGACAAGCACTATTAGGAGGTGTGGTCTTTTGGGAGTAGGTGTGACCTTGTTGGAGAAAGAGTGTAATTGTGGGGGTGGGCTTTGAGGGCTCATACACTCAGGCTATGCCCAGTGTAGTACTCAGTCTCTTCCTGCTGCTTTCTGACCAAGATGTAGCACTCTTCAGCTCCTTCTCCAGCACTATGTCTGCTTGCATGCTGCTATGCTTCCTGCCATAACGATAATAGGCTAAACCTCTGACACTGTAAGCCAGCCCCAATTAAGTGTTTCTTTCTAAGACTTGCCTTGGTCATGGTGTCTCTTGACAGCAGTAAAATCCAAAATAAGACAGGGTGCTACAAAAAAGAAAATGTAGAGGTATATTGCAGAGCAGAAAGGGGCCATTTGTCAAGAGAACTTGAAAAAAGGAGACATGAAAGATATGAGCGTACTATAACACACACACACACACACACACACACACACACACACACACACACACACACAGTCTCACTCTCGTGGGTTTTTGCATCTCTAATTGCCTTGCAAGGAGCCTGGGTACTTTTAAATATTTGATGAGAAATTGGCTGAAGAAGGTTATGGGTTAGCATTGGAGACTGATGTAATGCTTGACCTAATCAAGAAAGTTAAGGGCACTGGGGAGAAGCAGACACAACAGCTAGAAGAAGGGCAGCGCATGGTGCCTCTAGCAGACTGAGGGAAACGGAATGTCTACTTTGTTAGGTTGCCCATCACGCGGCTCTCCTTTCTCGGCTTGTTTTCATGGAGTATGCTGGGATCACGGCACCATGTTTGAGTGGGAAGTATCTAGGCTGTATTTTGCATCTGGTTGTACATCGTACATCTAATCATGCAGAAGCCTGGGAGGTATGGGAATATCCAAGAACACGAACTGTAGAGATAACTCAGCAGCTAATACTTCTGGCTGCCTTTGCAGAGGACCTGGGTTCAGTTCCCAGTACTCACTCATATGGCAGTCTACAACTGTCCTTAATTTCAGTTCCAGGAGATCCAATACCCTCTTTTGGCCCCATGGGCATTGTACTCATGTGGTTCACACACATACACACTTAACACTCAAATAGATACGGCAATAAATATATCCTTTAAAACAGGGATATCCAAGAACATATCCTTTCCCCATCCTCCAGGACACATAAAATTTATGACTTGGGATATAGATAGCTCAGCACAGAGCACTTGCCTAGTGTGTTCCAGACACTGAATTCTATTTTTGGCACTGAAAAAGAACCCTACCTAAACTGTGAAAAAGATTCTGGGTATACATCAGCTACCCTGATGGTACAGTTGCTACCCTGATGATGGGGCAAAGGTTGTTTTGGCTAATTTAGCTAGATTTTGAGAGTAAAAAGGGCTTTTGCTAGTATTTGAGCTATAGATACTCCCCAGAAGCCTGGATAGTTGAGAGAGTCAAGAAGTTCTTATTTGGGAGTCAGCTGCATTTGTGGAATAATGGACACCTAAATAATAAGCAATACAGAAGGGGTTGTTAGCCAAAGATCATTAGCCACAAATATAGGGGAACAGGAAAAGCATGGATTGGTGGTGGGGTAGGGAGATTTCCCTCAGCCATCCTTGGGGAAGAATGTCTTTCAGGCAGGAAACTGGAGAAGCTGGAAACAGACAGACAGACAGACAGACACACACACACATACACACACACACATAACTGGTGCAGATTCCCAATGCTCCATGTAGAAAGTAAAACACTGATTTTTGAGTCAAATTAAATCTCATTCTGTCTTTCCTTGCTATGGCTGGTGAGAACTGCCTTTTGTGAGAAGATTCTATATGTCTGGCTCCTTGGGGATATCTCAGAATCACAAGACTTCACATGGACAGTAGAGCTTGGTGCTAGGTGGAGGCTGTCCTGGGACCTGTGTGTTCTTTTGTTTCAGTCTTTATCACATGCAGGGGTCTCTGGCATATGGTTACTGTCATGCATGGAGAGTGTCCGAACTGATGGTGGGTTCAGTCACTAGGCTAGTTACTGCTCTCTGCAAAGCCACTTTCTTCAGTGTTCAGCCTCTCTTTATGGTCTGGGGCCATCTTCCTATTCTTAGAGTAAGAAAGATTATCTTAGCATTTGTTGAAGTGGTAAGGCAGATTTTACTTAAGATGATTGTGATGAGGGTGTATTAGTCAGGGTGCTCTAGATTCACAGAACTCATGGAATGAATATGTCTGTCTATCTATCTGTCTATCTATCTATCTATCTATCTATCTATCTATCTATCTATCTATCTATCTATCTATCTATCTATCTAAGGGAATTTATTGGAATGACTTGCAGGCTACAGTCCAACTAACCCAACAATGGTCAGCTATGAATGGGAAGTCCAAGGATCTAGTAGTTGCTCAGTCCCATGAGACTGGGTGTTTCAGCTGGTCTGTATAAACTGGAAGAAGTAGATTCTAATAGGCATGCTGGCAGGTAAGTGCAAGAGGTGAAGAAAGAACCCTTCCTTCTTCCATTGTTCTTATGTAGGCCTCCAGTGGAAGGTATGGCCCAGACCAAATGTGTGCCTCAAGATCTGTATTAAAGGCATGTGTCTTCCAGTCTCAAGATCTGAATCAAAAGCTTGTGTCATCAAGCCTCAAGATCGAGGTTACAGGTGAGCCCTCAATTTCTGGATTGTAGTTCAATCCAGATATAATCAGGTTGACAACTGAGAATAGCCATCACAGAGGTCAAGATCATTTTGGTGGGGACTGAGCACAGCTTTGAATACAGCAAATATGGCTGGGAACAGATAGCAGAGAGAGGGGTCAGTGGTACCAAGGTTTCTGAAAGGGGAAACCGTGCTAGACTGGAATAACGAGAGAGTAACCTTTTGGCTAGATCAGGATAAGAACTGTGATGTTCCATGTGGTGGCAAGGAATTTGATCAGATATCTAGGGTGGGGGAATTGTTGCTAAACCGACTTATCAGGATTAGCTGGGTTTAGGAAAAGAGACCTCAGGAGAGCTAGGTTACAGATGGGCCAGTGATAAACTTTGCTCACCACCCATCACATTACCTGCTCACCCCAGGAAGCCAGGTGCTTGCAGGTGTGTGGTTCCTTACCCCAAGTCCCTCAGCAACAACCTCTGTCCACCTTTTGTGACATTCAGATTAATTATTCTAATGTGATTTAAATTTCATCCTGGGCCATGTGGGTATGGTCTTAGGCGCCCAGTCCTGGAGTGCCATAGTCCTTTATTCCCACAAAAAGCAAAAACAAACACAAATGCTTCCTTTTCCTTTAATAAGTGATCCTTATCCTCCGACTGTATTGTTCTTGTGCTCTTTCTGTGTATCTGCCTTGAGGCGAGTTTCCATGGAAACATCTTTCCAATATTAGCAACCTTGAGGTGTAATGACAGTCAGGGCCTCTGAAGTGGGTGTGTATGTGTGTATGTGTGTTCGAGCAAGAGGCAGATTTCCCAGTTCCTCTTGGAAAACTGACTTTCTCCAGACCCTAGGGTTCCTGTAACTCTGCATCCGCCTCAGCAGTTTTCATTTTTCAGGCTGCAAAGTTTGTTGGAAGAGAATTAACAACCCCAGCCTATAAATGTTTACAGTGTTCCTTCCTCAGGAGTGGCCGCTAAAAGTGCAACTAAACAACTGTGGAGGGACTCGAGCGAGATCAGTCTTTGTCATGCAAACAAGAGGGCCAGAGTTCCATCCCAGAACTCCTGTGGAAAAGCTGTGTGGTGATGCGTGCTTGCAATCTCAGTGTTCAGGCAGACAAAAAACGATGGAGACAGGTGGCTCCTGGGGCTTTCTAGCCTCCAGCCTAGTCTACAAGTGAGAGACTCCATCTCAAAAACCAAGGTAGATGGATGACACCTGAGGAAAGACACTCATCATTGTCCTTGGGTCTACACACTCATAAGCACACACATGCACATGCACCCGAAAGTGCACATACAGAGAGGGGGTGGGGGGTGAAATGTTTCCTTTCTGAATGGGCAATTGCTACGCAAGGCTGAGAAGCATTGACTTAGCCATAGACAGAGTCTGAATAAATTCTTCCTAAACTAAACTCCAGCGTCTTTCACAACTTTACACATGGCAGACATGACTAAAAACAATCTTAGTACTGTAATAACGAGGCTCTGTGGCAGCTGAAATACACAAGGATAATTATTTTCAAGTCATGTGGGAGTTATGCTGACTTCCTTGAGATTTCATATTTATATAAGTATTTAATGTTTATATTCATTGCTATACCAGTCACGGCGTATGTCAGAACTGCCATGAGGGTGTATTTAATGTACTACAAACAGACATATCATAAAACATACATTAGCTTTAAGATATTTTGATAGCTTTATTCCAGTGTATTTGGTCCCCTTTCTAGATCTTCAGGTTTGTATTTTAAAATTATCATTTAAAAATATCATTCCAAGGAGTATAAAGTCTTCTTTAGACTTCTGAAGAATCTGAGACGAAGAAGAAGAAGAAGAAGAAGAGGAGGAGGAGGAGGAGGAGGAGGAGGAGGAGGAGGAGGAGGAGGAGGAGGAGGCAGTGGTGTCGGCAGCAGTAGCTCTGAGCAGAGCTGGATTTGGGAACATAGTGATATGCCTGCCGGGCCCCACTCATCTGCTGCAAACAGGGATCTCATTCTGTCTACTGTGGAGATAACTCATCAATATGCACACCCAGCCAAACCCTTTCCCCGCACACTGTCAGGTGTTCTCTTTTGGTATAGATGTTCTTGCCCACCAGGCAAGAATAAGATAAATACAATTTTTGAGCCAAATTTGAAGCAAGCCTTATTAAACACTGGCCAGGTCCATACCTGGAATTTCCAGAGTATGGTGCTGAATTACACTGGCCAGAAGCTTATAAAGGCAAACCCCACAAGGCTACATACTTCCCGTCTTCATCCAGCAGGGGTCCAAGCATACAGCCTGATATACTTCCTGCCTGCATACCTCCTGCCTATGTGTGCTCAAGCACATCCTGTGCAGTTGGGGCAACCACGCTTGTTTACAGCAATGAAACCACGTGGCTTGTTATCTTACATGAGTAATAGCCTCCAGCATCCCAGGAAGTTATTTGGGCAAGTGGGGCTTACAGGTTAGAAGCATTTTTGTTTTATAGATCTCTCAAGCACCATAATTTAAATTTAAAACACAACTTTAGCCATCACGTAGGCCCTCCTATTCCCCTGCCTGTGTGCCTATAGTCAGATTCTAGGTGTTGATGAGAGACACTCAGCAGAGAGAGGGGCTGGGTGCCAACAGTCCCTTGTAGCCAGCATAGGCTCTGTCTCTAGACAGGCGTGCTAGTTTTCATCTCACCTCTAAGCCTTCACACCTGATTGGTGGCAGGGAAAGAGAGATAGCAGGGGAATTCTCTGCCAGCCAGGATGACTTCATGCTACTTTCTTTTTTAACTAGAAAATTTATTTATTTTTATGTGTATCAATGTGTTGCCTATATGTAGGCGTGTGGATCATAGATGTGCAATGCCAATGGAGGCCAGAAGAGGGCATAGGATCCCCTGGAGCTGGAGTTACAGATGGTTGTGTGTTGCTTCATGGGTGCTGTGTGTGTGTGTGTGTGTGTGTGTGTGTGTGTGTGTGTGTGTGTGTGTGTGTGGTCTTTTGTCTGTGATTCATTCTCTGTCCCTGAAACTCTAACAGGGGGAAGTGCAGGGATTTTGTCTATTTATTCACCTGCATCACAGAGCCCAGAATAAAGCGGAGGAAAGAAACAGTCACAAGATAATCCGAAGAAGCAAGAGTAATTGGATCATGAAAATCTTCATCCTCCTGAAAGGGAGCCAGGCTGATAAACATCTTCCCTGTGGGGATTCTTGGCTAACTCATTATTTTTGCCCACAACTGTGGATTACTATACTATCTGGGTCCATCTGATGACCTCAGTCAATGGTTCTTCTTGGAGCGTAGGTCTTGCTTTTCCCAGAGCATTCCCACGTAATACAATTTTCTGGATTTCACTTTCCATTTTTAAGTGGAGAGAAATGCATTGCTTGAGGAACTGAGATCAGATTAATTGACACGAGACAGTTGAATATATACATGGAATTATGATTGCATGTTTTGTATGTAGATAAGAACTTTCTAGAGGAAGCAGACCACCGTTACGTGCTCAGTGGTCATGAAACACTCCCCCTTTTCTTACATGTGCAGACAACCGAAACTTAACATATGTAATCTGTAACGTAAGTGCAACAGTGAGAATGTTTTCCTTAGGGGAAGCGGGCAGTGTTTCAGATCTTCCGCCCCTCCCCTCTGGTGCCGCCTAACACATAATGTAGGCATAGAAAGGACAGGCATGGCATTGTCCTAGATGATAAGTGAAAGTCCTCAACAGCTGATTTGGCACAGGAACAGAGTGGTTGGAATGAATGCTCTCTGCCCAGACTGACCCAGCCTACAAAGTGCAGTGTGGCTCTCAGCTCCCGCCAGTTAGGCGACCTTGTAATGGTGAAGGAGAAGGACAAGGTAAGTTTGTATAAGACAGTGTTCCCTGGTACTTGTGGGCTAACAACAACACTCTTATCACCCTGATTGCCATTGAGTAGTTGGTGATTGGTGTAGGCTGGTTTCTTCCAACCTGGCCAGGTCATAAAAGTTCTTCCTGGCTGGCAAAACCTCACCACAGCTCTTTAAAACTAGGGTTTTCTAGAGACTGTAGGTCACCTTGCCCTTGAATGGTAGGCTATGCACTTATGGTTCAGTTGTTGTTCAGAGGGCCTATGCTGAACTCAGACAGGAAAGTGTGGGTTCTGAGCTCAGAACACTGAAACAGAGAACCCACGTTCCAATGCCTGCTTCAACCTCCTGCTTCTTCAGCCTATGCTCAGAGATTAATTCAGAGTCCCTGTTTGTGGACGCTTTCCAGATTCCAGCAGTGGCTGCTCGGTGCTCTACCCCCTAATCCACCCGAGACCACAGACCATGTCTCCTCTGCACCATTTCTTCTGCTCCACCCAGCCCTCCTAACTCTGCAAAGTCTTCATCCCATCAAAGGTCACAGTCCCTCGTCTACCCACAAACCACCGCACCAGAGGATGTGAGCCTTTCACTTCCTCTTCCAGTGTGGTGTTCTCTAACAAGACACATCTGAGGGCTTCTCAAAGATACTGCTGCCTCTGATGCGCCTTCTTACCCACCTTCTAGTCCTGATTTAACTTCTCCAAGCAGTTCTAACCATTGCTGTTTTAGAACCCTGTCCCTCTGCCCCTTCCTCCCTGCCCCCACGACCTTTCTAGGAACATGAAAGCTGAGAGCCATGTGTTAGGCCTATCGTTCATGGGTGATTAGAATCATTTGGAGGAGCTTTTAAAAAACTTAGTACTATACTACAGCCCAAGCTAATCAAACCCTATTAATTAATTAACTAACTAACTAATTAATTAATTAATTAATTAACTTACTTACATTTTTCAGGTTCCCTGGGTTATTCTAATAGCATCCAAATGTGAAAGCCAGGGTTTTAGGCTAGATCTTCTCATCAGGCACCGGGAAAGAAAGGGGCAAGTCTGACCCGAATGGTTCAGAGTGGGGTCTGAGATCTGGTATTTCCAATATGCTCCCGAGTAGTGACAAAGGTTCTGGTCTTGAGCTCCTACCATGCTTCCCCCTGCTACATTCTCCCTCTACAGACCAAGATGCTGGGAGAGGAAAGCTGTCTTATAAGTAAAGTTTCAAAAATATACCTAGGGCTGGGGAGATAGCTCAGGAGATAAAATATTTGCCTCACAAGCATGAAGACCCAAGTTCAGACCCCTAGCACCTACATGAAAGTCAGGTGTGCGTGTGCCTGTGCGTGTGTCTGTAATCCCAGTGGTGGTGGTGGTGATGGAGTGGGTGGACTTGAGGACTTGCTGGCCTGCCAGGCTAGCCATATAGGTGAACTCCGGGCTCAATGAGACACCTGGTCTCAACGAATATGGTGGAGAAACAATTGAGGAAGACAGGACATTGATCTGTGGCTGCAACAAATGCATGCCTGTGCAGCTCCCGCCGTACAAAACATATTGTAGTCGTTGCATATGGAAATAGTTCCCTAGTAGATACTGGGTCTAGCTTTCAAACAGCAGTTGCAACCCTTGTCTGTTAAGGAAGATTAGAACACATTTTTTGGACTTTCTTGCATCAAGATGTACCCATGAAAAAGTACCATGTGACACACCTGGCAGTCCCTGGGGAGGACTTCTCACAGGAAAAGCCCACAGCTCACTAAAAGAAAGCATTTTTATTGGAGGGGGTGTTCTTTCTCCTAGGGACATGGCTTTGTGGTATTGGGACATGGCTTTGAGGTACTCAGATCTGGTTCCCATTGAGGACTGTGAGGAGGCAGATGATCATAAAGACCTAGAAGTATGGGTGACAAATAAGATATGACTTCTATGTTAGTTAAGGTTTCATTGCTATGGAGAGACACCATGACCATGGCAATTTTTATAAAAGCAAACATTTAATTGGGGCTTATAGTTTCAGAGGTTCAGTCCATTAAGATCATGATGGGAAGCATGGCAGTGCCCGGGCAGACATTGTACCTCCTCTGCTCCAGGTGAAGATCTAGTATAGGACTTCAAAGCCCACCCCCCAAAGTGAGGAACTTCCTCCAACAAGGCCACACCCCTCACAATGCCACTGCATAGTCAAACCACCACAAGATGCTGAGCAGGTAAGAATTTCAGAAAGTCATGTATGGTGGTGGCACACTGCTTATATTTCAGAACTCAGGAAGCAGAGGCAGACAGATCTCTGTGAGTTCAAAACCAGCCTGGTCTACATAGTGAATTTCAGGCCAACCAGCTATGAAGTGAGGCCCTTTCTCAAAAATGATAACAACAAAGAAATTAATTTTAGAAAAATCACATAATTTTTGGGTAACTATGGTGGTTACTCTCAAGTTTGTCACTTCCAAAAATTTATATACTTTTGTATTGGTCCTTTTTATGTTCTAAGAAAATAGCAAGGCAGATTATTTTACAAAGGAAAAAAAGATTTATTTCTTTCACAGTTTTAGAAGCTGAGAGTCAAAGTTTAGTCTCTTCCTTTGTTTTAGCCTCTGGTGAGGCCCTTAGAGGACAAACAAGGTTCAAACCAGAAAGCCTCGTGTCCCAGATGCATTCAGATGTTGAAGAAGCTCTCTGGGTTAATAATGAGGATTTCTGGGAGATTGGATCTGAAAATAACTTGAGAAAGAAAACAAAGAGACTTTCTTTGGGTTTGCTCAAGGGCCTGACATTTGTGAATTTGAAGTTCAAACCAGCACCGAAGAAAACAGCACACATGCTTTCTGAACATCCTGCACCGGTGAGGCAGAAGAGAATGGAGAAGTGGCTGGATCCAGAAGCTACCGACAACCATAGAGTCAGAGGGCGGAGGGAGCTGACCAGGCTGTCCATCTCTAGACACCGGCACTATGATGGGAGAGGTGGAAAAGAGAAAAACGGAATGGCGCATGCAGCGTGGAGAGAGAGAGGTAGAACTGGAGATACGAAGACGCTGATAGGTCAGAGAGAAGGCCGAGGCTGACGTGTTGACTTGCCCAGTCGGACTGGCAAGGTGCTATGCAGCAGCCTGGAGCTTAAGCAGATGCAGACTTAGTCCCTAAACATTCGGCCTGGTTGCTGGATCTCCCTGGCTCTGGGCAACAATAGAGGCTCAAGTTGAGAACGGTTCATAGATTGGACCTTCTTGAAGGTCCACCAAAGTCCCCGATAACATTGGAGGCCACACTGGTGTCTGTGGTCCATACTGCTGCCCCAGGTTGTGATGGAGCCTGAGATCCATGTAGGTGTACTCTGTCTGTGGCACTGACTGAAGCCCTGGTGAAGTCCTTGGGCTTTGCTGCTTTGGCCAGGGGTGGCTGTGGGGAGTGAGAAGTAGGGGGTGAGAGGGGATGGGGGGGTGTAGATGCGAACACCCTGTGTAGCCACCTAGGTCAGATTGAGGTCCATGTTCAGTGCTATCACTGAGAGCCATAAGTGAGTCAGTTGTCCTGATATAGTTAAGGGTAAGATATCCGAGATTAGTGCCACTGCCAAGAGCCATGCTGCAGGCTAGGGGTGATGTTGAAATGAGTGGCCCATGCAGTTGTTGAGGCCGTGCTGATGTCCCTGGTGTGTGCTGCCGTTGAGGGCCGTATATGGGTCAGTGGAGTTGATGAGGCCCGTGACCATAAGGCCACGTTGATCCCTTTGACCTGTGCTGCTGTCCAGGACTAGGCTGAAGTGAGTGTCCAGTGTAGCCCCCTGGGGCCATGTTGATGTTCAAGATCCATGCTGCCTCCAAGTGTGGGTGCAGTCCATGTTCCTACTACAGCTGGGGTCTGTGTTGATGTCCATGGCCCGTGTTTATTACTGAGGGCCATGTGGATGTCTGTGGTCTGTGCTTCAACCTGTGGATGACGTAATGATCCTAAAAATTTTATCTTGGCATTATGTACTTTTGTTGTACATAACAAAAACACTACTCATGGTGTGTGTGTGCTAGTGTTCTATTCCTGTGAGAAGGCGCCATGACCATGGCAACTCTTCTAGAAGACAGCATTTAACTGGGATTTGCTCACAGTTTCAAAGGTTTAGTGCATTATTTTCATGACAGTGAGCATGGTGGCATGCAGGCAGAGGTAGCTGAGAGTTCCACATCCGGATCTTTGGGCAGCAGGAAAAGAGAGACAATGGGCCTGGCTTGGGCTTTTAAAAACCTCAAAGGCGGCCTCCAGTGACACACTTCCTCTAAGAAGGCCACACGTCCCAGTCCTTTGAAATAACACAACTTCCTGGTGACCAAGCATTCAAATCTATGAACCTATGGGAGCCATTCTCACTCAAACCACCACAGTGTGGAACGAGCTTGAGTTTCCTCTAAGACACGCTGAGCTAGCTGTAGGCTTGTTATAGGAGATAAATGAAGTCCTAGTTCTTTAAGCCTTTAGTCTCATGATTAA
This sequence comes from Uromys caudimaculatus, assembly GCA_028551405.1. Classification (NCBI taxonomy): domain Eukaryota; kingdom Metazoa; phylum Chordata; class Mammalia; order Rodentia; family Muridae; genus Uromys; species Uromys caudimaculatus. Next base: position 59,207,423 of record CM052712.1, on the reverse strand, counting down.
TTACCTACAGTTAATTCAACTCATGAATGATACGTCCCCGCTGACGTTTTGCACAATAGTTACTGTTTAGTACACATCTGCCTAGAAGTTTTCACCAAACTCTCCATTATATCGGTGGTCCTAATAAGATGGCCATCAGCAATGCCCAGGACTACTAGTGCCCAGTCCAGTGGGGTGGTTAATCTCAGCTGTCAACTGAGTGGGTTTTATCATCACCTAGGGAACAAACCTCTGGGTATGTCTTTGGGGAGTATCTTCAGACAATTAGCCAACGAGGTTTAGCTGATGAGGAAAGAAGACCCTGAATGTAGGGAGCACTACCCATGCATGTTTGGGGGAGGCAGACAGAATAGAAGCAAGGAAGAGCAGAGTACCAGCATCCCCCAGGCTGCTTCCCGACTTTGGAGCGAATGCGACCAGTCACCTGCTCCCGCCACCTGCCACCTTACCATCAAGCCATGTGCCAACATGAAACGTCTTCCTTTGAGCTGCTTTATCAGATACTTTATCCTAGATGTAAAGAATATAACTAGAATGCCAGGCCTGCTGTGTATTAGCTTCCTCTGGTTTGGGCCAAGTGAACCTCCCACTCTGTGAAATGGATACTGTAGCCCAGATCTCCCCAAGTTGCTAGAATTTAGTAAGGATGATTGTCTAGGGGGAAGGGAAGTGGACTTTATAGAGGCGGGAGGCTCAGGCTCAGGGTTGCAGCATGGCAGAGTCTAGTGAGGCTTTTGTCCTGGCATGGAGAAGACCAAGTCATTGCTATTTTTTATGGTAGAGGAAGATAGAACAATGTCTCATTACAAGTCCACTGATCTCACCACAAGGGTTCCTCCCTCAGAAACTCATTCCCTTTTAATTCTTTCCAAATTCTCTGCCTCCAGAAAATGTTGAACTGGCGAGTGAGGGCTTCGATATATATAAACTGGAGGAAAGTCAGGGCCACAAGCAATCCACAACAAGCAATTTAACTAGGTCAACTTGAAAAATTATTAGATAAAACGTATTGTGTGTTTACTATGACCCTGAGTTTTGACTCTATCCTTAGATGTTATATTAATTGGTCTGTGATGGTGACAAGACATGGAAAACAAAACAAAGCAATATGCCAAAAACAAGATTCATACCTCTTCAGGGGAATGTCATGTGCCACCAGACCATAAGTCATTGTATTAGACAAAGCACTGTGAACATATACTTACCCTGCATTGAGGATTTGAGAGGCCAAAGCTTTTAAATTCAGACTCCATTTTAGAGAAGCTGACCTAAGTTTGAACTCAGGTAAACTAACAGGCTGCTACCTAGCATTAGTTTCCAAGTTGCCCCCCAACAAAACCTGAGCCTAGTCTCTAGGTTAATTCTCAACAAGACCAGTGTCTCCAGGTTATTTCCCCAACAAACCTGCACCCCAGGTTACACATCCGCCCCCTGCCTAATGACCACCAATGCAGAGGGGAGCAGAAGTTAAGTTTATGATGTGACTCCCAGCAGCAGCCAATTATGTTCAAGGCCACAGCAGCTTTCCAATTAGATGCTTGCACACGTATTCATTCCCTGTTTGCTGCTTACTATAAAGCTCTGCCCCATAGACATTCAGGGTTCCCCCACCACCAAAACCATCCTGCGTGACAGTAGTGCGTTGGGGGGGGGGGGCAAGCTAGCTCGAATAGAATAAAGACCCTGCTGTGAGCTGCATCAGATCTGCTCCTGTGTGTTTTTGGGGATCACTAACATTTCCCTGGCATAACAGATTCTTGTTAAGTTTATTACAAGGCAGAATGAAAGGAGAAAGACAATTCTTCAGTGCCTGGTGACTAACAGACTTTAGTAGGCTATGCCTAGCTAAGTCATCATGTGCCTGAGCTAGCCATCCTGCTGTTTCTCTGATGGACAAGGGCTAACAAAGGCATCAGACGCCAGAATAGTGATGAAATCAGAACTTAGCTGTGAAGAGAAAATACAGTGAATACAACCAAAAGCCACAAACCAAGGCAAGATGTTGGCAAATGGAGAACCCAGCAGAATTCTCATCCAGATGCCACACTGCATGCAGAATTCCATGAAACCTTAGGAAAAAGCCAGATGGTCGCGGGAAATATTAAACGCACTAGCCCACACTATCGCCAGCTACTCTCGGGCCTGGCGACCCCGCTGCCCCCATGGCTAGCCCCAAGCAGTGACTGCCTATTTTGTGATTCTCTTGCTGTGGATTCTACTCATGTTCCCAGCCATCCACCCCCTGTGGTCAGCCATCCCAAATCCCAGTAACCTGGTAAAAATCAAAACTCAGGAGGCTTGTAACTCCTAAGTCAGATTTATATTAATAAATTCTTACCCCACAAAATAACCACACAATGAACCCAGAGCCAATTAATATTGACTGCCCACCTAGATAAGACAAATTGTCCTGTAATTATCCATCCTTTATAAGATATTCATAGCTACCTGTGGCTATTTAAAGCCACTTGGAATCTGGATCATCTTTCTCTTCCCCCATCTTCCTTTCTTCTCTTCCCTGTCCTCTCTTTCCTGTCTCTAAAAATAACTGCCTGCCTTCCTTTTCCACTGCCCAATCAGAGGCTCTCACCTTATTTTGTGCCTGCCCTCACCTACGTATAGACAGCAATCCATAAGACGGTTCTTTCTTGTTTGTTTGCTTTTCAAAACAGGGTTTCTCTGTTCAGCTCCTGGCTATCCTGGAACGCACTCTGTAGACCAGACTGGCTTTGAACTCAGAGATTCACCCGTCTCTGCCTCCCGAGTGCGGGGTGTGCCACCACCGCTAGGTTTAAGTTCCAATGTTTCTAAAAAGGACTTGTTACGTTGTGGAGTCTGCCAGTTGATCTGAGAAATGAAAATCAAGTGGTTTTGTTTTTAACTAGACATTCTAATTTTTCTTTTGTACATGTTTCTGCTTAGCAACCCTCTTTGATCTATTTAAATCATCCCCCTTTGGAGACAGGAGACAAACAGATGTATTGGATGGAAATGGTGGCTTGGGAATTGCTTAGCTTCTGTGACAGTAGGTCACTTGTCCACCTTGTGGGTGTGTAGTGCAGTATTTGATCTTGTTGGACCAGTTCCGCATGATTTTCTTTTCTTCTTCTTCTTCTTCTTTTTTTTTGCTGGAGGCTAATCTTCAATCATCAGGCAGCACCCTGTGAGCGGAGCTCTTGTGTATAACTTGAATCATACCAAACTCCCTAAGGCCTGCCTGTTTCTAAGCCAGTTTTGTTCCCACAATGAGACATCACGTAGTTGATACCCACCTTGCTTTTGACTCAGAGAACTTCCGTGCTGTGGCCTGCCTTGGCTGAATGTCCATCCAAGATAGCACCTGTTGAAGAGATGTGATCACCACATGGTTTATGTTGCCGAGAAACAGGCTCCCCAAATACTAGGAAGCTTTGCGCCCCCCCCCCCCCGTGTGTGTGTGTGTGTGTGTGTGTGTGTGTGTGTGTGTGTGTGTGTGTATGCAAGATTGCTCTAGGTAACCATGGTAAAATGAAACTCTGTTTCATTGTGCCCAGACGAATTTATGTTGTCTGCTTTCCTCAAGTTTTATTCATTATAATTCACCGTTGACAGTTCCATGGTTAGAAGAATGAGAAATTTTTTAAAAGATTTATTTTGTTTTTTAATTAAGCCCAAGTGTGTGTGTATGCAGGTGTCTCTCAGAGGTCAGAAGAGGGTGTCAGAGTTCCTGGACTTAGAATTGTGAGCCATCCATGTGATTGGGGGACCTGAACTCAGCATCTCTGATAAAGAATCAGTAAGTGCTCTTGACTGCTGAGCCGTCTCTCCAGGCCAAGAAGTCTCTTTTCTTGAAATACCAAGTTATTTAAAACTCCTTTAGGACCGTGGTAGTGAAGACAATGGCAAAAGCTAGTTGAGAGACAGAGCCTGCCCTGTGAGGCGCCTCTGCTGCTCTGTGGTATCAGCTTGCTTCCTCAGGC
>CM052712.1:59161316-59202964 GCA_028551405.1 Uromys caudimaculatus | reverse complement strand
ACATCCTCGCCAGCATCTGCTGTCACCTGAGTTTTTGATCTTAGCCATTCTGACTGGTGTGAGGTGGAACCTCAGACTTGTTTTGATTTGCATTTCCCTGATGACTAGGGAAGTTGAACATTTCTTTAGGTGTTTCTCAGCCCTGCGAATTTCCTCAGTTGAGAATTCTCTGCTTAGCTCTGTTCCCCATTTTTTGATGGGGTTATTTGGTTTTTTGGAGTCTAACTTCTTGAGTTCTTTGTATATATTGGATATTAGCCCTCTATCAGACATAGGATTGTTTAAGATCTTTTCCCAATCTGTTGGTTGCCGTTTTGTCCTATTGACAGTGTCCTTTGCCTTACAGAAGCTTTGCAGTTTCATGAGGTCCCATTTGTCTATTCTTGATCTTAGAGCATAGGCCCCTGGTGTTCTGTTCAGGAACTTTTCCCCCCGTACCCAGGTGTTGGAGAGTTTTCCCCATTTTCTCTTCTATTAGATTCAGTGTAAAATTCTTATAGGAGCTGAGTGTGTGAGACTTGATGGAAGATAGTGGGAAGTCAAAGATTGGCCGTCCCAGCTTAATTAAGCCTGGTGAGTGAAGGCATAGCGTGTGTGAGGAGAGGCTGTGAGAATGGAGGGTCTTGCAATACTCAGAATTAGTGCCTGAACGGGATGTGGTATCTCAGTTATATTTTCTCTCTCACTTTTGCTCACGCTCACTCTCTCCCCCCACTGTCCTTCCATCTGTCTCTCCCTCCCTCTCTTCCTTTTTCTCCCCCTCTCTCCTCCCCTCCCTCTTCCCTCTGTCCCTTCCTCCCTCCCCCTTTCCTCCCCTCCTTCTTCCCTCTCTCCTCCCCTCCCTCCTCCCTCTCTCCTCCTCCCCTCACTCCTCCCTCTCTCCTCCCCTCCGTCCTCCCTCTCTCCTCCCTTCCCTCTCTCCTCTCCTCCCTCCCTCCCCGTCCCTCCCTCTTGCCATACACCATACACTACTTTCCACCATCTGTGTGTATCTGTTGTGGTTTCTGAATGTGTATTATTTTTTTTTTTATATATAGTTGTTTTTGTACCCACTAAAGCTCATATCTAGAATTCTGTTTGGATCAGTGTTCGTGGTTTTGCCAAGGAATCCTCCAGATTTCGTCCTTTCAGGGAATTTTGCCTCAGGTTCCCTGAGGGGGAGTAAGTGTATCTCTTCTTGGCTCCTATAATGCCTCTGGACTGGCCCGTTTCTCTATTCCATTTCTGTATGGGCACGATGCTGTTGCTCCCCTGTGTTGCTTCCACTATCTCCAAGTGTGCTCTCTGGAGATGAATGTTGCCTTCGTCAGTTATGACTATGTGGCCTCTGCAGAATTCCAGCAGGGGCTCAGTGTGTGGGGGGCAAGAGGCAGGTGGTGAGTCAGGGTAATGAGTGGCCTGGATGGGCCTTCACTGTGGGCTGGCCTTGTACAATCTGTGTGCTTCAGATTAAGTCACTGTTCCTGCAGCATGACCTATGCTGGTTGGTTTTTGTCAAATTGACACAAATCTAGATATAGCTAAGAGGAGGAAATCTCAACCAAAGAATTGGCTCCATCAGATGGGCGTGGCCATGTCTGTGGGACAATTTTTTAATGGCTGATTGATGTGGGAGAGCCCAGGTCCCCGTGGGAAGTGCCACCCCTAAGCTGGTGGTCATCCTAGGGGCTATAAGAAGGCAGCCTGAGCAAGCCATAAGAGCAAGCCTGTAAGCAGCACTCCTCCATGTACCAGTCCTGCAGTGAGTTCTAAGCCTGACTTTGTGAGATGCTGAGACTGCAAGCTACAAGATGAAACAAACCCTTTCCTCCCCAAGCTGCTTTTGTTCATGGTGTTTTATCACAGCAATAGAAAGCTAGCTAAGACCATTTCCCAATAATGTCTTATCCTCCACATCTCTGAGTCAGTGAGATCATCGTGTTCCGGTACAAACAACTGCACTGCGTTTTATAGAGTTCTGACCAGTTACTAAGACCTGACTACTTCATGGGTGAAGGAGTCAATGTGGCTCAAGTTGAGTGATCTCTTGGGAATGGAAGACAGACGTGGAGTCTGGGATGAAAGTAGGGATTTTAAGACAACTTCGATACATGTAGGTAGAGGATGGATGACCAATTTGTTTTTACATTTATTTTTTATTGGATATTTTATGTATTTACATTTCAAATGTTATCCCCTTTCCCAGTTTCCCCTCCAGAACCCCCCTCTCCCATCCCTCCTCCCCCTGCTTCTATGAGGGTGCTCCCCCTCCCAACCACCCACTCCCAGTTCACCACCTTGGCATTCCCCTACACTGGGACATCGAGCATTCACAGGACCAAAGGCGTCCCCTTCCATTGATGCCAGATAAGGTCATCCTCTGCTACATATGCAGCTGGAGCCATGGGTCCCTCCATGGGTCCCTCTTTGGTTGGTGGTTTAGTTCCTGGGAGCTCTGGGGGTTTTGGTTGGTAGATATTGTTGTTCTTCCTATGGGGTTGCAAACCCCTTCAGCTCCTTCAGTCCTTTTTCTAACTCCTCCATGGGGGACCCCGAGCTCAGTCCAATGGTTGGCTGTGAGCATCTGCCTCTGTATTTGTCAGGCTTTGGCAGAGCCTCTCAGGAGACAGCTATAACAGGCTCCTATCAGCAAGCACTTCTTGGCATCTGCAATAGTGTTGGGGTTTGGTGTCTGTATATGGGATGGATCCCCAGGTGGGACAGTCTCTGGGTGGTCTTTCATTCAGTCTCTGCTCCACACTTTGTCCCCGTATTTCCTTTAGACAGGAGCCCTTCTGGGTTAAGAATTTGGAGATGAGTGGGTGGCCCCATCCCCCAACTGGGGACTTGCCTAACCTTTGGATATGGTCTCTTCAGGTTCTCCCTCCTCCTTCTTGCACAGTGGATGACTGATATTAGAGATCAAGTCGAGACTCTGTAGCAAGAATTAATGGTGCAAATAATCTACTTCATCCTGTACACAGCTACCAGATTGGCCTTTCTAAAATTCATGTCAGATGATGTTATTCTCTTCTTTAAAATCTTTGTATTCCCCATTTCCTTTGGGAAGAAAAATGAGCCCTATCTCAACAAAGTGCCCTTACTTTCACATCTTGTTCTTCAGGATCTCTCTGGGTGTGGAAATTAAATCAGACTAATTTCTGTGATTCAGCTGGGTCTCCCTCTATACCCTTTAGTTGAGTGCCCGTTTCCACGTGAAAACTCTTACCTATGTGCCCATCATTTCCCATTTGCTTTCACTGTTCCTCTGTTGATCCCATGACCTACTGATGAATGAGGGAGGCTTGAAAACAACTTGACATTGGTCAGATGAGGTGTGTGTGTGTGTGTGTGTGTGTGTGTGTGTGTGTGTGTGTGTTTAACGTTTTACTACCTAGGTAAAAACTATAGCTTTTACAGTGATCATTTTATCATTAAAAATGTTACATTTATTAATTTGTTTTATCTTTGCAGATTCTTTAGGCTTCTCTCTATATACTATTTTGTCATTTGCAAATAAAAGTTTTATTCCTCTTTGTTATTATTAGAACATCTTTTCTTTCTTTTCCCCATTATTACAAGTTCTAGAACCTCTAATATGATATAAAGTAATGCTAGGATACTGTTAACTTTGCTTTTGATACTGGGGGAAACGTTCAGTCTTCCATGAAGCTATTCACCAGAATGAAGCCTTTGGCGGTTTTCCATTCTGTACATGTCTAGACTTTGACTGATCTTACCTTTGTTATGATTTTGTCTTAAAACTGTTAGTAATATACTAATTGTATGGAATATTACATTTCATCATGACATTTTATACTTGTATACACATGTATTTTTGATCAAATTTACCCACCTGTACCTTCCTTTTATACCCAGTTTGTTCAGAGATGGTTATCAATGGTGTTGAATTGTTTAAATGCCTCCTGTGCATCTACTGAGACCATCATATGGCTTTTGTCCTTGATACTATCGGTGTGATATACGTGTTTATGGGTTTTAGACTATTGAACCACCTCTGTACTCCTGGGGAAATCTCCACTTGGCTGGTCATGATGTGCTCTGGATTCTGGATTCAGCATGCTGTTATTTTCTTAGGATTTCTGCTTCTCTGTTTATCAATGGTACTGGTCTGGCCTGTTCTTTATATGTTGTTTTCTTATCTTATTTGGGTAACAAGGTAATTCTAGCCTTCTAGAAAGTGTTTGGAAAAAATCCTTCCTCTTTTGTTTTTGAATAACTTAAAGAAACCTGACACTAATTCTTCATTAAATGATTGATCTTAGTCATTTGCTATAGGCTTTTCTTTGATGGGAGTCTTTTTATTATTGATTACATATCAGTACTTGGTAGTGATATATTTAGGGTTTCTGTTTCTTCATGACTTAATCTTGATAAAGTGTGTGCATCTATGGATTTTCCATCGATTCTAGCCTATCATATTTGTTACTATGTATTTTTTGTGATCATCTGTTAGATCTTTTGCTTTCTGTAATATCAGTTGTAATGTATCTTTGATTTTATTCATTAGATTCATTCATCCTTTTTGCTTATCAGATTTGCTTCTTTTTTTGAAGAACAAGCTCCTTTGTTGTCTTCTGTAACTTTTAGTCTCATTTTTCTTTTGGCTTTGGCATTTATTATTGCTTTCCTTTTATTAATTTTGAATTTGTCTTGTACTTGCTTGTCTAGTTCTTGAGAACAGTGGGAGGAGTGAGGTATTCTTCTAGAGCAGTGGTTCTCATGCTTCCCAGTGCTGCCCCCTTTAATGCAGTTCCTCCTGTTGCGTGACCTTCAGCTATAAAATCATTCTTGTTGCTACGTCATAACTGTACGTTTGCTACAGTTATGAATCATAATGTAAATGTCTGCGTTTTCTGATGGTCTTAAGCAAACCCTGTGAAAGGGCCATTGTAATCCCCAAAGGGGTCATGGGAACCATTGAACCAGGTTGAGAACCATTGTAGTGAGAAGCTGTCCACTGAAGGACTTCCTGTCTCTCTGATGTGCACTGACTGTGTAAGCTTTGCTATTAGTTTTCCCTTCTCTGTACCCCACAGAACTCGGGATGCTGTGCTGCACTTCTGTTTCAAGAAAAATGAAAATTTCCAACTAAATTTTTTTCATTCAGCTACTGGCTGTCCAAAAGTAAGTTGTTGGTTTTCTATATATTTATATAGCTTCCAAACTTTCTTTTGTAACTGATTTCTACTTTTAGTGCACTGCGGTCCAATAAGGTACTTAATATGATTTGTAATGATTTGGTTTGTGGCCTGTCTTGGAGAATGTGTATTCAGCAGCTATTGGACAGAAAGTTCCATAGAAGTCTATCTGGTCCTTTTGTTCTGGGGTATGGTTTCTTTTATTTATTTATTTTAAGTGTTTTCACTTTAAAAATTAATTTAGTCTTAGGCCATTTCCTATGTGTGTATAATACATTCTGGTCACGCTCACCCTCACACCATCTCTGGCACCTTTCCGACCCTCAACGGTCCTCCCAACAAGTACCTCACAGTCATGTCTTTTTGGTTTTGCTTTATAGCCATGGAGTTTAGCCAAGGCTATTCATATGGGCATAAGTAGGGAGCAGGGACAACTCAGCTGTGACTATACCACTAAAGACCAAGACTCCCCATCTTCCAGAAGCAATCAGTTGTCAACAGCTCTTTGGCCAGCCGAGGGGCCCTATGAGCCCCAGCCCCACCCATAAATGAATGTTGACTGGCCCAATCTTGCACTGGCTGGGTGCAACAACCACATCATGGCCAGAAGACAACATTTTATTGCTCTCTTCTCTATTGTCTACCTTCTTCCTGCCCCCTTTTCTGTGATGTTTCCTGATATTTGAAAGGGTGATACGGATGTCCAGGTAAAGGCTGGGTACTCAACAGTCACGAGTTTTCAGCACCCTAACGAGCCGTGAGTCTTTGCATTAACTACTGTTCACTGAAAATTGTCTCTGACAAATCTTGAGAGTAGAACTACTCTATCATTTTAGGAGGCTGTTTAACAACAACCCCACAGAGCAAAGCAGAATCAGTAGGTTTACCCTTAGGATCCACCGTCTCCCCAGACGTGGGCTTATGGACAGATCTACAGCACCAGGCATGAACTCCCTCCTGTAGAGTGGGCTTCATAGCCAATCAGAATGAAGTCGGTTACATCCAGAACAATCATTTATACCAGTGGGGCCTGGGAAATTGGTATTGTAGCAGGTAAGGCCCATAGCTTGGGAGGACAGCTGATAACTGTTCTTCCTCAGCTGCTCGCATATCGACTTCTATTCTGTGAAAGCTGGGAGCAGGGAGGAGCTTCCAGCTCAGTTTCCCTATGATCTTTCTGTGTCAAAATCCAAAGTATGTGTTATCTTCAGCTAAAAGATTTTGCTGTCTGTCTCTTGTGATCGACAAAGAAGAGTGGCAATAAACTATTGTTTTGGGGCCTCCTTGACCAATAGCTCAGAGGAAAGTCACCCAAAAACATATGGTCTCTCAGACTCTATGTGCTGGGCATTAAGAACCAAGGCTGCAGTGTTGCTTCACAAAGTGACCGGGCTGCCAGAAACACCTTACGTTTATTATGCTTAGGATTTTGAACTAACTTTTGCTCACACTGAGTGATGTTTTTATAAAAAGATAAGCAGAGAAGGAATATGTCCTATGGAGGGGTGGTGAGGTATGGAGTGAGGTCTCTCAGCAGGCCCATGCTGAGGCATCCCTTCCCCCTGAGGGACCAGCCACACGACGGCAACACTGAGAATCTTTTCAGTGTTACCAAAAATGTTGGGACCCCAACATTTCAGTTGTGTTACCCCAAATGGGGTTGGAACCTACCGTTTAAAATGCTTCTTCACACCTAGCCTCGCAGAGACTTGAAGTGCCAGGGTCAGGGAGTTATCTAGGGGGCCCCCACCAGCTCAAAGGAGATGGGGGGGATGGAGGAAGGAAGGTGGGAGGGGGTGACCAGGAAGGTCAGTGAGTTGAATGTAAAGTGAATAAGTAAAAAATAAATAAATTTAAAAAATAAAATGCAATTTGAGACATTTTTATTCATTTAATAAGTAGATCTGCACATACCATTATTGTATATGTAGATGCATACATCTTCTTACTGTATACACTTAACAATAAACTGACATCTTTATTAAGCAGAATTTTAGATTTTATGTCAAATCTGAGATTTTGAGTGCTTTTGGGGAGCAATGTAAGAGCTAGTATAGTTGAATGTTTTCATTGTATAGTTTGATTGAAAAACTATACAATATTGTATTGAAAAACTAAACAATACATTGTACTGTTGAGAAATGATATTCAACAATATTTAATGGAACATGAAAAAATAAAATGCTTCTTCAACGAGGGAATAAAGGCTACACTTATCTGCAGGTATAAGGATATGTATTTAGAATAGAGTTAGAAATTATATTGGCTTAAGAAATGTCAGCAGTACTTTCTTCTCTAGAGCTATGACTTATCTAGCCCTGGTTTGCTGTTCTACAGTACCTGCCGATTGGGTGGGTGGGCTTTAAGCACAATTAGACAGTTGTTGGTTACCCCGAGATAAAAGCGCCACTATCACACTATCTTCTATACCTTGCTGAGCCTGTCATTGTGGTGGTCTACTGGCGTCACAGCTGGGGAGTGGTGATCACTAGCCTCCAGTGGCAGCTTGTATAGCACCTGTGGATACTGTGAGGGTTAAAAGGTAGGGTCTAGGGGAAAGTTTACCTTCACTATGTCCTTGCTGATCGCCTGTTTAAGGATACAATTTAATGCTGCTCTTTCACTGTTGTTTGTCATGGATCATCTAGTACATTACAGTTATTAGTGTTTTATATACTCTTGTTCTTTTGTATACAACTATTATAGTTGTGTTGTGTGTAATGGTTAATGTTTACATAAAGCTATTATTGTATTGGGGTCTCTTACTCCAGTTATATCACTGTCTGCTTCTTGTTGAGTATCTCATCACAATGAGTAAAGTAGCTAATATACCACCCATGGGTACTTTTTGTTACAATTTTTATTCAGCCCAGTATATTTTGTAGCTCAAGAGTTTGATTTTTAAAAACTTGTTTCCATTTCTTAATTTCCTCAACATATTAAAACATTTTTCAATGTTTGCTTCCAACTCATTGAGTTTCCTAAAAACCATTACTTTAAATTCTCTTTTTGAGAGTTGTCCCACACTGCGTTATTATCTGGTTGGTTTCTGACACCTTAGTAAGTGAGGTCAAGGTTCCTGCTTGCATAGACTTTGTTTGAGCTTAAAGGAGTGGGTACCATAGTCTTCCTAACTTAGCTCTGTGCTAAGCATGGGTTTGTTTACCTGTGTGTTCAGGGAGAATGAGAAGAATACTTAGAAAGAGTCATCTAGTCCCATAGCAACCCTCTGGTGCCAGGGTGAATGTAGATATCGTGCTCATAGTTACCGGCCTGCGATTTGACACTGCAAGATCTGCCTTGCTCGGGGACCAGTTAGTTAGCATAGGTGGAGCTGCGTCAGTTCCTGTTCGACCTATAGAAATGCCACAACTGCTACCAATCTGTACCACGCTCAGGGCCTACAACGCATCAAGAGCAGAACAATAACACCCACATGCACACATGCAAGTATATATAAATAGAACCTGCTAAGCCCATTTTTGTTTGTTATATAGTGTCAAGGCTGATCACTCTGCCCTGGACAGTGCTCATCCCTGGGAGAGGACCATTCTCCTTCTCCCATCAGCCAATAGTTGCCTGTAGTTCTTTGTCTTGGGGGGTGGTACACCATGAGAATCTCCCCCTTCCATGTTAACACGTTCACTGATATTGCTATTGTTCAGCCTGGTTTATGCAGTCATTTCTAGGAGAGACTATCTCACAGCAAGTTTTCTGGTATTCTGGTTCTTAAAATCTTTTTCTCTTCCTCTTCCGTGATGCCCTCTGAGTCAAAACTACAGGAGCTGTGATTTATATGGAGCTGTTGGGGTTGGTCTCTCAACTATGCATTGTGTCCAGTTACATGTACATAAAAATTTTAAGCCTTGCTAAAATATGTTAAATATTATGCTTGATAGTTTTAGATAAGTTTTCTTAAAGAGCTCACATAGCTAAGGGACCAGGCACCTCAGTACATATGTATTAAGAGGAAAACACAAAGAATTATGGGAACAAAAATGTGTGGTAAATTCTTCTCTCGAGAAATTACTGAAGTCATTACAGAGGGTATGGGGAATTGGTTTTTGATTGGCAAATAGGATTCTTTTGGGGAAAACAATGAAGAATTCATGTTACAGGGGACTGGAGAGGTGACTCAGTAGTTAAGAGCACTTTTTGCTCTTGCAGAGGACCTGGGTTCAGGTTCCAGCATCCAAATGGCAGCTCACAATGGTCTGTGACTTCACTTCTAGGGGAATTTATACCAATTTCTGACCTCTGCATGCTCCTACACATACACGGTGTACATACACACATTCGAACACACACAGCACACTAGATAAATCAATATTAAAACAGACTGTTATGGGAGCAGCATGATCATGAAGGTAAACATGCCTACTCAGTACACTGTCAGATGAACAATATAGAAGAATCAAGCTGATCAAGGTTCTTAGACTTTAGAAACCTCAACATGATGTCTTTCCAGAAAGATTAATTCTACAGACAGAATATTCCTAAGATGGAGGGAGGGCATTTCCACGTCACTGTTACCTTTACTTGTGTATGTGCTTAGTGTGTATGTGTGTACATGTATGTGCACAGGAGGTGCAAGTGAATGCATGTATGGAGGCCAGAGATTGACACTGGATGTCTTCCTCAGTTACTATCTGCTTATGGAATCTGGATCTTGCCGATTCAGCTAGTCTGGCTGACCAGAGAGCCCCAAGGATCCTCCTGTCTCTGCCTGGCCAGCACCAGCATTGTAGGCAAGCATCAACACACACAGCATTATGTGTGTTCTGGGGCTGGAACTCAGGTTTCTCATGGTTGCATGGAAAGCACATTACAACTGAGCCATCTGCTGGTCATGCTTGTAAACATAGAACATATGTCGTAATGATTCTTTTGGTCTTCCAGTAAATGACCTATGGGTACATTTAAGAAGACAATATTCTCATTGTCTTGAAAGTTTAGACTAGGACAAAACTGTGCAGTACGTTCTAGAAACTATTATGCACATTTTCAAACTGCAGCCGAAAAGTCTTGGCCATTACCATTCTATTTTATTATGTCTGTGTATGTAGTGTGCATATGCATGTTTGCATGTGTATGTTGCTATGACTGTGTACATATATCTGCATGTATGTACATGTGGAGGCCAAAAGTTGATGTCAGGTGTTTTCCTTGATCCCTCTTCGCCCTCTATTTTGAGGCAGCATCTCTCTTCTAACTCGGAGCTCATTAATTTGGCCAGTCTAGCTAGCCATGTGCTAGGGGATCCTCGCCTCCCGTGTTCTGGGGTCACAGGCGGGTTGCTAAGCCTGCCTGGCATTTCTGTGGGTTTCAGGAGTCTAACCCAGGTCGTCATGCTACCATGGAAAGTTCTTTGCCTATTTCCTGAGCCCCTTCCCCAGACCCAGCATCACTCTCATACATTCTCCAGATTAGAGAATCTGGACAATACCTCAGCCTGTCTCCTCCTCTCGCACTTCTCCACCGTCCTTCTTGGTCTCCTTTTGCACCCTCCTCTCTGTCTCTTACATTCTCTCATTCTGACAGTGTTTTACAGCATTCTGTGTACTGATGGTCAATTTGTCCAGTTTCAAAAAACAAGACAGCACACTGGGTCATCCCTGCCCCTCCTCTTCTTCTTAGCTTTAATTTAAGGGACCGAGACCTAATGGTCTTTGCAAGGTTTGGAGTAGTAGGCTCCAGACTGAATTCTAAGCATGCTTCCAAAATGGTATTCCAGACCTGGCTTGCAGAGGAAATCCTTCCTCTCTCCTCTTGAAGGTTAGTGAGAACCTTGCCACTGAAGCTGTGCCACTGACAGGAACATGTCCCATAAACTGTGAGCCTGAGCCCAAGGAGCCATCTCTATTGTAGTCAGATCCAAGTGCCACCCTATTCTTGCCATTTCCCCCACCACCCCAGTGTAAACCTAATGCCATGGTTTTAGAACCCAGAGAAGTTGTGATTGACTGGTCAGGGATTTCTGCCTTAGTAAATGTCACTGGTCCCTTGCCTATTCTTTCTGGCTGTCATAACAAGGTAGAAAAAAATGTTTTTTGATTTCAGTTCTGCTTTCCAAATATCAGAGATGCATATACAGTTGTTTAATCCTCAGTGACACTGAGAAAATGAACTACACAGGAATCAGGGATATGCAAATATTTTTAGTTCATTCTGTCTTTGTGGACCACGAAAACACCACAGGGAGAGAGGACTGTATGCTGTGGGCCATCCGCCATATTTAACACCCGAACAACCATTTCAAAAATCATTCGCCACATTTTTGTAACTTCTGATGAAAAGTTGTGTGAGTATAGTTTTTAAAATGTAAGACCAAGATTTGGGGCTTGGAATAGAACGCAGTGGTAGAGAACATGTCTAACATGTATGAGGCCCTGGGTTCTATTCTCAACATCAAAGAAACAGCAATACCATGTCTCCACCACAGAAAACAAACCAGGATTTGTTGGATGAGTAACTGTTTGTCAAATGTCTATTACACACCAAGCACTCTGTCATTGTTACAAAGGACTCTACAAAGGTTAGAGTGTAGCTTTGAGGATAGAACGCAGACTGATTTAGCACAGGAGAGAATTAAATGTGTGCGCATTGCTGTAGCAGAGATGGGAGAATGTGGTTAACAGTGTTAAGGGTGAGGAGTCCTTGGACCGGCTTTAAGAGATGGGCTGCAGCTATCTAGGCTCAGTCCCAGGACTGTGTGTGCACAAGAACAGAGGTGTGGGCCAGCGTGGCTCAGATGAAGAACCACAGCTGGAAGGCTTTGCCTCCTCAGTAGAGCTCTGGTGTCTCAGCGTAGCCGCTGTAGTGTGAAATGTGAGTATATATGTCAGCACAGAAATTCTCATTAATAGGATTTATGTCTTCTCAGGTATTAAACTAACCATGAAGACAAATATTATCAATACGTGGCACTCCTTCGTAAATATTCCCAATGTGATTGTACCAGCTATTGAAAAGGAAATCCGCCGGATGGAAAACGGGGCCTGCAGGTGAGTCTATGCACCTCCTCATGCGTCTTAACACAAGCGCAGTGTCTTTGTAAGGTAGCTAGGTTTGACTTCAATCATAGAATTTGTAACTTTAAAATGTATAACCTATTTGATTTAGTGAATTTATTTATACTTTGGAACAGTATAACTTGTTTATCACAAGGAATTCTGGTGTGTAGGTTTTGGAAACATCTATTAAGTGGCTATGACAAATACTTCTTTACTTATAAGTAGGATGTTTCCCCGTGGGAACTATAAAATCTAAACAGATGACATTCTATACATAAGTGTGAAAAAAGTATGTAGAATATGAAATCTAATAATATAATAGTGTAATTTAAAATAGTTACCCATAAATGAATAGTGCGTGCATGATAGGATTTTCTTTTAATGGAGGGAAATAGCAGTTCACATGTATAAAATGATCCCAAATTAGATACTGACTTTTTATTGGACAACTATTGACCTCTACCAATTGAGCATCAGACAACAGTGATGGCGGAGATCTAGAAAGTGTATCTGAATCTCCGTGGGGCACACACTCTATAGAACGCTATGCTCCTACCTCACTCTAAGTAACCATGTGCTGTGGATTAGTCTGAGAAGGGATGGAAGGTGATGGGGTGAGTGCTCACCTTGATGAGAAGTGGTGCTCCTCGGAGCTAGTTAAAACAGGAATCCTACTCACCTCTGCTTCCCTTTGGATGGCAGCTCATTTTCTGATGATGACAATGGCTCTCTGTCTGAAGAATCAGAGGATGGGGACTCTCTCTTTAGAAGCAACTCATACAGAAGGCAAGGACCATCACAGAGGTGAGCAGTGGCATCTACCCTCCAGAATGTGTCTTTTAAACATCACATGAATGAAAAACCTTCTATTCCTTCTAGACAGTGAGCTTTACAAATGCTCTTGCCATCAAAATATCATGCAAGATCTCACAAGTACCTTGCTATGTCCGTTCCTTACCTTTGCCCCCTCTTGGAAAACTGCAGGTGTCTAATTATTTGTAGCCACAGAATTCCCCGTCATAAATATGCTCCACCATGCTCCCTGAGACTAATGTCTGTCTCTTAGAAACTTTGTACCCTGATACCTCTCTTGACCTGAGCCTACAGAAATAAGAGGCCCAGACAGCAACATACTAAGCATGGTGACTGGAGATGGAAATAAAGAAGACAAAAGCAGTAACTGGGACCAGAAAGTCTTGCAATGGCCCATGACTACGCCAAGCAAGCTTATTAAGAACAGCATTATCTATACTATTTGTAGGAGGAAAATAACCAAGGTCAGTAGAGAATCAAATCAGACAGTGTTGGCAAAGAGAGCACAGGATACCTCAGACAGAGCTGCCTATGGACTGATAACCACAGTCCGGGGTGAAGTCTGGTCCTCAGAAACCACAACCTTGACTCCTTCAAGGCACTGGCTCCAGTCTCTGACTGGCCTTGCCACACCTGTTCCTGGACAAAGACACAGAATAAAGTTCCATTTGTCTTTTCATCAGGACCTCTTAGAAAGTCATGGGTGTGTTTGCCTCGCCACACCCCCATGATCCCTTGCTTCTCTTGAAAGCATCCTTCAGGATTCTGTAATGACTACATACAATAGGGTGGACTATCATCCTCTAAACTGCTATATCCAGTAGAGCCCACTCTCAGGAGATATTGTGTGGGATTAGGAGAGGGAAGCAGAATACCTACAAGGGTAAAGAAAGCAGTCACCGTCAAATATGGAGCCTGGAGGGCACTGAAGGAGTGTGACACGCTGCGGATCAGGCTTTCCAATCCTATGCAATGTATTTTCATTTTTGTTCTTTCCCCTAATTCTAGCTTTCCACTCTATATTTTTAAAACTCTTCTTTCCCATCTTTCTGTCTTCACTGACTATCTGAGGTCAGTGGCATCTGTCTTGGTTCACTCAAGGCCAAGGCTAATGCTAATTTTTTTATGAACTTGACCAATAAGCATTTACTAACTGTTTTGGTCCAGTTCACTGCTTCTGGCAAGCAATGCTTCACAGAGGTTTTGTATTTTTAAAATAGCCACCTGAGCAATGTTATGCAGTGAACAGAAAACTGTAAGTTGTTTGTTTTTAAAGACAACTTGTTTACCATGAACATGGTGGCCATTATGATCTCCTGTATGTTTTTCCTTTTCCAGGGAGCAGTACTTGCCAGGTACTATGGCTCTTTTCAATGTTAACAACAGCAGCAACAAAGATCAGTAAGTACATCTACAGAAGAAAATTAAAGCAATTGAAAAAACTAGCAGTCTCTAAATTAGAGATATAGCTAATACTTAGCAGTGAAATAATTTAACATAGATGACATTCTATTATTTTGCTAATTTATATCTTGAAAATGCACCTGCCCTATTCAAAGAAATATGTTTATATTTTATTCATCTACTTGGATATATGTTTTTTAAAAGGTCTATGGTACATATGCAATTGCCCTTCCTTAGAACAACAAAAGTAATGAATCCCTGAACAATGGACCTTGGGCTACATTCTCCAGGAGGCAGCCTCTGACATAGAGATCTGTGTGCAGATTTATTGGATGTGCCCTTCGGAGTGATACCTGGAAGGGAGTTAGGGGTAGTAGAACTGGGCAGAGGGAGATGCTGAGTGTCAGAGGATAGGTTTGATCTTATGGGAATTTGGGGGCATGGATATGCTTTCAAGCTGCTATTGTCCTCAGGTAACAGAGCTGGGCCTTTGCAGTCACACACAGACATTCAGTAAGAGCAGCCCTAGCAAACTGGGAGAGAAACTTTAAAGTGCTGATTTTCATCACCCAGGCCTTCTTTCAAGGGGTAGGAGAAAGCGAGTAGTCAGCAACCAAGTCTTGGTGTGTGGAGGGTGAGTGCCTGAAAACCATGTGTGACTGTATCCTTGCAGCCCACCTGTGCCCTGCTCAGATCCACTCAGGAATCTTTGGGGTTGCTCCCTCTATGGGTGTGGGTTCTTTTGTCCTGGGGAAACTTACAAGAGGATGGTTGATGAAATGTAGAAAGGTCTCTGACAACTTAAAATGCTTTTGAGGTTTACATAGAAATTCCTCATCTGCTTTTATTCATTCTACAGCCCCCCTCACCATTGTGTAGAACTTCTGGTCTAGGAAAATGCAGACATTTATTTGGGCATCATGTTTTCCTTTGGACATGGCTACTAGACTTGTGCTTTCATTATCAAAGACAGACTGGGGAAATTCCAAAGGATACCAGAATGCCATGGTTCTCAACCTTCCTAACACTGCGGCCCCTTAATACAGTTCCTCATGTTGTGACCACCAACCATAAAATTACTTTCATTGCTACCTCATAACGTTAATGCTGCTGCTGTTATGAATTGTAAATATCTGATGTGCAGGATATCTGATCCTGTGAAAGGGTCCTTTGATTCTCCCCCGAAGGGGGTGTGACCCACATGTTATGAACCACAGCCATAAAAGATCATGTGCCTGTCAGATAGCTTCCTACTTTTTCATTGCATAACAGCAGTGCTACCTACCTTTGATGACCAGGATCATAAACTTTACAGTCTGGTGATTCTTCTTTGCTAATTCGTTTCTTGGAATGAGGAGTCCAAAGTGGCCAGAGGATAGTTGTAGATTAATGTTTAATAGGACTGTAACGGTGCCCTTTGACAGAAGTATAGATCCTCTTTCATGAAATGAGACTCTCCAGAACCACAAAACCTAGATGTGAAGGGATGAGAAGCGTAGGTTCCCAGCCTGTGTGTTCTATTTGTGTATAGGCATACAGCACCAACTAATGACCACTCACGTATGTACACATGCATGTACACAGTATCCCGAGCCATAGTCACTCACCTTCAAGGGATCTGCTCTCTCTGGCAGCATTTCAGTGCCTTCTGAAGCTCACCCCATACCTGTATCACGTCAGAAGCTTCTGAGTGGAACAACAATAGGACTATTGGATTTCAAACTCAGTATCTGGGCTGGCTAGTTTTATGTCAACTTGACACAAGCTACAGTCACTAGAAATAAGGGAGCTTCAGTTGAAAAAAATGTCTCCATAAGATTGGCCTGTAGGGTATTTTCTTAATTAGTGATTGACGGGAGAGGGCCCAGTCCATTGTGAGCGGTGCCATCCCTGGGCTGATGGTCCTGGGTTCTATAAGCAAGCAAGCTGAGGCAGCCATGATGAGCAAGCCAGTAAACATCACACCTCCATGGCCCCAGCATCAGCTCCTGCTTCCAGGTTCCTGCCCTGACTTCCTTTGGTGATGAACAGCAATATGGAAGTGTAAGCTGAATGAAACCCTTTCCTCCCAACCTTGCTTTTGGTCATGGTGGTCTGTCATCCTAACTAAGCAATAGTAATCCTAACTAAGACAGTATCCAATGCCACATTTCTTTTGCTATAAAGTAGACTCAAAGTGATGCTGCATAGTGCTCTTTATAGGTGGGTCATACTTTAGAAATCCCTTAACAACACTACTGATCAAGTTTGTGGCAAAAAAGCAACATATACCACAATATAAATTGGTTAGTATCAAAATATTTAATGTCCTTTCTCAGTTGGCAAAGATCCAATGAAGTTAATTTGCCATCAAGTGATTAACTTCCTTAATAATAGCTAAACACTGGAGTGACATCACAACAGCAAGGCTACCTACATGACCCAAATGCTCTGCAAATGGAAGGCTGGCTGTTCAACAGCTGTCACAGTAAGAAGTCATGTTTGCACCCAAGCATGGCCTTTTTTTTGTTGTCATGGAGGTTGCATTCACATTCACATTTTACCAGCATTGGGGATGCCACAATGCAGGCTAGATTTATCAGCGAGCTGAATCCTGCAGTCTTCTTGGCTGTTCTCTTGACATGGGATACAAAGATTTTCAAATGTTGTGCCCATGGATCTCTTAATCTGCCTTTTCTCTAGAACTACTTTGCCTGATCATTCGATCTTTTTTCCAACTAGGTCCTTAACCAACTAGTTAAGGCCTTTAGGATTGCCACAATGGGCATGAATACATGAATCATGAATCTTCATATATTCTTAAGTTAGCCATATCTTTTTATATAGAATATGAATTGATTATATGGTACTTGAAACTGTGTCATTGAGGAGATTAACCTAACCACTCTGTTTCAAGGCCACCTTTAGCCTTTAGATGGTTTCATGGTATAGACATAGACGGTTTGGGGTTCCCAGCCCAACTCATCCATAATCTGTGTTCCAACAGCTAAAAGCTCCATATCTGGATGTAGGTAGGCCATGAGGGGTGGGGGCTGGTGAAAGAGCAGCCAGTGATATGGGGTGGCAGAGTGTGCTAACCCACTGTCTCAGCAGCTTCCTTTCCCCTGTGGTGCAGGCTGCATCTCAGATATACTATTTGACCATATTCGGTCGGGATAACTGTCCAACCTCATGACCGGAATGAATGGTCATGAAATTTTCATGAAATGGTCATGAAAATTTTCACTAGTGACTCATGAAACAACAACAACAATAACAAAAACAAAGCCAATGTTATTTCCTTGAAAGAGAATTCATGACAGTTTCATGAGATTCTTGATGCTTTAATTTAACAGTATATGAGAATGGTATCATAAATTTAAATTTAAAAAATCATTATTTTTATATATTAGAGTTCTGAAAGTATACTGATTTGAGGCTATTGTTTATTAGGTTAGTGAATTTCTTTACATACTTTTCTTACTCTGCCCCTTTCAACATTTTTTTTTCTGTTAGCCGGGGCATGTTTTGCTTGTTTGTCTGGATAGCTATTTGCTTTTGTCTGTCCTTTGGGTTTCTGAGCACTGAGGCAGGACTTTAAATGCAAGGCTGAGACTCCTTGCTCAACAGAGAGGAGAGAGAGTCTGGGATTGAAGTGATGTGACAATGTGACAGATGCTGTTTTTCTTTAGAGAGCCAAAGGAGAAAAAGAAAAAGAAAAAAGAAAAGAAGAGGTAAGCCAGACTTTGCATCAATGTCTCTTTATGTTCGTCTGCCTCTGTGTGTTACTTGCACATGGTAACTGTGCATACTCAACTTTTCCAGCAAGGCAGAAGATAAAAATGAAAATAAAAAGGACCCAGAGAAGAAAAAGAAGAAGGAAAAGGAAAAAGAGAAGAAGAAGGAGGAGAAAACCAAAGATAAGAAAGAAGAGTAAGTATTTTAATTGACATTGAAAACAGACATGAGATTTTAATGCATTGTAGATGTAGGAGCAATTTCCCAAAGCAAAGAAAGAGCTTTATAGCAGAACACCTCAGGTAAAGTCCATAAATACTTAAGAATAAACATTTTGTATAAATTGCTATCAAACTTTTTTCTAGGTTCCCTAAAACTAGCGAGTATGAATTTTCCAATTAAAGAATGTTGCTGTGTTAGTTAATTTTCTCTCACATGCATCAGTGAAGAAACACTTCCCACTAAATATTCAAGTTAGGAATCTCTGGGCAGCGAGGATCTCATCAGCCTGTAGAGGCCAAGATTAAAACTTGATAGCTCCATTAACATCTTGACAAGCACCCTGTCTTAGTCAGGGTTTCAATTCCTGCACAAACATCATGACCAAGATGCAAGTTGGAGAGGAAAGGCTTTATTGAGCTTACACTTCCATGCTGCTGTTCATCACGAAAGGAAGTCAAGACTGGAACTCAAGTCGGTCAAGGAGCAGGAGCTGATGCAGAGGCCATGGACGAATGCTGCTTACTGGCTTGCTTGCCTCTCCTGGCTTACTCAGCCTGCTTTCTTATAGAACCCAAGACTACCAGCCCACAGATGGTACCACTCACAAGGGACCCTCCCCCCTTGATCACTAATTGAGAAAATGCCTTACTGCTGGATCTCATGGAGGTATTTTCTCAACTGAAACTCCTTTCTCTGTAATAACTCCATATTGTGTCAAGTTGACACACAAAACTAGCCAATACACACCCCAAAGCCACAGTGCTTTAGGCAATGGCACAAGTGCATCTCAGATGCTAGCTCTTGGGGAACTCTTTGTCAAGTAGACAACTGAAATCTAGAATTTCACTGCCGTACTCTCTCCCATTTGGGGAAGCGCAGGTGCGGGCGGGGTCCCCTGGCTCTGGGGACCGCCAGGGGTTGGGTCTGTGTGCCCTAGGCTTCAAGGCTCACCACAGCAGCCCTCCTCGTTGCAACGTAGCGTTCGCGGGGGGGGGGGGGGGTGAGACGCCGAGCCCTGATGTAGGGGCGTCCGCTGACTCGGTGCCCAAGCCGCCGCTGAGCCCTGCCGCAGTCGCGGCCAGCCGCTTGGCCACGGCATAGGGAGGGAGCGGATAGAGACCAGCCGTGAGCACTCTCGCCCCGCACCAAGGCTTGGCCGTAGCACACTTCCCGCGGTGCCAGGTGCCCGCCACCATAGAGTCGGTCTCCTCGAGAACCCAAGAGTCACAGCTCCCTTAGACAAAAGTTCTCCGACGCCAAAATAGTTTTTATCTTTATTTGTTCTGGGTGGCAGGCAGGGGGGCAGGTGGGTGGAGAAGGAGGGGAGAGAGAGAGCTACTCGGGTCAAGGTGCTCTATTTATAGTTCTGAGAGAAGGAGGAGGGCTTGGTAGTTGATACTTTCCATTGGCCAGCTTGGGGGTCCTATTGGAGCCTCATTTGTTTTGCCCAGGACTCAGGATTGCTTTCTAAGTCGCAAGTCTCACATGCCAGGCCTCTCTCTATACAGGGGTCGTGAGTCATGAGAATCTCCCAGGAGTGTTGGCCAGAAGCATGAATTCTGGTCCCTGGTGTAGGTTCCACTGTTCGTGGAATTTTTCGCCGAGTCTCCCAGGGCTTCTAGTCTATGCTCAGTGGGGCGTTCATTGATGACTGCCCCACATTTCACGATGGGAGGGCAAAGTCATATTTGCAAAGCTTTTAAGGAAAATTCTTTTAGATCAAAAAGAACTCATTCTCTGAATTTATTTATACAAAATAACCCATCAACCAATAATACAACTATTTGTGCCTGCTCAGAAAGTTGTTGAAGCTTTTATCAGGAGAAAAATTCTTAAAAATATAGTCTTGGTACCAGAACATTTCAAATGTCTCTTTGATGATGGTTTTATTCCTTTATTCTTTGTGCCTGCTATGACTCTCAAAGATCATTGCTGCAAACGTTTGAGCCAGTACTGTGCTATGGGTGCTGCATTGCCCTTCTTTATGCTGGGGATACTGAGTCACATCTCCCCTCCCTCAACAGTGTAGTGCAGGTCATTTTGCTTCCAGAGAGGGGAAGGGAAGAGATGGAAGAGCCATTGTCCTATTACCCTTAACCTTACAAAGGTCTGCTGGGAAATCTATAGCTTCCTGTAATTTCTGTCACTACTTGCACTCCATAGCTGGGGAACAGAACCGACTGCATCACTGTAGTAAATATAGGGCTTAAATAAAAGTCTAACATCTGATTCATTGTAAGACTGCTGATTTAACTATCTACTCACCCCTCACTAACTAACCAACCAGCTTCTTGTGGTGAACATAACTATGGAGCTAATGGTCCTAAGTCAAGGGAATCCATCTTCTACTACATTAATTATGGGTGGTGGATTTAGCCATATTTGAGATGGTAAATACAAATATTTTTGTTTCTTAATAACTTTCCTTTTTATTTCTACTTGTTGCTAGGGAGAAGAAAGAAGTCGTTGTTGTTGACCCTTCGGGAAACATATACTACAACTGGCTGTTCTGTATCACTTTACCTGTGATGTACAACTGGACAATGATTATTGCAAGGTTTGAATATATATTTTATGTGGATTTCAAAACACTTAGACGTTTACTGCCAGCATACTTTGACCTAGGGCTCTTCAGAGCAAACTCCTTTCCTCTGTGTCAGGTTGGAAAGGGAGGCTGAATCCTTCCCAGTGTGTTTTCCTGAGGTTAGAATGTCTTTTATTCTTAATGCACTTGCACATGCAGTCTTGGGATGGGATGGGGATGAAAGTAGAAGAAAATTTCAAACTTCTGGTTGTTCAATCAGTGGGAGAAACTATAATTTTTGCCCTAGAAAAAAATACTGCTCATAGTGAAAAATAATAAAGGATGGAGTATCTTGAACATCTTAGTTGTTCAAGAGTAGGAACATTTTCCCTGAAACTTTTTGGGTGTAGATAGGGAATGGAGACTTTGTAATCAGTGGGTTTCACCCAATGAGATTTGACTTTAGTTGTAAGCCATTTTTGTATGTGTATATATGTGTGTGCATATGTGTGTTTTGTGTGTATTTGTGTGTGTATGCATACACATGTGTGCATATGTATGTGGAGACCAGAGGTCAGCCTTGTGTGTCCTTAGGATACTATCTACCTGGCGTTTGAGATAGAAGCTCTCACTGACCTGGAACTAGCCAGTATATCTAGGCTGGCTGGATAGCGAAATGGGGTGGGGTGGGGAGGGCTGTTCCTCTCTGCCTCTGCAGAGCTAGGATACCAAGCATACACCACCAGAGCTGTGTTGCCACCACGGCTGTGTTGGTGGTGCTGCTGTTGTTAACACGGTTCTGAGGATTGAATTCAGAGCACCATGCTTACACAGCAAGCACTTTACTCATGGAAGGATCCTCCCAGCTGAGACACTTTATTCTTTGTTGTTGTTGTTGTTGTTTTTCAAGACAGGGTTTCTTTGTGTAGCCTTGGCTGTCCTGGAACTACCCATTTAGACCAGGCTGGCCTCGAACTCACAGATCTTCCTGCTCTGCACCCCCAGTGTTTGGGATTAAAGAAATGTTCCACCATGCCCAGTTAATTCTTGTCTGATGTTTATATAAACCCAACTAGTATTGATGGAAAAAGTATTAGATCAGAAGTGTGAGCAAATGAGTCAGAACACCCAAAGAGGGATTTGGGGAGCCTGTCATTGATTATAAGTGTGCTACAGACCCTTCTAGCCTTAGCACATTGTATGTGGCTCCATGAAACAAAATTATACAAAGGGGCCTTTGATTCCAATTAGTCTCCATGTCTTTTATTTATACATTTTTTTTCTTTTATAGAGCATGTTTTGATGAACTCCAGTCTGATTACCTAGAATACTGGCTCATTTTTGATTATGTATCAGATGTAGTCTATCTTGCCGATATGTTTGTGCGAACAAGGACAGGTAAGTGTGATCTGTTTTGGGTCTTCTGAAATTTCTTGCTTTTATCTCTAACACATCATGACATTTCCAAGCCCTACTGTTCTTCAGGATAGACTCACAACTGCAGTCACAAACATGAGTAACATAGTCCTACTTGTCGTCCTAAGTCATTCCTGCGGATCCAGGAAGATGTTACTGGGGCATCTTATTTTTTTTCTTTAGCATTTATTTTTATTTTATATGTATCGGTGTTTTGCCTGCATGAATGTCTGTGAACCGTATGTACCAAGTGCCCAAGAAGGCCAAAAGAGGGTGTCAGATGGCCCAGACCTGGAGTTACAGACTGTTGTGAACTGCCATGTGAGTTCTGAGAACTGAACACATGTTCTCTGGAAGAGTATCCAGTGTTCTTATCCTCTGAGCCATCACTCCAGCCTCCTAAGTAACCTTGTTAATGTGGACTGGTGGTTTTCTTTCTTTACCCTACTCATTGGGTTTATGCCAGGCAGAAGAATAGAGAGAACAGAGATATTTAGTCAATATTTGTGGATAAGGGGCAATTGCTGCTATATATGGAGATACCTAAAAGGGCACAGAGAAAAGTGTCATTGTTTTACAGAAGAGGTTTAAAAGAGATTTTATAGGAAACATAACCTTTGTAGTTCATGGTGGTGTATCAGTCAGTAGGGAGTACCATCCAATACACTTGCTTTAGTAAGCAGGTGTAAGCGCACTGTTATTACGCTGGTCCCCACTGTAAATGCAACCATTACACACAGCACAGAAGCCTCTACTAATCACAAAAGGATGCTCTCTAATGTCAGGGCAGTGTCAAGTTGCCAGAGCTTTCTTACAGCTTTGGTATCCACTATGGGAGAAGACATGAACTCTCTTGGTACTGCTGAAACTCTAGGTTTAACCTACAAGGCCCACAGTAACAGCACAGAAAGGAAGATCCTAGGGGGATTAGAGACAACCTGGAGGAGAAGATTAAGAAGTGAAAATGTAGTCTGAAGAACTATTTCTATCTCACACTGAAGGGGAAAAGCATAACCATGCAGAGCAGTGAGATGCAGGGCTTGAATTCTGCCAAGGAGTAGTCTGCATTATTAATTAGGCATCTATAACACCAGCTCCAATTGAATCAGTTCTGAAGCTACCTGGCGTTGGTGAGACTCCACAGGTTAAGGGCTGGGGCTCCTACGGCTCTCCTGACTTCAGATGTCAGCCACACGACCCAACTTGTGTTTCTCCTCAAAGAGCTACACATTATGGTTCCCACAGTCCCTCCCCAGGATTGGGTATTTGTTAGCATGGCACACTAAATGCCAAAAAACCCACATAGTCATTTATTCTATTTATAAAGGATATGATAAATGGTATGGATGAACAGGGAGATGCAGCGGCAGAGAGAGCGAGTGTGGAAGGCCTTGAGAGCAGGAGCCTTTGTCCTCATGGAACTGGGTTATGGCATCTTTCTAACACTCTGCATTTGCGCTCTCATTTGCCTGCTCTTGGACTTACCAACACTGAGGATTTTTTTGGAAGGCTTTCTCATAGGGCGGCGACAGAATGTTAAGTTTCTTGCCAGCCCCTCTTCCTCTCCTGGAAGAAGTGGGGATGGAGTGGACAATCCCAAGCTTCTGAACATAGTGTATTTTGTGGCCAGCCACTCCTAGGAGCCTAACAAGAGTTGCCTGCTTCCATAGAACAAAGGCACCCTTATCATCCAAGGAATTCAAAGCACTCTGGAGTTCTGCAGCAAGGGCTGAAGCCAAGACCGAATATCAGAACAAAGACACAGCTAACACTTTGTTTTCTCAGGAAATCATAAAAATGTTAACAATGGTATGTCAGAAATTGAGAACAGGGATGAAATGTGTAACTTATCATATAATAATGCTGCTGAATATGAATGCAATTCATCAAAGAAAGGATTTTACCTAGGTGCATAAAATCATCTATCAATCAATCAATCACTCCATTTATCTATCTATTTACCTATCTGCTTATTTTTATGTCAGGAGCCATCTAGGCTAGGCTAAGCCTAGCTGGTGGCCTTCTTGGAGGTGGCCCACCATTTTTGCATGGTCTGTGATGGGTGAACTCAATGTCAGGGCCCCAAAGAGACTTCATCTCAGGATTGCTTCTTGCAGCTGATATGCCTTTCTTGTCATTATTGAATTAAAATAATAATTCCTGGGCATTAGCCCACCCTATTGGGCAGATTTCCTGCTGATCATCACAAAGATGGACTTTCATGAATTAATGCTGTTTAGATGAATTAATGATTCAATAGAATTTCTGAATTGATTCAAATAATTTTAGGAAGAAAGTTTTAAGAGATGGTCTTTGTTGCTTTGCTAGAAAGATGTAATAAGTTAAAATCAAGAATAGAATGTGTTCACTCCTCATATAGTAAGTAAAGGCTGCATAATAAGAAATACAATGAGCTTTCATAATCACACTAAAAAGGGAAATAGACTTGGGACAAATTTGTGTTCAAGGAAAAACATTTACATGCAAGGATTAAGCCACAGGTGTGCCTCATGATAAGGCAAGGCCATGAGAAACTATTGCTTTGAACTTACAATGAGGATAGAGAATGAAACACTGCTTTGAACTTCATATCAACATCCTTCTGAACTCCCATTCTATGTAACATTTTATCTCTGAGGTAATTTTCTAAAGGACTTTTTGTCTAAGAAAGTATAAAAAGGCTAGAGAAAAGAAAGAAAGTTGCTGGTTGAATGATTTGGCTTGGGGGCTCTATGCCACCATCCACCCACCCATCCATCCACCCATTCATCCATCCACCCATTCATCCATCCATCCATCCATCCATCCATCCATCCATCCATCCATCCATCCATCCATCCATTCATCCACCCATCCATCCATCCATCCACCCATCTATCCACCCACCCATCCACCCACCCATCCATCCTTCCATCCATCCACCCACCCATCCATCCACTCACCTATCCATCCACACAAATGTATATTTTGTCTGTTCATACATGTGTAAATGTGTATGTATGTAAGCATGCATGAATACTTGTGGAATTGATTGGTCAGGCCTGACCAGAGTGTGAGTAACATGAATGTATCTGTTTCTGTGTATATTTGCCTGTATAAAACATTTTAATTCTTTTCTTTCCTTCCTCTTCCACAAAGAGTTAACCAGCCTAGCCGAAGAGACCTCTGGCTGCCTGGACAGAGAAGGGAGTGATAGCATTTTTTTTTAACTTAATTCCCCTGCTAATAGGCAACAGGTGTTAATTGGCCAAGAGATCTTAACCATAGAGTAAGCAAGAAAGCATGGGGGCTTTTTAAAGAAGCTATCAGGAAGCATTCAGTGTGGTCAGAGAGCTAGAAGGTCAGAGACCACCAGTCTTTAAAACTACCTCTACGTCCAGTGCTGTGTCGCACTTCAAACCATTCCAGACCAGGCTGGCTCCCGGCACTTTGGCTCCCAGCACTTTTACACTAAAAAGTGTGATTTTTTTTTTCTAATTCTCTTGCAATAGACTCTTTTATACTCACATGTATATCTGGTCTTATGGGTTATTGTATCACTGCAGACATAGTTATTGAAAAGTATTTTTATTTTGGCCTAAACAAATCTGATTAAGAGCTACTATAGAAAACAACGACTGCAGTGAATACAGAAAACAGTGGCATAACGAATAGAAACAGTCTGGCTTGTCTCTCTTCCATTTTAGGTTACCTGGAACAAGGGTTGTTAGTGAAAGACAAACTGAAACTCATAGGGAAGTACAAAGAAAACCTGCAGTTTAAGCTTGACGTTCTGTCAGTGATTCCGACTGATCTACTGTATTTCAAGTTTGGGTGGAACTATCCGGAAATCAGGTTAAACCGGCTGTTAAGGATCTCTCGGATGTTTGAGTTTTTCCAGAGGACGGAAACAAGGACCAACTACCCGAACATCTTCAGGATTTCAAACCTTGTGATGTACATTGTCATTATCATCCACTGGAACGCTTGTGTGTACTACTCCATCTCAAAGGCCATCGGGTTTGGGAATGACACATGGGTCTACCCTGATGTCAACGATCCTGAATTTGGCCGGTTGGCTAGAAAATATGTCTACAGCCTTTATTGGTCCACCTTGACTTTGACAACCATCGGTGAAACGCCACCTCCTGTGCTGGATTCTGAGTATGTCTTTGTGGTGGTAGACTTCTTAATTGGAGTTTTGATTTTTGCCACCATTGTCGGTAACATAGGTTCCATGATTTCCAATATGAATGCAGCCCGGGCAGAATTTCAATCAAGAGTTGATGCTATCAAACAGTACATGAATTTTCGAAATGTGAGCAAAGATATGGAAAAGAGGGTTATTAAATGGTTTGACTACCTGTGGACCAACAAGAAGACAGTTGATGAAAGGGAAGTCCTGAGATACCTCCCTGACAAACTAAGGGCAGAAATTGCCATTAATGTTCACCTAGACACGTTAAAAAAGGTTCGCATCTTTGCTGACTGTGAAGCTGGTCTGTTGGTGGAGTTGGTGTTGAAACTACAACCTCAGGTATACAGTCCTGGGGATTATATATGCAAGAAAGGGGACATTGGGCGGGAGATGTACATCATCAAGGAAGGCAAGCTTGCTGTGGTGGCAGACGACGGAGTCACACAGTTTGTGGTGTTGAGTGATGGCAGCTACTTTGGTGAGATTAGCATTCTTAACATCAAAGGCAGCAAGGCCGGCAACCGAAGAACAGCCAATATTAAGAGCATTGGCTACTCAGACCTGTTCTGCCTCTCCAAAGATGACCTCATGGAAGCTCTTACAGAATACCCAGATGCCAAAACTATGTTGGAGGAGAAAGGAAGGCAGATCTTAATGAAAGATGGTCTACTGGATATAAATATTGCAAGTATGGGCAGTGACCCTAAAGACCTGGAAGAGAAGGTCACACGAATGGAGGGGTCGGTGGACCTTCTGCAAACACGATTTGCCCGCATCTTGGCTGAATATGAGTCGATGCAGCAGAAACTCAAGCAAAGATTAACCAAGGTCGAGAAGTTTCTGAAACCACTTATTGAAACAGAATTTTCAGCTCTTGAGGAACTCGGAGGAGAAAGTGAGCCCACAGAGTCTCTACAGGATTGAAAAGCTGGTCAGTAGTAAAAACCATGCACATGGTGTGATCCTTTTGAGCATTTGACCAGGGACAATTGAGAACTGGGAGAAAAAGAGTCAGCTGGGAAATTTTTCTATAGCAAAATGTGTGTGGGTAGATGACACAAATCTGTTGTATAATACTACAACAAAAGTATCATCTTATCCTGGGGTTTTTCACAATGGACACTGTGCAAGGACATGAACCGATCAATATGTCGGTGTCAGGATCTGTTGGTTTTGCTTTTTCACAGATGCTCCTTTTATGTAATAATCTGTAAAAGTGAACAGATATCTCTCATTTTCAGGCCACTTGCACTGTTAAGGAGTCAAATGTATTCAGTGTAACTGTGTACATTGTGTTTGAGATACAGCTATCAGAAGAAGTAGAATGCAATAAAGTGAAATTGATTACAAAACCAGAGTAAATATGATTCATTTGAATATTAAGTAGGGAATAAGTAGTGTCATGCAGAGCTTCAGGTCATTTTTAGGAGACCAGCCTTGTGTAAATCTGGGTGATAGGAGGGAAACATCTTACTGATAGATGCAAAATAAATCATGTTATAAGATAAGAAACTACACATGCACATAAATATTAAAGTGTTTATTGCCATTACAAGATGATGTAGGAAATGTTAAATTTAAGCAGTTCTCAGAATATTAAGGCCTGACAAGTGTGGCTGCTATCTTTCTTTTATGTCTAGCCAAGTAAGAAAGATAGACAAATGCAATAATGTTGGAAAATTAACTAAGTCGAGTGTCATATCAGAAAAGGAGACCTGAATGTTCTCTGGGCCAGCACAAAGCTTCTTAGAAAGGCAAAATACCACAGCGTTAACTCAGTGGCAGAGTGCTTATTAGTGAGTACGAGGCCCTGGGTTCTATTGCTAGAATAATGGGGGGGGGGGGGTGAGGAAAGAAGGAGGGGGAGGAGGAAGGAAGGGGAGCTAATCTATTAATATTATGCCTTTAATTAATATTATACATTTCCCTTCTTCATTTTGTGTAGCACCCCTTCAGTATCAGCCCACATATGTTTCTTTACAATAGAGGAAATGTCTTAATCCTCAAATGAGTATATTATATACCATACATAACCCGGTTTCTACCCGAAACATGTCATTCTCATTATGCTCCTCCTCTTCCTCCTCCTCCTCTTCATCATGTGGTAGTACAAGAACGAGTGCTACAGTCCTTGCCTAGGTCTGGCTTCTGAGAAGCATGGTCAGCATCAGGGTGAAAAGATGCTCTGAGTCTCATCTGGGCTAGCAATAATGCCAAGCATTCTTATTTGGATAGCTTCAATCTCAAGTTGATGCTTACTGTGGGCCACTGATGGAATGTTTGGTCAAAGGCTTGAGGTAAGGAAGTTACTCAGTTCCTTTCTCAGGACTCCTCTAGGCAAAGGGCTCAGACAGGCTAAGATGTTGCTGGTGGTTCAGGTGACACCTGACAAGAGTGATGCTGAAGAGGTTTAGATGGGGCTCAGCATCAGCTGAAGGTTAGAAAAGAAAGGTTCCATGTGGCTTTGGGGAAGCTCCTTTTAAGAACCTGGATGCACGTGGAGGCTAAAGAAGAAATCACCTCTTAGCTATGCAGAAATCAGTCACATCTGGATATCAAAGCATCTTAACATTAGAACAAGGTCAGACGTGGCATGAAGATGAGGGAGTTTGGGACAATGGGGGGGGGGCTAAGGTGGAAATCGGTAGGTAAATTCTGTGACTTGAAGATGACAGGTCAGTGAAGGGGTTGAGAACCAGAAAGTGAGTGTTTACCATGTCCCAACTCTTTTATGTGATGTTCACAGGAAGAGACAGTTTTGATACATTAAGAAAATCCCAAGCTGGAAGCTGCATATTTTCCCTTTTAGAAATAATCTAGCATATAATCCATCCCTGTTGTGCTAGCTAGTTTTATGTCAACTTGACACAGGCTAGAGTCATTTGGGAAGAGGGAACTTCCACTGAGAAAATGCCCCTACCAGATTGGCCTATGAACAAGCTTTGGGGCATTTTCTTGATCAGTAATTATCATGGGAGGGACCATGTTCATGGTGAGTGATGCCAGTCCTGGGCTTGTGGTTCCTGGAGTGTCTGAGAAAGCAGATTGAGCAAGCCAGGAGTAGCACGTCAGTAAGCAGCACTCCTCTATGGCCTCTGCTTCACTTTCTGCCTCCAGGTTCCTGTCCTGAATTCTTATTATGGCTTCCCTTAGTGATGGACTTACAAGCTGTAAGGTGAAATAAACCCTTTCCTCCCCAAAAGTTGCTAATGGTCATGGTATTTTATCACGGCAACAGGAACTCTATCTAGGATGCTTTATTAGTTACCTTGTATTGCTCTAATAAAACACTGTGACTGTGGGGAGTAGAGGGAACTCTGAGTGAGTGTGTAAGGAACAAATGAAGTGCTAAGTGAATGTGTGTTGTTGATATAGGCAGAGCCATGTCAAGGATACCAATATCTAAGACTCACCACAATGACAAAAGCTTCTGTGGGTCAGGCTCAAGAAATAGCAAGTCCTTCCTCTGGTCTACGTGTGGATGTTGACACTATGGGCAGAAGATGTGACCACAGTTTCATCCTATAAGATGTTTACATCCTGAGACTGCCCCCCTACAGAGATTTCCTATAGACACTAGTTAAGCCCACCTCTCTGTTCATCTATACACAGTAAACCCACCCCCTTATTCAACTATATGCAATAAATCCACCTTCTCAATTCATATTATAAAACAAATGTGTTGAGTTTTGGGTTTGCTGCTGGTCTATCTCCATCAGAGTGAAGAGCCCACTCAATTCCAGCTTTTCTGTATCCATGTCTGCCTTTTCTTTATTCCTTGTTAACCCAATTAGGTTAATCCCCAGACTGTGTAGGTCATGGCAGTGAGCGTGTCAGCTTTGAGAAGGGTTTATTTGGGCTTACAGTTCCAGAGGTGTAAGAGTCCATCAGCATCCCAACAGGGGAGCAGGGCAGCAGCAGGTGTGGCAGCAGAACCGGCTAAAAGCCCAAATCACACATAAGAAGCTGAGAGAGCAAACTAGTAATGGTGCCAGACTTTTGAAACCTCAAAGCCTGCCTCTGGCAACAGATTTCCTCCAGCAAGGCTTTACCTCCCTAACTATCCCTAGACAGTGCCCCCCAGTGGAGACCAAGTATTCAAATGCCTAAGACTATGAGGAACACCTTAATACAAATACCATAATCCCCAAACCTTGATCTCTTGATATTAAACAACTCATATCTTTACAGTTACTTCATGTTTTAAAAACCACAGGAAGTTTATATAAACTTCCTGTTTAAGGGCAAATTTACCTGCAAAAAATTCTAGGTTCCTTAGTACTGCATGCAAGTCATGTTTACACAAAAGTCAGGAAGGACTTTCTGACAGGAGAGGAATCACCAAGGAAGCCATTCCTTCCACTCCAGGCAGGCACCAAAGCATTAGTGCCCACTGTGCTAGTCTGCCTTCACTTGACATATTCACTTGATGTAGAAACACATGAAGAAGTCATTAAGTTACTCAGCTACAGCCTCTGTGCATATAAGCTATCTGGTTTTTCCTCTAAAAATGTGGCAGCAATAGGGATAAAGAGATGGCTCAGTGCTAAGAGCACGTGTTGCTCTCGCAGAGGACCCAGGTTTTGTTACATAGGACCCACATCAGGTGCTTATGACTGTCTATAACAGTTCCAGGGGATCCGACACCTTTGGTCCTTGTTGGGTGCCTGCATGAATACGCTGCACATAAACTCATGCATCCATACACACACACACACACACACACACACACACACACACACACACACAGAGAGAGAGAGAGAGAGAGAGAGAGAGAGAGAGAGAGAGAGAGAGTGAGTGTCTCCTTCAAGGGCACACCCCTTGACTTAAACCTCCAGCCTTCCATTAAACTCTGCCACATACAGGTTTCATTATAAGGTCTAAAAACCAACTAGTTACCACATGGCTTATCAGGACATTGCAGACGCAGAACATTAAAGATAGCTCCATAATCATCATATTGTATAGTGTCTGAGAGAGGAGGCCAGGAGTCACTCTACCTAGTTGCAACCCAGACTCTGCTGGAGTGTTGAAAGAGATTTTTTTGTGTTATTTATCTATTAAAAATTGGTTTCAATGATGAGACTCCACATGTTATTTTAAACAGGTAAGTAAAAAAAAAAGGAAGGAATGCTTCTATGAAGCTCTCAATAAATATCAGAATAGTTAATAACTAATGTTTGGAGGAATGGAGGGAACGTGTTCTCAGAAAGGTTCAGTATGGAGATTTGGACAAGGTGTGAACGCAGATCTGTGCTACACACCAAAGTCCTATCACCAGCCTCTCAAATTCCCTGGACATTTACTGATTTTGGATAAAGTACAGACGCTGTACAGATGATGTGTAGGAAATTAAAAGTATGATAGAATTAAAGCTTAGTTTTACCACAATTACCTCTCTGTGCTTCAGGTTTCACAGTGGTAAAATTGCAATGATAAACAAGGCTATTTTGAATACAAAATTTATTAACACAGTGGGCATGGTGGTGAAGGCCCCAACAACTTCAAAGCTTGTGGTGAGAGGATCATGAGTTCAAGGGCAGCCTAGATAATATTAAATAACTCATCTCAATACATTATACATGTAAAACTTTATATATGTGCAAATATATACGTACATATATAACATGTGTAAATATTTTGCACACTCCCAGACACATTAAATGGCATCTGTATATATTTGTGGTAAATGTTGGGGAATTAACTAAGCTGAAGGGTAATTTAAGGATTGTATAATTTCAAATATCAACCAAAATTCGGCTCATTTCCCAAGAGACCACTAAATGAATTTCTGCAATCTATACATAAAGATTAGCTGCTGGCTTTCCGTTATTTTCCTTAATGAATCTACTTGAGAGAGCAGTCTTGAAGGGAAAATAAGCACTCTCCAAGGGAGAGCTTGTTTTAAAGTATAAAAGTTGGTAATACTAGAGGTTGGATTTCATTGGGAGTTTTGAGAGCTTTCTCCACCCAAGCCACTTTTCCTACAATGCTCCTGTGGCTTTCCTGACCTTGCTCTCCATAGTGTCTTCTGTTTTCTAAGAACTTCCTGGACGAGGATTTGCCCACTACCTGCAAGCAGCAAGACTAAGGCGAAAATGGATGGGTTAAGGGCATACTTCCGACACGCCCACCAGTGAAGCTGTCTACCTTTCACGAGCCCAAGAGCACTCTGGGAAATATAGTTCCCAAAGGCCGAGAACGACCTCGGCGCATGCGCACTGAGAATTCCTTAGCCTCTTCCGGATTAGAAAGCGGCCGCGCTGCCACGCATTCTGGGGTCCACGGGCGGAGGCTTCTGGGAGTTGTAGTCGCTGGCGGTGGGCGCCGTCGATAAGGAGACGTAGCTTTCTGTGCGGTCCACTTCAGCAGTTGGTTCCCGGCCGCGGCAGCACGGTCAGTCAGCGTTTCTGTGCCCACCACACTTCTCCTGAGGCTGAGGAGAATTTCCCGTGGCTGGGCTTTTCCTGTCCCGGGTGGGCTCCTCGTGGCTCCGTGCTTCATTTCTGCCCTCCGTCTTTTCCCTCCTCCTAGTCGCTCTAGCCTGGGTTTGGCGGGGACTCGCCCTCGGGAGACACAGGGCCGCGACCTCCTCAGGCCTGGCTTCCGTGTCGGGGGTCCGTCCGTACCCAGCCCCGACCCCGCGCTTCCTCAGCAGCCACCCACAGCCTCGGACGCCCGCTCATGCTCTTTTTCCTTTATCTTTCCGCTGCAGGGATGGACGCTTCCTGGCGTCAGGTGGCCGCTGGCCGAGGCCGAGCCCGAGGACGGGCCACCGCAGTGCCCCTCTCAGGAAATGGAGTCCCTCTTGGCGGCGCTGGAGGAGGGCGAGCCAAAGGGTCTGGGGGCGCGGTGCCGTCGGTCCCCTGCCCGGGGCGAGCAGCAACTCTGGTCCCTGCGGGTCGCCGGCCGCGCTCAGCTGGAGGCGAAGCCCCGCAGTCCCCGGGGCCCCGCGGTGAGGATGGCTCAGGTGAGGATGGCTCAGGTGCGGATGGCTCTGCTCTCCCGCCCCACCAAACTCCCCAAGTCACTTCCCTACTTACCGCTGACTGCCAGGGCCCTAGAAGTCCCATTCGCTTTTTAACTGCTCAGGGATTTTAGGGTTCAGGACCTTCTCAGATTCAGGCGGATTCCCATCTCTTCTCTTTCATCCTCATTTTAGTTGGTAATTGCCTTTGTTACTCACCTTCCTGAATGGTGTGCAGCTGATTTGGTTAACTGAGTACATGGAGCGCCAGAGTTTGTTTTCTTTTAAAATCTAAAATGTTTAACATCTGTTGTAAAATAAGACCTTGTGCTTTCGCATCTTTGTGTATGGTAACAGCAAGCTAGGCTAAGGTCTCAGATTACCATTTACAAACAGATTGGGAACGCCATTCTTCATTAATTAACTCTCCTTTCAAGACTAATTGTTGATAGCCATCTTTACCAGTCTACCTGACTTTTTGAGCTGTTTTAGACCGGTATGAGCTTTGGTTGTTTTCGACTGATCCCAGTTCATAAATTCCATGTCTTTCCATGATATATCAGGTATTGCCATGGATTTGCCAATAGCCTTGGTCCAAGGTCTTGTTTTAGTGCAGTGTTTAGAGTGTTTATACGTAACTGTGCCTAGATAAAAGAGAATGGTCCCTGAAAGCATTTTGTGTTTGGAATGTATTTTTCTGGAAGACGTTTAAAATGTTTATTTCTGAGGTTATAATATAATTGCATCATTTCTCCCTTCCTGCTAGGAGCAAAATTGAGCCTCTGCGTGGGGTTTCTCAGGGTAACTTGAAAAATTAGTTTGTGTTGATTTTGCTTGCAATGGGTCAGTTTATCATAGAGGTGAAGTGTGCTATTTAGAGACCTATGAGCAAGTTGGTAAGCTTGCTTGGATTTTGTAGGTAGCAGGAAAGCAAACATTCTCTATATGATTAGTTGACATTTGTGTTGAAGGAATAAGGTAAGAAGACTGCCTGGTCACCTTGTCTGTGACATTCCTCCAAATGATGCTAGGTACATATATTTACCAGAGTCTAAGTGTTTCGTTCATATCTTCCCAATTCAGCTTTTTTAAGCCTCCTCCCCCCCCTCCCAGGGCTCGTTCCCAGAGATTAATGACATACTTGTAATTTTGAGATGTCTTACAGCAGTTACTGCTTTTCTTTTTCTGTGTTCTCAAAGATTTCTAAAGTAAGCATCATATACATTTTCTTCCATTTTTACCTGAAACAGTCTGTTTTGGTTGATAGTCACCAATCAAATTAGCTGTGATAAGAAAAGGAAAACATTTCCTGAGGGAAATAAAGGGTAAAATATCATTAAGTACAGATAGACCAACTAAAACGAGATTTATTTTGATAGTCTCATCAGTCTGATGTATGAAGTTCTTTTTTAATTAGTGATTTAGAATAGTAAATTTAAAATCCTCTTAATAAGAACACCAATGCAACAATTCAGCTAGCTTGTGAGTCTTTTCTTAACACACTATTGCTGTCTATTGCACTTGTTAGCTGGAGTAAATTGCCAGGATTCTTACTCTCAAGAAGCTGGAAGTCTCGCTGGGAACATGTACGGGAAAGTTATCTGGTTCTGTTTTGCATTATTGTGTAATTAAGTAACAATGAGAAGTACCGAGTGCTCTAGAAATGAGATCTAACTCAAACATTATTTAACATCCTTTTTTCTGGATAGTAGTAGAAGAATAATTCAATCCCATTTTAAATTTTTTTTTGGAGTGAAATTGTTAGAAGCATGTTTTTTGTGTTAACATTTTGTGTGACCACAAAAATGTCAATTTCACCTTGAAGGCTAGACAGTTTTGAGCTTCCTAAGAAGCAGCTAATAAACGCAGTAGATAAACCATGGATATTATCATTGTAAAGGCTTTGATGGAGTGGACTGGGTTCCTGAGACTGGTTTGAAGAAACACTACCTCCTGTCATTCTGGTGTGCTTCCACTGAGTACGTTTTCCCATTTTGTAAAAGTCATACTGTATGGTGTATTTTAGTGATTTTTATTATTTACTTTTTTTGAGACATAGTAAGACTATCTTACGATGTAGCTAACCCTGGCTGGCCTTGAATTCAGAGATCCACCTACTTCTGTCTCTTAAGTGATGAAAAAAAAAAAAAAGATACGTGTTACCATACATGGTTTGTATAATTTTTTTTTTTTTTTTTTTTTGAGTCTCTTTATTATGTAGCTTTGGCTGTCCTGGAACCCTCCATATAGACCATGCTGGCCCCAGAGGTCCACTTGCCACTGCCTCCAGAATGCTGGGATTAGAGGCGTGTGCCCCATGCTGGGCTTGTATAATGTGATTTAAATCTCATTTCTGTTTAAATTTGTTGTTGTTAGTATGTTTATTTTGAGACTGGTCATGAAGTGTTCAGCACCAGTACTATATTTTAGAATGTGTCATTAGTTTGTTAGTCTCTGTGTCTATAGCACTTGATTCTTTTGGGTAGGTTACTTCTAAAGTTAGTGTTTATTGTGTTGTTTTCTTTGGTTCTGTGATAAGGAATTAGATTCCCCCCTTCTCCACACACAATTTATAAGAAGATAGGATGTTCTAAGGGCGAATTTCATATGTGTGCTTAAAATTGATATAGTAGTCAAATAAACTGAAATCTCGCTGACGGGGGGGGGGGGGGTGTCATTCTATACTGTGCCATGGTTTGTGAGGACACTGATTTGCAGAAATGAAACTTTTCTTTTGTTTGTCAAGCAGAGCTAATGTCTCAGAGGAAATTTGAGGAGATCAAGAAGGCCAATCAAGCTGCAGCCAAAAAGCTTGTGGAGGAACACTGCAGCTCTTCCTCTGAAGAAGAAGGGGATGAAGACTTTGAAGGAAAACAGGGGAAAATTGTTGCCAATACATTCATAACATACACTACTCACACAGGTATTATCTTACTGATTTGGACATTTTCACTCTAAGTAGAAGGGTATTTCTGATATTATTTAGTTATAATTTAAAATACTATACAGGATTATTTTTAGTATGGTCATCTTGTATAGCTGAGGACATTTTGGTATTTAAATTATATGTTGTTAATACTAATCTTTGTATAAAGTAGATTATATGGCAAGTGTCCTTTACAACCCTAACTCCCAGAGAAATAGGTAGGATAGGTAGTTACTGGCTATGGTTCTGTTGGGCCACAGGGCTTTCAGGGACCTCTTCAAGGTAGTCTCCATTTTCTTCTCCTTTTTATCACATTAAAATTGCCTTAAAATCCATTTCGTTTCTTGACTTTATTATTGTAGTGTCATATCTTACTTTTGATTTTCATACTGTTTTTTAAAAATTAAATCTTTAAAGGTCTGACATGTATATTCATTATCTGTTATATATGTTTGGGTTGTGTTTAAAGTATGACCCCTCCTTTTATTTAATGTGAGAGAGGGCCATAGGGATACTGGTTTGTGTACTTATTAGTATCAAATAATTAAAATAAATGGTTTCAAAGATCAGTGCCTATATTCTTACAGTTTATAAATTTTATACTCATGTCATTAGAAACATTAACATTTCTCAGTACTTTTATAGATATATTTCATGCTGTTTATATAGTCTTATATTAGTTACTATATGCTTATAGTCTTACTTAGTTCTTTTCTTTAAACTCTTGTTAGAGCTAGAAAAAAAAAAAAACTCAGAAAATTTCTAGGAGCTGACTCTTCATAGGAGAGAAGAGTCTCCTAAAATTGCACAATTAGTAAATGGCAAGTTGTCGTAAAGGTGATTTGCTCAGCTTTTGAACTTTCATTGGGCTTGTTGTGTTTTCTGTGTAAAAGCAGGGTGATTCTGAAGAAGACATGGCTGCTCTTGGACCTGTTGGGCTCTCTCTCTTCTGTGAAATGTGTCTAGTGGTAGTAAATGCCATGGAGGGGTTGGAATGAAGTAGCACTGCCTGTCAGATAGTATGTGCTGCCTACTGAGATGTCTAACACGTTTTATATGCTTGAATATTAGAGGTTTTCTACCATAGCTGGTTTTCCTTCTTTCCCTGTCTTTCTTGTAAAAGGATTTCTTCTGCTTAAAAACAAACAAATAAATCCTGTTTCCTTTAGGTATAGGTCTTATCATAATTCCACATTAGCTTTCTTATGTTTGTCACTGATTTGTTCCTTAGTTATCACATAGTGCTTTACTGAGAACAGGGTCAAGCATAGCAGAGTTTGTATGTTGGGTAGAATGAAGGTAATTGAAGGCTGTTAGAGTTAGTAAGTCTTCAGACTGACTTCCGTAGTGTGCCACCATCCCCACCCCAGTCCATCTTACTTTTGATGCTTTGTGAGTTACCTGTGTGTCCTGATGAAATTGCAAAGGTTGACAGGCATTCTCTAAGAAATTTACCGTATCTCCTGAGGAATTAAGAAGTTGAGCTAAAATGTTAAGCCTAACAAAATAAAACTGATGAAAGCAACTTTCAGGCTAGAGAATTTCCTGTTTTTGGATGACTTCCTAATGCGTAATCTTCAGTTTCATGGTTAACAGAACCTCACTTCAACCACTGGCGGTAGAGGAAGGCTGCTGTCTTTTAGCATAGATAGTAGAAAATACTATTTGCATGCTTTAGGAGGTTTTTGCGTAGTTTTCTTCTCAAACTAATTTTTTTATCTAATACATTAATACTTTGATTCTTATTCCTGTATATCCCACAGTATGCATGTAATAAACCAAGGAACCTGAACAGTTATGTGTGTTAATAACTGCCAGAGTAATGAGGTAGTGCCCATCTCACACTGTGAGTTGAGCACTCGTACATTCCCAAGAACCTCTCCCAGTTTTCTGGTCTCAGGCTTTGCATTTCTGTGATTCTCCTCTCTTCTTGTGTGGAGAGAATGTCGTCTTCACTCACAGTTAGATATCTTTCCTTGTTTTCTTACCTTTCCAGTCTTCTACCTCAGAAATGTATAAACGGCGTGGTACATATGTGGTATGAACGACACCAAGTCTGATTGTCACCAAGCCTCCTAGATTTCACTTGGTACATATTAAAAATATTTATTTATTTTTGAAACAGGGTCTCATCATTCATGCAGCTCTGTCTGGCCTAGAACTTGCTGTTTATACCATGTTCACCTCCTTACTCAGCCTCCCTCTGCCTGACTTCTTCAATATCCCCTTTCTCCCTCTACACTAGCTTTACCTATCGCAGGCCCACATTACCTACATGTGGTTTCTGTTAGCATTTGACAGAGGAAAAACTGAGATGCATTAGATAGCTTCCCACAGTTCTAGCTGTTCTGTTTGCTCTAACTGCCTTCGTCCGGTCCTTTCTGCTTATTCCAGTCTTGACCTCCTCAAACTCACGTTTCCTTACTTGCCACAGTGGTCATTTTAGAATATGTGACTTCCAGTGTCATGCTGTCTATGTCTGCTGTGACATGCCAGGTAATGCACGTTATTGCTATAGCCAAAGTATAATACAACTTTCCAAGAAATGTTACCTGAATTTTGTAGAGATAAACTTAGACTTTAATTTGTAAGACTATACCATATTTTAAATTTAAATTGTATGAATTAACTGTTAAATTGTATGAATAAGCTGATGAAATTTAAAATGTTACAGATTTTCTTAAAGCCAGTTGTACTCTAAGCAGTATAAGCATACTGAATATAATTATTCTGTTTAAGGATATTTGAGAAAGTTAAATTCCAATTTAAAATAAAACATTTGTCTTTAGTAATGTTGTAGGTTTAGAGTGTTTTACATTTGTTCATTAAAACTGTAAATGACATTTAGATTTATGTTATGGTAGGGTAGATGTTTGTTAAGTTCTGTGTTTAGGTAGACGATTTTAGAAAGTAAATTAAGATTCTTATTTATTTAGTTTTACTTTCTGGCAACAAATTTTGATTTGAACTAGATTATTGCCATGGTAAATTCTGTCCTTCTATAATCTTATATGATTGACCCACTTTTCTTGGAAATTCAGTTTGTGTTAAATCATTTTAGCTTTACTAAAGGCATGTAGGCTTGTTTTTCTTTCATGAACATGACTTGAATTACAGCCCTTTTGGTGTTGATTGTACTTTAGAGTGCTGCCCTGTCATTCTTTTATTAAGTTTTGTTTCTTCCACCTTTTTCTCCATAACCTCAGTAAGCACAGGATAGGGATTGAGGACTCACTTAGTAGTCAAACTGAGGTCCCTGAATTGTTCTGTGTCTCAGATGTCTCGTGTATAACACTGACATAATGATAGTCTATCCTGCTTGGAAATAAATACTTCATGCTTGTTTAAAGGACGTACAGTCCTTTAATTTTTTTCCCTAAAAAAAGCTTATACTAAACAGGAGTAGAGAGCAGTTTATTGAAACATGGCCGCTGTGTGCTAAGTAACCTCGCGTCTTTTCTTCCACAAGATTTATTATGAGTGTGTTACGTGCTAGCCTTCCCTTCAGTGGTTCACTTTTCATTTTCCTTCACACTTCCGTTTCTTTATATTTTATTACTTTCCATATTGGTCTTGCCAGTGGTTCTGCCTCCCCTAAATTTGTTAAGGACTTTAAGCAGAAAGCAAGCCAGTGAGAGAACTGACATGCTGTTCATTCGTGGGTGTGGTAACCCCTTGTCAGTTCACTGAGTATTGGTTTTCTTTTGTTAAGCTTTGAGGTTTAAGTTACATTTTCTGCAGTTAAAACTGCTTAGCATTGGTCATGTAACATGATTATTGGTGAAGATGTGTTGTTTTCAGATGTTGTTTACTGTGATGTTTTCCATTTTTAAATTTAAGATGGAGATATACATGAATTAGAACGAACAAAACAGTATCTGAATGAGGCTTTCCAAGCAGGGGCTATGACGTGCCTAATTTGTATTGCTTCAGTGAAGAGAAACCAGGCAGTAAGTCTTTCTGTTATGATATCTGGTATGATATACCCCCAAGTAACATAGCTCACATTTTCAGTACTTAGCTATTTATGGTACTTTCACTTATGTTTGTCTAAAAATACTTTGACAATGTTATATGTGAATTAATCTTCATTTTGTTAATCTGAAAAAATTTAAGGAAGTATCTCTAGGAATCTTTTTAAGAATCTTTAAAATTCCTACAACTACTATGTTGCTGTGATCTAGCCAGAGCCTAATGCATGCTAGGCAAATGACCTACCGCTGAGCTACATATTTTCAGTGGGTTTGAAA
The DNA here is from genome assembly GCA_028551405.1 of Uromys caudimaculatus. NCBI lineage: Eukaryota > Metazoa > Chordata > Mammalia > Rodentia > Muridae > Uromys > Uromys caudimaculatus. Next base: position 59,162,394 of record CM052712.1, on the reverse strand, counting down.
TATAGGTTGCATGTTGAAATAAAGATAGGCTTCGAGGAACTAGAACATGTTAGTGACACTTAAGTTTTATTAGGTTCTTCTCACAAAGTTGAGAGCATCATGGGAAGTGTCCAGGGCCATTGGGGGAAAGACAGAGTGAGACATAACTGATTCTAAGACCTTTTGCCTGATTGTGAAGTTATCATAGATTTAAATCTATTGCACTAATAAAGCAATTAAAGAGAAGTGACAACTGAGCATGACAGACTCAACTTTAAGACCTCATATTAACCCTTTCCTGGTAGAGTAGCATTGCTCAGAGAAAGATGAGGTCTGATAAAATGATCATGTAGAGTAAAGCAGAATTTTAATATAGTGTTGTAGGCTAGGACAGTGCAATCGAGGCAGGTGTAGTCATACTCAGGGTCACATCTTGGCTTCCTGTGATTTCAGCTACAGGGGTGAGACCCACCTACAGGAAAGCTTGGTCTGTAGGTTGCTTCCCTGTCCCCCATCTTTTTTAGGTTGTTTGTCCACCTTGAGAACTAGCTCAGCCAGTATTCAGGAACAGTGTAGCACTGAGGCCTTCATGTGGCCTGGAACAACATTCTCCCAAGGGACTGGTGAATGTCCCAGTCTCCTTAGGGTGTTTGTTAGAACAGCATGTTTATAGTTGTTTAAAAAGGGCTTTCTGTAGTATGGACCTGCTGTGGTTTTAATAGTAATTAGTTCTACAAAATACCATTATTTGGCATTTCTTCTTCCTTGTCTTGTCATTTCCCTAGGTTATTTCAGGAAGGCTTTTGGAGAATCAAAACTATGGGGTTAGCTGTTTCTCGTTATTTAATGCTACTGTCTACTTTATAGTACATGTCAATTTTTTTTCAAATAGTTGTCATAAGGAGACCAGAACTGAGTTTTTTCTTACATCAAAATGTTGGTAGGTTTAAAAATTAATTTGGTATTACTTCTTAACCCTTAAAAATTTGTTATGTGTGCCACGATGATCTGGGAAGTCAGAGGGCAACTTAGTAAGCTAGCTTGTTCATTATCTTTATGTGGGTTCTGGAGCTTGAGCTCAGGTTTTCACACTTGCATT
>CM052712.1:59141196-59160816 GCA_028551405.1 Uromys caudimaculatus | reverse complement strand
ATATGGTTTCCAGTTGTATCTTCAGTCTCAAAATTACATTTATGTATTATGTGGTATCGTTAATTTATCGATGTTGATTTTACCGCTATGATTATTATTGCTGATTATTGGACCTTTGTCTTCCGTTATGTTTTGAGATAGAAGTTAAATCATTTATCTCAACTAGTCAAGAGTGAAGGAGCTGAGTGGGTTTGCAGCCCCATGGAGGGAGCAACAGTGTCAACTGACTAGACCCCCGGAGCTCCTGGAGACTGTACCATCAACCAAAGAATACACATAGAGGGATCCATAGTGCTGGCCACATATGTGGCAGAGGAGGGCCTTGTTGGCCATCAGTGGGAGGAGAGGCCCTTGGTTCTGAGGGTGTTAGATGCCCCAGTGTAGGGAAATGCCAGGGAGGAAAGACGGGAGTGGGTGTGTGGGTGGGAGAGCACCCTCATAGAGGCAGGGGGGAGGGAGAATGGAATAGGGGGTTCCGAAAGGGGAAAACATTTGAAATGTATATAAAGTAAATATCCAAAAATAAAAATAAAAAAAAAAAGAAGACACCAACTGCAAAAAAAAGAGTGAAAGATTCATTGTTAATGTAATTAAACATTAGCTTAAGTTTAGACCTTTTGTATTCACTGACTGAGTTCAGGTGGTAGACTGCTTTCTCTTTGAGCACATACTGCTTTGAAAGAGTTAAAGTCTGTGCTCGCTTGTTGCTGATGGTGAGGGATTTTAGTGTTGAGTGGGTGTAGAATGAAGCTGATATTTAGAGCTGTTTGTTTTAGAGATCTGAGCTTCACACGTACCTGTTCTCACTTTTGCTCTATTCACTTCTGTTTAAGTAGAGATTTTCCCATAGAGAACATCTTTTAGGAGTGGCCTATGATGATTTTCAAATGAATTTTTGATAGACTTGAAGGTTGTCATTCCTAGCATCTAAATTGACTTTGATGTTGTTGTTCTGCTTTAGCAGAGAATATAAAATAATATTTAAATTTTCCTTGACATTAGTGAATTTGAAATATGTGTACTTTGTGTTAGAGATTGAACATTAGGAAGTTCTGAGAGCTGGAGAAATGGCTAGTGTTTAAGAATACTTACTGCACTTGCAGAGGACTCAGTTCGGTTCCCAGCACTCATAGTGTGGCTCATAACTGTTTGCAACTCAAGTTCTAAGATATCTGACACCTTTGGTTCTCGGTAGGCACCAGGCATGTATGTAGGCATACTATTCATAAAGTAAAAAATAAATATACCTTTTTAAAAAAGGAAAAGTTCTTTGTTTAAATTCAGGTTTTTTTCCTCTTAAATTTAGGGTTTTGTTCTATTTTTTTCTTGCTATATGTAGCCTGTGTATAACCTGATTGCTTTTTCCTTTTCTTTTACTAACATATTTTGTTTTTTTTATAGACTCTATAACAAAACTTTTAAAACCAAGCCCTATATAAATCTGAGTGAATATTGCAGAAATGTAGTTTGTAGAAATTTTGGATAAAAATCTTGGCTAGTCGAAAACTAACATTGCTTTGTCTTTATGGTTGTGCTTTTGATATCTATGTTAATGCATAGCATCTAACTACATGTGACAGTGTCAGTTTGTAAAAGTATAAATATGAAAAAAGGGCGATTGTTGCCAAGTTTCACGCATAGCCTCACCTCATGGGCCTCTGGCACTTGCACTGGGGAGTGTGAGTATAAAATAGTTCCATGTTTCAGGAAGGTGTATTGTGCAGAGATTTTAGTAAGAATTTATTTTTTTACTTAATGAAAAGTTTAAAGTATAATCTTGTTACCGTTGTCTCATGTTGCTTTTAATAATAGAATTAATATTTTATTTTTTTTGTAGTCCAAAATGTAGATTTGAATACAAAAGATCAGAAACACCTAGTAGATATTATTGCTACTGTGGAAAAGTAGAAGATCCACCTTTAGATCCATGGCTTGTACCGCATTCGTGTGGCCAAGTATGTGAGAGAGCATTTAAACCTTCTTGTGGTCATAAATGTTTACTACTCTGCCATCCAGGTGAGTTTCTTATTATATGTGTAGTTGTTTCTGGGTGACTGTTTCTTGTTAATGTGGAAGCAAACAGAATTATGCAGGTTGAATGGAAGTTTGCCGTGAGACAATGTAAGAAAGGATTACCCTTTAAAGTAGCACTGAGGAGAATGGTAGAGAAGAAAATGTAAACTTAGAAGTTTTCTTTACTGACTTTTAATCACGCCGCTCCCCCCCCCTCTGTTGCATTCTAGGTCCCTGCCCTCCTTGTCCAAAGATGGTCACGACTACTTGTTACTGTAAGAAAGCAAAGCCTATTCCTCGTAGGTGCAGTGCCAAGCAGTGGTCCTGTCAGCTGCCATGTGGGCGAACGCTGCTTTGTGGGCATCATAAATGTGAAAATCCTTGCCATGCAGGTAAAGATTATACGTGAGAAACTCTGACTTTAAATAGAGGCAAAGCTGTTTTTGTTGCTTTTGATATTTGTACTAATTTGTGATTGTAATTTTAGGAAACTGTCAGCCTTGTCCGAGAGTTAGTAGACAAAAATGTGTATGTGGCAAAAAAGTAGCTGAAAGAAGTTGTGCAAGTCCAGTGTGGCACTGTGATCAAGTGAGTGTTCTGAGGGCGGATGGTAAAGAGGGTGAGACAGGTGACTGGGAGCACAGGTACTTGTGGGTCAGATGAATGGGGGGAAGCAGGGACAGCAGGTTCAGCTGCTTTTCAGGTTAACACCTTAATTACTGGAGGGAAAGGTTTTTTTCCTTCAAAATAAGTTAGTTGCTGAAGTTTTAATTCGGTGTATAGATTTACCCCTCGGCTTTCTCTGATTTGCTTCAGCTCCCACTGTTCTCCTCCTGATAGTGCCATTGAGAGAGTAGAATTGTTTCTGTGGTTTGCTTTTCCTAGGTTGGGGTTTAGTACAGGTTTGAAGTCTGGTGGGTGTTCATACTAAGCTGAGTATACCTCTGTCCTTATATTTTTATGAGACACTCTTTGGTACACAGGAAATAAGATTGCATTGTAAATGTGTGCACATACATGTGTATGACTCTCTATGAGACATACAGCATAATAATGAGAGGGCATAATAAAGCTGTTTGTGATTGCAAGGGGGTTATGTTTTATTCTGCTTTTTTGTGTAGTTTTAACCTCTGATGAGTGCTTTTATTTTAGGTATGTGGGAAGACACTGCCATGTGGTAATCATACATGTGAGCAAGTTTGTCATGTTGGTGCTTGTGGGGAGTGTCCTCGATCTGGGAAGAGGTCCTGTCCGTGTCAGAAATCAAGTAAGATTTGTTTTAAAGGAAATGTGCTGTTGAGCTGTTAGAAGACATGGAAGAAATGCTAATGTTTATTAGGAAATGAAGGAAGCTAATCCAAAAAGTCTGTATCCTGTGGGACTTGAACCACATGCCAGGAGCTAGGGAGGAGGAGGGTTGACTAGGCTGCATAGAGGACTGAGGGTGGTGAAACCCTCACCTTAGTGAACTGTGTGAGAGGCTATGTAGCAGTCACTGTACTTGTTGTCCACAAATAACCACACACAGAGTGAACTGTCCCCTCGTTATCAACTGATTTTGGTGTATCATCGGAAGGTCATCAGCTGTGACATTCTATCTGTTGGTGTACATTGGGACTGAAGGAGGCTGGCTGCGCTGTCACTAGGTATTAGCTTACCATGTGAGCTTAGTTTGGGTTGTTTTTATGGATGAGAGTGTTTGAGTAAGCTTTCTTGACTCTCCAGTAGGAGTCATCTCTAAGATTGTTTTTACTACTTGTCATAATGTGATTGTTAAAGGTGAGTTTTATAGTGTTTTAAAGTTTATATTTTTTCCATCCTGTGAGATTGACAAATTTAAAAAGAAAGTTCTGCATGCTGTAGAAATCCCTCAGTTTTATGTCCTCAAACACATTTCTCTAGATAACAATTTCTGAAGTAGTTTGCTCATATAAATGTTTATTGTCAGTTACTTGAGTGTCAAGTTTCTTTTTAAGAAACAAGCTTTCTGATTGTGGTGCTACACACCTTTAATCTCAGCATGTGGGAGGCAGAGGCAAGTGGATCTCTGAGTTGGAGGCTACCCTGGTCTACATAATGAGTTCTAGGACAGCCAGGGCTAAAATAATAGACATTGTCTCAAAGGAAAAAAAAAAAAGAAAAGCTTGGCAGTTTTGGCATTGGTTGACAGGAATAGGTAAGAGAAATTTGAATTTGGGATTAGTCTTGCAGAAATATTAGGAATTATTTTTATTAAGGTTATTTTTTTGTCTAATATTATATGGTTATAAAAGTTTTATAGTTCAAAAGAGCTGTCATTCTTCAGGAACTAAAGAACAGGGAACTTTGTTAGTGATTCATAATAATGTATCTTATTTAACATTTAACATTTTGTCTGCTTTCAGAGTTTTCTTTGCCTTGTACAGAAGATGTACCGACTTGTGGGGACAGCTGTGACAAAATACTTGAATGTGGAATCCATAGGTGTTCACAGCGTTGCCACCGAGGTCCTTGTGAGACATGCAGACAAGTTAGTTGTGTCCCATATACTTTCTTTTAAGAGCTATGCACCAAAATATGTCAGAAGAAGCTGTGTTGTGTGTTTGTCATTGCTCCCATAACATCTGTCTCATAATCAGTTTGTGTTATCTAATATTTATATTATTGATCTAGAAATCAAATCTGAGCATTACCCTTTATTGTTTTCCTTGAGACAAGTTATAATGTTCTCATTTGCATAGTTCGGTATAAGGTTGTTTGCTACCAAAAGATATTTAGAGCTCTGTTGAATTCAGCCTATATACAATACAGACATATCTAGATTTGAGACTTTAAGTATGTATATAGTTTGGTTTCAGCCATACTACTCCATTAACCAACTAGGTTACTGAACACTCCACTTGTCTTGTTGTACTGAGACTAGATGAACACACATTATGGTTGGGACTACCTACAAATTGGTTTGTTTTCATTATTTTTACTGTTTTGATACTTCTTAGTTCACATGAGGTCCTATTGGAGGAATAAAGTAGAACAAGTATTTTAGAACATTCAGTTTTGGTTTAGTTAGTTTTTAATACAAATTTGTTACTAAGATTTTTGTTCTTTTAGTAATTACAGAAATTGCAGTGTTGAGAAAAACATTAACATTAATCCGTTTAACATTGCTTCTTGGTGCTTGGCCTAGGAAGTGGAAAAGCAGTGTCGTTGTGGAAAGCATACCAAGCGAATGCCTTGTCACAAGCCTTACCTTTGTGAAACCAAGTGTGTTAAAATGCGGGACTGTCAAAAGCATCAGTGTAGGAGAAAGGTATGTGTGATCAACTTGGGAACTGATTTAAACGTTGTGAAAATTTTCCTTTTGGGGAAAAAAAAATCCCACATATGATATGGGAAAATAAACACTTTTTATTTGTTTCTCAAGTATTCAGGAATGTTCTTTGTTTTCTGTATCAAATACTAGTAAATATTCTAGATGAACAGTTGTTGTTATTTGTATTAGTAGTAATTCATGCCAGTTTTTGAATATGGTGGCACAAATGGGTAATTCAGGGGTCTGACTCAAAAAGATCTTGAGTTTGAGGACAGCCTGGGCTAATATAGTGTGACTTTGTCTCAACAGAACAGAACAGAACACCAAAGACTGTATGTAGTCTCCTTGTTTCACACACTAATTCTCAGTTCAGTTTTTAGGCTGTTTTTGTTTTCTGATCGAAAATGTCCTTAGTGGTGTTAAAGTTATATTGTTAAAGTAATATATTGATGGTTGACACTTAACAAAAGTGAGATGATAATAGAAATATTGATGCTTGGATTGAAGGAAATCTGACTGGAGTATTTTGTTGGGGCTATAGAGCTGTGGCTCTTATGTATGTGTATATATATAATATATATAATATATATGTTATGTATGTGTATATATATACTTTATTATATATATATATTTTGTTCCTTGACAAAATTCCTGGTTCTTAAATTCATTGAAATGTGAATAATTTCAGGGTTTTTCAGTTATTACTAATGTGTATCTTTTCTCATTCTTTTAAGCTTTCAACCTGTTCATGTTGTTACATTTAAAGTGCATTTCTTACAGATAGCATTTAGATTTCATTTAATCTGTGGTAGCAGTATTTGTCGTTTATTTTGCTACATATTATTTACATTTAGCATTATTATTTAAGTCTGTCTACCCTCTTTTTTGTTTGTTTTGAGATGGAGACTCAGTATGTAGCTCAGGTTGTCCTGGAACTCACTGTGTAGAGCAGACTGGGCTCTAACTCACAGAGATTTTGCCTGCTTCTGCCTCTTGAGTGCTGGGATTAAAGGCATCCACCACCACACTTGCCTTACCTGTTAACTGTCATGCTAGTGATTTTCTGATTATTTGTTCCTTTCTCATTTGTCTTCTCTTTAACCTGTTTCTCAGTGATTCCATTTTATCTACTTTATTTCTTATTAGCTACAATTCATCTCATTCTCTTTCTTCTCTTTTCCTCCCTTCTTTCTTCCTTTCTTTGAGTGGTTGCTATGGTCTTCGAATTCTTTAGGAATTTCTACTGTGTATTTTATATTATTTGTTTTGACCTAGTTTATGATACCCCTGTGTATTATAACTATGTGTTTTAGAAACCCCAAATACGTTGCTTTTATTATTGTTTTAAATAGTTACAGTTTTAAAGGCCTATTTTAGTTTTATTTATGTGCATGTGTGAGTGCCAGGTCCCCTCAGAGACAGAAGAGAGTATTAAATACTTTGGAGCTAGAGTTATATGATAAGTTTTGAGCCACCTGACAGACGGGTGCTAGGACCAACAGCAAGTGCTCCTAACTGCTGAGCCATTTCACCAGCCTCAGTAGTTATTTTTAGACAAAGAACACAAAGTATTTTGTTGTCATATGTATTTAGCATTTCTTTTTGTTTAGATCCAGGCTTTCTAGCTTCCATTTCCTTTCTATCTCAGGGACTCCCTTAAATGTTTCTTGTGCTGGCCAGTTTTTTTCTTTTCACCTTCATATGTGAGAAAATGCTTTTCCTTTTCCTTTTTGAAAATACTTTTTTTTTTTTTACTGCAGAACTCTAGTTCTACAGTTTTGTCCCCTGTACTTAATGATGTTGCCCACTGCCTCTTAGCTTGCTTTTTCCTAACAAGAGGGTATCAAATCTCTCTTGTGTTCTCTTCTTGCTCTCTGGGTGATTTTCAAGAGTTTTCTTTATCAGTTTGTAGTAATTCTTTTCTGATATTACTTAGCATAGTGTTTTTCATGTTTCTTTAGCTTGGTTTTCATAGAACTAGCTTCTAGGATTGAAAGTTTGTACTTCTCTTCAAATTTATAGACTTTAAACTTGATTTTCTTTCTGTTATCTCATGGTCCTCAGTGCTTCATGACATGGCATGCTCCTTGAAGTCCCTCAGTTCGGCAATGCTCTGTTTTCAGTTTTTCATGCTTCTTTGTAGTATACTGAATAGATGATCCAGCTTTGTCTTCGGCCTCGCCAGTTGCTTTTGTGTTTTCTAATCTTTCTCACACTGTGTTTTAGGTGTGTATTTTCACCTTAAGGAGCTGATGGGCCTGGTATAGCGTGCATGCGTCTGCTCTGCATGCTGGCATTTTACTGTGTGCAGATGCCTGCTTTACTGTGCTTGTCTACCAGTTCTATCACTTCTCCTTTCTGTGTCTTTTAATTGATTTTTCCTTTACTCTATTATTATTATTATTATTATTATTATTATTATATTTTCCTGTTTCCTGTCCTGTTAAGGAAATTTTCTATTGCTTTTTAGATATTGCAGACATTTTTTACATCCTTTTTTCCCCTTAAGTATTTACCTTTTCTTTGCTTTCCTTTAAATACTTTTAAAGACTTGCTCGGGTTGCCCTGGGGCAAAAAGTTACTCAGAGATCATTGGTTCCTTACAGGTCTCATGTCTGGGGTTGATATGGTCTCAATACTGAGGGAATAGCATTCTGCTGATACCTGCATATCAGAAAGTTCTTCCACACTGATTGTAAGGAACATAAACTATTCCTAGTCCTGTGAACTCTAGATATTGTTCTTTTTTTTTTTTTTTTTCCTTCCTTAGTGCTATTTTGGGGGTGAAGTTACTTCTACATGCGTTCAAGCAAAAACTCAAAGAAAAGGATCTGTTCTAGAGTTTTCCAGAGATTTCTCTATGCCATTGCTTTCTTACTGTACATTGTATCATACTAGCCTACATGAACTATGGATTTATCTGCTCCGCTCGAATCACCAGATTCTGCTTGTGATCAGTCTTTTTGGTAGAACACCTAGAAGCCTCTAGGTCTAGGCTAATGTCACTGTGGGGCTCGGTCTCTGTTTCCCTTCTCAAGGATTGTTATCTTAGGCTGCCTGACCAATCTCTAAAATTTTTAACTTCCAGTCTGTTTTCAAGTTTCTTAGATGTTTGGACAAGGGGGTATATCTTACTATTGTAACTTTATCATGCATAGAAATGCCAGTTATTCAAGTCATGAACCATATAACCTTTTTTTTTTTTTTTTACTGCTACTAAAACCTTTATCTCCATTGCTATTAAATGATAGACACATTGCTACTCGCAAATGTCTAATTGAGTGAGTTTTGACTAATTGATTAATTGCTTTTCAGTAATAGGTATTTTTGTGTACTGAAACTTGTTCATAAGTTTACAGCCCTAAGTGTCTATAAGACAATCACAACCTATGTTTCCTTTAAAAACAAAACAAAACAAAAATCGAACAAACAAACAAAAAAACAACTGAATATGAGAAAAGTTATGGAAAAAATTAAATTGATAACATAGATTCTAAGTAGTTGCCTGAAATTAATAAATTAAAATTCAGCTAGATAATACTTGTTTTTCAGAGATTAGAAATGCAGGAAGTGACAGGCTAAAGATCTCAGCTTTGTTCTTTCTTAGTTGTTTTAAAATTAAATTAGCCAGACTCATTGTCTGAAAATTGACTGGATTTGATTAAATCCTTGGGATAATGTAATTTTCTGCATAGAAAGAAAGTGATGGAAATATTATGGCATAGAATAATTAAGAGGCAAGGACATTTAGCCTGGTTTTATTAAATTATCATTTTCTATTTAAACTAGTAAATTCTTAATATAATGTAGTATTATTTATAGAATAATGTTGATACTCTTGAAAATTTTATCCTTAGAGTGAAAAGAAACTTTTTATTTTCTAAAATTCTGTAAATGACTAGGAATGAAGTGCTGTGTATGGGATTCATTACTCTTCTTTACATATTGCTTTCTCTCTAGTGTTGCCCTGGAAACTGTCCACCTTGTGATCAAAATTGTGGACGGACTTTAGGATGTAGAAACCATAAGTGTCCGTCTGTCTGCCACAGAGGTAAAATTTCACAGTAGATGCCATTTTATGTTTGTGTTTCCTCAGTGCTTTAGAGTCAATAGAGAGTGTTCAGATTATTCTCTTACGTAGGCCTCCTAACACTCTGGAAAAGGTAGGACAGTCACTGTATTTCTATTAACAAGGCAATTAAAGTTAAGTGACTTAGGGAAATGCCCAGAGCAGTTTTGTAGCAAAATTCAAACCCAAGTCTGAATGTAAGTTGTATTGTTTTTGTAATACCATGATGATAGAGCCTACTTTTTTTCTTAACCTTCCCTACGGAGACTTTTTTAAAAAAAAGTATTTATAGATTTGGTTGTAGTATAAATTTTTTATACTTTTATGAACTTATAAGTAATAAGGGTTTGCTGGTGATTCTGGGAGATTTTAGTGTCAGGATTCCTTATTCTTTTTGAGACCTTAAACATTTTTCTTCATGTTTTATCCATTTACATTTGTTTTATTTGATGTTAAAATAAAATATAATCATTTTAAGTGGTTTATTTCAAATTATTTTTATATAAAATAATCCCATTATACTTTGATACAAATAGCACGGCTTTTATTTTTGGTAAAGAACTAAGTTTCCTTCAGAAATGCTAATGAGTATATTATTTTATATTCTTGTAAATATAATGTCTAGCTGGTTAAAATCTAGCTACTTCACAAATCTGCTTCCATAAATCAGTTTATTTTAATATTACCTTGCTTCTCTTCTGTTTTAATAATACTTGTCACTAGCTTCTAGAAAATTCTAAACTTGTGAGACTTTGCAGACCCCTCCAAATGGGTCTCAAGGACCCCAGGGTTTCTGGATCACCCTTTGAAAACTATGTTCTAGATTATAGTGACATTTCAAAGTCTTTGCTCTTACAGGCTAACTTTTCTACTTCCCCGCCTCAGTGGAATCCAGAGAAATGAATGTAGATGTTAGGTGGTGGCAAGCAGAAGAAAGTGAGAGTGAAACTGATGCTGTCGTGTGTTGTTTCAGAGCTGGCTAAGGGGAGGCTCTGAAAGGTGACGTTGGAGAGTAGATCTGAGAAACAGTACCATTCATGCCACCTGGAAATGAAAGCCGTCTAATGTACTAGGTACAACAATGTAGTGCAGACTGCTCAGAGGGTCATCATGGGAGGATGTAATGCCAAGGACATGCTGGGTTAAAGAAATGCTGGGGAGAAGGTGGGGCGAGACAGATGGGTCAACATTTATGAGCACCAGCCTCTATTCCAGTCTTGCGTTTGAGTCTCAGCACTCACTTGGTGGCTTATACCATTTAACTGTGGTCTCCTGGGGGGCTGGACGGCCTCTACAGGCATCGGGCATGTACATGGTGCACAGACATACATGCAGGCAAAACATCCTCCCAGCCAGCCAAACAAACAAGAAGCAAAGTAAGTAAGAAAATAAATAGGATTTCTGGGAAAAAAGAATGTGGACAGGGCCATGTAGGTTATGTTTCAAATGACGGCCTTTATGTGAGCAGTCTGAATACTGTGATGACTGGAGAAGGGGAGTGAGTACTGTACAGTCTTCTTACCAGGAGTAGCACTAGGCTACTTGGTTTTCATATGATTTTTGGCATGGCATCTATAAGTCAATCTGTACTGAATGTCCACTTTATACTATTTGACAAAGAAAATAAGAACAAATTATAGATGAGTCTAATTTATGAATGTGTTTGTAAAAGTATTAAAGTTTTAAGCATCCTGTCATCCAGTTCTGTGGTATTAGCTGTCCAAATCATCAGTGCATCACAGTGAGTTGGATTTATTCTGTTAGTAATCTAGTAAGATTTTTTTTATCCAGAACAATTTATGTAGAAAAGGAAGGGAGCACACTTTGTCTGCTAAATGGTATCTGTAGGAGGCCGCAGCAAGCATCACTCTCAGTGGGGAAATCTCAGATGCATTTCTCCTATCATTTGACGCACATCTATAAGTAAATAGTCATATCTGACAAATACATCATTTGGTGTTGAAATTCTTGTGACAGTTTTTATTTGCTTTGTGATTCACAAGTTATGTAAGTGGATGTGGCCTCTGATGCTGAATGATCACCCTTAAAGCTGTCATTTCCTTCATTACTGTTTTTTTAATGGCTTGTGATTTATTTGAAGAAATTAGGTAGCCATTGGCTTTCTGGTCTGGATTTTGCAGATTGCCTCAATTTTAATGTTTCTTTATCCTTTGCATTTTCTGATAAGTTGTTCAGTCTAGAGGTTTGACCAGATTCATGTTTTTTTTGTTGTTTTGTTTTTTGTTTTTTTTTTTGTGACTTTGGTTATTGTGAAGGTACTTATTAGCTCCCAGAGAATCTTCCTAGAGCCTAAAACGATTATTTAGAAGATGACTGTATCACTCTGAACATTAGTTTAAAATAGTTTCAAATGAGAATCATTATTTCATACCATCTTCATCACTCTAGTTGCCTTCATACTCAGAATTATACTGGCACTCCTAGGGAGAGCACCCTCGCTGTGAGACCCTGATACACAGTTCATTTGCGTGCAAGGTCACTGTGTGGTTCTGCAGTTACTGGAAGCCTGCCCATTTTGGCTGTTAACACACTGCTCATTTGTCTGCTTTTCAGTTTTGAAACTATAATTGCTGAGACTTAATTTGGCCTTCATACCTGTCTCTGTAATAAATTCTTTTGATCAGTAGGAAGACTGTTTAGATAAATTAATTCTTATTGTTTTCAAGCTTTGATTTTTAAAAAGTGTTGCTGTAATTTTGTCATGCCAATAAGGTTGTTAAGTTCCTCTCTGAATTGTTGAGTGTGGATTAGAAACTATTGTTAAGTACAGGTACTGATATGATATGCCAAATGAGAGCGACTTAATGTCCCCATTTGAAAAATACAACATTTTTTGGAAAGATCAAAATAAAATCTGATTATGTAGATGAGAATAATGTGAATTGTTTTATTGTCAAGATTGAAATTTCACTGGATTATACTTAGAACACTGAAGTATAAAGTTAATAATTTTGTGATGCCTTTTTCCTTTCATTTTCTCATTATTTAAATGAAATTGTTAATTCATTTTGTTTTAGAGTGATTTTTTTTTTTTAACTTCTAGAGTCATTACACCAGACTATTTTCTATTGATTCTTTTTTTAAAACCAAGTTAACTACTTTGTATTATTTCTTTTGATCCTGACATCTAGGAAATAATTTCTTTAACATTTTCACTCAGTTAATTGAGGACTTTTTCCTTCTTTATTATTTCATTTTGGATGGAGTTCTATTCTGGGAAAACTAGAATAGGAAGAAAGTCATTAGATGATGTCAGAAGTCCTTAGGGAAGAATTATGTAGCTTTTGTGGAAAGGTTTCTTTCAGTTTGGGCATGTTGGCGTACGTAGCTGTAATTCTGTACCGATGGGGCTGAGGCCAGTTTGTGGCATCTAATGAGACTATCCCATGCCCTGCCAAAGTAAAGTTTTCTTTCATTTTATTTTCAGGTATTTTTAACAAGATAAAAAGTAAAACCTAGTAACTCATTTCTTGGAAATGTTTAAAAGAGAAATATTTCAGAATAATGTCCTAAGATAAATGTTTAGCATTTAGTTTTTTATGAAGCATAAATAATGGAAAAATGACTATACTCTTTCATTAATAGCCAACCACAGGTCATGAGAGAAAAGTTGCTGGGTTTTGAAGGGGGGGAGATTTATCAAAATATAATGTTCTTAGATAGATATGTGTATGAAAACAGGCTAAAAGATTATTGTTAGTGTTAGATTCTGCACGAACTTAACTACTTGTTTGCTTATTGTGGTTTTGAATAAGTAGCATGTTAAATTTGTTACTTAGAACTGGTATACATAAGGAAGGATATACAAATCCTAGATGTGCAGAGTGCTGAATGCAGCTTGTGAATGTGATCATGTACTAAATTCAGATCTTTAAAAAGAACCCTACCAGGGTTTCTCAAAGCTTGGATCTTCCTGAGCTACTCTCCTGATTTTGAACAGTAGAAATTAGTATTTCCTCTGTATATATGGAATCAAACACTGAAGCACATAACCTTTGTGTGTAGCTTTTTTTGCTTAATGTGCTAAGAATTGTTGATATTACTGCTGCTTTCTCATGGCAGATGATCCTGTTGTACATTATGCAAGTATACTGTTTGATTATCCACTGATGGGCATTTTGGTAAGTCAGTCAATGTGGTTTTTTTCCTCAGGCAGTTGCTATCCATGCCCAGAAACTGTGGATGTGAAGTGCAACTGTGGTAACACAAAGGTGACGGTACCCTGTGGCCGAGAGCGGACCACAAGGCCACCTAAGTGCAAAGAGCTGTGCAGGTTGGTATGAAGCTTTGCACAGCCCGACATTTGATGTCTTAACATTTAAATTCATACTGATTTTTGATTGTGTTCTAATTTTATTTTGCGTTAGTATTTTCAAGTAATGTTCATAGTTGTTCCTTTTCTATGATTTTAGAAGGTATTTAAAATAATTGCACTGTAGATGTATTGTTCAGTTGTCAAAGGTAACTTAAAAACTTTCTGATTTAGTCGACCACCAACATGTCATCATGCAAGTCAAGAAAAACACCGCTGTCACTTTGGCCCATGTCCACCGTGTCATCAGCCTTGCCAAAAAGTTCTGGAGAAATGTGGGCACTTGTGTCCTGAGTCATGTCATGATCAAGCATTAGTAAAGCAGACTGGCAGGGTAAGGACAATGTTGTTAGAGAGATGGTACTTTGCTGCGGGGTGTGTTTTCTTCAGTGATTATTTAACAAGCTATGGTAGAGGTGTCTTTAGAGTGCTAAGTACTCTGCTCAGACCTGGGGTGTGAAGAAAACAAGACTTGGTCTTTTGTTTTGAGAAACTCAAGAAGGCCAATGTATTGTTCAGTGGTGGGGACTTCCCAGTAGCTCCATGACCCTGGGTTCATTACCCAAGACTGGAAGGAAGATTGGGCCTGGGGGGGAGAAACTAATAAGCAAATATTTGTAAATATAGTATGATAATATTTAGGTTATTTTGCCAGTTTTCCTTCTAGTATGGCTAGAAGTATAGACATCTCTTAATTTACTTTGTGGCTCATTTATTCAGTATTTATTGAGCCCTGGCTATATGTCAGGTTCTAGGTGATGAGGAACATTTGGGAGCTGGCATTCAGTAGGTGGGTGCTGGAGTTTAAGTGTTTTCACTTTGCTTTTGGCTTGCAAGAGGTTAAGGAGGCTCTGCTGCCTTATTGTAGTTTTTAATCCTGGTGTCTGCCACAGTTTTTAATACTGAGTGTGTGTGGAGAGGGATGATCTAATAATTCAGTAAGCACAGTTAGTTGAGCACTTGATGGGGTTCAGCCTGGGTGAGCAAGAGGTCTGTTTCCCTAGCTTCTTAGGAAGGCTGCACGGATGGCCCTCAGACTTCACAGTGTTTTGCACTTTACTCCTAGCATCAGCCGTCAGGCCCTTGGGAACAGCCAGCCGAGCCAGCATTTATTCAGACTGCATTGCCTTGTCCTCCGTGTCAAGTCCCTATTCCTGAGTAAGAACTGGAGTCTGACACAGTATGAACTGTGCCTTCTTTGCCTTTTAGCTTTCATCATTTTAGGCCTGACCTGCAAGCTAGTCTTCATGTTCTAGTTCATTCTGTGTTTGCTATGATAGTTCAACTTCCTATGCATGTCTGGTTTTCTGTGTCCTCCTGTAGCTAGAGTGTCCTGTCTTTAGCTTTACATAGCAACAGGTACTGACAGTTAGGACTTCCAAGAAGCTCATGTGTTACTTTTCCTGGTGATTCCTACACTAAAGTGTGAGATTTCTTAGTTCAGCCAGGTTTAGATGGCAAACTAGAAGTGTAAAGGAAGCATTGGAAATCCAAGGAAAGTTTCCTGGATTAACCAGGGAGTGATGGAGATTGAATTTTAAGGAATTGAACCTGGAAGAATAGAAGAATGGCAAATCCTTTAATGTTTCATATTTTCAGCAGAGACTGACTGGATTAGGGAGGAGAAAGGAACAGTTCTGAGAAGGAGCATAACATTAGTAAGGGGTTGTTATCTACAGCTTAGGCTCCAAGTCAGCAATTGCTGCATCTTGGGATTGATCTTTCAAAGACAGAATTCTGGTTTTCTTTATTTCTAAAATTCATTTTTCTTCTACAACTTCCCTTCTACTGTGTTGTGGTACATAATCTCTTTTACATGGTGCTGGGTTCAGTTTACTAGTATGTTAATTTTTTGAACAGATTGGAGAGAGCTCAGTGGTTAAGAGCAATTCACTTCTTACAGAGGACCTAGGTTTAATTCTCAGCACCCACATAGCTTCATATAACCATAACTGTCTCTAACTCTACTTTCAGGGGATCTGATGCCCTCTTCTGGTCTCTGTGGGCACCGGGCACACACATGGTACACATGTAGGTCTGTGCAAAACACCCATACACATAAAAATTGAATAAATATTTTAAAAATATTTTTAAAATTTATTTGTGGTAAGCACACCTATAATCCCTGCATTCAAGAGGCTGAGGCAGAAAGATTACAAGTTTAAGGCCAGTCTGGGCTACCTAGTGAGTTGAGGTCTAGAATAGTTTGGGGGATAGGTCCTGCAGGTGTTTTGTTTTTACAAAGAAGAAAACACCAAAAATTTCCAGTAATTTTGCAATATTAGTATCATTAGCTTGTATTCTTGTGGTGTCCTTTTTTTCTTTCCGGTTTTATAATCATGGAAATGCTAGGTTTCCTAAAAAAATTGGGAACTGCAGATTTGTGTGATTCTTCAAATGTTTGATGGAACTGAATTATCACCCTGGGCTTTCTGTGATTGGTTTGTCTGTTCCAGACTGTCGTACACAGTAGGTGGAGTCATGCGTTGTGAAGCCTTTCCATACTTAGCTTTAGCCACTTAGCTTAGGAAGTTAGGTTCCACTGTATTTTTTCATGGATTGATAACTCAAATTTTGTTATCACTGAATAACATTATTGCACTGCCTGGATATCTCATAGTTGACTTATTTTTAGTATAATATTTTGTTCTTTGAGAACTTTATGGACTGAATTTGGATGATATTCAGCCCTTTCTCCTTCCCCAGCGCTTACCTGATCCATTCCTGTCTTCCCACCCACTCTCAACTTTGTGCCTCTTTTTTCCTTTACTAACTCACTGGGTCTACTTTATTTTGACCATATACTCATGGGTGGTCTACCCATTCATCTGTTGAAGGACATTTTGGTTGCTTTAAAAAATAATGCTGCTATATATGTTTATGTATAAACTTTTGGGTATATATAACTTTTTAGCTCATTTAGATAAGAGCTTAGTGTAACTGCTGGGCCATATGTTGAATTTGTGTTAGCTGTGTGAAGCTGTCAGATCGTCTGCCATGTGCATGGCAGTTTGCATTCTTGCCAACATCAGAGGTGGTCTTCTTGCTTTGTATCCTGTTAGCGTAGGGCACTGGTGGCATGTTAGCTGTTTTGTTAGATGTGTGGAGGTGTTGTCTGTTAATTTACAGCTTCCTAATGACCTGATGCCTGGCGTCTTTTTACATGTCATTTTGGTATTTTTCGTTGTTTTGATAAGGTTTATCTTTTGCTCAGGTCTTTGATCATTTTTCTAATGGTCAAATTTTTCTAATGCTTCTTGTCTGTCATTAAGCATGAGTTCTTTATATAGTTTACCAGATAGGTTTTCCAAATGTAGTCTTCTCATCTGTGTCTTGTCTTCCTTCTGTAAAGTTTAGTAAATTGGAACTTACCTGTTTCCTTTTATGGGTTATGTTTTTGCATTGTTTCTTAAAAGGTATTTTGACACCCAGGATTATTCAGGTAGTATCCTGTGTATTATACTTTTGTGTTTTGTATTTAGGTCTGTAATCTGTTTTAATTGTGAGAGGAATAAAGTCTGTTTTCAGTGGACATATATTTGTTCCAGCACTACCATTTGTTGAGAAGAAATTTCTCCTCTAATTTGCCTTTGTTTCTGTCAAAGGTGAGCTGATTTTATCTGTATGAGCCTATTTCTGGGCTCTTCGTTCTCGGTTATTTATTTGTGTGGTTTTGTTCTGTCATCAGTACCACGTGGTCTTGATAACTGTAGATGCGTAGTGAGTCTTGAGTCAGCGCATGTTAGTCCTTCAGCTTTGTTCTTCAGTATTGTGCTGAGTGCTTCGTGTCTGCTGTTTTTTTTTTTTTTTTTTTCATATAGACTTTAGATTAAATATTAGAAATTTGTTTGTTTTGGTTTTTGAGCTAGGGTACTATGTAATCCAGGCTAGCCTTGACCTTGCTATGAGTAAGAACTCATACAGAGTTGAGGCTGGCCTTGAACTTTCTGCTGAGTCTTTCATCTGAGTGCTGGGATTGTAATGGTGTGCCACCATGCTTGGCTTTGGGTGAGGATTTGGAATTGTGTTGAATATAGATGAAATTGGGAAGAAATGTGACTTTAAAATTGATACACACACACACACACACACACACACACACACACACACATACACACTTATTTTTAAACATGGAATCTTTATTTAAACCCTTCAGTTTTCTTCTCAGCATTTTATAGTTTTTAAAAGTCATGTCATTCAGTTATACAATTAGATTTATGCCCATTTTATTTTTGTGTGTGCCATTGTAAATAAGTTTCATGCCCCAGCTACTTACTGCTACTCTTTTGCAAAGACTTGACCCATGTGTGTCAACTTTATATTCTTTATTTGCTATAATTGTTTATTTCTAAGTGCTTAACTTTTACTTAATAGAAGCTAGTGTAGTTAACATATTTTTTTTAGACACCCTTCTTAAAGAATCTGTAATGTCTTCACTTTATTTTTTTCTTGCAGGGAATGTCTGGGGAAGCATGAGGTGAGTTATTGGTATAATCTTTAAGTTTAGGCTTCAAATCTTAGTCACTTTTGTCCTAGAGGTGTTAAAAAGTAACTTGTTTTCTCTCAGTGTTATAAAGAATGCACATGGTTATTAATTTTAAAAATCTACATTGATTTTATGTGAGAATTAGCTTCTGTGTGTTCACTATAGAATCATATCAGATTTCTACTTCAATATCACAGGTTTTCTTTCTGGTATCTATTTTTAGAGGAATGTTTTGACAGGTGCTTAATTTTGATATAAATATTATTAATGGAAACATGTTAGACCATTGTGAAAGATATCTCACATTAGTCATTTTGGAAATATACGTGCAGGAAGTTTTGTGTATAGATGTGTGTTGTGCTAGTTGGCTTTTTTATTTTAATTTTTAAGGTGAGCCCACTGCCGTGCCATGCTGTAGGACCCTATTCTTGCAAGAGACTCTGTGGAAGAATGTTGCCCTGTCAGAATCATACATGTATGAAAGAATGCCACAAAGTGACTGAAGTTGATGGCTGTACTGGCAAAAACAAGGTAACACCCTTAGGACGGAAGCGTGTATGCTGACTGTATTCTTGAAACACTTCAAAAATGATAGATATCACAAGTATTCTAACATCTGCATTAGATGTTACCCACTTTCATTTTTGAGACAGCATTCTCACTGGCCAGGAACTCACCACGTAGACTATAGAGTGGCTATTTAGAGGATCCCTAGGGGTCTGCCTGTCCCTGTTTCCCAGTGGTGAGATTCTAAGCATGGACCACTGTGCCCAGCTTTTTATGTATGTTCTAAGGCTTGAACTCAAGGCCAGCTCCATCTACATAGTGAGTTTCAGGCCAACCACAGCAACATAATGAAACCTTAAAAACAAAACAGAAGACAAATTATTTATAGAAGAATATTTTTTAACAATTTGAAATGTTCTTTTTAAATTCTAAATACCAAAACTAGCTTTGATTTTTTTTTTGATACTTTATTTACATTTCAAATGTTTCCCCCTTTCCAGATCTCCCCTTTGGAAACCCCCTCTCCCCCCCCCCCACCTCCATGAGGGTATTCCCCCACCTACCCACTTTGGCATTCCCCTATACTGGGGCATCTAACATCCTCAGGCCCAAGGGCCTCTCCTCCCCTTGATGGTTAACAAGACCCTCCTCTGCCACACATGCAGCCAGCACCATGGGTCCCTCCATGTGTATTTTTTGGTTGGTGATCCAGTCTTCAGGAGCACTGGGGGGGGGGGGGGGTCAGGCCAGTTGACACTGTTGCTTCCTCCATGGGGCTGCAAACTCCCTCAGCTTCTTCAGTCCCTTCTCCAACTCCTCCATCTGGGACCTCACTCTCAGTCCAGCGGTTACTGTGAAGTGAAACTTGGGTATTCCAAACTTTTGGGCTAATATCCACTTATCAGTGAGTACATACCATG
>CM052712.1:59106193-59140696 GCA_028551405.1 Uromys caudimaculatus | reverse complement strand
ATCCTCAGGATACATATTTACTCTTTAACAGTTTTTTATTGAATCATATCAGGAAGCTGAGGGCAAAAATGGGTACAAGAAATTGATCATCTTAATTACTAGCCCAGCTTTAGCAAGAAAGGCCTAACAGCTGGTACTAGTTGGGTTGCCATTGTTCTTGTTCCCTGACCTCAAAACATCCCTAGCTCAACTATTAAAAGTGTGCCTTTCTGAGCTTAAAATGGTCCCTAAGATTTTCTACATCAGAGCCATTGACAAAAACAACCTAATGTTACTAACAGCCTACATCTTCAACTTCTAAGGGTGGTGGTCATTGCTAACTATCTACGTCTCTTAATTTTTTTCTGAGGGTCTTGGATGAATCATTAATCTGCTCTAGCAGCAATTCTTGAAAAAGATCAATCACTATTATTGTAAATGGCAATGAGGGGCTGGACAAACCCTTAGAGTTTTCATACAACTCATAGATTAGGAGGGACGTGAGGGCAACAAGCAGAGCAAAACTCCACAATATGGAGTCCTCAGGTTTCTGTCCTGAAGCACACCCATCACGATTATCTAACTGGTAGACCTTATTCCATGAGTTCTAAAGCTGTGTGTTGTTTCTCTTGCACAACCCCTAACAGGACTTGTCTTTACATAGAGGCAACTACAGGCATAAGGCAGGAAGCTGGAATAGCTAACGAAGCTGTGGCTATGACATCAACTATCGAAGTGGATATTGAAAATATTAAAAAATTCTAATAATAATATTTTATATAAATAATTGTAAAAGAAATAGGGAAACTGGGTGGTCCCTACTTCATGACTCCTGACAGTTTTACTAGGGGAAGGCAAGAGCATTGTAGATTGATAGTTAGATCGGATGGCAAGGTCAAATAAAGAATTTGAGGAAGACATGTATAGTTTGGGATCAGAGCAGGAGACTTGCATGCTGGTAGTGGAGTTCTGACAAGTGTGAGGACTTTGAGGGTCAGGAGGATGTGATGTAAGGCCAGTGCTTCCCACCTTCTCATTAACTTCCAGTGCATCGCAGGAATGTGCAGCGACAAGTGAAGGGCCACACTGGAGTCATGGCTCCTTCAGTGGGTTTTGTCTGCCCGTATTCTCTTTCACATTTAGAATCACTGTCTCAAACTGAAGTATGAAATGTGAGTAAAAGAATGTTTCATGCAAAGACTCAGGAGGACTGGAGAGATGGCTCAGTGGTTAAGAGCACTGACTGCTCTTCCAGAGGTCCTGAGTTCAATTCCCAGCAACCACATGGTGGCTCACAACCATCTGTAATGGGATCTGATGTCCTCTTCCGGTGTGTCTGAAGACAGCTACAGTGTACTCATATATATATAATAAATAAATCTTAAAATAAATATTTTTTAAAAAGGACTCAGGATAGAAAGATAGTAAATAGTTAACAATAAGGAACACTTAAACATCATGGCGATTACTGAGTTGTCTTGACTTTCTATATAATATGTGTTAATGCAGTTTCAAGGATAAATGGTTTAGAAAAAAAGGCTTAGCATTGTGACAATGACAAGAAAGCTTCCTCTCTCATCTAACAATAATGTAAGGACGAGGTGGTGTTCCTGAGCTCCGTGCTCACCCAGCGATCTGAGTTAGCTACGTTAGCCAGGCTAACGTGTCCACACGGGGTTCCCATTTACTCCTCCAGGGCTCATCGTTTCCAGGGCTCTGGGAAGGGAAAAACATAAAAATCCATTTCTGAGTGCTTTAAGGTATACATCACTTATATTGATTTCGTCACCTGGCTGTGATGATAATGTGTCACTGTGACAGTAGCATCTCCTCTTGAAGGTAGAGCTTCAGAATGTTAACATTTTCTCATAAAAGTAATTTGTATAAATAATTATAATTTATCAAAAAGAAAAATGTTGAAGGGCCAGTTCATCCAGTATTCAGGATTAATTTGTACTGTGTGTGGTGGAATCTGAGAACAACCATTAGGGAGAAAAGGAAGGCAGAGATGACCAAAATGTAAATGACCAGTTGCTTTTTGTCATGTTAGCTTCCTTGTGGCCATAGATGCAAAGAGATGTGTCATCCTGGTGAATGCCCCTTTAATTGCAACCAGAAGGTAAAACTTAGATGCCCTTGTAAAAGAATAAAACGGGTAAGTATTTTAAATGATAGAATTCCTGTGTGTGTCTATAGTTTTTTGGCTTTAATTTTAAGGTTTTATTTTTTAGAATCTTTTTATTATACTTAACCTAGGCCTAGCTGTTTCTGTAAATACTCATTTTTAAAAAATCAGCATTGGCAGTCCAATTTTCTGTAACTAACAACAGAAGAAAGATGGTTTTCTGTTAAATCAAGCTCAAGACCCTATTGTTGTTAGTATTACTAGTGAGCTCTAAGTTGAAGTCTTTGAGCAAGGGGCTGGTGTGAGTGATAAAGTGAGTTTTATGGATTAAGAAGTGGTCTGAAGTTAGGCTTGCTGTCCTTTTATATGAAGGTTTTCACTTGCTATCCCAAGTCTCCTTTGAAAATAATTAATTGAAGAAGACTATAATCACAATCTCATAAAATGATACACAAACCTAGAAAAAATAATTGTAAGATTAAAAACAGTTATTGGAAGAATAGACAGTGAAAGCCTAAGGACCAGAAAGACATGCAGCAGGAGTTAAGAGGAAAAACTCATTTCCCTTGACTTCAGACAGGCGGTGTGCTTGAATGCACTCCTGTGTTTAGCCTTGACCGACCATGCTGCAGTTCACAATTATATCATTCTCTGTCATGTTCTTGTGGGTATTTCCTAATTGCTTTCTCTGTGCATTAACTCTTCATTCTTCCATGCAATAGACATGTATTGAGGTTCTTTTTATGTGGCTCTTATATTTCCTTTATTTCTATGATTTTCACTATATTTTCCTATAGTAGGTAAGTTCACTATTTAAATTTGTGTTTAGTTTGTATTTAAATTGACCACATCTATGTGAAAACATTTGCCAAGCTATTTTTAAGCTGGATGGCTCTTCAGGTTTGTGAGATATCGTGTCTTGTCCAAGTGTAGTTTCTCACCCATTAGTACTTAGGCAGTGAAGGATTTTTACAGGACCTTTTAAAAAAATGTTAATAAAATGTTAAATGTTGAAAAAAAGGTATATAACTCTTCAGGACAACTGCAGACGTTGACTGTGGGGCAGCAGCACTAAATGCATGCATTTTTGTGAGGTAGCATGAGGTACTGTTGAAGATTTGGCTTCTCAGTGAACTAGTCACCCTAGTGCACAGTCAGCATAGCAGGTCAGTGCTGTTCTAGACAGCTGACAGCAGCATTTCCCTATCTCAGAAAGCTGTTCTAAAACGTTCTAGAACGTTTCCTGGAAGCTTTGGAAGAATAACAAGAAACAATAAATATAAATGATAAAAATAAAAGTCAGCTAAGTTGACAGAGGCATATAGTAAATTAGTAAGTTGATTTAATTTTATGGTTTTTTATTATCTTAATTAAATAGAGTAGGAGAATCCCTTTAATTTGGCTCAGTGGTTAAGAGAGCATATTGCTCCTGCAAAGGACCCCATGTCTAAGCACTTACGATATCATGTAACTCCAGCTCCAGGGGATTCTGTGCTATTTTCTGGTCTTTGTGAGCACTGCATGTATGTGTACTTACCCCCAATTAAAAAACTATCCATTGATTGATTGATAGTCGATAGATAGATAGATAGATAGATAGATAGATAGATAGATAGATAGATAGATAGGAGAATGATATTTTTTTTAAAGAACAGAGAAAATGAAGGAGTAATCATTTGAACCAAGATACACAATGTTTAGTAAATGTAACTATTTATTACTTCCACCTGTTAGGTGGTTTGCTGACATACAGTTGTGATTTGAAAGAAAAATCGACTAAGGTTTTCAATTTTGGTTATTTGTAGGAATTGCCTTGCAATAAAATACGTGAAAATCAGGTTTCAGTGGAATGTGATGCAACGTGCAAGGAGATGAAGCAGAAAGCATCTGAGGTGACGTCTCAGCGGAATTCTTACTAATGTGCTAAGGGCCTGTTCTCTGTTTTATTCTGATTTTTTATATGCTTATTAAAACCACTTGTGCTTATATTACAAAGACAACTTGTATAGGCCCATGCTAAGCTCCAAGGTAGTTTTATTGATTGCTGTGTGCCTAAGCGTTTTGTCTTTTACACCAGTTAGTGTATTTGCCCTGGCCTTAGCCAGTTGTTTTCATGGTACAGTAGCCTCCAGAAGATTAGGCTAAAATACGCAGACATAGATCTGGGGGTGCTTTACAGTTTGAGATGTCTTTAGTGTTGACTCTGTCTGCCACACTGACTAGTCCACAAATAATTGGTTTTATTGATTCAAAGTCTTGCCTTCTAGACACTCATTTGAAGGAAATGATCAGTTTCTACTCTAGGAAATATGTTATCAATAATTTATTTTAAATTCTTAATATGGTTGCTTAAGAGGAAAAGTTAAAAGTGTTTAGTTACAGATTCCTAATGGCTTGAATTGTAGTATAATCTCATATAGCCGATAAAAGAAAATGTTTACATTTTAACAAGTATAGCACACATATAAATTATATTAACCACCCTGAATCTATTAGATGGAACCTTGGTAAGACTTCCCAGTATAATATTTGTATTTTTTCATAGGTTTTCCAATGTAAGATTACCAAAAGTTGCTATGGATTAGTAGAACCTGGGTGGGAGGATGCCAAAAATCTACAAAAATTTGATATCCAGTTGTTAATTTACTTTTAAATATAAATAGATTAAAGAAGCAGAAGCCAACGCTACTCTGGAAGAAGAAAAACGAAGACAGCAGGTACCTTAGAGATGGGCAGACTTGTCTCTTTCATAGTTGTCCAACCTGCAGCTTGGGTGGCCTAGGGTAACCTAATGCAGCACAGCATTGAGTTTGTTCTGTATACCAAAATTCTCTTGAATTATTCTGATTTGTTCTGTTGACAAATGTCATTTTATATTAAATTAAGTCCACCGATAGATGGTCTTTAAGTGTAGCTTATAACTACAGTAAATGGATATGTTAATGAAAATTTATATTTTCTTCAATCCAACTATTTTGTGTAGGTAGTACATGTTTACTTCAGTCAGTTACTGTGTACTGTGGTGCGTTATTATATCATCAGTGTATAGGAACTTAGTGCTTACCAAAGGATAAAAGATGACAGTTGGTAATGGCTGACACTCCGGGTCATCCTCTTTTACAGTCGGTTTTTAATGCTTCCTGAAGTAATCATTTGCATTAAAGCATGAAGCATTCTCTCCTTAAAGAATTTTTACTGTTTCTTAAAAAGGGACATATGGGGATGAGGTGGGGTCATATTTGATAAAGAAAATAATCTAGTTGACGCAGCTTTTTTTCTTTACTCATTTGGATTTCTGTAAGCCACTAATTCTTATTTCCTACATTATAAAAAGGCTACAATTGTATGTGGAGCATCTTTGCATTTGCAAGCAGGTGCTCTTGTGTTAAAGGTAAAGCTGCTGTCTATTACGTGTTCAGGATCAAGGTCAGGCTTGCAGCATAAAAGGGTGGCTTTATTTATCACCCCCCGATCTGTTTGCTTACCTAACTGAACTCCAGCATTAGTTGGGTATAGTCAGTAAAGGACGAGAAGCTTTTTGTTGTTTAAATCAAATTAATACATTTATTATACTGTTACTATCAAAACCGTTCTCAAATTGTTTTATTTCTATTTAAATAGAAATAAATAATACATAGAAATCAGTGTATCTTTGAATGTAATACAAATGAAACTGTTTTGCTTCAGGCTGAACTGGAGGCTTTTGAAAACAGACTGAAGGGGCGTCGGAAGAAGAGCAGGAAAAGAGATGAAGTGGCCGTGGAGCTCTCGCCTTGGCAGAAGTATAAGTCCTACCTCCTTCCAGTCTGTGCGGTTGTGGTGGCAGTGCTTATGTGGTACATCTTCCGTGGTGTGCAGTAGTGATCCTTTAAATCTTCTGACATACCTCAGACTAGTTATATAAATATTCAACGTCAGACAGTAAGAAATGTGCACTGTAGCACATACTACACAGTCACATTCCTCTCTGTGTCCTTGTCTGGCTGTATAGGACAGAGTGTTTAGTGTTCTCTGAATCAGTCCAGTTCCCAGGGGCAGTGAGATACTGTCTACAGTCAGCATGACTACAGTTCCAAAACAGGTCAGAAGGCTTAGCCGGTAGCCTTGTGCCTCTGTGCTTTAAGTTAGTCTTTCTCATCAGATGTGTCCATGTTCAAAGGTGACACTGAGCCAGATGTGCAGCAACAGGGATAGTTCTCTGATCACTCACTGGGTACTTTTCTTGATCATGTAACTTTCTACTTTTTTAAAGAAGTGATTCTGTAAAAGAATCTTAAATTCTAACAGGAAGCTTTATAGTTAGATTTCAGGTTAGTTTATCAGAGAGGAATTTTTATTGGCCATTGAAGCAAATTTTACACTGCATATTCCTCAGAAAATATAAACAAGTGCCAGACTAGGTTCCTTTTAGGAGGTTTTTTTTTGTTTTGTTTTTTTGTTTGTTTGTTTTTTTTTTTGGTGCAAGAGGCTTTAAGTGATGTTGGCATGTTTTGTAAAACTTGTGTGTATCTTTTTATGATAATAATAAAGGAAAACTAATATTTATGAGCAATATGTGCCGAGCACAGAGCTTGTGGGCTTTATGTACTTGATTCCATTTTTTTTTACTGTAATTCTTGATATATTATAGCTGAGAATAATCCATTTTGTGAAATCAAACTGATAGAGAAATAATAAGCCAAGTTTCATAGATTTGTAAGTCATTTAAAGTAGTTTTGCTATTTAATTTTATGATTGTTTTCATTAAAATTTTTCATACCAACTTTGTGATAAAGAATATTTATTATTATTTAAAACACCCAGGAGCTTCTGATTTTAGGCTAGACATGAGTATTGATGGGTAAAACCCTAGTGATGCTGCAGAACACAGAACCACTACGCGTGGTGGATGTACACTTTCAGCATCACTCCAGAGGAAGAGGACACATCGTAAGCCAGCAAAGAGTACACTCACAGAAAGTGAGTGAGAGAGAGCTCAAAGGTCAAAGCACTGTCTGCCCTTCCAGAGGACTCAGGTTCGATTCCTGGCACACACCTGAACATTCTCCAGCCCCTCCCCCCAGCATCAGGATACGTACAGCTGGTGTACAGACAAAACACGTGCACACATAAAACAAAAATAAACTCTTATTAAGCAACAACAGTAGTATAGAGAGTAAGAGAAAGGTGGAAATGCATTAGTTTGTTTAGGTGAGAAAGTCCCTGAGAGAGAGGGATATTTGAGCTGTGATCTGAAGGACCCACATCGGAAGACTGGGGGAAAACTATGAAAAGAGAAAGCAGGAAGTATACTAAAGTCATTAAATTTGGGACTTACTGTGTTTAGCATGGCTGAAGGTCAGAAAGAAGGGCTGAGAAATGAGAATTTAAATTAAATTTAATTTGAGAAGGGGCAAAGTCTTAGGTCAGTCGTGCTGGGTGAGAGACTAAGCTAAGGATTGGGGTTGGAGTGGACAGCACTGAACAGTTTTAAGCAAGGAAGAGAACTTTGTTTTGGTTTTTGCAGTTTCTGGCTGCATGGAGAACGAAAACTGCAGGGGGTGGTTTAGGGGTGGGGCTTGGGGGGACAGAGAAGAGACAGCAAGCAGTCCAGGCTGCAAGCACGGGGATTACTCCAGCGACTGGCATGGAGATGCTGAAGAAGTTTCTGTCTGAGAAGAATGGAGAAATGTAAGGAGGAAGTGAGACCCTTCCTCAAGGTCAAGGTGAAGTCACCTTTTGTTTAATTCTCGCAGAATTTGGTCCATTTGATTATGGTGTTAGATAACAAAATGAGGACTGAGAAAGTTAACCAATAGTCACCAGGAATTACAGAGGGAAACTTCATCTTATTCTCCTACTTTTACCTTGTGACATCAACACAATGAAAAAAGTTAAGTGTTCTGTTTAACTTCGTGGTTACAGTGGAAGTTTTGAGATTTAGTGCAGTGTAGACGTGTCCATCCCCAGCACTTAGTGTTTGCATTTCCCCTGCTTCTACTCTTCTCATGGACTGCAGCTTAATCTTGGGCAGGAGTCATGGATAATGAAAGAAGTTTCTTAATTCATGAATATCATGGCTATTAACATTAAGGATTTTAAACACAGGTAAGTATTCTCTGGACGTTTGTAAAATTTTAATATCAACTGTCTAGAGCGTTTTGTTCCTTTTAAGAAGTACACGTTTGACGTAGCTTCTCATCTCACCTCTGATGTTCTTTATTGATGTTCACAGAATTCTTTGTTTTTCTGAGTCCCTGGTACAGTGACTAGCCCTCCTCACCCCAGCTGTGTGCATGATTGGTTTGGGCTTCCTCTACCTAAGCAGACAACAAACGAGTGATGAGCCAAGTAAGATACAGTAGGAAAAAAACCCCTTTTAAGAGAGAAGCTCAATGCCGAAAGTGACTTTCTCAGCTTCAGGACTTTTATAGTCACAATTATTATTATTTTAAAAATAAACCTCTAAAATACTCCAGTGTCCAGGGCATAGTGGTAAATGAGAATTCCACCATCACTCAAGAAGCCGAGAAAGAACAGTTATGAGGTCTAGACCAGGCTGGGCTACAAGATGGTGTCTCAAAACACTAGAGGTGCAGCGGGAACCAATGTCTCCGTGGCTTGATAAGGGTAGTGCTGTTAGTCTTCCTGTTTTGGGAATGGAAAGTAAGGCATAAGTAAGTCATGGATAAGCTCTGGAGCCCACGTTGGCACAAGAGCTCTCTTCTGTCCTGTGGAAGTTGCCCACTGCTCAGTAGCAGTCACAGAACCACCTAACCCTGGGCTTTGGGTCCTTGTCACTAACAGGTTTCATAGACTGAGAAGCAGAGCAGTGGCTACTGCCTCCTGGAAGAGATGGACTTGAGAGAAATGGAAGGACCTGGGAAGCCCCTGTGCTCTCCAGTCACCTTTAAAAGACCCAAAATGAACAGCTATCCATCTTGAGAACCATTTTTATGCATTTTAAAATCATGGTTTTTGTGAAATGCCTGGCATAGAGTGCTTTAAGAACTTTAATGTGGCCGGCTTCTACCTTTACCACTTCTCCAGTAAACCTCAAAATAACAAAAGAGGCTCTGGAAGTGGACTTACCTCACATTCATCTTTTTCTTTTTTATTGAAGACTTTTTTCTCACATAATCTGATTATTGTATTCTGATCTTGATTTTCCTTTCTGTCTCATATTGGAAAACAAGCAGGCTTCTAAGGAATAATAAGAATAAACAGAAACTAACACCAGAGTAGGACAAAACAAGGAAAAGAGCTGAAGAAGAGGGTCAAACAGATGCGGAGAGCCACTCCCCCCCACACTTGGGAAGCACTTAAAACACTAAGCCATAAGTCATGATATATATGCAAAGGACCTGCAGGGTACAAAGGGGGGTCCTAATATGACACTGTGAAAAAGAACTTCCAAAGATGTTGAATTCATTTCCTGTTTGCCATCTACTACTGGGTCTGCAGTGGTTTGTTTCCTCAGGGAGACTTTCCTGGGAAAGCTCAAGTTTTATTTGCAAGGGGTTATCAGTTGTAGGTAGGCCTTTTGCATGCTGCCTCAGTCTCTGAGTTCATATTCTCATTGAGGCCCTTGATTTAGAGGCCCTTGTTCTGGTGTCCTCCATCCCCTCTGGCTCTTAACACTCTTTCCACCTCCTTTTCTGGTGGTCTCCTGTTCAGGGTGTCCGAGTCCTGAGGGAAGGGATTGGATGGAGGTATTCTGTTTAAGGCTGAGTGTTCCAAGCCTCTCTACATATATCTGGCTGTGGTCTCTTGTTATTTGTTCCCATCTGCTGCAGGAGGAAGCTATCATGATGATAGCAGAATATCAGTAGGAGTCATTTTATTGCTACCTTTTTTCTTTTTTATTAGAACAGTGGTGTTTGGGTATTTAGTTTTACCTTAGGTCATCAGACAATCTAGTCTCTGGTTCTTGGTCTCCCAAGCAGTGTCAGGTATGGGTTCCATCTTGTGGGTAGGCCTTCACTCAAATCAGATGTTGGTTGGTTATTCCCATTAACTTTGTACCACTGTTGTCCAAGCTTATCTTCCAGGCAGGACACCATTGTAGATCAAAGGGTTTGTAGCTGGCTTGGTATTTGTTTTATCTTTTTTTGTAGCATGTAGAGTACCTGCCTATACCAAAGACTCTAGAACATATGGGTGAAGGCTCTATGTAGGTACAAGCTTGACTTTTCCATGTTCAGCAAGTTGTATGTATTGTCTTCAGCAATAGGGCCTTACTGTCTGTCTGTGGAGAGCAACCTATATTCTTGGCAACAGCCGGGGTTGTTTGAGTGTTCCTGTGGGACCCTTTTGGCCACAAACTCAATTAGATGTAACCCAATCCCAGTACTGAAAGCCTTATTTGTTGACAAGAGATGGCCAGTTGGGTCTCTGCCTCCACCATTATTTGGAGATTGTATTTACAGCACCCTCATATATATGTTTTAGAAAACTACTATATTAGATTTCCATACTACCCCTTAAGTTGCCCTTAATTTTAGCTGTCTCTCCCTAGATTTCCCTCCCTCATCCCCTTGCCTCTTCTCTTCTCCACTTGATCCCCTGGTGCCAGCCCCCACCTCCATCCAACCATAACTATTCTATTTCCCTTTCCTAGGGAAATCTGTTCCCCCTAGTTCCTTCTCTATATCTAAATTGTGGTTCTTTTTCTCTGACTTAAAACTATTTCTCACTCAACTATCTAGATTGTGCCTTTCTGAACTTTAAATTGTTCAAGATCTTCTACAACAAAGCCACTAACAAAACATTTAAACCTAACTATACTAGCAATCTACATCTCTAAATCCTTTCTGAGAATGATGGTTGAATCATTCATCTGCTCCAGCAGCAATATTTGGAAATGACCAATCACTATTACTGTAAGTGCCAACGGCACTGACCAGTAAGGGGCTGGAAGCCCCCTTAGAGTTTTCATACAGCTCATAGATTATGAGGGAGGTGGTGGTGACTGAGAGGACAACAAGCAGAGCAAATCTCCACAACAGCATGAAGTCCACGGGACACTCTGCCTCTCAGAGTCACACCCAATGTGGCTGTACTAACCAGTGGGCTGCCTTCCATGAGTTCCAAAGCTGTTTGCTGTTCTCACAAGGTCCCTAAAAATTACTCCATTATGGAAATAGACCACATTGTCTTTATTCATTCATCTTTTGAGGGACAGCTAGGTTTATGAATGTCGCTTTTATATCCTCAGATAGAAGGTTGAGATGAGAGCTGTACCCAACCTGTGAAATTTCTGCCCTAACTCTCTAGGCCTAGTCTTGGAAGCTTCTAGCCTCCATACCATTTAATCTTCCCAGATAACTGAATCAATCTGGCTTCACTCGGCTTCTGTCTGAATTGCTTTGCTTGGTCTCATACTAACTTTGGTAATATATACTAATCTTACGGCTTCTCATTCTTTGACTTGTTCTGTCTTCACTTATATCTAGCTTGTTCTCTCTGTAACCTGTCTCTGTAAAACTGTGCTGGTAAAACACTCCCCCCACACACACACACCACATTTTTCTCTTGCTGCTCTTAAGTAGCCTCTCTTTACTGTTCTCATGAGTTGGGTGTATCCTATCTCTGACTCATTCTGTCAAATCTTTCTCTGATTTGTCACTTTGTCAGCCCCTCAATTAGATGTCACTTTCAAACATAGCTGCTTCCTACCTACAAACAAATCTCACTTTTACTGTTAGGAATTAAAGGTATGTACTAAGGGCATGTCTGTATTCCAGTCAGATCACGCTATAAGCCAGGGATTTCTGCCTTCTGCTAGATCATATACACCTAGAAGGTCTTTGGATATGATCTCTTACCAGAGCAGCCATGTTGCCGGATTAAAATTCCTCCACATAGGTTGCATCTGCTTGCTGGCTATTATGAATAAAACAAGAAGGAATATAGCTGAGCAAGTGTCTCTGTAATAGACACCCGAGTACATACCCAAGTGTCACTTTACTTTCTGCTTATTGGTTATCATCCCTGGAGGAGTAAAGAGGATGCTTGCCAAAGATGAGTGCATTTGAGCAATAAGATTGCGTCAGAAGCTCCCGAGTAGGATGAAGAGTACGAGCGTGCTAAAAGTGAAATTCTTCTGAGATTTCCCTGTGGGCCAGTTCTTAGTGTTTTTGTCTCAAGTGAGTACCATAGTGTATTAGAGGATGGTGACTCAGAAATACTGATCTGTATACTGCATTACACATCATCCCTGAGGACTTCACTGTGTGGTAGATTATGGTAGGTGTTTATTTCCCCTTTTAATTGCTTTTTGAGACAGTCTTACTATGCAGCCCTGACTGGTCTGCAGCTCTCTGTAGACCAGGTTGCCTCAGATTCACAGAGATCTGTGTGCCTCTGCCTTCAAGTGTTGGGATTAAGGGTGTGTGTCTCCACTCCTAGTATTCTTCCTTCTTTTTTTATTTTTTTTTATTTTATTTTGCTATTTGTTCTTGTACTGGCTAGTTTTGTGTGTCAACTTGGCACTAGCTGAAGTTATCACAGAGAAAGGAGTTACAGTTGAGAAAATGCCTCCATGAGATCCAGGTGTAAGGCATTTTCTCAATTAGTGATCAAGGGGGAGGGCCCCTTGTGAGAGGTACCATCTGTGGGCTGGTAGTCTTGGGTTCTATAAGAAAGCCAGCTGAGTAAGCCGAAGCAAGCCAGTAAGGAACATGCCTCCATGGCCTCTGCATCAGCTCCTGCTTCCTGCTCTGCTTGAGTTCCAGTCCTAACTTCCTTTGGTGATGAACAGCAGCATGGAAGTGTAAGCTCATTTTTTTTTAAATTTATTTTTATTTTTATTTTTATTTTTTGATACTTTATTTACATTTCCAATGGTTCCCCCTTTCTAGGTCTCCTCTTTGGAAACCACCTATCCACTCCCCCTCCCCGCCTCTATGAGGGTATTCCACCTCCCACCCACCCGCCCACCCACCTTGACATTCCCCTTTACTGGGGCCTCTAACACCCTCAGGCCCAAGGGCCTCTCCTCCCCCTGATGGCCAACAAGGCCCTCCTCTGACACATATGTGGTCCAAACCATGGGTCCCTCGATGTGTATTCTTTGGTTGTTGGTCCAGCCTCCAGGAGGACGGGGAAGGGGGTCAGGCCAGTTGACACTGTTGCTCCCTCCATGGGGCTCTGCAAACTCCCTCAGTGCCTTCAGTCCTTTCTCCCACTCCTCCATCTGGAACCTCACTCTCGGTCCAGCGGTTACTGTAAAGTGAAACTTGGGTATTCCAAACTTTTGGGCTAATATCCACTTATCAGTGAGTACATACCATGTTTGTTCTTTTGTGACTGAGTTACCTCATTCAGGATGATATTTTCAAGTTCCATCCATTTGCCTGCGAATTTCATAAAGTCATTGTTTTGAATAGCTGAGTAGTACTCCACTGTATAAATGTACCACATTTTCTGTATCCATTCCTCTGATGAGGGACATCTGGGTTGTTTCCAGCTTCTGGCTATTATAAATATGGCTGCTATGAACATAGTGGAGCGTGTGTCTTTATTACATGTTGGAGCATCTTCTGGGTATATGCCCAGGAGAGGTATAGCTGGGTCCTCAGGTAGTATTATGTCCATTTTTCTGAGGGTCCGCCAAACTGATTTCCAGAGTGGTTGTACCAGCTTGCAATCCCACCAACAATGGAGGAGTGTTCCTCTTTCTCCTCATCCTCGCCAGTGTCACCTGATGACAGTTCTTAAAGGACATTTTCACTGGACATATTGAAAATTTTGCTTTCAGCATTCTGAAGACAATTTTCTATTGCCTTCCTGCCTTTTTTAAGGTTGTGGAAGTATGTTCTCATTTCTGAATTGGCATTGTGTCTATGTAGCCTGTTCAGATGCATAGATCCACACTAAGAAGGATTCTACATTCGGTTAACTGTTGTTTCTATGTTGAAATTTTTAATTGCCTTTTAGCAAGAACCCTCTTTTTATTTTTCAATGTATGTTTTGTTTGTTTCTCATCTTTCCCTCTTAAGATAAACTCATCCACCTCTGTATAAAGTTCCAATTTGCCTGGGTTTTTGTCCTATTTAATTTTGTTTCACAGTTTTATGTCTTTGTATTATCTGACAATGTACTCTGATGATTTAATACCCTTCCCACATCATTTGCAAATATTTTCAATAGCTGAAATATGTGTGTTCATTTCATTGTTCATTTAGTTGTTCCACTAGAATGAAGTTCTCTCAAGGCATGAGCTCTGGCAACTAGCAAACTCTAAATGAATGGAACAGATCACCAAGTAGATCAGCAATGGAGTAGTGTGACACTTGTCCGTCATCATGCCGAGATGCCAACCACTTTGCTAAGTAAGCCCTGCCCCAAATTGCCTTCATCTATAGTACTAAGGGCTAATTTGACCTATAGTTATGTCATAGTCAAATGTTACTCTGTAAAAATCACCCTGTCTAGAGGTATACTTCTTTAAGTTAATTTCCCATAAGTCTCTTTAAAAAAAACAAACAAACCAACTATCAGAATCATTTGTTTTAAGATTTTGAGATATGCAGTATATAATTCTTATCTGTAGTCAGCATACCTCAAAATGGCACACCAGAAGTGTATATGTTCTTTTTGCTGTGAGATCCTTAATTTTGAGTAAGGGTTCTGTTTATTCTGTTTATTAATATAACTCAGTCAAAGAAGATGAAGGCATGGAAAATTATTTCCATGACTGACACACACATGGCGATTTTGTCAGTAATCTCCATAAATCTCTTTAATATTTGTGATTTTTTCTTTTAAATTATATGACTAGTTTGATATATGTCTGAAATGCTAGACAATAAAACTTCCAGAATTGTACCAGAAATGTTAATTTTTGTAAAATTAAGGGTATTTTAAGACACTGGACAGTGATTGCTAACTTTTGAATAATTGAGGGGCTGGAGGTGTGGTCCAGTTGTAGAGACTTACCTAGCAAAGCTTTTGCATCCACAGCTCCAGTTATGTAAGTTTGAGTATGTGACATGATTTTTCAAAAAGAATAATTCCACAGTGATCATTAAAAAAATCACTGTGAGCATGCTTTATAATTAACTTGGAATTAAGACATGTTTGATTTCTTACAGTCTTAAAGCTAATTGCAAAGTCCTAGACGCTCATCCTCATTTCTTATACTGTGCCCCCAAGCAGCAAAAAGTACCTCAACTACTGGGTCTGATACTCTTGGCAGCTGGAGCTGTTAAGAGGGAGAATTCAGAGCGTTTACCTTATCAGCTTTAGGAACCCAGCATAGAAGAGCAAGGAACACCATGAAGAATCTACTCAGCTATTTCAGGTTCATAGTTCCCACAACACCTCCACCAGGGGGCAGAACTCGGAAAAGAAAGAAACTCATCTGCGACTTCAAGAGGTGTGTACATACACCCACTGTTCCATTCACAGACTGCTTAACTTTGGCCCTCAGGGTGGAGTTGGCAGACATGTCTGCTGGTCTCTGGGTTCTCAGATGGGGACCCTGTGGGTGGTGGTGTGTGCTGAGGCAGTGTCTCAGTAAGAACTCAAGTCACAAAATGCCACCATCTCTGGGGATGTCAGGTCACTGGGGACCACATGACCTTAACCTGGTTACTCCAGCTGCCTCTCAGCTCTGAGTTAAAGAGGGTATGTGTAAAGTGCTTAGTACAGAGCCAGCCATGCTGGAACACTCGAGGTTTGTGAATTATGAAACGCTTGTTAGAAATTGCATTCCTCACTGATGCTGGAATAACTTGAGGTCAAGTGTCCCACGTCTTTAACTACACATAGACGGCGTTTCCCACACTGCACGTCTTTTCTGAAGCCAATACCCATTACCATTCCCTTCCAGTTGTACAAATGTGTCTTTGTCCACGTAATGACAAGGTCCACGCAAGGGGCAGGTCATATTGTCTGCTTACTCTGTGTGGCCTTCTCTAATGGAGATGGGCTACATTATAACCTTGAATAGTTATTGAAATTTTGAAGATTTTGATTAAAAATGCATTTAAAAATCATGTCAAAAAACTTAAATCTATGTTATCCTTGTTTTGTTTTTCCTTTTTTCTTTCTTTCTTTTTTTTTATAGTATAGAAATAGAGTTTATTTAGGGCATGGGGAGGGGAATTAAGAGGGTAGTAGAGGCAGAGAAAGGCAGAGAGAGGGAGAAAGTAGAGAAGTAGAGAAGTGGAGGCTGGCCATGACCACATGGAGAGAGGGGGGAAGGGAATGGGGAGAGGTAAGAGAAGTAGAAGAGAGGCAAGAGAAGGAGATAAGAGCCCATTTTTCTTTTTTCGATAAATATTTATGAGTTGTCTTGTCCTTCAGTGCAGCCTTTGCTTTGGAATGTCTACACTGCCTTGCTTGCTGCCATAGGAATGTGGCTGGCTCCCAGTCTGACAGGCGTGGATTTGCTGGCCCCTGATTTCACCCAGTGGATGCTCTTGTCAGACACGTCAGGCTGGCGTGCTCCTGGCCCATGGAGCTTGGGCAGCAATGCAGTCTTGCAAGAGCAGTTTTCCCCTAAACCTGTAGCAGAAGGCAGATGTGCAGTTTGTGTAATGCGATTAATGCCTGCCTTCGAAACCTTCCATCTTTTCCAGCACAACAAACTTGACACTGGATTGCCAATGCTTGAAGTCAGTCATTTTGACACCTGCCTGGCTAGATTCCTGTTTATTTTGGGGGTGGGGGAGGGGGTAGGGTGTTCTAGATGTGATGATGAGAGTTCGGAGGAGAGCGGCCCTTGACACTGCTCAACAAAGTTCTGGCCCTTCCTGCTCCTGTCCCATAGTTTAAGGGTTTATTTGCTTTTTTCCTGGTGCGGAGGATGGGGGCAGTAGACTCTTGGCTCTCCGTCTGCCATAGAAAAATAACTTTTTTGAAGGCAGGGGTGGGTATGGAGGAACTGTCTCATTAAGGGTTATGGGTAGGACCCAGAGACGCGAGTGAAGGGAGGGAGTGGTCTGCGGGTGGGGTCTGCCCAGCAGACAAAATATGGGGCTCCCTTCCCCTGAGTACAACTTCACTCCGAGTGAGGAGAAAGACACCCGTAGTGCCTCTCCTAGAGATCCATAGAGCAGAGAAAAGCGACCGAGATAAAAGTGGACAGAGGAGAAAGATATGTTCACGAAACGGCCCCCCGCCCTTGCGCCCGAGGAGCACAGTCGCCGAGCTGACGCCCCAAAGAGGGTAAGACCCACCCTCCTCACTCCTCCAGCACACAGGTCGCGTGGCCTGAGTCCTGGTAACTTCAGAGTCAACCTTTTTATCTCTGTCCCTTCCTCCCTCCATCGGGTGCCACCTCCTTCCTGTCCGTAGGTCAGTGAGCACAGACGTCTCAGTGGCTCGCTCTAGTCCCCAAGCGGACAGTTCACTCCTGTGGCTTGGCGTCGGAGTCGCTGACAGTCATGGGCAGGGTTTCCTTCAGTGTTCGGGTCGGCTCGGTGCAGAGACCCCGCTGCTCCTGTCCTGGGCGATGCTACCTCTCCTGCAGAGTCCCTTCAACCACCACCCTCCATGCACTGAATGGGCTTGGCTGCGTGAGGGTTCCGGGGGAGACTGCAGCTGGAACCGTCGGACCCGGCCCCTCGGGGACGGATGACTTCCTCTCTGGGTCCAAGTTCCAGGCTCCTGGCGGCTGGAAGGATTGCTTTGGAGCCCCGCCTGCTCCAGAAGTAAGCCTGAATCCCTACTGCGCGCGGCCCTGCTACTTGCGCTGTAACTAGGTACTATTTGTAGTAGCGTCCCCCATTGGGAATCAGTCAGTGCCTGAGATGGTCCTATGCATTGGCACCGCACAACTAAGAGCTGGGAATACCCGAGTCCCCTGCTCGCGAACTTACTCTGGGACAGGGACCGGTCCAGGCGCACTGAGCACCGTCCGGGGTTTGCGGTGCAGGTTTTGAGCTGCTAGGGTTTGGGACGCCCCTCCCCCCCCGCAGTTCTGGGAAGGGTTAGCCTTGCTGCCACGAAAAGGAAGTGCACTGCAGAGGGTCCCCCTGACCTGAGCCTCAGGAAACCCAGTCTAGGTTGCAGTCATTCTTGTCTGCTACATCGATAGGGTCTTGGAATCTGCTGGTTACGGCCAGAATCCCAGCTGCGCACAGTCCGGACATGACCAGTCAGTGCCAGCAGGGAGAGAGGGTAGTTGGGAAGGCGTCCCGAGGCGGTGTCCTGCCAGGTTCTGCTAGAACTCAGTGCTGATGGAGCTCTAGAAGCGGGAGAATGATAGTGGGCGCGTTTTGCGCAGCTTCCCATTTTGGAGACCGAGGTGGGGACTCAGTTTCCAGATTCCCAGGAAAGTAGTCCCATCAGTCCCTTCCCACTGAAACTTCTCAGAAGGCGCTGTGAAGGCTTACAGAGCAAGGCTCCAAGGGTCTCCAAATCCATGTCCGTGCTTTATACTTATTCCATTTTTAAGATAGGAAGGAATCTACTGATGGACACGAAAGTCCACAAGAGAACACCAGAGTGCCACCAGAAAGGGAGCCAAGCTAGGACTCACTGCTACTTGTTGTTCAAGGGCGCATTTTGGCAGAGTTTTGAAGTTAGAAATGCTGCAAACATTAACGTTGGCAAATCTCCCAAGTAAACAACAACAACTAGGCTTTTGGAGGGGTGTCAGTCACAATACCACCTACATTCATCAGTCTCCCGATACCCACTAGTCTTGTATGAGATGGCACTCAAAATCAATTTCTATAACCAGGGTCGTGGGGTTGGTGTCCTCGTAGGTGCTCAGCAGAGCAGTTAGGACCTGCAGCCTCCTCCTGACGACAAGGAGAGTTTTTACTGTATGAAGTATCTTTAGGGTGAGTGGAACTTGGAGTAACCTCATCCTCAGGAAGCTGTGAATCTTTTGTAGGGGATGGTGGGGGTGGGGGCATCCAAGAATGTTCCATGTGGGATAGGGTTACAATACAAATAAAAACCTAAGTTGTCCTTCCAGTGAGGTAAGGAGACAGAAGAAATGCTTTATTAATCTCTCCATGTAGATTTCTAAGAATGAGGATTTTGTTGTTGTTGTTGAAGATACAGAATTGATTTCACCATAAACTTTCCCCTTAATGTTGCAGAAATCTCGGTGATAGCTGAGTGGACATATTGAAAAGGCAAAAGACGGCTGTGAGGGAGGTACTGCTAACTTCAGGGTTGAACAGGGAAAGGTCAGGGCAGGGACAAGAGGTGCACACAAGGCACTTAGGCTCAGGGTGCTCTGGGTGATGATCATCTCTGTTTAGGGTCTAACGCTCCAGGGAAATCAAGGCATGGCCTTAGTTTCCATGGAGCGGTGCTTGCTCTTGTGTAGGTGGTGAGTCTTACCCTGGGCTGGTCTCCCTGTAAAGCTCTCTGATTCTGGAAGGTTTCTGTATAGCCACTGGGAACTTTGAGGCACCACTCTGGTGAATATGGAACAGGGAATCATGTGAGCTGGTGGAAGACAGGGTCACCTTGCCTGTACAGAACTGGCTCATGCTTGAAGGGGAGTAAGAGACACGGGTTTATTTAGAGTTGATCCCACCACCACCTGTGTGACCATCTCCAGATAGACATTCTTTAAATAGTTGCACATTTGTGTGTAGAGCTGAGCAGGAAGCAGACCCAAGGTCTAAGGCGAAAAGAGAGGCAAAGTGAAGGTAAAAGGTTAGGGGTGTGTGTGTGGGGTTTTGTGGGGTGTCTGTTAGGTATCCTCGGGCATCAGTGGGGCAAGGCAGCTGAGCCTTTAAAGTTGCCTTCATTTTACAGCTTCCACACGGAAATGATACTGTTACTGCGACTTCCACACGGAAATGATACTGTTACTGCAACTTCCACACGGAAATGATACTCTGTTACTTCCATCTCTCTTCTCTTTATCCCAGTGTCCTTCAACACAAAGATCTGTCACAGGGGCTCCTTGGGGACTAGGAAGTGCTGTAACACCAACTGTTTGCTGAAAACATCCAAGACAGGCTGTGATTATCTACCCTGCCACCACCACCACCACATCCATGCCCCTTTTGTGCCATCTATTTTACCCAGGCAAATGGGAAACCATACTGCCTGGCTTAAGGGGAATGAACAAAGTTCTAGGTCCCCACTGAGAGGTCAGGTAAACTCGGACTTCCTTTGCTTGTTCCTCTAAGTCTTTCTTTGTCTGTCTATCTGTCTCTTTCCCTCTCCCTTCCCCTCCCCCTCCAGTACAAATACAGGAACTATTGAATGAAAAAGTGCCACAGAGAAGTATTGCTTATGAGGGAGAGCACGGGTTTGGTGTCAGATCTCCAGCTCTAGTATTTTTTTAAATTATTCATCTGTTTTTATTTTATTCATCTGTTCCAAGTTTTAATAAATCTATTGTTACTGTGGATGTACGCACGGTGCTGTGAGGTCAAGCATGCCACAGCATGTGTGTGGAGGGGGGGGCGAGGACAACTCTGTGGAGTTGGTTTTCTCCTTCTGCCTTTATGTGGATTCCAGGGATTGAACTCAGGTCGACAGCGTTGCCCGGCAATTGCCTTTCTTGCTGAGCCCTCTCGCTGGCCCCTCCAGCTCTAGTTGTTAAAAGCAGCCAGATTGTGGCCATGGCAAGTCGTCTTGCCAAGTCTGTTTCCTCCATCAGAAAGAGGAGTTGGTATTGTTTCCACCTTCAAGGGCACCATGTGATGAAAGAAATATTTATTACAATTATTCCTGGCTTAGGAATAGACTCTATTTCCAAGGTGGGCTCTTTTATCATCAAATAGCTCCTTACTCGAGGTACTGGTATTTATAGGAATCAAGGCACTAGGATATTGTGTTTGATATTTGGCACAAAATTCATTTGAGTGCTTAGTCGTATAGGTTAAAAATGGCTACTCCACCTCACTCTTTTGGATCCTTCCAGAACATATCATCATTGGACAAACTGCATTTTACTTCTGTTTTCTCTCTCCTCCAGTACTAGAATGTCAGCTTTCAAAGGCAGAGATGTTTCAGAGTCTTTGCTCACTGGTATATGAATGCCTGGTATACAATGGATACCTAATAGTTACTTGTGAGTGGCTGGGATCAATTTGGACCTAGTGAAAAAGGAAAGGTGTAATGTTAGTTTCCGATGGCTGCTATGATAAAGTGGAAACAGCAGAAAAGCACGCACGCACAGTTTTAGGGGGTCACACATCTGAAATCAAGGTGTCCGTAGGGTTTTGACCCCTTTGAAGTGTTTATGGGAGAATCCTCCCCTTAGTCTTCCTAGCTTCTCCTGAGTATTCCTCTGAGTTCCTTGGCTGAGAGATGTGACAATCTGATCTCTGCCTAGATTGTCACATGCCCTTTTCTACATATCTGTCCCATTGTTTTCAGGACTGGCACATTGGACTGGCAACTTACCTGGATGCCATGTGATTGTATCTTTAATGTGCCTGCATTTCTTCCTAAAAGTTTGTTCTCATTCTGCTAAGGCAAATATACTTTAGTGTAAGTAATGTACATCAGGGTGATAATTCTTGCAGACAAGTGGTCACTATGCGGTAGGAAGATGATGCTTTGCTAATAAGAGCTTGCTACCTGAGTGGAGCTCTGAGTGGGCACTGAGTTGAGGGGGCCATTTCTCCTGTGGTTACCACCCTGATTTTCCCTAGCCTTTATGAAAAGAAGACCATGATGCCTTGGGGCACAGGCTGCTCTGTCTCACTCCTAGCACTTGCTGAGCTCTGCTTAAGGGTATCTGATACCTGCAAATTTTGTCTTTCTCTCATCCTGCAGGAAGTTGTCCCATCAGCTCTCCTATGGGACATTTCTTTATGTCCAGTCCCTCAGAGCACGCATGGCCGTTCCTGATTAGGCTGGCAGAAGGTATAGAGAGGTCTTGTGGGAGACCCTCGGCACCATTCACCAGAGGTGCTGATGCTGGAAAAAGCTCAATATGATACGCATGGAGAAGGCGTATTACTGAGCCACCAGGCTGACTAGGAAGGGGACACTGAAAATAAAGGAGTGGGCTGTAAGGGCCATTTTGGTGGCACTCATGTACTTGCTTAGCTCAGGGTCCTTTAGGTCAGTGACATTTGAAGAGTTCCAGGAGCTGAGGGGAGTTCTGAAGTATCTGCCACTGGACACCACATATCTCTCTGAAGCCACTGAGGTTTCAGTTCATTACAGTGCCCCTGCAGGCGATTAGAGAAGATAACATCAGGAGACTTCTGTTTTTACCTTTGATTTTTCTGAAACAGGCTCTCATGTAGCCCAGGCTGGACTCAAACTCCACATGTATCGCTGAGTCTGGCCTTGAGTTTATGATCCTCATGCCCTACCTCCTAAGTGCTGGCATTACAGGCACGTAGCACGAGGTCCACTCTGACAATACTTGGATCTCATTCTTGGGGACTCCATGACCTCCTAAAGGGTGAAAGATAGATTTGTGGATGGTTTGGTGTGACTTTCTCTAACTAGGACAACACAGCTATCCTAAGGACAGGGTCAGAAGCCAAGTGTGAGATTTTTGAAGGATTCTTGGTTACAGTTTGGCATGAAGAGGAACAGATTCTCCCATCCAGTTGATAAGAGCTTAGGTGTCCAGCATGGAACTTAGACACTTGGGCATCTATTGGTAAAGAAAATGAAGTTTCGTGCACTTGGGAAGCTCACATTCTAACTAAGCAATCAATCTTGCAACAGGAATGCAGGGAAGAGAGGCTTGGCTGAAGATCCTGTGTCAGCCTGTCTGACCTTTACCCAGTGACCTGAGTGAGCCCAGTGACAGAGAACACTCTGCTCTAGACTTTATGACCCAGTGCCTTTTGTGCACTGGTCTTAGGTTTGGTGTTAAGGATCTGTGCTTTGTTGTTCTCTTAGCTGGACCTGATGAGCTAACTAGGTACTCCACTGAGGAGTCTGTACCACCCCGGGGGAAGCTGAGCATGCAGACCCTAATGAGGGAAATGATCCTGCTCTCCTTTGCAGAGGACTTTCAAGGCGTATCTCAATGATACCTGATGGTCACCTTTGTCCGTTTCAGAGTCTCATCCTGCAGGCAGGCAGTATGCTTTACCTCTGGAGTGTGTCGTGGTAAACCTGACATTGGTTTACTTAACATTTTTCTTATCTTTGGGACAATTTTGTCCAAGTCAAGTGAGATCAGAAATGGGAGTTCAGCACGAAATGGATGCAGGACTCAGTTAACCTCTCTTCACCCTGGTTTCCTCATGTGTGAACTGGGCCCTGTTTTCTGTGTCAGAGAGCTGCATTGTTAATGTGGTGGCAGGGAAATGAGCAGGGCACATTTGCCATTTACTGTCTTCTCCCCTGCCTTTGCCTTCATGACAGTTGATGAGCCAGCAGGCACTCTCCTCCTGACACCAGATTTGTGGACTTTTTATAATGCCACTTCTCCGACTCCCTGACACCAACTCAGTGCCGACAATTCAACTCAATTCTGACAGTTTACCTGGAGTTAAAGGGCTT
Organism: Uromys caudimaculatus; assembly: GCA_028551405.1. NCBI lineage: Eukaryota > Metazoa > Chordata > Mammalia > Rodentia > Muridae > Uromys > Uromys caudimaculatus. The sequence continues at coordinate 59,117,202 of CM052712.1, read as the reverse complement.
GTCCCTTAAGCTGCCTTCACATGGTGATAGCAGGTCCCCAGCTGCCTGACTTCTGAGTGATGAGCTATAAGCCAGGGAGACCCCACACTCACTCCTCAGGTGCAAGAAGTTGGTAGAATGACTCCCAGAGTTCAGAGAGACATTTTTCTTAAAAGTTAACTGATTTATGATGAAGGGCATGAAGGAAGAGCCAGGAGAAGGATGCAGCAGGGTTCGGGTGTACTCCCTATGACGTGGATGTATTAACTAAACAACTCTGACACTCCAGCGTCCAGGAGCTCTTAAGGAGGCTTAATTAAACAGGCACCATTGATTGTTAATTGAATTCCCAGCACCCCTTTGGGGAAGGGGACTGGAAGCCGCCAGCTTCTAATCAAGGTCTGGTCTTTCTGGCAACCGACCCCATCCTGAAGCTATTTCGGGGCCCATCCGGAATCCAGAATCACCTCATTAGAACAAGAGTGACCTTATCCCTGCTGTCCCTCAGGAAATTCCAAGGGCAGATTCAGGAACCTTGTGGAAAGGGGATGTGGAGGGTGTCGCGGGAGGGCTGCCTGGCCAAGAGGCACCCGTGCAGGCGGACTCTTCAGGTTGGTTTTCCTCTAGCGAGTGTTTTTCTAGTGCTTACTATCCTGAGCCTCAGTCAAGGACAAAACTGCCTGTTCAGCACCCGGAGAAGCCCAATCAGAGAAAACCTGGCAGGCAGTTTCGATCATCACAGTCCGCGTTTCTCCGAGGGTGCCTGCTTTGGCTAGGGGTCAGAACTGAAACTATGCACGGGTGTTGGGAGGAAGGGAGAGGGAGCAATTACAGAAACAGAGTCTTTCACCACATGGTGAAAGTCATTCACCAGAATGACTTTGGGAGACACGTGTGCTCGAGGGTATCGCCCCCCTCCCCCTCCCCGAGGAAGAACTTGATACAGAGAAAATACTCCTTCTTAAATAGCTATGAATTTGAATTTGTGAACTAGGAGAGAACAAACAAAACGTCCTCAGAATAGCAAAGGAGCCAAATTATCAGGTCACGAAAGAGAATGCTGAGGTCTCTGAAATTTAGAAAGGTTGGGTATAAAAGAATTCCTTATGAAGAAGCAGCTTAGTTATCCCGAGCCATGACATCTACCCTACCAGGCAGCCCTGGGTGCTTAAGTCTCCCTCTGTCATAGGCAGCTGACTGGGGTCCCTCTGAAAACCTTTCCCTGAGAGAGGATACTTCTCTCACAGACTGTGGAGAAGACTTGGGAACAAGGGCTTCTTGAGAGTGGCTGGGTAGATGTAACATTTTCCTTGTGGTTATTGTTTCCAGCTGGTACACTTAGCTGCATGTGTCCTAAAATGATATCTCTCTTGATATGAAATATGGGTGTTGGAGAATCAGCTGTCCTTGAGGAGAAGATTAAAGGAAGAAAGTCTGCTTTTCAAAGTCAAGTCTCTCCCACGATCAAGACACAGGCAAAAGCAGTTGGAAGTTTATGTGGGCTCCATCCAATGGAAACACAGTAGTGGCAGATACGGCCTATTGTTGAGTTTACCTGAATCCGATGAACCAAATTTTAGTGTATGTGTGTGTGTATGTGTGTATGTATGTGTATGTATGTATATGTGTGTATGTATGTGTGTGTATGTATGTGTGTATGTGTGCATGTGTGTATATGTGTGTATGTGTGTGTATGTATATATATGTGTGTATGTGTGTGTGTATATGTGTGTATGTATGTGTATGTGTATATGTGTGTGTATGTATGTATATGTGTATGTGTGTATGTATGTATATGTGTATGTATGTATGTGTGTATATGTGTGTATGTATGTGTATGTATGTATATGTGTGTATGTATGTATGTGTGTATATGTGTGTGTATGTGTGTGTATGTGTGTATGTGTGTGTATGTGTGTGTATGTGTGTATGTGTGTGTATGTATGTATGTGTGTCTATGTATGGATATGTGTGTGTGTGTGCATGTGTGTGTATGCATTTGTGCACATGTATACATGAGGCAGCCACAAGTCAATTTCAGCTTCCTTCTTTAATTGCTTTGGGTATGGACTCTCCTTTCTCCACTCCAATGCTAGGATTACACACCATGACCCTAGCTTTTACAAGGTCCTGGGAGTCAAACCCAGGTCCTTATTTTGTGTGGTGGGTACTTTACTGACAACCATTTCCCTAGTTTCTAAAAAAGTATTTTTAAGACTAAAGCCTACTTATTAAAAACAGTACTTCCATAAGGCTCAGTAAGTTTAGAGTGTCAGTCTATGAACATTACTGATGCTGTCAACATAAAGAGCTGGAGGACTATCATCCGGAGGGCCTCATCTCCCTAGCAGGCCATCATCTGGAAGGCCTCGTCTCCCTGGGGCTGTTGGACCCTCTGTCAGTTTCTAGTTCAGTGTATCTAGTACAAGGCTCAAAACCCATAGTCCATCAAGTCCTGGGTGCCACTGATGAATACCTAGCCTTCAGCAGGAGCTTGGGGTGTGGAGAGAGACACATTTGCTGGGAAGACCCACAATGGCCTTTCTGCTCAGAGACACAATCTTCCCATCAGTGAGCTCAACTGTCACTAGGGAATTTAGGGGTACACCACTGGTCCTGAAGCTGTCTTCCGTTTTATGTATCCCACTCTGAGGTCTAAAGATGAAAACTCTGAGCTAAAAATACCTCTTTTGCCACCGACCAGTTGAGTTCTCAGATTTCCCAGCTGGAGTGACATGGGGCTATCCCAGTGGAAAGTCTATCAGCAGAAAATACCAGGTTAAAAATAATGCTGGGGAGACCCCGGCTTTCATAGCCAGCTGCCCACTTGGGATAATCAGTGCCAGGGATAGGGTAGAGGAAGGGAGGGGCTGACCAAGGCCACGGGGCAGAAGGATGCTCACTGCATTCATTTTCTCTGCCTAGTAGGAAAAGTCCCCTCGTTCCCTTGCCCTGGCTTCTGCGGTCACATCCTAGTTCTGATGAGTATGACCCTGGTAACTCTTATCCTGCCTTCTGTGTAACTCTGAAACTGAGCCTCCCAATCTGTTTAAAACAAAAAGAAATGGATCAGATACTACCCCAAGCTCCCAGGGAAGAAATGGCCTCTTTCAGGGCTGGTAGCACAATGAAGGGGTAGAGATCCTGCTTAGTGTGTAGAAGGTCTAGTTCAGTCCTACACTGAAAAAACAAAACAAAAACAAAACAAAACAAAACAAAAAACCAAAAGAAAACCAAAAAACAGGAAAAGGAAGACCTCTCCTGGGGAAGTTATCTCCTCCCAGCGAAGAAAATGAAACATATGGGCTATTAAAAATATTGTTAATTAATACGAAAAATGCAAACAAACATGTATCCGTCTGTAGATGGATAGATGGCCTGATTGCTTGTTTTTTTGAGATAGGCTATCTCGAAGCAGCCCAGGCTGGCCCCGAACTCCATACCCACCGGCCCACCGGCCTCAGCCTCCAAAGTGCTGGAATGTAAGGATATGCCTCTCCCCTGGCTTATCTCAGTTTTATTGAGAGAGAGAGAGAGAGAGAGAGAGAGAGAGAGAGAGAGAGAGAGAGCGCTTTCCCTACGAAAGTGTGAGGTTCTTTCACTTACATTTCTAAAGCACACAAAGAAGCACCAATAGTATGTCCAAATAGCACCCTCCCTCCCTTATTTTGACACTTTTGGAATCCTTCGACATCCTGTTTTGTCCTGTCCTGTCCTGTCCTGTCCTGGATGGCAATCATCCCCTTGTCCAGCATGCTCATACAGAATAAACTTCTTGTGTAGTCCTCAGTAGCTTTCCTTAGTGATCGGCTGTCTTGGCTCTGTTGCGCTTGTATTTGTACACCCTTACATTCCTTAATAATGGCCCCAAAGAGCACAATAGTATTGTCAGCAATCCCTATGTGCCAAAGCCAAGTGAGCATGTGCATCTTTTCAGTGGAACAGTCAATGGTATTTTGTTTGTTTATTTGTTTGTTTTTGCTTTTGTTTTTTTTTTTTTTTTTTTTTCAGACAGGGTTTCACTGTGTAGCCCTTGCTGTCCTGGAATTCACACTGTAGACCAGGCTGGCCTTGTTGGAGTAGGTGTGGTCTTGTTGGAGGAGGTGTGTCACTGGGGGAGGGCTTTGATGTCTCAGAAACTCAAGACCAGGCTCAGAGGTTGACTGTCTCTCCTGCTGCCTATGGAATAAGATATAGAACTCTCGGTTACCTGTCCAGCACCATGCCTGCGTGTGTACTACTAGGCTTCCTGCCGTGATGATAATGGATTAACCTCTGATCCGTAAGCCAACCCCAGTGAAATGTTTTCCTTTATACGCATTGCTATGGTCATGCTGTCCCTTCACAGCAATAGAAATCCTAACTAAGACACACAGCTAAGGAAACTGCCTGAGGTGTCAATCTTTTCCCTTTGGTTTTTCTTCCTTCTCTGACCTCATCCTGACTCTCAGCCTAGTACCTGCAGGGGAGAAGTCTCTCATCAGGGTCACTACGGAGCAAGGGGCACAAGGAGGCAGAGGGAAGTAGAAACTTCTTATTTTTACATTTTAAGAATACAAGTTTATTTACTTAGTCCCTGAATTGTGCCAGCATCGTATAGGCATGGCTCACAGTGATGCTTTGGAGATAGGGAATATGTGGACAACGATACAGGAAACAAGAAGAGTAGGAAGATACAAAGAGAGTTTTGAAGCACGACTTGAAGCCATTGTCTGCCTCTTTGACCCTCTCCTGAGATGCACATCCACTCCCTGAAGAATTAACGAGCGCTGACCATCTGCTGTGGTCCTGGTTCCAGCAGCATAAACCTTAGACATTACACACACACACACACACACACACACACACACACACACACACACACACACACACACACACTCCCACTAACTCAAAGCACTTCAGAAACATGGTTGTAAATTAGTTATTTCTATTCTTGTTAGCTTCCAAATGAACGAGACTCAGACTGTGATTTATTTATTTGGCCTTTGCACAATTACTGGGGAATTACTTCTAATCTAGTTTTTCAATGCTAGACTGTCTAATTTCCCAGCTGTGCTCCCTAAATACTTGCTGTTTGAGTCTTCCCAGGTTATTTCTGCTCCATCGGTCTGCTGGGGGGGGGGGGTTCACTCATGTGGTCTTGATCTAATGTAGACTTCCTGTTCTCTCTGTCATCCCCCCTTTCCTCTTTCTTCCTTTTTCTCCTCTCTCCTTCTCTCCTTGTGACTCCCAGCCCAGCAACTGAAACTCAGCCTCTTTCAATTCTCCCCAGTAGCTGGCTGTAGCCATTTTTATTTAACCACTAGCCTTTAAATTGGGGAGCAAAGTTTATATGGCATCACTTGGTGTGTATGAGGAGCCGCTCATCCAGGGCCACCGGATCTTGGCAGCTGGTATTTAGCATTTGAGCACATAGCAGCCCCAGACCAACCCCCACACATGGCAGATGTGGTTCTTGTAGTTCTATTTCTTTTTTGTGTATTTTAAAAAGAGGAATAAAAAGGTATAGCATTGCATTTTAAGGATTTGAATACTTTCACAGTGTTTTCCTGTTCCTCACCCATTGCTAAACAACTTAGTTTTGGATTTGTTTGGTGAACAGAGCAACATGAAATATAAAATACAAGAGCATAGAGGTTGAAGACCATGCCCCACGGAGCATGACTACCATGGTAGGATGGTAACTCCAAGGAATAAACATTATGTGGATAGGAGGTGTTGGTTAGTCTAAGGTGATCCATGTCTGAGTAGGATTAGGGAAGCGTGCATGTGTGGACATCCAGCAGCATGCCGGGACATGGAGAGGTTTAACATGGCATCCATCTGGATGATAGGGAGGAACAAGACAGATTAGGTACAGGGGGGATTATTTGCCAAATAATCTAACAGGAGAACAATCCAGATCTCACACTCTTGGAGAAAAAAATTTTAAAATATAGAAGCACAACACTAGGTAGGCCTAGACACAGGATTAGAAATGGAGAAATGAGGGTAGTGTGAAAAGAAATACATAACTAAACTTATATTTTAATTGTATCAGCGGCTTTGTGTAGACACACCTAATATGCTCAGGAGAGGAAGGAGGAAAGATATATAATCTTCAAAGGCTTGACTCTATCTAGGACCCACCTTTTAGGGTTTCAATCCCTGGCAAAATAGCACCTTGAACTTTGGACTAAGTTTTCAGTACAGGAGTCTGGAGGTGGGACAAGCATTTCATATACAAGCCATATATACATACGTAATATGTGTATGTATAAAGGACATGTATAACATGAATACATGTGTAGTATGCACACACTTGTATAGCATATGTATGTGTGGAGGGCATACACTATATAAAACCTTCAACTCTCATTCTATGTACTGAGAGAGAATGGCAACCAGGACATTCCAAGACAAAAGAGAATGGCCTGTCAATTCAATGGGATGTTTCTAAAACATGAATTTGTTCAAGTTCCATGAAGAAAGAAGAGACTGAGGCAAAAAGAAGATTCTAAAACCTTTGCTTGAAAAACACAGGGATACTTCCAGAATGGTGTGAGCATGTCTGGGGGACATGGACGTAAGCCCGAATGGGCTCCCAGTGGCCAAACAGATGGCAGGTTGAACGTGGAAAGGAATAATGATATTAACATACCACAAGCCATTGCATAAGATAGATTTCCTGAACGAGTGTGTGTGTGTGTGTGTGTGTGTGTGTGTGTGTGTGTAGGGATTGTTTGTTTTGAGACAGTGTCTCACGTACCCCATAAGCTACTATATAAGCAAGGGTGATCTTGAACCTCTAATCTTCTTACTACCATCAGTCACATTCTGGGGTTCCATGTGTGCGTCATCATGCTGGGCCTCTTTAATGCCGGGTATTGAATCTAAGCTTTGTGCATGCTAGGCAAGCATTCTGTCCATTAAGCAACATTTGTAGCCCCATGTTGAATGAAACAGGAAACTATAAATCTGCTTTTATTTAAAATAATAATAATAATAATAAACAGAAAATTTGAAGGGAAGGGATATTAACAAAGGTCAAAGTACCTTGTTGTGAATGTCTTTTCATGGCACTAGAAGCGGTAATAATGTTAAAATTGGGAGACTTGCTTCTCACACTCTTATCGTGTAATTGATATGATGATTATCATCAATAAAAAGTGGGCAGACTGATAAAAAGCAGTGGGAATATAATGTCACTTTAATGATATTTCTTCTAGAGATGCCAAATTTTAACATTAAACTATAACTGGGGAATATTCTAGAGAATTGCTGCTTAATAATTTACAAAGTGTTAATTAAATTCATGGAAATGAGACTGAAGAATGAATAAGACAAAAAACACGAAACTAAGTATTGTCATAATTATAAAGTTGGCCTTCTTGGTCTGTGATGGACCATTGGAGCTACCAGAGAATCCTGAATGAGGCCTGAAGATTAGATGGCAGACATGCATGGGTTTAATTATTTGGCTTTGATGGATATATTTTGGTCATCTGGGGGGTGAACCATGGCTGTAGGAACTATCCATTAGTAAATTATAGAAAATGGGACATCTAGGAAGCAGTTGGGTATCAAGTTATTTGAGTAAGAAATTCTTCATCCTTTTTAAAAACCACCTCCCCCAAATGGATAGGCATTTCAATTTATTTTAAAAAGACAAAAAGACATTTTTGCTTTCACTAGCTTTATTTGTTGTTGTTAACTTGTGTATATATATGACAAATTTTACAGCTATGGAAATCATTTTTCCCTTAGTAAGAAACTTATTATAACACTAATAGATAAGCTGATTTGGTGATTATAAAATAACATTTTAAAAATTCTTTAGTTGAAAATAGAATTATTTATAATAGTTCACAATCATAACTTTTAATTGTGTATTTCTTCCAGAGTTTAAAAGTTGATAGATCAAGGCAAGTATTAAACATTAAAAGAAAATGAGTAAATTAGCTTAGTCTGCCTTGGTTTTGATCTGATGGCTGGCCTTTGTATAAGCAAATTTGGTACATTCATCATATTAAACATATTTCTAAACATTTATCATTTCTATGTTCTGTTTTGCCTTAAGATACAGACAACCTTAGCACTGGTAATAAAATTGAGACAGTTGAAAGATGGTACATATTCTTTGTCAAATAGATTGTCATCTGAAAATTGTTTCATTGTTAAAATACCAACTCTGAAGAAAATGTTGAAACAAAATTGAAAACTATGATTGATGGAGCTCTGGGATATGTACACTTGAATCCCTTCCATTACCAACATTTTATAATTTTAAGAGTTGTTATGTAATTCTTCATACTGTGGATATTCTGACCACAAAAGTCAAATATTTATTATCATTTAACATCATAAGTATGAATTAACATATTAAAAAAAAAAACTATCAGTGGAAAGAAGTTGATATGTTCAATTATTTGTTGAGGGTTATGTTGTGTATAGCGTTTGCTACTTCACCAAAGCTCTGGAACGGACTGAGCCACTGTCCCAAGAATATTGAATCCACAGATGAAAAACAGACACACAGTTGTTCAATTTCAATTTGCCTTTTTGCCACAGTTGCTGGGCACTACTTAACTCCCACCCAGAGAAGCATGCCCTTATCAATACTCTTAGCTGCACTTCTCCACCTGCCCTCGACTTTATTTGCTCAGTTACATTTAGTCCCAGCTCGACATTCCCAACTGTCTGCCTGTAGAAGTGGCCTGTGGCCACTCTGCCAGAGATCTCACATGGCTGCTTGGCTGTTAACTCTCCCTCCTTCTCTCTCCTGCATCTGCCTCCTCCTACGGGGACCCAGAAGTCCCACCTATTCCTTCTGCCCAGCAATTGGCCTATGGCTCCTTTACTGACAGATCAAGAACCAATTGGGGAACAGGACCTTAAGAACAGAACCACCCCTATAAGGCTGAAAGAGTTCTGAGATTCATTTAGAAGTACCAGTAAGGAAATATTCATTGATACTTTTTGCCAAGGTATTTTAAATATTAGATATATTTCTCTTCTAATTGAACAGGACATTTTATTAAAAAGTAGAAGTCACTTTTTCAAATTATTTTTCACATTATAAGTCTTTTACCCCATACTTTTTTTTCTTGAGACAGAGTCCTAGGTTAGGCTGACCTCAAACTCATGGCAATCTTACTGCCTCAGAATTCTAAGTGCTAGGATTACAGGCATGCTCATTACCCTTGGCCTTGTACTTCATCTCCACAGCATTTACTAGATGGATATTTGTGTCATTGATGGCTGTTTTTCTTCCCAGCCACACTGCCTTCCCTGGAGACAGGGACTTTGGAAATTGCTTGCACAGTTTGACATTTTCTTGTGTGTTTTTTTAGTTTTTATTGTCAGCTCATTTTGTGTGTGTGTGTGTGTGTGAGAGAGAGAGAGAGAGAGAGAGAGAGAGAGAGAGAGAGAGAGAAGGGAGGATTCTTATACATATGCAGAGTGGCTCTGGTTTGCTTCTGACAGGCACCCTGGGGGTTTCACAGGTCTGGTATCTACTTTTTAGATTATTTATTTTACTTTTTGAGATCATAATATAATTACAACAATTCTCTGTTCCTTTTCCTCCCTCTGAACCCTCCCATATACCCTTCTTTGCTTTTTTTTTTTTAAATTTGGCCTCTTTTTTCATTAATTGATGTTACACACACACACACACACACACACAGACACACACACAGACACACACACATACACATCACACTACACACACAGACATATACACATCACACCACACACACAGACACACACTCCACACTCCACACAGACAACATACACACACAACATATACAACATACACATATACAACATACACACACACAACATACACAACATACACATACACAACATACACACACAACATACACACACAACATACACATAAACACACACACACACACACACACACACACACACACACACACACACACACACAGATTTCTAAATATATAATCCAACCTGCTCAGTTTGTCTAATATTGACTTGTCTGTATGTTTTCAGGGAGAACCATTTGGCATTGGTTAACCAACTAGTGTTCTCTTTCCTAGAAACGACTATTTCTTCCTCTCTCAGTATTCCTTAGTTGCCTGTAGTTCTTTGTGTAAGGTTGAGGCCTCCTGATAATGTGAGCATGTCTACTGTTTTTGTCCTTGTTCAGCCCATGTTTAGGCAATCATGTTGATGAAACTTTATAATTGTAGCTTCTGACGTTGCTAGGAGACAGTCTAACAGCAAACTCATGGATCCTCTGGCTCTAACAATATTTCCACCCATCTTCCAGAATGATCCCAAAACCTTAACTGTGGGACTTGTATTATAGCTGTAGCCCTTTGGACTTGGCTCCATAGCTCTTCATTTTGATTGTTAGGGTTTTCTATTTTATTCTCTTTTGCAAAGAGAGTTTTCTTTGATACAGACTGAGGACTATACTCATGTGTAGGTGTAAGGACAAATACTTGGAATGTAAGGAGGCAAGCAGCCAACACTCCTACTGAGCAATGACACCTACGAACCACAACACTGACCAACACAGTGCAATCACCCTAAGTGTGCAATAGTGGCACACATACCTTGGCAGTAACCAACAGCCCAACAGTTCTCTAATTGGACTTAAGACTTGCTCAACAAGAGGGAAATTCTTCTTTGTACTGTAGACCTAGCTAACTACCCAGGTCTGGTGAAGCCATGGATCATGGAAGAGAACCTGTAATCTCCACTTTATGAAATAGCATAATTGTGAACTACATCAGAAATATCATGACCTATTTTCTTTTTGTTGTTGTTTTTTGTTTTGTTTTGTTTATTATTTATTTATTTTTATTTTTGATACTTTATTTACATTTCCAATGTTTCCCCTTTTCTAGGTCTCCTCTTTGGAAACCCCCTAGCCCCTCCCCCTCCCCGCCTCTAGGAGGGAATTCCACCTTCCACCCACCCGTCCACCCATTCCCATATTCCCGCCTTGACATTCCCCTTTACTGGGGCCTCTAACACCCTCAGGCACAAGGGCCTCTCCTCTCTCCCTGATGGCC
>CM052712.1:59082244-59106093 GCA_028551405.1 Uromys caudimaculatus | reverse complement strand
CCTCTAACACCCTCAGGCACAAGGGCCTCTCCTCTCTCCCTGATGGCCAACAAGGCCATCGTCTGCCACATATGTGGTCCGAACCATGGGTCCCTCGATGTGTATTCTTTGGTTGGTGGTCCAAACTCCAGGACGACCGGGGGGGGGGGGGGTCAGGCCCGTTGACACTGTTGCTCCCTCCATGGGGCTGCAAACTCCCTCAGCTCCTTCAGACCTTTCTCCAACTCCTCCATCTGGGACCTCACTCTCAGTCCAGCAGTTATTGTAAAGTGAAACTTGGGCATTCTGAACTTTTGGGCTAATATCCGCTTATTAGTGAGTACATACCCTGTTCGTTCTTTTCATATGCATTTCCAATCTTGGGAATTCTATAACAGCATAATATAAGCTTGCTGCTTATGCTTACTTGAAAGACATTCTTGGGAATTTTCATTTCTCACATAATTTTTTTAAAGAATAATTTTTTAAAAAGATTTATTTATTCATTTTATGTATATGAATACACTGTTGTCTTCAGACACACCACAAGACGGCACCAGATTCCATTACAGATGGTTGTGAGCCATCATGGGATTGCTGGGAATTAAACTCAGGACCTCTGAAGGAGCAGTTAGTGCTCTTAACTGCTGAGCCATCTCTCTAGCCCCTAAAGAATATTTAAAAATCTTTATATTTTTCATTTTTAAAATTGAAAATAGACCTTTCTCATAGACTATATTCTGATTATGGGTAAGTTTCCCCTCCTCTGATTCTTCTGAAATCCCTTCCACCTCCCCATCTACCCAAATCCATACCCCCCCATCTTTCAAAAATGCCCACTTATTTGCCACTCTCAGGGGACCATTCAGTGAAGCTTTCTAATCTGTCTTTCAAGGAGGGGGAAGCAGTGTGGAAGCTCTGGCTTTGGTCAAGGCTCTCAGTTCCAGCCACTAACCCAGACCTTTTCTCAGGTCCCCTTGCTCTCATTCAAACCCAGGGTGCAGTCAACTGGTTCTGATGTGGTGCCACCAATTCATTTTCCTCTACCTCTGCTTTCCAGTACCATGTTAGCGTCAACCTTCGCCACTCTGCCTTGATGTTCAGTCTCCTTTTCTTGCTCCCAGAGATGTCTCTTTTTCTCAGGAATGTATCTACACTCACAAGAGTAATCACTGACATATTATTGTTCCAGTGGTTCCATTGGAAAAGAGGAGAGAAGAGAGACATTTGAGAGAGGAGACTGCTTACCTGGCTTTAGGGTTGTGGCAACACTTTCAACTCAAGCTGCCTTGAACTGCCTATGAGGTTATTAGGACATGTTTTCCACGTTTGATAGGACTCTGTTGATTGTGAGTTTTAGAACTCTCTTAAAATTGGCTCCATCAAAGAAGAGGACTTATGTGGGTGACCTAGTACCTCATAGATCCTAAGAGCAAGAAGCAGGTAGATGTCAGAAGGGACAAGAACTTGTAAAGAGCAGGCTAGTGAGAACCGAGAGACAAGAGCAAACTCAGCTATGGGTATCAGCATTTCCAGGAGAGAAGCCTTGTGCTTCTGCTGGTCACTTCCAGGTGAGGACGTTGCAAAAATCCACATGCTGATGAGACGCACAGATCATTCCTCTTCTCTTACCACATCCCTTATTTTGGCGGACTCTGGATGTCCTTCCGTGTCCCCCACTGATTCTTTCTCCTGCCTTTGTACCTTTGATGGGTGCTTCCTTATGTTGGGTTCTGTACTGCTCATCACGGGGATACATACATACATACATACATACATACATACATACATGTGTGTGTGTGTGTGTGTTCCCCATAGGACCTCTTCTTACTCTTCCTCAAGATTCCTAGGCTAATGTGGTTGGTAGTGTTTTAAAGGACCTAAATTATAATAGTCCTTATTAATTAACTGATTTTGACATTAAAATTCTGTTTCTACATGCTGTTTTGAAATGAAGGTGTGCTTGTTAGTTTTTGTTTGTTTGTTTTCTGGTTTTGTCCACTTAATACAAGCTAGGGTCATCTGGCAAGAGGGAACCTCAGTTGACAAAATGGCTCCATAGGATTAGCCTATTGGCAAGTCTGTGGGGACATTTTCTTGATTAACCATTGGTGTGAGAGAGCCCAGCCCACTGGGAGTGGTGTCAACCCCTGACTTGTTGGTCCTGGGTTATATGAATATATATATGAATATGAATATATATATTGATATATACATATGTCATATATACACATATACATATATACATACATATATGTATACATGCACGCACATACACACACACACACACACACACACACACACACACACACACATGCAGAATAAAGCACGGGAAAGAAGTCACCAAGCACCCTTCTTCAATGGCCTCTGCTTCAGTAACTGACCCCAGGTTCCGGCTTGAACTTCTACAGTGATTTCCCTTTGAGATGGACTGTATTTGGAACCAGTAAGCCAAATAAACCCTTTTTGCCCCAAGTTGCTTTTTGCTTACAGTGTTTTAACATAGCAGTAGAAATGAAACCAGAACAGAAGGTAAATGACCCATTTCTGCGTGGGGAAAACTCATTATCCTGTCTTTATCTGAAGACCTTAATGTTAGTTAATGGGAGAAGAAGCAGGGCTGTGCTGTGGAATGGTCCAAGTGGTTTTTAGCTAAGGGAGCTGGTACCCTTGAGTTTGCATACAGATAATGTAGGCTATGTTTGTTAGTCACTCTGTGTGTGTGTGAATGTTCATGTTCCCACCAGCATTTACAGGGCATGCCCAGGCATGCCAAATATCTTTAAATGCAGAAAAGTCCACAGGAAAAACTGACCTGCTCAAAAGACAGTGAGCTTTTGTCACAAATACATTCTTCAGTCACCATGTGCATGCCTTGAGAGTCATTGAAATGTGTGGACAAGAATCCAAGTTATCTTGTTGCAAAATGCTGTCTTACTTGTGCCTTTGACTGACTGATCCTAGTCATTTTAAACTTGCCTGTGTGCTTTGTCCCTGGGTCTATCTGGAGTGGTGATGTTGTTATCTCCTTGGAGGGAGGCCTGAGGGTCAGGGACTATGTCTTCCTCATCCTTGTGTGCCTCCATCACACGTGTACAAAAAAGCCTAGGAATAAACATTCCCGGAATAAGCCAAATTAATACCAACATGTAACAGGTATGTTTTATTATGAGACTCTCAACACACATTTTTGCTTTACTAGAATATTCCTGACATATGGCAAAAGACACAATGCATATTAAGTTTGGAATTCATCCTCTGCTCTAGGCCTTCAGAAAGAAACAGCCACTTTATCTAACACATGCCATCCCTCACAGTGCTTTTGCACAGCAGGGTCCCTTTCAGCAGGTGGGGTCAGGAGGTTAACCGCTCCACATCTGTTTATGTTTTGCTCTGCATCAAAATGCCTGAGATGGGCTGTCGTGGAGCATAAAATCCATTCGGTCGAGTACGATCTCCTTGATTGTTTTCAGCTGTACGAATTCAATATTTTAGATGTCTATTCTTATTGCCAGTCTCTTCCCATCTGTGAGTCACAGGGAATCCAGTGACAGAGAGTGTGTGAGTCAATTACATCTCTCCAGTTTGTACAGATTCCACAGCTTCCATTTGTTTACCTGAGAAAGAGATGGCTTCCTTTTACAATATACCCAGCTTCTTTAGCTGCATGTTAACATAATCAGGATGCAAAATCTGAAGCATTTTTTTAATGAGTAAAAGGCAAATATTGAATTTCCCAAGAAATGGACAGTCTAACCTTTCTTTCTTTACCTACATTGTTTTAAAAATTCACATACAAAAACAAATAAACAAACAATTAAATAAAAGACAGATAGAAATAAAGAAACAGATCTTTAAAACTCTCCAAAGTGTGAAGAAAGAAAGAGTTCTGGTATTGTGTCTATCTTCAAGGAAAAATTTTATTACCTTTAGGTTGTGTTTCCTATGAAATGACAGCATTGAAATATTTGAGATTGAGGGCAAAGTCATCTTGAGGAAGGCCTGGGAGGGGGGAGGTGGTTCTATTCCTCCTCCTCCTCCTCCTCCTCCTCCTCCTCCTCCTCCTCCTTCTCTTCCTCCTCCTCCTCCTCTTTCTCAGGATAAGGGGGAAGGGTCTTTTATATGTTTGTGATTATTGTGGAAATATGATCCTCCCATCTTGCTCTGAAGAAAACAGGGCACAAGGATTATCTTGTTGCCTCTGAAGAGTAAAGATGATAACTTTTCTCCAGGGAAATGAACGGAGCAGATTCCTTTTCAGCTGTTTGAACCAGGGAGAAATCAGGTCTCCAAACTTCATGAACTTGTATGAAGAAGAAGAAGGAGGAGGAGGAGGAAGAGGAGGAGGAGGAGGAGGAGGAGGAGGAGGAGGAGGAGGAGGAGGAGAAGAAGAAGAAGAAGAAGAAGAAGAAGAAGAAGAAGAAGAAGAAGAAGAAGAAGAAGAAGAAGGAGGAGAAGAAACTCTTTTTGCTTTCTTTCCAATTTCATTGAATTTTTTGCACATTTGTGGTGGTATCAAGGCATTTAATTTTTGGTTTCTAATTTGCAGATATAGGCATATGACTAGGGTAAAGGGTTGGCTTTATAAGGCCTCCTAAACTTCCAGTGGTTGAGACAATTATATAAGTCGCCTCTGAAACATTCCAATCTGTTCTCTCATAGCTCAGACTTGAACTGAGCAATGCCACCTTGAAAACAGGGACACGGATGAGACATACTGTCTGTATTATTGGATAATTATTATCTCGTCTCCTGGACAGAGTAAACATTGTGTTACATAGTCTTGAGCTTGAGCATCCATTCTTGGAAGTGTGAATATGTGTCTTGGGAGAGGACTGTCTGGTGCTGTTTAATTTTCAAAGGAGAAGTTGTGGGCAGGGTTGGCTTGAAGAACCATGTGTTCTGGTGTGAACTTGGTAATTTCATTTTGAGAGAGGGCATTGAGTTGTTTGAACCTCATATGTTTCAATTAAATGCCAGAAAATGGGATGAAAAGACTTAGTGAAAACCAGATGCTCATTCTCCATGCCTCTTGGGACATTCAAAACAAATAACACAACAAAAGATACTTGGATCTAGTGAAATTCACTGATGGATGATTTGGGAGCGTTTTGTTTACTGGTACAGTGGGAGCAAATATGGGAAGTTGACAGATGATTGGTTTGAGAAGTATCTACATTATTGATCTTTTATTCAGCAAATCTACTTTTAATTCATGTGAGGGACACTTTCATGGCTGGTTGAGAACAATGTGGTGTATGCAGCTAACACTGGCAACTATTCATTGCAGGTTGGGGTAGCAATTGTTGATGCTTGGTACACATTGAGTGCAGATGGACTGAAGAGACTCCATCCCCATCTAGTACTGAAAAAAAAAAAAAAGTCAAAGCACAGTTGGGGCTCATGTTTGGGCAGAAGAATGTTCCATCCTGAGAGTTCAGTGGGAGCCCAGTATTTGCACCATTGAGCCTGTGAATGTGTTGATCTGTGATGCTATCCCACAGAGTTTCCTCGAGCATCTGTGTCCTGTGGAGGCCTCAAGAGTAGGAGTGACTTACTGTCCTTGCAGCCGGTTACCTGCCTTGGTAAATCAGCAGAGCACAGCGTTTGTAGCTCTTCATCTCCCTACCTCAAGAACCACAAGACTAAGATTCTCTCAACCAAAAGTAGCCTTGATTTTGGATGACTTTTAAACTGTGATTAATATTGTAACCCAGTCTTCTGCAGTGAAGTCATTTTATTCTGCTATAATTTTAGAGACAGGCTCACCTTCTCATTGTGTTTTAAGAACACTTTTTTTAAAAAAAGTTAGTTATAACCTTTAAAGCAATACATAATTTTAACTAATCTACCAGATGGCTATCAGAATTAGGGTAACCCTCTAGCAAGGGATAGTTGGATGCTCCAAACTCTCAGAGTCTTGGACTAACTGTTCTGTCTGTATAGTTTCATAGTGAGTTTAGGAATACAGTGATTTTGGTATTAATATTTAATGGCACCCGTGGTATAGAGACACATTTTGCGAGTCGAATTAATATCCACACCAAGCCTTGTGACTGAAATGGTTTCCAAGGCTACATAATGATTGGTGCTAATGTAAACAAATCATACATGAGACAGCATAATTGGCATATCTGCATATGTGATGCTGTAGCAGAAGACAGAGCATACCTCGTCTCTTTGTAGAGGGTACCTGAAGGTGAATACTATTTCTTAACAACTGATTAGAGCCTAAGGATGACATTTGCTTAGTGACATAGTGGAATGATCAGAGAATGTGGGTTTTTCCTTTAAATTAGGTGTTGATTTGTTAAATATGAACTTGAACCCCCTGTTTCTTTTTAAAAATATTGATTATTTTAATTATGTCCATGTATGGGAATATGGAGCATTTGCACATAAATGCAGGTGCCTGAGGAAGCCAGAAGCATTGAATTTCCCAGAGCTGAAGGTACAGGTGGTTGTGAGCCCCCCGATGTGGGAGATTGGAGTCAAAAAGGGTCCTGGAAGGACAGCACATGCTCTGCGCTTCCCGTGGATCCATCTTTCCAGGCTCTCCTTTCTATTTTAACTTTTACTACTGTCTTAGTTACTTTTCTACTGAATGCATCCCATTGAGTGTGCAATTGCTATTTGGGAATGGGGGGGGGAGGATGTTTATTTCAATACAAAAGCAGTATTCCTTTGAATGACGGCTACGTTTTTAGGATGTGAAAGCTTATAAAATCATCAGACCAAGGTCCTTAATAAATCAACAGAACTGTTAGGCATTTCTTTTGGACTTATGGATCACTATGAGGAGGAGGAGAAAAAGGAGGAGTAGGAGGAAGAGAAGGAAGAGTAGGAGGAAGAGGAGGAGGAGGAGGAGGAGGAGGAGATTTAAGATGCCAGGAAGCAGAAATACCTAGGGATTTCTGGTTTGGGGGTTGGTAGAATTACAGGGCCACTTGACGGTGCTTGTGATTTTGTCTATAGTAAGATTCATTACACATTACTTTCTACAACACAGTTTCCTATTGACTCCTAATTTCACAATAAAGAGGTCTGAGTGTTGGTTTCCACTTGCAGACCTAGGAAATTTGTGGGTTTTTTTTTTTTGTTGTTTTTTTGGTTTTTTTTTTTTTGGTTTTTTTGGTTTTTTTCAAGACAGGGTTTCTCTGTGTAGCTCTGCCTGTCCTGGAACTCACTCTGTATACCAGGCTGGCCTCGAACTCAGAAATCCCCCTGTCTCTGCCTCTCAAGTGCTGGGATTAAAGGCGTGTGCCACCACCGCCTGGCTGGAAATTTGGTTTATTAAGTTTAGGATGCTTTCCATACAAAGACTCATATCTCACGTAACATTATAGTACTCTGGTTGAACATCTGTCAGTAGAGTTTCCACAGCAAAGACTTTGAATGATTCAGGAATAGAGTCCATGGGGGGAATCTCTAGGGATACATTATTTTAAAAGAAGTCATTTGCATAACTGTAGAGTAATTTTGTTTGGGTGATTTAATTTACTCATTTATTTGAGTAAATAATTTGAGTGGCGGAGTGGGCTATAGGCTTGAGGATTAATAAAGTGAGCAGAGACTGAAGCTTGCTCTCCCCCTCATTTTTCATGTGTGTGTATGGTGTGTGTGTGTGTATGTGTGTGTGTGTGTGTGCTTTTGCATATGTTTCAGAGTGTATAGGGTGTTTGTGTGTGTGTGTGTGTGTATGCTTTTGCATATGTGTCAAAGTGTATAGGGTGTGTGTGTGTGTGTGTGTGTGCGTGTGCGTGTGCTTGTGTGCAGATGGAGGGCCCAGGTTGATATCAGGAATCACCCTCCAATGCTTTCCACCTTCTTCATTGATGCAAGGTCTCTCAAGTGAAACCCAGAACTTGCCAATATAGCTAGTCTTACTGACCTACTCACTGTAGGGATCCCTGTCTCTGTCTTCTAAGGCAGGAGTTACAGGCAAGCCATCAAACCCACCCAGCAGGTTCCGGGTTTTGGGGAATCTGAACTCAGGCCTTTGTGCTTGCTATTTTCCAAGTAAGACTTAATTAAGCTTTTAAGTTTGGTAAAAAGCTGGCAATGGAGGATGCAGTGGTGGAGGAAGGAGGGCAGGAGAGAAAGGAGGGAGCAGAGAGAGAGATGGGGAGAGGAGAAAAAGATTAAAATGGAGAATGTAAGACTTCTGAAGGAAGGTGGCAGGATTTGGAGCAGAGGTGGAAGGGTCAGTCCTAGGTGGGGGACAACTCCTCTGTGATAAGAGAACCAGGGTGCAGAAACGAATAGGCCTATAGTTTTAGATTTAGGAAAGTGTGGTCTATACGACAGGTTTACTTTTTCTGTAAAATGGAAATTGTAGTGGGTTCTCTTCAGAACATCAGAGCAGAAGAGTTTGCGAAGGAAGTTTTAAACTCAGCATTCAACAGTTCTGTCAGATAAGTCACACAGCAGCATCCTACCATTCAGACGGGTGGAGAAAGAGAGAGGGAGAGAGAGAGAGAGAGAGAGAGAGAGAGAGAGAGAGAGAGAGAGAGAGAGAGAGAGAGAGAGATTGTTATGCTCTCCTGGTGTTGGCTTTCTATATGGCCAATAGAAACTTGGGAGGAATGGTTGGGTGTTGTTGTTTTGCTAGTTTTGGTTGGTTGGATTTTAATATGCATTGACTTGCTCCCCATACCTTGCTCAGTTTCTCAGTTTGCTTTCTTATGCCACCCTGGACCATTTGCCCAGACTTCCCCCACCAGGCTGTGTCTTTCTCTGTCAATTAGCAGCAACAACAACAACAATAACAACAACAACAACAACAACAACAAAGACCAACAACAATAAAATGCCCTACAGACTTGCCTACAGGATGGAACCTCAATAAAACCTTTCTTCCCATTTGATTCTAACTCATGTCAAGTTGATGAAAATCTTACCATGGCAGTGAGGGGGAACCCAGAGGAACAAGGATGTTCAGAGCATCAGAGAGGGTTTTGCAATAGAGATTCAAATACTCTTAAGAGATACATGTGTGCATGGAAAAAGGAGAGTGGAGAGACTGGGAGAAGATTCGAGGGCTCACTGGAATCCCAAACTTCAGAGAATAGCTGTGACAAAGGTGATCAAATAGGGAAGTGAAGAGACAAACACTACAGAATTGGAAATATAGACTACAGGGAGGAGGGGGGCCCCAGTGGAAATAACCTGACTTGAGAAAATGCTCCTGGTAAGAAGAGTCTATCCTTATATGCTACAAAGCAAATATGGCAGCTTTTTACATGGGTGTTGTTCTTAAGATATAAGAGGCAAGTTTTCCCCAATGAGATCAGAGATATGTCAGAACGGATTGCTTTATTATATATATTTCTGACTAGATGCCGGCCTGAGCTCATCACATAGTCTCAAGGAGGTTCACTTCTGGTAGATGAGGAGGTTCTGTTCTGGAAGATGAATGTCACCTGAGAGGACGCTGCTTAAAGCCTCCTGAAAGCTTAGGAGTTGCCTCACAGTTGCTGTGATGGCTAGTCTTGGTTGTCAAGTTGAGTACAACTGGAATTAACTAAAACCCCAGGGCCTGGGTACACCTATGAGAGATTTTTCCTTAAGTCATTTGTAGTGGGAAGACTCACCTTTCATCTGGATTTTTTTGAGATGCAAAGAGCCATGTTCAATATGGGCCACACCTTCTGCTGGTAGCCTATATCAAAGGCACGGAGGAAGGAAGATTTTTGCTCTTTGTCTGCTGGCACGTTTATTCTCTCACTGGCATTGGTGCCCACTTCTTTGGGATTTTGGCATATACTGAAGACCAGCTGAGATGTCCAGCCTCGTGGACCAAATAGCCACTAAGCCAGCTTTGGACTCACTAAATTCCATGTCTATGTTCTATCCGTTCTATTCTAGAGAACCCTGACTAATACAGGTCTATGCTGCATGTGTTGAGAAGAACCACACAGACCTGTAACTGACAAAGCATTTCCAGGCACACTGTTCAGGAGCCAAAAGTGTGTCCAGAAAACCATGTGACCGAGAAAACAGCGCTGAAACACTGAATGGCTTTAAGTAGTTTTCCCTTTTCTTACTTAAGAAAGAAAAGGAAGGAACTGATTTCCTAGCCATTGGTAAGAGTATATAGACTAATCAGGAGTATAGTTTCATATCCATAGTACACTTATGGATATGCATTCCTATGGGATTCTAGAACTCCCTGCCTCCGATTCTTTCCTTGTGAGTATTGAGTGTGTTTTTTCTGTGCTTTGTTACAGTATTCTGGATAGCAAGGTGCCACTGTCGATAACCTGGGACCATTATCTCTAAAAGAGTTCCATGGCCGTCTTAGTAAAGAGATGGTTTCTGTCATTGCAGGGGAGGAATTAGAGGCAGTTCATGACCTTTTACCTCTCTGGATATATTTTTCCCCCAAACATACTTTTCTTAGAATTACGTTTGGTGAAGCATACCCCTCAGGAAACCATATTCATATCTTTGAGTTTCCATGGCAGTATATCTTCTACAAAGTATGAGCAAAGTATGGAGAGATCACTGGTTTGAAGTCATCATTAGACTTATTGCAGGCATTCAATGCTTAATTGAGTTATTTGATTCTGTTACTGTCTCTGCTGGCCTTCAGTCCCACCAGATAAATGGGACTGTTGCCTACAAGCCTGATGTGTACCCTCCTGTTCAATGACAGGGATGTGACTAAGGTGCTGTCACCGACCTCCTATTTTATTATGCTGTCACTCTATCTGCTTGAGAACCAACTGTAGACTGATTAAATGATCTCACCTTGGCTGGCACCTTGAACCAGGTGCAGTGAAAATGCATTAGTGGACACAGAAGTCTAATAAATGAAGCCTTTCTTAAGCTAATATCACCCTCTCTTTCAAACAGCAGATTTTATGGAGATTTCTTAAGGTTAGTGAAGACACTTTGCATTCTGTGGCGAGCACTTCTTGCTGTATGCCTCAGAAGAACCTATCAGATTTGCCAGTTCATTTCCTTTGCATGTCATGGAAATGATGATAGACCAGCCAGGAAGTTGAAACAATACTACAGGACCATTCTGTTGGAGCAGTCTTGATAATCAAAAAGCTTTATGCAGACCCATTCTTTTATTGAGAATTACTTATTTATTACAGAGGAAGAGTACTGGCCATGTGTGGCAGGTTTATAAGGAGAAGTGGTTGGTATTGGAGTTGTAAGAACAGTAGAGTTTCTGTGAATATACAGAAAGCAGGAAAGAATTAGTTTGGAGGTAGTGAAAAAGAAACAAATTAATTTTGGGTTTAGATTGTGTCTTAGGGTTTCTATTCCTGCACAAAACATCATGACCAAGAAGCAAGTTGGGGAGGAAAGGGTTTATTCAGCTTACACTTCCAATTGCTGTTCATCATGAAAGGAAGTCAGGACTGGAACTCAAGCAGGTCGGGAAGCAGGAGCTGATGCAGAGGCTATGGAGGGTTGTTACTTACTGGCTTGCTCAGCTTGCTCTCTTTTAGAACCCAAGACTACCAGCCCACAGATGGTACCACCCACAAGGGGCCCTCCCCCCTTGATCACTAATTGAGAAAATGCCTTACACCTGGATCTCACGGAAGCATTTTCTCAACTGAAACTCCTTTCTCTGTGATAACTCCAGCTTGTGTCAAGTTGACACACAAAACCAGCCAGATTGTTTACTACCCAGAACAGAATCTGCACAGTATAACAAGAAAGAAAGTTCAGGACTGAAGGATGGTATTCCAAAAGATTACAGAGGTTAACAGACATGTGCCAAAGCTGTCAGAAGAGGAAGCCTGGGGTTCAAGAATCAGGAGCTGTGCTTGCCCTGGGAACTAAGGCAGCAGCCTGTCCTAAGTTGAAGCACTTTTAGTAGCATCACAGGCTTCTGCTGAGACAGCCCCTGCCTTCATCTAGCCATTTGTAATAAACAAATTCCCAGACAGGAGCTTGAACTTCACACAATGTAAAGCATTTGCTGACAAGAACATTTGAGCTGTCACTGTGGTCTCTCACACTCTCTCATGGATAGACTGTGGGAGAGCGGTGAGCAGCAGGGTACACCCTCCCAGTGGCTTTGTGTTACTGACACCCATGACAGTCACTCCCTGTTGTACTTGTTAGCAGATACGTGGTCAGTAATACTTAACCCTATAGAACTGTTACTGCCTAAAAACCTGGTGTGTGTGTGTGTGTGTGTGTGTGTGTGCGCGCACGCGTGCATGCAGACTTAGGTTGGGATTGAGACAAATAAGAATGAAATCTAGTTAGTGTCCTGTCTACAGCTACTCATCAGGATTTGATCACTGTGTCAAGCAGCCCTGAGTTGTTTACTTCTGGCTCAGGAGGGATCTTGCCATGGTAATTCACAGGGTTTGGAATACTGCCAAATGCTTCTTAAGAAAAACAAGCTGAGATATCATTAAAAGTTTATCTAATGGAAAAAATTTAGAGTATATAACAAAAAGGTAAGAAGGAAAGTTGGTAGAATGATTGCCTTACATGGGGGAAAGAGGAGAAGGGGAGGAGGAGGGGAGAAGAAGAGGATTTGTTTCTATATGCACCTATTCACTTGCTCTGTATATCACGAGTTGTTTTTGTTTTTTTCTACCTTATTTCATGCCCTCAAATACACAGTATCAAACCTCTTAGGGACAGTGCTCTTCTGTAAGGACAGCTGTAATGTAAAATTTCGTACCAGCTGCGGAACTTCTGTGTGGTATTAAAACCATGTTTCGTTTCTCTCTCTCCCTTCAGGTCTTGGGAGCAGACAGTAGCAGGGGCGAGGGCTGTCCTCAGAAGCTGGTGACTGCTAATGTGCTGCGCTTCCTCCTGCTGGTGCTCATCCCTTGCATCTGCGCCCTCATCGTGCTGCTGGCCATCCTGCTGTCCTTCGTGGGTGGGTGATGTTGTTTTTTGTTTTTGTTTTTGTTTTTTAATCTTTAATCGTTTTTTACAGTTCAGTTGTTATCCCCTCCCATTCTGCCCTCCTGACAGTTCTTCATCCCATTTCTTCTCCCTTGTCTCCAAGAGGATGTCGCCACACCCCCCACAACCTCCCACACCCTGCCAGGTCTCCCCATTCCATGGGGCCTCAAGTCTCTCAAGGGTTAGGTGCGTCTTCTCTCATATACAGACCTGGCAGTCCTCTGTGTCAGGGGCCACAGACCAGCAGGTGTATGCTGCCAGGTTGGTGGTTCAGTGTCTGAGAGATCTTGGGGGTCCAGGTTTATTAAGACAGCTGGTCTTCTTATGGGGTCACCCTTCTTCTGAGCTTCTTACAACCTTTCCTTAATTCAACCACAAGGGACCCCAACTTCAGACCATTGGTTGAGTGTAAATATCTGCTTCTGTCTTAGCCAGCTGCTTGTTGGGCCATGCTAGGCTCCTGTCTATAAGTACATCATAGCATTGGTAATAGTGTCCGGCCTTGGAGCCTCCCCTTGAGATGGGTACCAATTTGGGCCAGTCCCTGGACCTGTGATGCTGTTCTTAAAGGAAGTCAACATTAAAAGTAACTGAAGGAGGATGTGGTTTATAGTCCACTCCAACATTTTAGGTCCTAAAGTGTCAAATCAATGAGTGGATTGTCTCTGGATTCCCTTGGGAAAACCTGCAGTTTCAGCCATGTGACCACATGACTTGCTATTGCTATTAATGCCAGTCATGGTTATAATGAAAACAATACTAGAGGTGAACACTGTGAAGACTGAGTAGCAGCTAGATCCGTCATTTTCCATAGATGCTCACAGCTGCAAGGAAAGAATCTCACATAGGACACACATGCTGAAGACAGATATATAAAGGGTTTTGACACAGTACACCTAGAGAAGTTAAATATCATCTGATTCTTTGCAGTAAGATGAATAAGAATCCAGGCTAAGGGCAGTAGCAAGGGCAGGAGCCAAGTAATCCCACCACCACAGAGGTGGACATCAGAAGCCGAGTAAAAGAAATGGCAACATTGGATGGCAAGAGAGCTGTAGTCCGCATGTCAGAAATCATGTCTGCCATAGTGAGGGTCAGGGATTTGAGTTTTTCGATCATTAGTTTTCAATGCTGTGAGGAAGAAGACCAAGAGTTGCACTAAGTCAGCTTTATCTTTGACTTTGAAAATCAAGGCCTTCAATATCTACTCTAAATGTTACACATCAACTTTTAGCCCGGAAGACACCAGTAATTAAGTGATATGTGCTAAGAATTAATTTGTTTACATGCTACCATCTCAGTTTAATGAATAGTACACTAAGTTGGAAAGGCAGTCTCTGAGGAAAACCAGCAGCCTGGTACAATTGCTATAATGCTATAACTCAGGCTCTTAGAAACGCATGTAATCAAATGAAACAGGAAACAAACAGCAAGATAGTGATGATCAAATTCCATCACTAAAGATGTGAAAATTGGAATTTCATTAAAGCAGCCCATTGTTGTTTCATAAATTGTCTTAGGAGACTAATGAATTTAGAACCAACAGTTCTAGTAAATATAAAATGTCTATTTGTATGCATTTAGGATCACATGTGATGTTTATTGGAAAGTAATACTGTAATATCTTGCTATCCACAGAGGATTTTTTTCCAAGATAGCAAAACCCATAGTAGCTTACATCCCTGGTATGAAATGATGGAGTATTTGTAAACCTTGTATGCCTCTGGTGACTTAAAGTCACCTTTAGCTTATGCATGCTGCCTAATAAAACATGATTGTCATGGTAGTAGTTGGTTTACTGCTTTGGAAATAATGAGAAGAAAATAGAGTCTGTAGATGTCCAGGGCAGATGCGAGTTCTTCACACGCCCAATACTGTCCATTTGCGGTTAGTTGGAGCTGTGGATAGAGAAGAAGGGTTGTGTTCATTTGCTGTGAGAATGTTTGACACTCATCGTGTGGTAACCCAGTGGGTTACGGTTGGGAGATCTTTCTGAGGAAGAAGAAATCTGACCGTATTTATATTTGCAAACAATGGCAGAGCTGGACCCTGGACTTGGCAGGAAGAAGTGAGGGAAGGGAGTTTGGCTCTGGCTCTGACCCAAATGAAGACTAACACAAGTTTGAAATAAGGTCTTGGGTACATGAAAATAAGAAGAAATTAGGGTGGGTTGGATTTGAGGGTAAGAGAGGAAAGGAAATCAAGGCTAGTTCATAGCTTTCTGGCTTGGGTAGGCAGATTATTTGGGGCCACATGTTCTGGGGGAGCAGGGTGATACAGGCAGATTGAAGCTCATTGGAAGATAAAGTTTGTAGATTAGGGATGCCATAAGATAGCCAAGTTCATTGGAATCAAAGAATGTGCATATATATGTATATATGTTTGTGTGTGTGTGTGTGTGTGTGTGTGTGTGTGTCTGTCTGTCTGTTTGTCTGTCTGTCTGTCTTTTATAAATTTATAAATTCAGTCCTGGCTAAGAAATAGAGGAATATAAGAACTCTGAAATGGTGCCTTCTTGAGGGAAATATAAAGAGAAGTGAAAACTACATATGATATTTGTTTTATGGCCATCTTTGAAATTTGCTTTCATCCCATTGCCCCATGTTTGGGGCTGAGGCATCCACAGGGATGCTGAGATGGAGCCTGGCTACCCTGAAGGGTGAGGGAGTATCCAGGCATAACTGAAGAAGCAGGAGCTTGTGAAATTTGAAGAGAAAACATATTAATTAAAACCCATGGACAAAGATCAGATAAGGAAAAATGGACAAGAAGAGGCAGGAGAAGGATGGCTAGGAAGAAATGAAGCCATCTGGCAACTTACAAGTTCTCAGATGCTGAGGGAGGGGAGAAGAACATGCGGTCAGGGAGTGACCACGTAGGAAGAGGGCAGAAGAGCGCCTGCACCCGGGGGTTGGCTAGTGGTACATCAGAGGCCACCCCTCTATAAGAAGCTGTGTCAAGCTTCTGGTTAAGGCCGGTCAACAGCACTGAGTCTTGTCACTGCCACGCCCTTCCAAGATCAACTCCCCGTAGACTTGCCCACCCTCCCCTCTCCAGAGCCCCTCCGGGGCTGCTGTGTTTGAATTTTGTTCCGGATTCATAGTTCTCATCTCTGGGAACATTTGTCTCCTAGGAGCTTCCTAGCTCACCCCACCGTCACTGTTAAAACTCTCTTTCTTCTCATGCTATGAATGGCGCACATGTCCTTTCATTCTCAAGGTCCCATGCTCATATAAAGTCAGGCACGTGTTTATAAGCTTGCATGCTTAGTAACAGCTGAACAGAGGGTAGGAGAGGGGGCTACTGAAGCAGAGATTTGGTGCTTTTTTTTTTTTACTTCATTTTTAGTGTTCTTCAGGAATTTTATATAATTTATTTTAATCATATCCACCCTTCCCAGCTCCCCTCAGATCCACCCCACCTTCGCTATCCATCTAAATTTGTCTCCTCTTTTTTTTTCCCTTCAACTCCAGTTTGGGTTGTCCCTATATTCTTAGATCTGTGGCTCTCTATTGAAGCTTGCCTGACTTACCAGGGACTCCTATCTTAGAGAAAACTCATTGCCCCTTCACAGCAGATGTCAGTTGCTAATAACAACTCCTTAGCTGTACGTGGGGCTTTGTGCCCGTGCCTTCCTCCCCTCCCAATGCTGAGATTTGGTCTGACTTGAACTTGCATAGGTTTTGTGCGTGCTGCCACAAGTGCTGTGAGTTCCTGTGTGCAGTCACCCTGTTGGCTAATAGTCACCCGCAATCTTCGGCCCTTGTGATTTTCCTGCCCACTCTATGACAATGATCTTTTAGAATGTGAATCAATACAGCGTTCTTTTGGATGGCTGAAAAATATCCCATCGAATGGATATTATGCAACGTTTGTCCATTGACCAATAGAAGAACATTTGAATTATTTTCATCTTTGGGCCTCCATAATTTCTGTTATCCTGCTATGTATTCATGTGTAAGTTCTTGTGTGTACAAACATTTTCATGTCTCGTAGGCATATACCAGCAGTAGAATTTTGTATGCTTATGTGCAGCACTGCAGAGGCTATTAATCTGTATCCACCCCTAAATTACATCCTGCTTGTACTTTGGAATCTTTTTCAAAGTAGGAATCTCATGACACATCTTCAGAAGCATTTTTCTATGTTCTGCACAGCACAATTTCTTAGTGAAGCAATATCTTGCCACATAAACATTTTGTATTTTATAACTGAGACATATGCTGTTGTAATGAGCACCATAGCCACTTTATATCTTTGCTGCCAAACTCTCATTAAACCCTGCTTACTTAGAGATGCTCTAATTGTCGGGGGAGATGACTCTGCGATTTCCCGACACTTGCCGTTGTGTTGACCAGGACTGAGCAGGGATCCTGACATCTAAGTTGTGCTATCTGTTTCCAGTCTTTCCTATTCCTACCCGGCTCGTGCCAGTATGGTAAACGGACTTCTGAAGAGGAGAGCTGAATTTGGTGGCCAGTGTATTTGGGCAGCAGGTTATGGAGGAGCGACAGCGTGTAGAGACTTACAGCACCAACAGGAGCTGCTCAGCTGAAGCTTTTCAGAAGCTTGAGTTGTCCATACGGACTCCAAGATGTGGATGTAAAATAAAGAATTGGGGTTCTGAAAGAAACTGAAGTGTAAGAAAGTTCATTATATCTAGGAGTTTACTTCCCTGGTGATCACACTATCCCGATGGGTGGGATGGCATAGAAGGAAGTACATAATTTGGCACTAGGAGTCCTGGGGTTGCCATTATAGTCCTTCCTTTCTTGGCCACATGAGTTTGTGTAAGATACTTCATCTTCACTGGGAGATGGAAAATCTTTGTTTCACAAATTTGTTTCAAGAATCAAATGAAATATCTATGCAAGTGTTTTTAGAAGTGATAAAGTTCATTAGGAAGTCAAAGAACTTCTTATTTATGAGGAATTACTTGGAGTAACTATTTCCATAGTTTTACTATAGTAAATCAGCAGGTGACTGACATGTTTCTGTCTCATTTTAACTCTAAGAACTGAAATGATAGCATCATGACCCATCATCATGGTAACCTTGAAATCCCTAATTCCACAGACTCCTAGCCAGCATATCCTATTGCCCATGAAGTACTTAGAAGGAAATAAAACTTACTTTAGAGTTTGCAATATGATGATCAGGTTCATATGACTTTTATGTTTAGTTTTAAGACTTACATTTGAGAGATAAATTTATTCAGCTGACTCTATCTGTCTCTCCCCCTTCTCATCCCTTTCTAAGTACTTCAGCATCTTATGACTCCCACCTCCAATCTAGCTGAACCATTTAGATCTGCCAAAACCTCTCCTACTTCATAAAGGTCTTGTCTCATTATGAAGCTCAGCAAAGCATTAAAGTCCCATTCAGTTGCAAGGTCGTTGCTCAATTAACTTCCTTCTCAACTCTCCCGTGAACACGGACCTATTAAGCCCAATGAGCTTGCTGCTAAACACTGCCTTTCTCCTGCCCAATTTTCTCTTAGCACCTGTTTTTCTATTGTCTTTCAGTCCCTGGTATTCCTGGGGACCTCGATTGGTGATAAGTCAAGCATCCCTAATGACTGTTTTGAGCCAGTCCATTGGGTACTGTACCTCCAGCTACACAGTCTTTTCTCATGGAGGTGTGAGTTTATTACCCATTTCTCCACTTTCACAGAACTAAGACTCATCTGTCTGCACCTTTGCCCTACAGCCTCATGAGTAGGCTGTCAAGAGTCTTTGGATTTCTTTTTAAAGTCTTGCCTACTTCAAGTAATTTGGAGGCAGAGTTTTGTGACCATGCTGGTTGCCTGTGCTAGCCCATCTGAGTGCCCCCCCCCTACAGTGTGAACCATGGATTCCCTCCTTCTAAAACAATATCTTCTATCATTTTTACCTTGCTTTCTCTTTCCCAACCATTCAAATTTTATACCAAATCTCAAGTTTTGGGATGCCAAGAATCTCTTCAGCAAAAAACTAATTTGTACTCTCTCTTGTACCTTGCCAGGCACAATAAACAGGCAAACCCATCTCATCCCCACCCCAATTTCACTCTTCCTATTGGAGGCTGATATGGAGGATCTAATCTCCCTGTGGTTTTCACACTGTTGTTCCTCACGTGTTCTTTCCTGGGAGACAGATTGGGCTCACTTGCTTGCCATGCCATCCAGTGGAGAAGCTACACATTGGTTACTCTGACGTGGTTACTAGTTTGTCCCATAAATGCTACTTTTGAGAATTGTTATATAATCTCTTGTCCATTGGTCATCTGAGGGGCATCACCCCCCAATCACAGAGGACACTGTATTCAAGGAAACATGCTGTTCTACCCTAAGTACAGGAGGATGCTACCTGGGGGTTCCTCATCCTCAGATAGCTCACCCAAGGTGGAAGATGTTCTGGGTTCTCTGACTCCACGCACTAATCATGTTATTGAGACTGCACTACCTAAAGCAGTTCATAGCTTTGATTCAGTGACTAGCCAAATTCCAGTAGGAAAATGAATCCTAAAATTCATGTGGGACCTCAACTGATATCTACATCACCAGAGCAATTTTGAGAAAGAACAAAGTTTGAGGCCATCATACTTGGTGACTTTAAAAGTAGTGAATTTTAAAGGCAGAGTTGTCAAAACTACATGGGCACTGGCATTACAACAGACATGGTGACCCATAGAGCAGAACTGGGCCCAGACCCAGATGCTTTCTCCTACATATATGTGCTCACTTGCTCTTCAGCAAGGGAGCTCAGAAAGCACAGCAGGAACAGGATTGTCTTTGAACCAGAGGTATTAGGATACCTGGGTATCTACATGGAAAAGGAATAGAATTGAATGCTTTTTGAAAAAAATCACATCAGAATAGGTTATACTGGAACACAAAATGTGAAGCCATAAAACTCTTAGAAGGTGCTGAGGTGGGGACTTGTCACTGCTCTTCTTGGCATTAATGCTTGATTGATAACTATTTTCCCCCTTTAACTTCTGTGGGGCTGAGGGTTGGAGCATGGCTAGACCATGTGCTAGACCAATGCTTTGCCACTAAACCCCACTCCACCCTTTGGTTGGGACTTCCAACAGCTGTGTTCGGTGCTCTGTGAAGAATGGGGTGGTATGCTGGGAGTACGTACCATAGAATCTAAACAGTCAGGGTCTGGCTGTAGCTGACTTTTAAAACAATTGTTCATGTCAGTTTTGTTTCGGCAAAACTGATCTAAAGGTCTCACTGGAAGGCTACTGAATCTTTCTTTCTCAGGCTGTTGAAGATTTGTATACAAAAGCCTTAAACTCAGCATCTAAAGTTGATCATTCTTGTTTTATCTATAGGCTTATGAAGAGAAGTCTGAGGTCATCTTTCTAGATTTCTTTGGGCTATGAAAGCTCTGAACACAGCTCATTAGACTTTTTTGACACAAAGAAGAATGAAAGGCAGAGAGGTAGAGAGACCTTGGAAATATTATTTATATCTCTTACCTACTTCTCTTGAACGTAAGAGAAAAAGTACTCTTCAAAAGTAGTGTTCCTTCTTTCAAGTGGCATGTTTGAGTTTGAGATCATTTAAGTGGAAACTGTGTGTTTTTCTCTTAGCAAATTTCTTAACAGCTTATAGCTTTTATAAAAAGTTGGAATTAGAAGACTCTGAACTTCTAATTCCAGAAGGTTGGGTTTTGAGCATTGTTTTCAAATGAAACACTCTCCAGGCTCTTATTTCTATTAGAAAGGATATGGTTCCCGGTGATCTGTCATGGTCTCACTACTTATTGCTTCTATAAATCTTCAGATTCTTTTCATAGCTTTGGCTTTCTGGTACAGATTCATTAACAGAGAGTTTTCAAACACAAACATGTGTCTTCGTAAAGTCCTTAGGCAGACGTTAGATCTATATACCTCAGGCTTCCTGAAATGATGATCAAAGCGTTTTTACTCAAAGTCTGATTCTTGGACCAAACAGCAATCCTCCTGGGGACCCTGAACTGCAGGATGCAGTCTCAGGCCCACCCCAGCATTACCCTTTAGAGATTCCCCTGCCTGTCCATGCTCCCCTCCCTGCAATAAATCTTCATCCTTTCTTCTTAGACACTAGATCTTTCTTATCACAGCTACCAACATCTTTTTATGTAGTATGCTGTATCTGGAACTGACAGTTATTTGAACCAGGCTTTGTTACAAAGAGCCTATGTTCGCTCTGCAGTTAGTTCCCTAATGCTCATGTTTCTCTGCTTGCCCAGTGGATGTCAAGGCATCTGTCCTGAGCTCCTTTCTCAGTTTACACTCATCCTTTCCTTGGTAACCCCATCCAGCCCCATCACTCCATTTATCGTCTATACGTCCAACCTACAATCACTGGAGGCCAGGGCTGATGCTGGGTGTTCTTCTGGGTCTTGAAATGGGCAGTTCCACATGGGTGCCTTCCCTAAAGTGTAAGCAGACGTGGTATGGGAGCACAATGAAGGGAGAATTTTGTGGGGAGCCTGGTAAGGCATTCTGCAAGAGCTCTTTACATTGCTTCATTGGCCCTTGCCCTTAAATACCGCTAGGCAGTTCATACTAAATATATGCAAAAACAGTTACAGCCAAATAAACCTCTATAGGTTGAGTTTGCAATCTTTATTATCTTTTTTTATCAGCCAGGTTTGTTAGATACTACTCTATAATATCATCACCATCAACAACAGCAATAACAAAACAGCCTAATTTCTCACTCACTCTACAGGTGATTTGTGGGACGTTGGTGGGGGTCTTCAGGTCTTCCGGGGTCTGCACTGATGGAGCAGCTGCCATTCTGAACTTTGTGGCTGTTGCATAAAAGGTCTGGAGGTTGTTGTCATGGCAATTAACTGCCTCTTCCTGGAAGCAACCCTTGTTAGTTTTGCTTGTGGCTTTTAACTTGTTGGGAGGCTGTACCCAAGAAGCCAGAGACTGCAGTCACTCCATGTTTCTGACTAGAATGGAACGGAATGAAGTATGTGGTGAGCAGCACTGAGGGTCAGCACACTTACCATGCATGTACAGGGGGCCTCCTGAGCCCCACATGTGCAAGCCTTCCCTCGTGTTCCTATGACTTTGGCTTCTGGACGTTCTGGTTTGTCTTTACCGCCTTTGCCTTGAGAAAGAGCCTAGCATTCCCACGTAGACGGTAACAATGGGCTCTAATTCTGCTCTGTAAGGTTTATCTGTTCAAACATCACCTTACAGATACAGTGATGGTTTTCATAAGACCCATTAAAAGTTCCTCATTGCAGGGCAGTGGTGGTGCTTGCCTTTAATCCCAGCACTTGGGAGGCAGAGGCAGGCGGATTTCTGAGTTCCAGGACAGCCAGGGCTACACAGAGAAACCCTGTCTCGAAAAACCAAAAAAAAAAAGTTCATCCTCAAGACATGATATGCTTCAAACCTTTGCCAAGAACCGGCCTTCATGACTGACATCCGCTGCCTTCCAGCCTCTCTTCTGCTCCCTGTGTGCTAGCTGTGTTCCCGTACTTGCTGCAGGGCTTTTCTTTGGTTTCTGTTCTGTTTAGAACATGCCTTGTTCCCTATCACCACCTCTCTTCTTCCCCACAAGTACTTTGCTCCAACCTAGAGAATCTGTGATCCTCCTTGAAGATTTCCAAGCCTGTTTTCTCCCTAAGAAAGACTTTCTGACTCTCTGAAAGGGAACGCTGACTGTTTCTTCAGCATTGGCCAGCAGACCATCCTGTGCATATTGTTCTCAAAGCACACGGTTTGGTTTGTTTTTTTAGATTTCATGCTTGCTTCACTTAAGTAATCTATGCACATCTTGATGTCAAGAACATGCTACTAAGTCACATATTCTAATAAAGAATAACTATGCGGTTCCTGGCACTTGGAAAATGTGAAGTAAATATGTCACACGCAGCCAAAAATGCAAAGATAAAGTTATAACATCAAAGGCAGATTCTGTACAATATAATGATTATCTGTCATCTATCCTTTTATCTATCTATCATCTATCTATCTATCTATCTATCTATCTATCTATCTATCTATCATCTATCTATCATCTATCTATCTATCTATCTATCTATCTATCTATCTATCTATCTATCTATCTATCTATCTATCTATCTATCATCTATCTATCTCTATATATCAATCATCTATCTATCTATCTATCTATCTATCTATCTATCTATCTATCTATCTATCTATCTATCTATCTATCATCTATCTATCTAATCTACTTCAGAGTAAGAAGTGTGCATTATGTCTATGCCTGTTCTTGGGCAGGTTAGCCATCATACACTTGTGTTGGTTCCCCTCTAATACTCTGTGCGGAGTGTATAAGAGTTTTGCTTATTTCATAGGCTTATTGGAAGGTCACCTCACTGTTTCTAGTGAAGGCCCTCAGCAGCCCTGTAGTGGTTCCTTACTACTGCTCTAACACACGATCACACCCTTGGTAGATTTCAGCACACCTCTGTTATCTCAAAGTTATGAAGGTGAGGAATCTAAACTGGGTTTCATGGTGCAAAATTCTTTCTGGAAATTCTAGAGGAGTAATCCATTTCATTACCTTTTCTAATTTCAAGAAACATTGTCCCATCTAGTCTTTTATGACTGACACCCCTTTCTTAGAAGGACCCTTGTGAGTATATTAGAGTCTGTTGAATAAACCAGGATAATGCTCCAACTTAAGATCCTTAGTTTAACTGAAACTGTAATGCGCCTTTGTTGTGCTAGGTAAACAGAGTCACACAGGCATAGGCTCAGAGAACTGGGGTGTACACATTTTAGAGGAAGCATTATCCTGCTGACTTCTGAGCTCTTTCTAATTATAAAGGATTGTTATGATTTGTGAGTTATCATTAGAGCTACAGGGTGCTTCTTAGACCTCGTTACACTTTTTTATTTTAGAGCTCAGACACTCATGGGCCATACATTCTTTTTTTCTTTTTTTTTTTTTTTAACATTAAAATCTAAAACCAGAGTTGGCTATACGCAACATATACTTTTTTTTTTTT
>CM052712.1:59054254-59081744 GCA_028551405.1 Uromys caudimaculatus | reverse complement strand
GTGTCTCGCGGGTTCGGGGCAGTACCTGGTGAGCTGTGGGGCGTGTCTTTGGCCCTCTGCTGGGTCTTGCGATGTCCTGAGAGGGATCTTTGTCCCGGCGCTGATTAGCTGTGGGGCCCTGTGGCCCAAGCTGAGGTTTCCGCGGGCCATACATTCTTGATGCAGTTTAGCGTCTACTTATAATTTAGCCTGAAAGAGTCATACTTTTCACATTCCAAAAGCATGTTAAGTGCTTAACCTTTGAAATTTGACCATTTTGTAATGCCAAGATACACACTATAGTAAAAGAAAATTGAAATTTAAAAGTACCTTAGTAGTACTAAGAAAGAAAAATTTTGCATTTGCTATTATTGCGTAGAAATGACAAACAGCTTTTGAGAAATGACTGGGAGCTGAGAGCTGTCCTAAGTGTTTACACAACAAGCATTGACCAGGGAAGTCTCTACAGTGAGCCTGTAAACTGTAGAGTGCTTCCATGTTCCTCATTTCATGGCACTTGAAAGAGTTTGCCTAACTAAGGGTAGAAAGCTGTAGAGATGAGATTTTAAAATAAGGTGACCAGGCTGTGGACAATACACTGTCAACTGTAGTACCGCAAAGATCAAGATGGAGACAAGAATGGGTGGCTTTAGGAGGAGTAGTAGTTCTGTGCTCTGGGCCCCTGGTGCTCAGCATTTCTGTACACCTTATTTCTGTGGTTCTGGCTGGAATCCTTTAGTGTTGCTGACTTCTCCTTTTTGCATTTTGAAAAAATGCTTAAAAGGCGGTGACCAGCTATGTTGGGAGTTGGTCAGTTTCCTTGAACACAAACTTTCGAGGCAGTTTCAACTTTTAAAAGCTCATCCTTTAAGGCTCGCTCCCATTCCTGTCATCTGCTTCATCTCTCTTCCTCTTCCCCTCCTCGCCTTTCTCGTCTCCCTCCCCTCTTTTCCGTCTCTCTGACATCTCCTTCACGAACACCACCTTCAGCAACTGTCAGACATTATCTTTCTCTGCATTCTGGAAAATTGCTTTGCCACACAGAGCTAAGGGCTAGGAAGCTGCCTGTTATTTTTTGAAATTAGCGTTTTCTACAAATGCCATTGCTTCCTGCTTCTTCAGCCAGGCAGATGCTAGCAGTGTGGCCACCACCCTGGGGAGGTTAAAAATACAAGCAAGGTTGTTAATAAGAGCAATGATTACAAAAATATTAAGAACAACTGTTGAAGCATTCTGTGTGGCAAGGAACTGATTATAATAGGATTACTTAGGGGTGTCAGTGTGAGGAATTGGTATTTACTGGTACGTTGATGGCCTGGCTGCCTACTCAGCCACATTAACAGAAACGTTACCTGAAAAAAAAAGCTATGCAGAAATAAGCAAGGAAGGGATTAATCAACACAGAAAAGACATCACAAGCAATATCAAAACATAAGAAAGTGTCAATAAACTCTGATTATTAAATGGCCATGTTCACAGGGAGCCAAATGTAAGCTTATTGAGCGTTTGAAGCACAGCTTAGGCAACAATGAGGCCTACACGTGCATTTCCTGTGATCTGTGGTAGACTCTGAATCATTTGAAGACTGAAAACCATGGACTGGTTGCTTTGCTTTCCATGTGTGCCTGACACTTCCTCACAGTCACACGTGGTTGAAGAGTGTGTTACCTGCATCGCGAGGCTTGCTTTTATGTCCACCATTTTATTTAGGATCCTTCGCCAGATGAAACTGTTGACCTGAGTTAGCCAGAGACAGCTACTTTGCTATTTTGATTTGGAGTTAATGTTTTCCTCATGCAGAGAAAACGTATTTTCATAGACTGATAGTAAACACTGCATTTATATCTCTTTTGTGTTTAATGGTCCATGGGAATATCTAGAAAAGTGAGGGCCAATTAGATCATTCACTGTGAATGGTTTTTAGGAAAAGACGTCTCCCTTGGGTATTTCTCAGGATAGGTCAAAATCACATTCGTTTGTTTTTGTTGTTGAGCTTGACAGCAGTGCTATGCTCACAAAGTACACTCTTCTATTTTGATTAAGTTAAAAATACATGATCTCTTTCAAGGTCTTAAAAACTCTGCTAGAAAACAAGCAAAGAAAAATTTCAATAATCTTACATTTGACTCTCTGTTTTGTGAATGTGATCAATTAATAATCTGAGTTTATTGGCTCTTTCTTATGTCATCTCTTTATGTTGTTCTGATTAGAGATGAAAGTCATTTTCTTATCCATTTCTTTTGTGCTATAATTGGGGTTTAATCCTTTTTTTTTTTTTTTTTTTGGTTTTATGATATTTTGTGGTAAATATTTGAGTCTGACTATTTTTATTTATGCCCAAATTTAATAAAATTCAGGAGAAATGTAAGGCGGAAAGCAAGCATATCTCCCTGTCTTTGGGTGGTAGGTATAGGATAGAGCCATGTGGAGCATGGGTCCAGGGGCATGCAATGAGAAGTGACATAGAGAAACAGAGAGTAGGTAAAGAGCACCATTGGACTCACCATCTTTCATTCCTTGTGAGTGTCCGCCAGGGTAGATATGCCCCACAATCTTTGTGTTCCAGACACAGCTGTAACTCTGAAGTGCTAGAGAAAGTAATGTTTTCCCTAAAGATTGTCTGACACTGGAACTCAACCTGTGACTTGCAATCCCTTTGCCAAACCTCTGTCTTCACAAATACTTACATTACAATTCATAACAGTAGCAACATGACAGTTATGAAGTAGTAATTAAAATAATGGTTGGGGTATTTACATTACTATTATAACAGTAGCAAAATTACAGTTATGAGGTAGTAATTAAAACAATGGTTGGGGTCACCACAACATGAGGAACTGTATTAAAGGGTCATAGAGTTAGGAAGGTCAAGAACTGTTGGGACAGAAGAAACTATCACTCGCCACTGTTTCCATGAAGATGGTGCTTCTAAAAGTAGCTTGTGTCTTGTTTTTTGTGTTTGCCTGCATAGGATGACAGATGGGCAAATAGCACTGACATTTCCTTGATAGTTACTTTTTTAAAAAACAAGAATACATTGAGAAATGTTTTAAATATATATTTATATGCATTTTGTCTTTCAGGAACGTTAAAAAGGGTTTATTTCAAATCAAATGGCAGTGAACCTTTGGTTACTGATGGTGAAGCTCGAGTGCCTGATGTCATCCTTGTAAATACAGTTTATTATGAGAACACAGAGGTGCCCTCTCTGCCCTCCAGCCAATCCCCTCCAGCCTGGACACCTAGATCTCCTTCTCTAGAGGACCTGAGTCACAAGAATACAAGTAAGTCTGAAGTTGCTGAACAAGAATGCCTTTGTGTCTGTCACAACTGATGCTCACAGGTCATGTGGTGAGAGCCATTCATCCAGAATGCCTAGTTGAATGGCTGTCCTTTAAGTCTGAAATGTGAGCAGCTCCTCAGGAAAGACCAACAGACATGGAGGAGGGAACATAATGAGTCAACATTTCTGAGCTAGAGTCCTTTGTACAAGTTGCTTGCCCTACTGTGAGCCTTGTGTTAAAAGTTATTTATTAAGTGAGTAAGTTATTTATTAAGTGAGTAAGTGAGTGGGCCTTGATAGAGGGATTCCCCATCCATATAGGAAGAGGAGAGCGTGACTAAAAACTCACCCCTATTTGCTTTAGAGGTGCCCTTGGTCTTGTCTGTCTCCTGCTTTCTTCTTTTATTAGTGGTGACAGTTACTCAACGTCTTGGCGACTGCAAACAATCACACCTTCAGGAAAGTGGCACTTGCCAAGAACTCCTGCTGGGTGAACTCCAAGGGAGAGTTAGTATTTCCAGAAAAAAAGAGTTGGGCCAGAGATAAAAGACAGAATAGGGAGACAGCATACTATGGAATGTAACTCAACCCCTAGATGACCCCAGACCTTCAATAAAGTTACCCCACTTCCAGAAGTCCTGGTGCGATGGATTTGTGCATAAAGGCATTCTATTGCAAAAAATATGAAGGCCTTCTATGACATTGTCCTGGTGCCTCTTTTTTTTTTTTTTTTTAACAAAAAATTCCCTCCAGCAGTGTGATGTCATCAGAAATGACATAAAACTCATCCATGCTTGGTCACATGGTCTCCCCTCTTGTTCATGACACCCAGGAAAGGAATCGCATCTTAGTCCCGGCCAGAGTATTTATTTTCATAGGCAGGGAAAACTGTAAGTTAACTTGGAGCTCTTGTGGTGTGGATTTGCCAGCGCTTGAGAGAAAGCAGAGTTGTTTTGTTTTTGCAGTTCAAGAAGGCCAGTCTGCTTCGATTTCACTATTTCACCATGTACCTACGGGTCTTAGGCATCTCTTACACTCAGTGTTCACCAGCGATCCAGGTGCCAGTAGGCTTATGACCTGGATAGCAATATTGCAAAGCAAAATTATGCCACATTGAAATTATTTTCAACGTGAGCTTAATTCCGAGGTTTCAAATTTTGCTCAAGCACTTCAAGTCTTTCAAGGACAGTGTTTTCCATCAGAAGTGAAGAAGTCATTTACATAAAAACATCCCAGCTAACATGGTCGCAATTATAGCAACTGTCATTTTCTTCCTCTAAGTGGATTTGTCTGTAGGTTGAAAGTTCTGTCATTTATTAAGATTCGAATCAGTTTGACAAGCACATACCCTGGCGAATAAAAGAAACACAGGGTGCTTGCTGCTTAGCTTGGAATTTTGATGGAACCCTGACGTGGGTATTCTCTTCCTCTGGCTGGATATGAATTTATTTTGACACATAGATGAAATCCAGGTGAAATCACAGTGATTGTGTGAGGAGTGGCTGAACCCTTTGACGGTTTGCCCATCTGTGTTGCTCGTGTGCTTGACTGTGCGCTGCTTGCCAAGGAGACTCCCGATCCACTGTTGACTTTAACTGGAACCATTGGCTCCTAGGAGCTTCTATTTTAAAATACTCTAGTGAGAATACCAGTTTGAGCTTACTGAGGATTTGATGGTTTTCAAGGCATATTTGGGTGCAAACCCCATAATTAGCTGATCAGCACCACAGGATAGGTAAGCTTCAATGTTTAAGGCACAACATCAAGTTGACACGTCCGGTACCATCTGGTTGGTAACTGGTTGATATGAAGCTGTGTCTCGGGTATTGGGACTCCTGAGCCAGTGCTCTCTCAGTGCCTTTTGCTCCTGATAGAATTTATTGTTTCCTTTATAGTGTTCAGAGTACTACCACATACAACTTAGGCTCTGGGAGAATAGAGAGTCATTGGTTTTTCTCCTTTTCTGTTTTCTTTTGGTTTAAGCTATGGCTAGCCATGCTGTTCTTGATATTAACAGCGACCACTTAAATGACTAGGTGAAGTGTATTCACTGAAAATATTTACTGTATGTTAGTGGCATCTGATCACGCTTCTGCTGCTTGGTTTTATTCAACCAACGTTAAGATATCATTGAATGAATTCTTTTCATATTAGCACCTTACAGAAGAACTGGTTTCCCTCCCTTGGTTATTACTGTTCTCCAACTAAGAGTTTTAAATTTCCTGGTATATGTAAAAGCTAGTTAAGTGTACTTTGGTTCCCAAATACCATGGCCAGACATTCTACCTGGATTTCCTGGCCAACTCTTATCTAAAGGTAGTTAGAAACGGTCTTGCTCCAATACACTTCTTCCTGAGGGACCCTCATGTCATTGTCAAGGCTGAGAATTCTGCACGTACAAATAGTATTAACTAGAATATACCACATAACTGCTACGCTGTGGCTACCAGCCTTTCTGTATGGGGGGTAGCTTCATGTCACAGGCTATACTTCTGGGCTTTCTTGACCCTCACTGTGAACTCCAAGGGCAATGGTGAGCTCCAAGGGCAATGGAGAGAAAGAGGTGACCGCTGTAAACGTTAATGCTATGTTTCAGCAAGAGATGTGTTTCTGGGTTGCATGCTATGTCTGGGTTTCATTTTACAACTTTTTCTCTTTATGTACATTGTAAGTATTTAAGCACATGTTGAAGGAAAGGGAACAACTGGCTAACAGGAGATCGGGGATCACATAGGGTATGGTTCACACTAAAGTAGACCGTGTTCTCGTGAAGTGTCAGAAAATGGATTGGTATCCTGAGAACTTCTGGTGTTCTGTTCTCTTCTCAGATTTCTGGTAGGCAGCCCCTGGGGTGGGGAAGTGCTTTTAAAAATCAAGACTAAACCAAAAGGACCTAGAAGTGGAATGGGAGTTTGGAGGGAAGAAGGGTAGGGGTGGAAGATGGGTAAGAGACAGAGGAGGGAGATCTGTGGTCAGAATGCATTCTATACAAGGGTCGCATCATCAAAGAACAAATTAATAAAGACAATAACTGTTTACTAAGGCATCAGCAACATATTAAGTCCACCTTCCCGATGTGTCCAATTCAGCAGTGTTTTTTATAAACTTGTGCAATTATTACTACTATCTAATTTTATTTTATTTATTGGCTACAAAAATGCTGTATCTATTGCTTCATATTCCCTTTTTATGCAATCCCTAGCCTAAACTAATCTAATTATGCCTCCACGGGCTTGCTCATTTTGAAACCTCTGGGTGTGTCAAGCCTGAGGCCCACGACCTGCATCTGGCCAAGGATAGCTACAAATGTGCCTCAAAATTCAGAGCTGACTGAGCACATTTTGGAATGGTTTTTGTAACTTAGTTGTGTGGTCCTCTGTGTGAGCTTTGTAGATGACAACACTGTGTCTCAATGTTCAAAAGCTAGACACATGTGGAAGTGTATCAAACAACACAGGTTTCTCTCTTTTAGCATGCTTTTAGCATGCTTTCAGGATGCGGTCATATCACGTATGATGACTTCATCCTCTTTTCAGAGCTAAGTAATATTCCATCGAATGGATATGAAACATTCTATCTGTTTATCCTTCCAAGGATAGGTATCTGAGTTGCTCCTACCTTTTTTTTTTTTTTTTTTTTTATCACCCATGAACTATACTGTTGTGATTTTTGTATGTATTGTATGGACACATGCTTCCAATTTTCTTTGGGTTATAAGAGAAGTAGAAATGTGTCATTTTTCTAGTTTCCTCATAGTTTTCTGTCTAGTTGTTTAGTTCACTATGGATACTGTGTATTGAAGCCTCCAATTGTCCTTGAAATCATCATCATCACCACCACCACCACCACCACCACCACCACCACCACCACCACCACCATCATCATCATCATCATCCCAAATTGCCTTGCTCATTTTCTTGGGCCTGAGGCTTGGGGTACATCTGAGTGATCTAAGAATTCGTGTAAAAATTTCTTAATTATATGTTTTTCTTTAAAGGGTTATAAAATAATTTAAACATCTTTTACATCACTTGGCAAAGTAACTAATAACAGTCACCACTATGGAGTTTTGGTGCTCATTTGAGTTTCTATGCATGATTATATCACTGCTTACATAGCTATATTGCTTAATCATCTGATCGCTATAAGAAAGGAATGATGCGTACTTGGATTTCTTCTCTATTGCCCAAACGTATTTCTGAAGGTTCCCTTTGTAATGGCTCAGATACAGAAACATGGCCACCCACTCACTTGGCCATGATCATTCCCAGAGCATTTGGTTTAACGTTCTATGGAGCATTTGTTTATCTGTAGATATTTGTTGGGCACTAACTCTGGGTTATCACCATCGACCATAAAGCTAAGTATGATAAAAACCTCATCCATCCAGCCCACGACTGGTAATTGCCTTGAGACCTGAAGGTATTACTTATAGTTTGGGAAATAAAAAAATGTAATCAACTTGAATTCACCAAAAATATATAAATTGCTATCTTATACAATTTTAATGTTATAATAAAGCACCCCATTTCCTCCAGATTAAGTTTTAATTATAACTATAAAATATATTTTAGTTTAAGATACATTCTCTAGCTTCCATACTTAATTACATCAAACTTGTATCCCAGACTTCTCTGTTCTCCTCTCCATTTGCTGCGTTTCTGGGAAGGTTTCTGTAATGCTTGGT
This sequence comes from Uromys caudimaculatus, assembly GCA_028551405.1. NCBI lineage: Eukaryota > Metazoa > Chordata > Mammalia > Rodentia > Muridae > Uromys > Uromys caudimaculatus. The sequence goes on along the minus strand of CM052712.1, from coordinate 59,073,795 downwards.
TTCCTGCTGGAGCACTCTCTACACAGGCTACTCTGTTGTTACCACAACCGTTGGCTAAAACTGTTGGTGCCCGTGTCTTATCATAAAAACAGCTCCCAAATAGGTCTTTGAAAGTTCATGTCCATGAGAAACTCCCACAGACACTCCAGACTCAGCATACACAAAGCCAAATACATTATGGCTTACAATGTCTATACTTGTTCTGTGGAATTTTGAATTTTCTTGAAGTTTTCAACAAACTGTTATTATATTAGCACATTTAAAAATGTATAACATGTGTGTCTTTGGATGATGGAACTGAGACTTTCCTATCCAGGTATAATGAATGAGAGGCCAACCTTGTACACATGGAAATGTTAGTACCTTACAAAGTTGGGGAGCTAGAATTTAATACTTATTTCCTTAGAGTTGCCTTTGGTTTCTCCACTCGTTTATTGAGAAGCCAGACTCAGACAGCTTACTTTTCTTTGGTTAGCATTTGTACATTTGCTCTGCAGAGTGTCCTCCAGGGTACGCATTATCAGAGCCCTGATGTTTGCTAAGCTGATGGCTGTTAAGTATGTGATTTCATAATGTGTTCTTTAACCCTAATGAAAGTTTTAAAATGAATTATATAGGAGGATTTCTGTGAAAAAGAAATGGAGACCTTAAATCTAAAGCCTGCTTATTCTGGAGTTTAGGGAGTGATCAAGTGACCCTGTCCCTGCCGATCTTGCGAAGTAGAAGAGCTGGGGGATACACAAGCACGATCGACCTCCATAAACACGTGAGCCCACAGCTGTCAGCAGCGTCTCTTCCAGACAGTAGTCAGTTGTCTGAGACTCCATCAAGAACAATCACAGTTATTATTCTTGTCATGTGACCCAGACAGATTACCAGTTTTGTCCAACTCTGGAACCATGAGCTAGAATAAGTGCCTCCTCACACACCCCTCCTGCCCTGTCACACCAATGTAAATGTAACTGATACCTATGGATTTCAAAAATACTAGATATTTGCTTACAAGCTCCTGTTACACATTTATCTCTGACCTTGCCTTGGAGATTCAGAACAAAACTGAACACTAGTTATTCTTCCGTCCGATTACATGTTTGAGGCTTAAGGGACTCTAAGTTGGAGGGGCACCGGAACAAACATTTATGGGGCTGCAATACACAGTTGATAGCATCGGATTCTAGTACACGAGGCTGCCCACCGTAACCTCTTGCTTCTTGCTTCTTATCTTACTGGAACAGTCTCGTTAATTTTCTGAGGACACGAAATCCTTTCAAATCGGCTGTTCTCAGGAATGACTCTGGCAGAATGTTCCCTTCTGTGTAAGTTATCGAGTGTAGCCGATGACCTTCATCATCCCGCTCAGCTGATGTGTTTCTGACCTGGGGTGACTTTGCTGCACGGCAGGGAATAGACTCTGAGGCTTCTGTCTAATTGGGCCATGGGTGAGGACTTGCAGCTCATTTCCTCCTCAATGCAAAGTCCTGCTATGAAGTATGAGAAAAGGCTCTTGTCACATTATCTGGGTTTCTCTTTTTGACTGATATTGTATGTATTTATGTATGTATGTATGTAAGTATGTATGTATGTATGTATTTATGTATGTATGTATGTATATATGTATGTATGTATGTATATATGTATGTATGTATGTATGTATATGTGTGTGTATGTATGTATGTATGTATGTATGTATGTATTTATGGAGAATACATACAAGGCATCTTTTAACAACTTTCAATGTGTATAATACAGTATCAGTACCTGTACTCAGTGTTGTAGTGGGCCTACCACACTCATTCTCCCCATCTTACTGAAATTGTGCCCTGTAACCAATGTCTGCCATGGTCACCTCTTCTCACTTCAGCCCCTGGTGATGATAATATTACTTCTGTTTTAAAATATTTTTAAATTGTTATTATTATGTTTTATTTTATTCTATGTGTATGAGCGTTTCGCCTGCACACATGTCTGTGTACCATGTGTGTGCCTAGTTCCCAGAAGGCTAGAAGAGAGAGTTGAATGCCCTGAAACAGTAACTACATGTGTTAACTATCATGTGGGTGCTAGGAATTGAAACTGGTCCTCTTGTGCCCTTGACCACTGAGCCATCTCTACAGCCCCGTTACAAATCTGTCCTTAATAGTTTGACATTTTTAGATTTCACATCTGAGTAAAATCATGAGATTGTTTTATTTTTGTGCTTGGCTTATTTCATTTAACACAGTGTTCTTCACGTTCATCTATGTTGCTGCAAACGACAGAGTGTCTTCTCTGAAACCATGCCTTCAAACATGTTAGACAAGCACTCCACCACTGAGCTATAACCCTAGCCCAAGATTTTCTTCTTTTGAAAGGGATAAACAATATTCTGTAATATATATAAAATGACATAATTTTATAAGTTTATATATTGTTGGCTGATTCAAAATCTTAACTGTTACAAATAATGTTGATGAGATATCTATTTAATATTCTGATTTCTTTTATATATCTATGGTTAGAATTTCTGGATTATATAGTAATTGTATTTTTAATGTTTTGTGAAACTTCTCTACTTTTCCCCACTATATCTGTGCTAGCACGTACCACATCCTCACCGATATTTGCTATTTTCTTTCTTTTAAATAAGAATTAGTCTAGTGTGTATGAAGTTATGTCTTTTGTGGTTTTAATTAAAATTTTATCTGGTGGCTAGTGATATTATACATCTTTTTATGTAGTGTGTTTTCCTTTGTATTCTTGGACCTTTTTGTATAATCAGATTTTTTTTTCCTTGTTATGAAGTTGTTTGAGTTCTTTCTGTATTTAAGGCATTAACTTGGATCTTGGTAAGGATCAGATTCATGATTTGCAAATATTTTTCTCTTATTTCACAGGGGCCTCTTTGTAATGTTGACTGTTTCTTTTTCTGTGCAGAAGGCTTTTAGCTTGATATAATACCATTTGTCTGTCTTGTACTCTCTTCACTTTAGATAACATATTTTTTTAAGTCATTGCTCAGGCCTATGCCATTGTAGATTGTTCTTGTGTCTTCATACTGTTCCAACTTTTATCTTTAAGTTTTTTATTCATTTTGAATTGGTTTTGAATATGGTGTGAGATCAGGATTGATATTCTAGACTGGATTAACAGAGTGAGACCCACACCATCGTAGGTGGCGCTGTTCCCTAAAATGGGGTCCCAGCTAGTGGAGGACCAGCATTCATCTCTGAGTGCTCCTGGCTGCAGATGCAATGTGCCCAGATGCTTTATGCTTCTGCTGCTGTGACATGCGCCCCCCCCCCCATGATGGACTGCATCCAGCATCCCCTTAATGTAAGATGGAACAAATCCTTCTTCCCTCAAGTTGCTTATGAGGCATTGGCCACAGTAAAGAGAAAACTAAGTAGTACCATTGTTGCTTTTAGAGCTGTCTCTCAGCTTTGTAGGTGATCTGTTTCTCAGACCCAGAGCAGTGAGCTTTTACCTAAGTCCAAGAGTTTACAGAGCCTCCTGTGGTTGTCACTCAGTCCTGTTCTTTGTGCTCCCAATGTCCTCAGGTGCTCTGTGGCACTTTGTGTGCTGTGTTTATCTCTTCATATTTCTCCCTCCCTTGACCTTGATTCAAATAGCCTCCATTTTCCCTTTACTCTGGTGAGATCTCCTGCTAAAGCCAATGAGAAGGATCAAGGGTCGTGGGCATAGCTTTGTAGAGACAGGAAAGAGAGGCTCCCCTCTCAACTACAGAGGTGCTGTCCAGACAGTAGTTGAAGACAAAAGTATATTTTATGAAGGGAACAGCATGGGCCACCTCCCACACTGTCAAGACATCTAGGGAGCAACAGTAGCAATGTTAGCCAGCAGCAGCAGCAAGGCCATTGTGTCTCAGATACCCTGGCTTTCTGTAGCTACTTGGCTATCATTCCACAAAAAAGTCTTTTGAAGCTAAGAGCTTTTCCAATTTAGTCTCATCTCACACTCATTGAGTAATTATTGGGTATACCCCCAGTGACATTCTAGTGAAAATTTCATTTCTCCTATGTGGGAGGGTAATGGGAATAAGTCCCTAAGGAACTTACAGTTGGTTGACTTTCATTTCTTTGCCATGCATGCAGTAGAAACTCTACTTTGAGTTGGGAACTTTCTCCTGCTCTGGCTGAGTGTGATACTATGTTCTTCTGTGATTCTGGGCAGTGACAAAACTTCAGCTTGCAGTCAGCCACCTAGTCACACAGGCAAGCAACTGGTGCTGGCTTCACACTGCTATATGTACATATGATGAACACATTTGATTGAATCAGCTTTTGTTTTGTACAGCCAGGGATTCCTAGGGCCTCACATAGGTCAAACACTCTACCACTGAACAATTCTCCAGCCTGCTTTTAATATTTTTTTCATGATACTTTGAGACAAGATTTCACTAAGTCATACAGGCTTGCCCTGAGCTTGTTCTGTAGTCCATGTGCGCTTTGAATGTGTCTTCCTCTTGCTTCTGTCTCCTGGATAGCTAGGCTTCCAATCTGTGCCAACAAGCCTAGCTGATCCTGGGAAATTTCAATAGATTTATCAGAACCTAGCATCATGAAGGTGCGGTCCATCTGTATCTGTTAGTGTTATAATGAAGATACTACTTGACATATTGTGAAAAGATGCAGGGACACTTGAAGTAGGATGCTCCTGGAATGTGTTTGCTGTCTGGAGAGGTTAGCTCTCTGAGTCAGACCACTGCTGTGGCTCTACCCTTTGGGGAAGCCTAGCTGCTATGATTAGGCCAGTGGCAAGAAGGACACTGCTCCCTTTTAATGATCTCATTTGATGATTATGAATCCTCAGTAAATAATATAAGGTGATGACAATTTAGGTATCTTAATAGAAACAATGAAGACAGGGAACAGAAAACAAAATGTTTGAGTGTGAATATAACTCCACAGAAAATCAAAGAGCTGGGTCAAATCGTCCCTTTTGGTATCTGAATCTTACATTTTTGCTGCTTGAATATTTAGTTCTGGGATATTTCTTAAAGGAGGAATTTACTTTCAAAACTGTCAGTTCTAATACTAATCAGAGTTTCTCCAAATACTGATAAGTTCATTTGTGAATAGCAAAGCCCTGCTATGGGAATATGCCTGCCATAGTGAACTCTGTGTATTCCAAGAAGTGGAGGCAAGAGGAAGCTTGCTTAGGTGGGATGGGGATTGTATACTCTGCAATAATAATCCTCGACTACAGTGATTAGCTATACAAGGGAGACGACCCAAGGATAGCATCAGTCCAAGATGAAAGAAATGGCTGCCTCACCGATGTCCCTGCACATACAGCTTTGTGTAAGTTTGCAGTGGCTCTTGTGCAAGGGTGTGGTCCTTACAGTCTTTTGTGATGCTTATTGTTGCCAGGTTGTAATGCATGAGAGATGAGAAGTCTTTGTGGATAACATCCAGGATTAATTTATTACATAATTAACTGCTAAGGCTGGCCGAGAGACTCCATTTTGATTCTGACTAAATCCTCAGTTCATTCTTAGTAGGAGTAGGCTGGTTGTGGGTGAGCATCCCTCTCTAGGGAGGTGTGTCCCTTCTTGGTTCCTTCTGAGCATCAGGGTCGTGGGCATGTGTCCCGTTGTCTAGGCTGGGCAGTGTATGTTTGTTTTATGTCTCCTCTTCCACCAGACCACAACTTTTCAAAGGCAGGGGCTTGCTTGCTTCTTGCCATTTTCTTTGTGGCTTGAAAAGTGCCTGACATGCACTAGGAGTCCAATAAGGATTGGTCATGCGAGAGAGAGACCTCTGTGGAAGTCAGACCAGTGGTGCGTGGGGCTCTGCAGAATGGATATAAATTAGGTGAGAAGATGCTGAAGGTGCTTGGTGTAGGAGGCAGCTGCTGGTGGAAGGGGGCTCGAGTGGGAGAGTGAGGCAGACGGTGTTAGAGTCCGGCCCTGCCATTTGCCAGCTGTGTGGACTCTCAGGGAAACGACTCCACCTTGTTTCCTCAGCTGTGAATCTCAGATAACAAGCTGTAGGCAGAGCAAATGAACTAATAATGTGTGAGAATGGGCTGAGGACAGAGCCTGGAGGGCTATGGTCGCTCAGTCAATACTGAGCACAAAAATACACAACAGAAGCGAACTTGAGAATGGTCACAACAATGTCATCACACAAAGAGCTGAGGACCGCATGGGAAGCAGCATCCAAATTAATAACAGACTTTATGAGAGGAGCCAAAGGAGAGATTGGAAAGAAGGCCAACCCTGCCCTGACTTTCTCTCCAAACCACTGAGCAGCACTGTGTACAAAGAGCTTCGCTTCTTGATCTCACAGATGCCCAGGCTCTGGAGACAGGCCGAACAAATGTAGTGCTATTGCCAGGGGCGACCTCTGAGGTAAAACCAGGGCTTAAAATGATGCATTTTGGGCAAATTAAGGCAAACTAATGTCTCTGATACAATCTTCTCTCCAAGTTTGATGTTCAGACTAGTCAATTAAATATGCAATTGTATTGAATATTTAATAAATTTTATTTAATATTTAATAAATTCTTCAATTAAATATGCAATTGTATCAAGGCAAACAGAAGCTCCACTGATAGGATATTTCCCTGATAGGATATTAGACAGCAGATAGCAAACTTCTATAGGAAACAGATTGTTTATTTTTTAAAAATTTGAACATCTCTTGCCTCTCATGTGATAGTGTTGCATATTTACTGTGGTTTTGTTACAACTTTTTTAATTTTTAAAAAACAGATTTTATTTAATTTTACAAACATTTAAAAGAAAGCACTGTTGAAATAAATATGAGTCAAAATTAAACACACCATTTACTACACTTCATCGATTAAAAATGAGCCCATTTGTGATTATAGATGATAAAGAATGCTACTGATAAAATCAGAAGACCTAGTGCCAAATGTCTAGGAAATGAATCTGTGCATTTTCCTCCCATAAACTCTCAAATTTTCTTCCCAGACAAGACAGGCCATGAATATCACCATTTAAAAATTTATTCTTACCATTTTTAAGATTCATTTATTTTATCTTATGTGTATAAATGTTTTGCCTGCATGTATGTCTGTGTACCATGTGTATACCTGGTGTCTGTAGGGATCAGATGTATAGGATCCCCTGGAGCCATCACATAGGTGCTGGGAATTGAACCCTAGGAAGAGCAGCTCATGTTCCTAACCTCTGAGCCATGTCTCCAAACCAGAGGAATATCCCTTTAAGGTTAGTTACTCAGAACCTTAGTTTTTTTCTATGCTAGTTTAGACTATTTAACCATTTATTCTTATTTTGCATTTAAAATAGTCACATACATATGAATTCTGATTCTCCCTAATTCCTAAGTCCCTAATTCCTGACCAAACAGTATTTATAATTTTCAAATTACAAGGGCAATTTCTACAGAAGACCGATCTTAGTTCCAAACTCTGGCATTGAAATCTAGTGTCTGAATCAATGAGATAGGATTAGGGACAAACCCAATCTGATTTAGAAAACTGCTCTGCTGGGCTCTGACAGCAAACCTCCCAGATCACGAGCATAGCTGCCTGGTGCACCGTGGTCTCACAGCTGGGCACCCTCTCGAGTGGAAGCCCTCTGTTAGTCAGTGCATACTCTGACAGCCGTTATTGGATCATTGCGAAGTAGAAACAGTGTCTTAGACTGAAGGCACCAGTGAGAGTCAACATTTCTCCAGGAATACGTTGGGTCCTGCCCTGGTTTTCCTCCTTCGAGGCTCAATTTTCAGACTCTCCTCCCCAGCTTTGCACTTGATGTGACTTCTTCAATAGGAAATACAATAATCAAACCACAGTGTCTATATGGAACACCAAGGCCAATTATGTCCACTGTGCTTTGTATGAGCTCTCATGCATCAGTCCTGACCTCTAATTTCCATGAGACTCCCTACTAAGCTGTCAGGAAGGAAAATTAGCCCCTGCCTGTCCTCCACCCTATGAAAGGCAAGTGTGGTGTTGTGGTAGCTTAAATGAGCCCCTTTCAAACGGCTGGTCCACATCCACACAGAGAAGTGACTTTTCATGGTGCACAGCATTGTAACTGGCTTAGGAAATCAGTTTCTGCTGGGGAGAATGTGTACACATACAATACGTGTTTCAAAGACAATGGGATATTCTAGGAAGAAGTAATATTTGACCCAGGTGTTGAGGCGGGAGGCATAACAAGCAACAGACAGCATTGTGTGCATATGAAAGGCCTGAAGCTAATATCCTCAGGAAAATAATTCTTTTTTATATTTGTTGGCCGTGAGTGGATTCTTAGCTAGGTCTATCAAGTGTTCTTGCCCAACCTTTAAGTTTTAGTCTTCCCTCGTCACTTGGAACTATAAAGCAATCTCCATGGTCAATGTACCAGCCAGCCCTGTCCTAGATGCCATCTGCCATCCTAAAATGTATATGTCTTCACCATCACTTTCTCATGAAATCTTTGGTTCTTGTTCTCCATACATTGAGTTCTTGCCCCTTTGGATTCCTTCCGGGTTTGCTGTGTTATTGACAGGGATGCTAAAGGAAGGTGTTAAATCCCAGTCTCACTCCGCTACTGACCTTGTATGCTTCTGTAAGTGACCTCTTGATTTTTCTGTCTGCCTATTTGTCTGTCTATCCACTATCTTTCTATCTAACTACATATGTATGGATTCTGTACCTTCTTCAGGAGTAATGAGAAAATTTGTGCTATAGTGTCAGGCTTGAATTTTATGATGTAATTGTGCTTTGGGAAATTAGTCTAGGATATAAGAAATTGTTCTTTATATCTATGTAAACTATTTGAGATTTTAAAGATTTAGTCATAATTCATCACTACTGTAGAATTCTGCAGAGAGTACCACCAACATAAAGGCCCTTACTAGATATGACCCCCATAGCCCCCCATTTTTGAGCATCTAGAAACATGAGGCAAAATACACTTTTTTTCTTTGTAATTTACTCTATGGTATGCTGGTATCAGCAACAGAAAATGGTCTGACAGATACACAGACATTGTGACATATTCTTTTCAACCTTTTCCTCTCTTGGGACATCAGTAATTAGTTTTGGGAAACTACCTTTAATATTTTAACTCTGATGTGTCTCCAGGTAGAAGCTACTCAGAAGTCTAGCATTTGGTCTTCACAGCTGTCCTGAAAGGAAGGCTTTGGTCTTCTGAAATTGAGTTTCCTCATATTTCGTATAGGCCAACTGTCCTTTCTCTAGGTTGTGGAAGTGAGATAGCTGGGGCCCAGATCTGTGTGCTTCTTTTGGTTCTCAGCAACAAGCTGGTTTTCAGTAAATGGCACGTGTCCAGATTTCCTCTAAGTCATTTCCTTCTTCCTCTCCTTCTTCTTCTTCTCCTTCTTCTTCTTCTTCTTCTTCTTCTTCTTCTTCTTCTTCTTCTTCTTCTTCTTCTTCTTCTTCTTCTTCTTCTTCTTCTTCTTCTTCTTCTTCTTTTTGGTTTTTCGAGACAGGATTTCTCTGTGTAGCCCTGACTGTCCTGGAACTCACTCTGTAGACCAGGCTGCCCTCGAACTCAGAAATCTACCTGCCTCTGCCTCCCAAGTGCTGGGATTAAAGGCATGTGCCACCACTGCCTGGCGTCATTTTCTTTTTTTGTGGAGAAACATTTACTATCAGCTCATTCAGGGAAACTTCACCATAGCATTCTGGACACAAAGGTGGCTCCTCTGTCTGTTCTTCCCACCTACCATGTTTTTTTCACACTAAAGTGTTTTTTAACTTTAATTCCCAAGTAGCTTGAGTGACATATTCATGAAAACTGCCCAGAATGTCCAATTTCAGCTGTGTGTGTGTGTGTTTGTGTGTGTGTGTGTGTGTGTGTGTGTGTGTGTGTGTGTGTGTGTTTATGTTCTGGTATCTATTCGAACATTCCTAGCTCTGCGAGTTCCTCAGACTCATTTTGTATTTTGGAGATAAGGAGGCACATGAGAGTGTTATGGCTTTAACTTCTTTGTCGTGTTTACATTAAGGTTCTATTCCCAGCTGCCTTCAAAAATGGAAGTCACATTTTGATCTTGTATCACTGAGCTCAGCACATTTGAGTGATCAATGAATATCCTCTAAACATGGAGGATGGTGTCTTTTGAAGAAGAATAGGGCTCTTTGATCAAATAACTGCAGTCTGTTCATTTGGGGGAAGGACTTCCTATAGAACCTGGGAGGTTTGCAGAGTGGTGGGAAGAAAAGCGGGATAAGAAATGGCCTTGGAAGGAGATAGGATGATTTCCAAGTAGATCTGAGCCATGTCTGAAAGATGGGTGATGTTATACCGACAGCACAGTCATCTTCTGTTCCAGGTGGAGAGTGGGATTTGGTCATCTCACTAAACTGCAGGCTTGTCTGTAAACACTAGTTCTGTTAATAGGAAGTTAACCTTATGTATGGAGAGACTATTATCATAATTTCTCTGGACATGATATGCTATCCAGATGAGATGTTCCCATGTTTTCTGAAATCTCCCTCCAATTTTTTCCTCCATTAAAAGAGAGTTAATGGTTTCACTATATTTCTAAAGGTTGTAAATTTTGTTTTTTTAAATATTAGCTTGTATAAATAACAACTTTAAACTAGTTTGAGGCACTAAATGGTTATTAAACCAAGACAAGAGTATAGAATAAAATGAAAAAGAAAAGTCTCTCAAAATTTCATTACATGAACACGTCAACATTTTGCTCTACGTTAGAGTAAGCAGGCAAGTTCTGGGGGTGGTAGAATTGTGTGGGTCATGGATGAGACGGTGCCTATCAGAACTGACTGTGAAAGATAGCAAGGTCAGAGGTCCTGAGATGTCTGGGAAGTATGCTGTAGGCTGGATTGCAGATCCTTGTACCACTGTATGTATTTGGTAGACTGATTTCTTTCATAAAGTGCTGCTTTTATTTATTAGCTTATAACCACTATTCCATATGATTAAATCGTCTTCCAAAGAATTTCACATATCATAGAATGTCCTCAGGAAACACCTGCTCGCCCTTCATAAATATCACTAAGCTAATTTCATTGTTGTACCCACATATACGTATGTGCATGATCGACTGTGTGATAAATGTACTATAGCATAGGACATGTGATGTATTGTGAATTCATTAACCTGTCATGCCCTGTAAGCTTATAGACATGGATTTCTTATTCGACTTCTAACTATGAGTGTTTCCACATCCCAGGCACCTGCATGAACATCGCTCACAGCCAGTGTCAAATTCTGCCCTACCACAGCACGCTGGCACCTCTCTTGCCAGTTGTCAGAAACATGGACATGGAGAAGTTCCTCAAGTTCTTCACGTACCTCCATCGCCTCAGCTGCTATCAACACATCCTGCTCTTTGGCTGCAGCCTCGCCTTTCCTGAGTGCATTGTTGATGGCGATGACAGGTATTTTGGAACCATATCATTCAGTGATAAGAGCAGTGATTCTAGAGGAATAGAGTGTCCAAGAAGAACAAATCATCCTGTTACTAATGTTTCTTTTTATTGCTTTTAGGGGGGAGAAGGGACCCACATCTGTCATAGTTAATTGCAAGTCTCTGTATTTAGAAAACCCAGATTCGTTTTTTATGGGAAGAAATCATCCATATTTTAGTTGGTGCTGTCAGAGGACACTCTATTGCTGTGTCAGTGAGGGTCTGACAAGGGGGAAAATGTACTCAGTGGTATAGCTGAAATGTTTGTTAGTGAGGCTTTTTATTGGAAGTATGTGGGGGGCGCGGGGTGGGGGGAACAATTAAGCAATAAGCAGTACCAAGGTCTCATGACGAGAAGATACACTACTACCAAAGGCTTGAAGACAAGAAAAGGCTCAAAGCAATTGGATCCTTGTCACTAAGAGTGAGGGGAAGGGATAGACACTCCAATTCCCTTCTCCAATCATCCTTTCTGCCAGGAAATTTACTCGCCAGGAGGGCACAAAAACATTCAGTACAATTAATGAAATCCAGAATCTCATTAAATATCATCAGCTAAGAAGTCTAACGATCTTATTTAAATCAATTATGAGTAGCATTCTGGATGGTTCTTCTCACCAGCATGGGGATCTAGTGCTGACTTGGGGAGTAGACGTGGAGAGACAAACAGAAACTATTCAATAAGATAGAAATAATTCTCCATAACAGATGATCAACCCAAATATTGTCATGGTTATTTGAAGCATTGTGTATATTCGGACAATTTCAGAGCACATGCTAGGTACCTATTTACATATAACATGAATTATTTTCTAGATCGAAATGTTAGGAACTTTTCAGAATAGTAATTCAAGTCCGACTCCATTCCCTGTTGTTTGTGATAACTTCAGCAGTGTGTGAGGTGCCCTAAGTATCAGGGAAACACCTGTTACTTTGGTTGCAAGATGCAGCACTGCCTTTGTATGGAAATGGAACAGAAGCAGTCGAGCTGAGCTGTGCAGAATTCGGTGAAACTTGAATTATCAAGGAGTCGGCTACAGAGGGTGACTTCATGGTCCACACAGAAAGAGAAGGTGGATTGGATCTTTCCCACGGGTTAAAATATGAGATACTTGTGTGGGCTGCGCTTACCTCGCACATGGAGAGCCCCGAACTACAGAAACAATTGAAGATGGCCATCAAGAGATGTTTTATTTTCCCGGACTGTGGCAACACAGTTGGTGGTTGTATTCTTTGGGTTGCTTTTACAAATTGCCACCTGCTGGGTGGCTTAAACAGCAGAAATGTCTTTCCCCATAGTTCTGAAGGCTGAAAGTCTGGATGTCAGCAGGCTGTCTGGTTCCCAGAACTCTGTGGGGAATCCATTTTTCCTTTTGCCCCTTTCCTATTATTTCTGTTCCTTTGTCTTGTGCCCCTGTCCCTCCAGTTTTGGCCTCTGCCATCACAGAACATTTCCTGACTGTTGACATCTCTTCCTCTTCTGTCTCCTATAAGGACACTGTCTTTGGATTCAGGGCTCACCTAACACAAAATAGGATAATAACTTCACATCCAGACACTCAGTTGTAGCCCACAAAGATCCTGTGTCCAATGAGGTGATTCCCAGTTCTAGAGATTAAGATGTGGACCTCTCGCTTTGAAGCAGTGATTGGGAAGGCAGACCTGTGTGTCATGACCTCGTCATCCATAAAAAGAGAAATAATAGTTGTATTTGTGTTACAAAATTAATATGAGGATTTAATAACACATGGGGCTTAGGACACTGCTGGGCCCTTAGAAAGAGCTCAATAAATGTTAGCAATAACTCTGAAGTGGTGACTTGTGAAGGACAAGCAGAATTAATGACGTAGAGACCACAAAAGTGTACTTCTAGTGTGTGTGTGTGTGTGTGTGTGTGTGTGCATGCACGTGCACGCGTGTGCCATGGGTGAAGGATTGCCAAAAAATAAGTAAATGAAGCAAAATTAGATAAAATATCAAAAGATTTTTGGAGCTTGATTATTATTCTGTTTCTGCTTCATTTCTGAAAATTTCACTTAAACATATGTTTTTTAGATTAACTCCTCTGTGGGCTCATGCATGCGCACAGAAAGAAAATGGAAGGGAGTATGATCAGAGTCCTGGAACTGCTGGGCCCATCACGACGCTCCTCTCTGTCCTAACTCAGTTTTGCTTGGGTGAACACTTTCGAGCTGCCCACAGTTTCCAGGGCACTTGCGGTTAAATTTGTTTCCCCCCGGCCTGATTTATCCTTTGATAACTGTACTGGTATGAGAAGTTTTCCATTTTCTGTTATAATGAATAATAATTTACAGTTACTTTGCAAGTGTTCTTTAGGGATCTATCCTATTTTTATTATTATATTTAGTTTTATAATTGTACTTTTAGGCCATGCTTCCTGCTGTCATTTAGTGTGTGTATGGAAACTGAACCTAATTTAATAAGCAGAACAAATTCAGTAAAGTAAATGTGTTGTAGAAAACCATTATAAGGTCAAACATATTTTTCTTGCGTTTCACTATTTTGTATCATCTATTATAGGCCATATTATTCAAATAAAAAGTGTTTGTTTTCCAGCCCAGAAAAAATAGGTACTTAATAACAATTAAATTTTAATTTTAAAAGATTATAGTGGGATGTATAAACAGTGTAGTTTTTAACCTGATTCTTTGGAGACCACAGTTACTATTTAACTGCATTGTATGTTGAAATAATGGAATTTAATTGTCTTTATTTTGAACAGTGTTTGCTTTGACCAAATGTGTATGATGTACTACAACAGGGCCTATTGGAAAGGCAGGAGAACATATGGACTCAGTGGGGCATATCATCTAAAAATATAAAATTTTAACTGATAAACTATTGAAATGGCTCAAATACATAGGTTAGAATATATTGCTTAAAAATATCAAGTAGATAGCAAGAAAATATTGGTTAGCATTAGATATAAATGACATGTTTGATTTCCTGATTTCCTCAAATGGACACTGTGTGTGCGTGTGCGTGTGCGTGTGCGTGTGTGAGGGCGTGCGTATAATCTTACTTGCTTGTGGAGGCCAGAGGCCAACCTCAGCCTCATTCCTCGGGAACCTTGTTTTCTGAAACTGTCCTTGGTTTGGGACTTGCAGAGTAGACAGGTTGACCAGTCAGTGAGCTCCAGACATTCCCCTGCCTCCACACCTCAGTATTGGGCTTACAAGCACGTGGCACCATGCCCACTTGTTTTTGTAAACACAAGTTCTACGAACTGAGCTCAGGTTCTTGTGCTTATGTGGCAAGCACTTCACTGACTGAGCTATTTCCATAGTCCAGACTAGAACTAACTTTGTAAGTGTAATACATTTTTAATAATATAAAGTTATTCAAATTTAAGAAATAGTAAACCGTTGCTGAGACTAACCCCCAAAGTTACTTACAGTTCTGATGGTGCCTCCCACTTTCTTATGACTTATAGAAGGTGTTCATGTATGGTCTACCCTGTTCAGCAGATAAATTCTTCGTAAATAGCAGCTCTGGGTATTGATGGAGTATGTGAATTTCTGGGCTGATATCAACTTGGTCCCATGTTTAGAGATGCCAGCTCTCTACTGTCCCTTCCTTTCCTGTCCTGACCTGCTGTCGTTTAACTGCCCACGTGGTCATTTAACAACAAACCGAATGATGCCGTTCCCCAGACTCCATCCTTTGGGGCTTTCTCTTAGATTTCAAGCTAAGCTCCATGCCACAGCTTTCAAAGCCCTTCTTGCTTCTCTAGCATCATGGATGCAGCCACACCTTCAATGACTTTCCTTTCCATTTCTCAAACAAACAAACAAACAAACAAACAAACAACAAAACCCTGAAAACTTGTTTTGACCAACCTTGTCTGCACGTGGTGTTCTCTTTGCCTACAGACGTCCCTGCTCTCCCATCAAGGCTGTGGATTCCAAGTCCTGGCTGTACTGAAGCCTTCTCTGAACACCCCAGGTTTTCGATTGTCTTCTCATGGCAGCCTGGTGATGTCTTTGTTTTCACCATATGTTATGTGTTCTTAACATACATAGCCCCAGGGTATCCCACTAGGTTTTATATAAGAAGCAGAGGACGGAGACATGTGGGAAGTGGTTGAGTTTATGGATTTGATGATGGTGATGGATTCACTTACTTATTGATTTCTGAACTCATATGCATCCCTTATGTAGAGCCTTTTACATGTCAGACACACTTTCCTGACATCTTGATGGATAGATACCAGGATGTCCCTGTTTGGGCCTCATCATACTACAAAATAAGCCCAGGAAGTAGTCATGACAAACACCATTGGGATGATTTTTTTTTAGATTTATTTACTTATTTTATGTATATGAGTACACTGTAGCTGTCTTCAGACACACCAGAACCCGTTACAGATGGTTGTGAGCCACCATGGGGTTGCTGGGAATTGAACTCAGGACCTCTGAGAGAGCAGTTGGTGCTCTTAACTGCTGAGCCATCTCTCCAGCCCTGGAATGATTTTTGAAAAGCTAAAATTTTTGCTACAGAGAGCTACAAAGCCTTAAAAGAGCATTTTCAATGACTTGCATACCTGATGCTGTCACAGCATTTTAAACTTTCCTAATAATGTTTCGGTTAAATAGTAACACATTTGCTCAGCATATTATTTTAGGAGACTTCCTATGTGGCAGTGTTATGTCAAAGCACAGCCTGCCACAGTCGCCTGTGTACATGCAGCCCTGACATTGTCCTAAATACTAATTGTGTGATAGGAATTAAAACACTTTTAGAGAATTCATTAAATATATAAAATAACAGTATGTTTATGTTATCATTCTCTAGAAAATAATTGTATACTGTTAATTTATCTTGCTAAGGATTTTATATCTTAAAAGCCTTATTGTGTCACCTTTGACTGCATTTGGGAAATTAGAATTAAAATAGTTACATTAAAATTATATAGGTCACTGGCCAAAGAACGTGGACTCTGCTCCTGTTAGTAGCTAAGTATTGCTTGCAGGTTACTTACGAGAGTGGACTCCCTAACTTGGACGCAGTGGTTTAATCTTAAATGCACCTGTCAGCCGAGTGTTCCGTTGGCTAAGCATAGTACATGTGCCTTTAATACCAGACTATATTGGTGAGCTATTATGCCTAAAATGCCAGCTTAGGTGAGACTCTGTCTGATGACTCAAAATGGTCCAAAGTAGAGGTGATGTACAGCTGAATAACTCAGGTTGCTTTTTTATTTTACCAGATTGTAAGACTGGAGAATCAGGCCAGCCAAAAATCTTTCTGAAAATGTCTTTTCATGTTGCTGCCAGTGTCTGGGACACTCATACCCAGTTCAGTGGGGGAGTTCATTCACTTTTCTCTCCAACAGTTCTGGGTATCAACTGTATATGACCAAAACATAAAGATAGTACTTGTGATTGCATCCCCTTAAAGACCCTTACCACTGGTGTCAATGATGCTACACAAAAATCAGAACAGCTGCAAAATTATGCTGCAGTTGCAAGTTGCTTTCGATATTTGTTAATGTCTTACCCTTTGGGTCTTAGTAAGCATGGCAAATTCCAAGGATAGCCAGTGTCCCATCAGTTAGAAGAGTGCCTTTTGGTACTCTTCCAGGAGCTCTTGTGTGGCATTGTATTATTCCTGATGGCTTGAATCAACATGTCTTTATCACTTAACGTTTCTTGGAGTTTTTCTTCTCCTAAGAGCGAAACCCCAAAGTTGTCAGATAAACAAGACAACCCATCTGTGGGTGTTTTATCTGTTTTTCTGACATTTTCCTATTATGTGGGAAGGGTGTTAAAACTGGATGGCATGTGGAGATTCTGCAGTTGGGAGGGGAAGGGGGTCTGCAGGGCAGGAAAGATTTGCATCCTTGTCCAGGTCACTCAGCTGGGGAGAGGACACTGGTTATGGGTCTCCTTCCACATTCGCTACTGATAGTTTTGTCCCCAGGGGCACCTAAGTCATCCTTTGTGCATTTCAATAATTTATCCAACAGCTACCTGTGGTGCCACCACTTTTATACTAGGGAGACACTGCAAAGACAGTGCCCAGGAACCATTTATTGGCTCTGTAGAGTTTACATTGTGGGAGATAACTTTCTCAGAAGAGAAGGGAAGGGGATGTGAGGAGAGGGGCTATGTGAGGGGGGACCAGAAGGAGGAAGAGCAATCAGAATGTGAAGTGAATAAATGAATAAATTAATGAGAAATAGCAAATAAATCAATAGAGGGTCAGCTTAATGTGACATGAACAGACATGAAAACAATCTCTTTTTTTTTTTTTTTTTTAAACAATCTTAATATTGAGATCATTTCTTATTCTGGCTCAAGAAGCCTACAAGAGTAACTTTTGTTTGAAGGGAAAACATGACCACTTTTCTTCCATGGACAGTGACATGATTTTGCTTCCATCCAAACTATGTTCTTCTGAAGCAGCCTCCTGAGACGAACAAACAGCAACCCTCAAAGCCTGCTATGACTGCATTTGCTGATTCTGAGTTATACAGACTCCTACCAGACGTTAAGTTAATAATAGTTGAACCATCTACCCAACATGCCATTGTGTTTCCTCCCTCCACAAGTATTTGTCGCTCTCCCAGTTGGATGTGAGGCATGCAGCTGTGTGATGCTAGCCTTCGTTTACTCCTTCATAGTCAGTCGCTACATGGCTCTGCTCCAACTCTTCCCTAGACACTTTTAGCAACGATCACATTTGGACTCTTTGTTGGGTTCATGCTAGGAGAGCCACCTGGATGCAGGATAGGCAGGTCACTTAGTGGCCACCAATTATGGCCACCTCATATTCCTCTATCCCAACTTGCACATACTGGGTACATCTTATATGAAAGAACATGGCTCCCATGTAGCAGCCTTCCCTAGATGGCTCTTCCTATGTTCCAGCAGTTATGACTTTTCTCTTTAAACTTAGGTGTTAAGAGCTCCTGGCCCCTACCCTACTGCACAAACCCTTGTTGGTATTAGGAAACACTGCTTTTGTCAATAGTTTTTTTTGTGAAATACTATGCTGTGCTCCAACTTTAATGGGTCATCTTTTCCATGCTGGAACCATGATTAATACAAATAAAGACAAGATTATCAGAGGCCTAGCTGTTAGTGTTCCAGACAAAAGAGAGTAAGGAGTGTGCTCACTCCTTCTGTTATCTCCTTTCTGATGGGAGAACATGGAAAACACCAGCCTTCGCGTGTACACGCCTTCATCTCCATGTCCAGTGCAGGGAGAGACCAAGTACGCATTCTATCTCTCTCTCTCTTCTATGACGTGTAAGGTTTCTTCAGTCACTTGAGGTGCTGTTGGACCCTCACAGTGACGCCAGGTGACCTGTTGTCTTGCTCCTTCTCGCAATAGTATGCTTCACTCTTTCTAGCAATAGTGATGGAGTCATATTCTTGCATCATGCTAGTTCCTGTGTGAAAGGGGATCCCCTAGGTAAACATTTTAGGGCCAGTGTTTGGTCTAGAGATCTCCTTTTTTAAGTTTTTAACTTTTCTTGTAACAGAAAAGGAGAAAATGGCCTTATAAGAGTCTTTGGACATGAACAGTGTCGTCATGGCTAAGGAAGGGTCACAGTTCTGGAAGATGACCAACCCTGACTTTGTGAGTGTTGCTGCTGAACAGTTCAGTTTTAAAAAGGACAAGGCAGGATTGTATTAAAAGTGGCTGTTAAAGACTCACCCATAAATAGTACATTGAGCTCAGCCACATGATTTTTGCATTAACACACTCTCAATGGCGTAAAACAACTCACATGGAAATAGGAGCCCTGGGGTTACTTAGCTGACTCCTCTGCTCTGGAGTCTCACAGTGTACGTTAACGTGTTGGCCAGAGCTGAGGGCTTATCTGAAGGCTTGGCTGGGGAAGGCTCCATTTCTAAGTTTCTGAGTCATTAGCAGAGCTTCCTTTTCTCAAGGGCTGTTGGAAAGTGAATCACCCTCAACCATGCGGTCTCGGTAATATGTCTGGCAATTGCTTTGTCAAAGTCAGCAAGAAAGAAAAGGGTGGGGGAGTGTAAATAAGACAGAAGTCTTAATCATATGTAGCTCAATAATGCAATGGCACCCTATTAGTTTCTGTGGTTGGCAGTAAGTTAAAAGGCCAGTACAGAACCAAGACAGTGGCTTCCTCCGGCAGGAGCTGTAGAAGGC
>CM052712.1:59042681-59054154 GCA_028551405.1 Uromys caudimaculatus | reverse complement strand
GTCTTAGTCAGGATTTCTATTCCTGCACAAAACATCATAACCAAGAAGCAAGTTGGGGAGGAAAGGGTTTATTCAGCTTATACTTCCACATTGCTGTTCATCACCAAAGTCAGGACAGGAACTCACACAGGGTACGAACATGGAAGAATGCTGTTTACTGACTTTCTCCCCTGGTTTGCTCACTCTGCTTTCTTATAGAACCCAGGACTACCAGCCCAGGGATCGCACCACCCATAATGGACCCTTCCAATTTGATCACTAATTGAGAAAATGCCTTACAGCTGGATCTCATAGAGGCATTTCCTCAAGGGAGGCTCCTGTCTCTGTGATAACTCCAACTTGTGTCTAGTTGACACACATAACCAGACAGTACAGTGGCAGAAAGATTGTAAGAATCAGAAGTCAGAGAGGACCAGAACAAAATAGTGTCTTCTGGACTTAATGCAGCCACTGTAGTCATGAACTCACACTGCAGCTGTGGCTACCCATGCAAGACCAATATTCTAGCATAGAGTGTTATGGAGATTCTTAAGATCTCACCTCTGAGGATCTGTGAACAGGTGATGTCTTTCGGGGAAGGGAGAGTCAGTGTTCCTTCATTGGTCCGTAGTAGGTCGAGCACACTCTAGTGGATGACCCCAAATTCAGGACAGCACAAATTGGGCTTAATAGCTTATTAAAAACAACAGGACACAGAATTGGTGGTTAGAGGTGATGATGAGCATCAGGGGGAGAAGAGGGGGTGAATTTAATCAAATATATTGCATGATGGTGGTGTGGGTTACATGGAATTCTCAAAGAATTTATATGAAATTTTTTTTTAAAGTTGCTCAATTTGACAGGAAAATATAATTTATAACTCTTAAAGACCGTCTGGTCATATATGTTTATTTTGGTATCTCTAGCTATTTAACAAACTTACATTTATGACTATCATTAAAATTTTTTAGATACCAATCTATATACTTTTAGATGTATCATAATAAAATTTCCCAGAAATAAACTCAGTAATGAAGTTATAGATTAAATGAACAACATTTTTGGTAGATTAATTATTTAAAAAACATCCTTCCTAGTTAAAAACACTACAAGTCCTTATTATCATTGTGTGGTAACATGTTTCCAAATTAATCAAATGTGTCGACAAATACTTGGAGAGGTACATCAGAACTCTCTGCCTTCACTTGATTTGAGATTCATCAGGGTCTTTTTTTTTTTTTTTTTTTTATAGCACACCAAATGTACTTCACACATCAGTTAAGATCAACCACCCTTTCTAAAATAGTCGTTCTGAGAGTCAGAGCGGTCCTTCCTTTCTGCCAAGCACTGGTTTTCAGTTGACAATGTGTTGCTGCTTGGATATAGATCCTTATATTCCAAAATAGTGTAGCCTGTCTCACCAGTGCACTCCATGTGATGAAAAGCAAAACACATCTGCCCTTCAAAGGCAGCTGAAGTTCAGGCAAAACAAGAACAAATGGCTCCTCATTTGTTCATGGTTTGCAAGAACTCGTAGTTATTAATACTCTACTCCCAGCTCACATATCCCCGCTCAGCAATGTCAAACTCATGGGTCTGGGTTGGTTACACCTCTTAGGAGACTTATTTAGAAACACTCTAGACATTTTCCTAGGCACTAATTTTAGAACAGATGGTCTAATGGTATTTTAGTATTTCTATCTATCCCCAGCTCAGGCCTTGAGAAAAATGTCTGTTATTTCTTGCAGGTCAGCAAGACTGATAGGGTTATCATGGCCTCAGGGCTCCTCTGAGAAATACTACTCTTAAGAATGAATTTTAACTTACAAAATGTTCATAATAAGAGAATTATGGAAAATAGACTAAACCCAAGTTCTTCTAAATCCTTCACTCTTTAAGTGGGGAAACTGAGTCTTGGCCTGAATGAACTGTTGGCTCAAGGTCAGATAGTAGCAGAGTATCCACAGAAAGGTCTAGAGTAGGGTACCTAGGGAAATAAGTGTGGTAGAGGGTAAAAGTCCATGGCAATTAGTTTCTAAGTTAAAGTCTTAACTTCAGGACATGAAAAAAAGACATGGACGGTGAGGAATAATTAGCCTCAGAACTAAAGAAAGTTTCCAGAATCACTGGGGAGATTTGTCCACTCTTAACTCTACAATATCTAATTGTGGTGGTTTGAATGAGAATGGCTGAAATATGCTCATCTGTTTAAATACAGGCTCCAGTTGGTGGAACTGTTTAGGAAGGATTAGGAGGTGTGGCCTTGTTGGAGGAGGCATGTTAATAGAGGCAGGCTTTGAGGTTTCAAAAGCCTACATCTTTCCCAGATAGCTCTCTCTGCCTCCTACTTGTGGATCAAGATGTGAGCTCTCAGCTGTTCCAGATACCATGCCTTTGTTATAACATCATGGACTCTAACCCTCTGAAATTATGAGCCCTAAATTAATTGTTTTCTTGTATATGTTGCCTTGGCCATGTGTTTTTTCACAGCAATAGAAACACTGACTAAGATACTACTATATTCCTGAATGGCTAACAGGACCAATTCATGTTTTATGTATGTTCTCAACTTCTTCAAATGCAAAACTTCTCTTCCTGTACCTTCAGTATCAAATTTAGTTACATATTAAACAGATTTTTTTTCATTATCTTTTTACTTTTTATTATTTTATTTTTTAATTATTTTATTCTTTCATATATTACATCCAGATCACAGTTTACCCTCCTTTCTATCCTCTGAGACCTCCCCTTTTGTCCCCTCCCCATCCACTCCATCTCTGTTTTCATTTGGAAAAGAGCAGGCCTCCTTGGGATATCAACCAAACATGGCATATCAAGTTTCAATAAGACTAGATACCTTCACTCATATTAAGGCTGGATAAAACAACTCAGGAGGAGGATAAGGGACCCAAAAGCAAGAAAAAAAATCAGAAACAACTCCCTCTCCCTCTGCTAGGAGTTCCAAAAAACCACACAAGCTATACAATTATATCAAATATGCAGAGGGTCTAGGTTGGACCAATGTAAGCTCCCTGAATGTCAGTTCATGTTCTGTGAGCCCCTATGAACCCAGGTTTGTTGATTTTAAACAGATTGTTTTAAGAGATAATTTTAATACAACTTTTTGTTTCTTTGTTGTTGTTTTTTCTAGACAGGGTTTCTCTATATAGCCCTGGCTGTCCTGGAACTCTCTGTGTAGACCAGACTGGTCTTGAACACACAGAGATTTGCCTGCCTCTGCCTCCAGAGGGCTGGAATTAAAGGTGTGTTGCCACTACTGCCAAGTTGTAGTTCAACTTTTAAAGATTAAAAAGAGAATTATTTTTATTAGAATGTCATTGTTGAGGGATACCTGCCTGGTGGTACAGGCATGTAATACCAGCTGCTTGCAGGCTGATGCAGGATGATCAAAAGTTCAAGGTCTGTTAGTTCAAGGCCAGCATAGGCAGCTTAGTGAAATCTTGTCTCAAAGTAATGATAGGGAATGGGAAATCTAGGGTCAGCAGTACGGGCAGTGCCCTGAGTAGGACCCCATCACTACCACAGAATGTAACTGTTGAGAACTTATATATAAGGATCTCCCCTCGAAGGCTCTCAAGGATCATGTCAGATCTAGTATAACCCGCTAGATGGCAGGTCATATTATGTTTCTGAATCTGTGGAACAAATGGTGTCTGGTATACAAGCTTGTTTGATCAGGGGTTTGTAAAGTCTATTTATTATACACGAATAGACATTGTTAGAAGATACGTAGATGAAGGCCTGGAAGCTCATGCACTTATGTTGTCTTCCTCCTTTGCTGTTGTGAAGCAGGTAGTAAGAAGTGTGTGACACTTGAATCTGCCCCAGAATCTTAACGGGCCTGTGTTTCCCAGAAAAGGTTTATGACAGATCCAATCTTGGACAATATGTAATATCAACATTTGAAATCGTTGTTTTGAATGGGACTCAAACAAAGTTTCTATTTCAGAAAACATCTCCCGTTTTCTGCACGTCCTTTGAAATGCCTTTGGTGGAGACTGACAGGGATATAAGACACAACCTATAGCTGTGAGGCAGAGAAAGCCACTTGGCTTTGAGAGGAGACTGGTTCATGGCCTTGACATGGCTAGCACATGAGTTAAAATCCCCAGAGCAAACCTGGGATCTGGGAGTGTTTGGTTACAAACGAAAAAGAAGAGGACAGGCTCCAGGGGCATCACTGCTTTTACTATCAACACATGGTGGCTCACATTTTACTCTGCAGAATACAGAACAGAACGCTGATACGATTCTTTCTTTTTTTTAAGAACACAAGATTTTCTGAGTTGCCACTTGTCTATATGAGGTTTTTCATGAAGGCCAGGGAGAATAAAGAATGGCTTTCTCTATTTGCCTTTGAGAGAGAGTTGGATTTCTCAAAGGAAAGATGAAAAGCATCATACCTTTTGACCTATTTTTGCTCTTTCTAATTGTGGGCCTCCATTTTTCTTCTTTCTTCTTTTGGTTAATCAGTATATTTTAATACAGGAAGCTTAAGAACAATCATTTGGGGTAGACTGTTCTACAATCAATGACTACATGATCCGTTGTGAAATTAGCTTATCTTCAGACTATATAATTGGGTGGCTGAAACTGTCATAGGACCGAATACAGAAGTTTAAGTTGCCGACTGTACATAGGAAATACAAGTTAGTAGTTAATGCAGGCTGCTGGTGGCTACCTTTAATATTATTATTGTCTTGAGAACTGCTCTATTATGACACTAATCCTCCATCTCCCCCCCCCCCTTTCGTTTGTATTTAGGCATGGCCTTCTACCCTGTAGATCTTTCTGTGAGGCTGCAAAAGAAGGATGCGAATCTGTCCTGGGAATGGTGAACTCCTCCTGGCCAGATTCCCTCAGATGCTCTCAGTTTCGAGACCACACTGAGAACAACAGCAATGCCAGCAAGATCTGCTTCTCACTGCAGCAGGAGCACGGGAAGCAATGTAAGTGTCTGTGTTTCCTTTTAAAGTTTGTATTCTGGTATACCACCCACTTGGGGATATCTCCATAAATAGGTATATAGTCTAATATGCTCTAAAAAGTGAGGAAACTCTAGATTAATAAGAAAGATGTTAACAATATAGAAATGCCTGCAACAATCCTCCTAACATCTCACCTTTGCAGAGACTTCTATCACCTTAGGTAGCTTTTCTTGTTACAGAACTTCATGTAAATGTAATTCAATAATGTGTGACATCTTTATCTCCTTGCATTTGCTTAGCATTATGCTTGAGCAATGCACTGCATTTAATGCAGTTCCATCTCTTCACATTGAATGAAGTGCTCTAATTCTCAATTATACAACAATGTATCTGTTATTAATAGACATCGAACTATGTGTAGTTTCAGTTATTATGAAGAACAATGCTGTCACTATATTTGTACGTGTCTTTGGCTGAACCTAGTTGTGAACTTGTTCTGCAAAACAGTTCTCTAAACTAGTTGTATGGACTTATAATCCTGCTCTCTATGTGTGAGAGGTCACTTTCTTCCCCGACCCTCCTGATGTTGGCATTGTCAGTCTTTCTCAGTTTTACAATTCTGGTGAGAGAATTAGGCATCTCCCTGTGATTTCTAGTTCTATTTCCCTGAGGAATTTGATCATACTTTTAACATGTAAAACTGTTTCATTGTCACTTCTGTTGTACAAGAGGTCTCACTAATTTATAGTTTCATGCACAGCATGGATAAGCCTCAGCATTGTTTTATCCGAAATGCTGCTCCAAGTCTCCTTTTCTAAAGGCTTGTCTACTGACCTCAACAGTAGCAACTGTTGAGTGTCTCTGAAACCTTGAAGAAGTGGAGCACAGTAGAATGAAATTAGGTCACTGGGGTCTAGCCTCCCAACTGGGTATTGGGACACTGACCCCTTCCTTCTATTTCTCTATGCTTCCCAGCCACGATGAAGTGAGCAGTCTCTTCTACCACGTGCCTTAGCCATGACGTGCCTTAGTCATGACGTGCCTGAGCCGTGACGTGCCTGAGCCGTGACGTGCCTGAGCCGTGACGTGCCTGAGCCGTGACGTGCCTGAGCCGTGACGTGCCTTAGCCATGATGTTGCACCTCCAGGCAGTCCCAAAGTGATGTGGGTAATCATGGACCAAAATCTCTGCAACTCTGAGGCAAACCAAATCTCTCCTCTTTAAACTGTTTACCTCAGGCATTTGGAGAATTTTAGGATGATGCAAAGCTGACCTGTACAGATGTGATTCGTTGTGTCCGTGTCTTGCAAAGGTCTCTGACTGAATTTCTCCATTCCCAACACACATGCTTCTTTTCTCTGTACATGGAACAGAAAGAGGGTTTTCTCTGTCCTACTTCATTGTTTTATGAATTATTTGAAATTTTCATATGATGTAATTTGATTATATTTACTCTCCCTCTTCCAACTCTTTTCAGATCCACTTGTTTCCTTGTCCATCCAACTTTGTGTCTTAATTTTAAAGTGATCTACTAAGTATGATTTCTGCTGCCCATGACTCTTGGGTGTATGTCCATCCACTGGAATGTAGTCAACCTACAAGTGGCTAGCCTCTTAAAGAAAATGGATTCGCCCTCTCCCAGTAGCTCTGAATTACCAATAGCTCCACAGGTAGGGGTGAGACTTCATGCCTTGCTTCTGCTCTGTGCTGAGATTTAGCCTGGTTTAATCTTGCATAGGTCTTGTGCATGCTATCACAATCACTAAGTTTGTAAGTGAAGCTTCCCTGCCGTGTCCAGAAAGTGTGGTTTCCTTGTAGCCATACACTGCCTGCAGCTCTCACTGTCTTCCTAGTCCTTGTTCCATCATCTTTGGAGGGGCGTGTGACACAAATGTTTCATTTAATGTTGAAAACTCAGCACTCTGTTTTTGTCTGCACCTGGACCAGTTGTGAGTCTCTGTGTTAATCTCCATCTACTGCAAAAAGAAGCTTCTCTGATGAGGGTTGGAAGATCTACTAGTCTATGATAACGATAAGTTAACAGAAGTCATTTTAATTTTATACCAATTAGAGAAGAGCAGTCCGGTCTCCCCAGGGGCTATGACCCTGGCATGGTGCCAGGTACAAGTTTTATACAGTGGAACAGGCTTTAATTCCATCATAAAGTTGTTGGTTACTCCCATGACATTCCTGCCACTACTGCTTCAGTGGGCATGTCTTTCCAGGCTGGTCATTATTGGCTCACAGGTTCACAGCCAGGTACTTGGGGAGTTGCTGTATTCCTCAGGTCCTGGGACAGGTCTGAGTTCAGTTACTTGTATTCTCAGCACAACATAGTTGTGTAATTTCTACTTGTTTTTGTGGTAAGTGCCATAAGGAGCCTTTCCCCCAGCTATCAGCTAACAAGCCCACTTTTGTGTGTCCCTCCTTGCTACTCAGACACGCATTATCAACCACTTCATTCCTATAGGGTTGGGAAACTCAGACATCTCCTGGGACTCTGGGGCCCATAGGCAGATTCTCAGTTGTAGCAGTGTGGCGAGCACTGGAATAGTCTATGAGGGGAAGTGTGCACAGAAGGTGGATTTGTCTTGTTCATTTGGAGATTGTATTTTTAACTACATCTCTCCTTTCTCTCTCTACTCTTCAAACCCTCCCATGTACTCCCCCCTGCTCTCCTTCAGCATCCTGGCCTCCTGTCAGGATGTGGACCTTTGCTCTGTAGTCACTTCTTGGCTGCTCATGACTTAATTATCTCTTCAGCTCTCCGATGCTTTTTAAACAGAAGTTTCTTAAATTTTATCTGCCTTTTCTGTTTGTTTTTGATGGAGATGCTGAGGCCAGAAGTAGAAATCTATCTCATTTCATTGAATGAACACATTGTTTTAGTAGAGATTCACTGTTAATTCTTGATCCCACCCCTGCAACACACACACACACACACACACACACACACACACACACACACACACACACACAGATGTTCTGATGGAAAGATGATCAGGTAGACCTAGAAGGGTCCTCATCTGTTCCTGGTTGGTTGGTGAAACACATAGTGTGTTTATTAGTGGTCATTTTGAAAATACTACAATTGACATGGGATTTAAGAACACATATGGAGAGTCTCCTAGTCAGACTCCCTCTGTGTTCTGATAATCGGAATCCATAGTATTGGTCAATGAGTAGCAGGTTTTGAAAGTCAAAATCACACACACACACACACACACACACACACACACACACATCTGTATCTGCTCTTCATTAAGTCACCCTGAGATGTCACTGGGAATATCAGTTCAACACCATCAGGAAATGTTGTAGCACTTCTAATCTGTGGAAAGATTGATGGCTTTGGGCAAAATGATGAAAGAGTTATAATTAGAGCCATGTGTTCACTAGAGTGGTAATTTCTTAAGTAATCAGAGTCCCAGAGTCTGTGGAGGTTTTTAGTTGCAGTTATTTTTTATGTTACTTTTTTTCTAAACCTTTTTTCTGAAATGTCATCTGTTTGATAAAATACTTTCCTAGATTTAAAAATATCTTTTGCCTCATTCTTTATGGAACAACAGGCTCATCTCAAATATGTTTGTAATTCTTATGCTTTAGGAGAAGCTACTGATACCTATGATCTTCGTGTATATATAAGAATATAATTTCTAGCACACATATATACCTACTGAAAAGGGTTTATGTGGTAATAATATATTGTATATCAAGTAGAAAAGCATTTATTATAGAGTACAATCATATAATACCACTTTACAAATCTGTAAAATGCAGTCTTTTTCTTGTGTGTGGTTTTTTTTTTTTTTTTAATTCATTGAATAAACTAAGTGCCTGTTGCATGCTGAATATCACCTTAGGGACTCTGAAAAATACAATCAGTGAGTATAGTAGTAATTTATGTCCATGCAATGTGCTTCTTTTGAAAATAATTTATTTATTTTATTGTATGTGCATAGGTGTTTTGCCTGCATGTATGTGTGATGGTGTCAGACCCCCCAGGAACAGTAGTTACCAATAGTTGTGAGCTGCCATGTGGTTGCTGGGAATTGAACCCAGGCCCTCTAGAAGAGTAGCCAGTGCTCCTAACTGCTGAGCCATCTCTCCAGCCCAGCAATGCTCCACTTAACCATGGTGATTTTCCAACATTTTTAGTTGTTACACCTGAGGAGAAATGAAGTTGTATCACTAGTTGAGTCCATTACTGAGACAGGATATTCTGATAAACAACCCTCAATAAAAAAAGTACTGTCCCTATTTTAAAATGTTATGTGATCCAAAATGTCAGTGATGTTGAATTTAAGAAACCCTGACAGAGGCTACGATTTAAAAAGTTCTTTCTCAAATTCCATCATCCTCACAATCACAAACATCATCATGACCCACAACCCACCTCTACCACCTCTGCCACCACCACCTCTGCCATCATCACCACCACCTCCACTACCACTACCATCTCCACCACCACCTCCACCACCATCTCCACCATCTCCACCACCACCTCCACCATCTCCACCATCTCCACCTCCACCACCTCCACCACCACTTCTACCACCTCCCCCACCTCCCCCACCTCTACCATCTCCACCACCACCTCCACCACCATCTCTACCATCTCCACCACCTCCACCACCTCCACCACCTCCACCACCTCCACCACCTCCACCACCTCCACCACCTCCACCACCTCCACCACCTCCACCACCTCCACCATCTCCACCATCTCCACCACTACCTCCACCAAATCATATTTCATGACTTTTAAGGGATATTGAGCATAGACTGTGACAAATACATGTGAAAAGAAGAGAGGAACACCAATAACACGTGTGAATGCAGCCATGCAGAAACTACAGAGACATGGGATAAATGACAGGAGAGCAGCATGGAGCCAATCCCATGGATGAGGAATGACTGACTATTTTGCTGGAAAGGGGTCCTTCTTGGCAAAGAGGAAGGAAACAGGGGTTCTCGTGTAGGCAACAGACACTGTGAGCTCGGGCTCATGTTAGGTTCCTGCTTAGTCTCAGACATGGATGTGGGTAGAAGCCGACTCCTGCCTTCATCTTGCCTCCTCGCATGTGAAATAACTGGCCTATGGACATGGCATTTTCCATTTCTATTTGGTGGCTCATTCTTCTCACCAGAGCGCTTTCACAGCTGTCAGCTCCTTTTGCCTCAGTAAGTCCCCAAGGTGTTTTCATCTTCGTTTTATAATTTAAGAAATTGAGGGTGAGAGAGTTCATCCCAGGTTTATTTTAAATCCAGCCCCTGCACCCCCAACCCTCCTGCTGCAGCTTCCCCCAAATAGCACATCGCACCATTCCTGGAGTCAATTAGTAATCCTTGAATGCCACCCTCCGCTACAGCCCATTCTCACAAGAACTCTCAAATGTCTCTCCAGACACTGAGCCAAAGCCTACAACCTGTCAGAACTGCCTTTCCCAACACATGGTTCTGGGAAGTCAATTCAACTCCTCTTAGCTGCCCTTAAATCAGTCATAATTCCTGGGACAATTTGTTCTCATACACGGCTCACAGTTGTCTTATCCTTTCTGTTGCCGGGTCCTGCAAAGTAAATAATGCACTAAAGTGATAATGCTGTGGGAACTGTTCTGGAGAGGTTTAAAAATAAACATTCATGCGTGTTTCCATAGCCGGGTTGTGAGAACTCAGGGGGCTAAAGGTCAAGGCCCATCAATCATTCCGAGAGCTCCTTTACTTTACCTTGGTTTGTAATCATATATGGAAAGCAGTTCTTAAATGGTATTTCTGTGAGTCTAAAGAGATCCCCTGCCACGAAAGAGCTTCAGCTATTTGTTCTTCTGTCCCCCCTCCTTTTCCTGGTATTGTGTTTGCTTTGTCCAGCTCTTGTTGCTGATAGCAACCACTTCATAGTATCGGAGTCTCTAATTGTAGTTGCTGGACCTTGGGAAAACACTCACTCTCAATTTCTATTGACTCACAGGTTCATTTCAGAGAGATTATGCCGTACTCTTTCTTTGAGATTCTTAGAATCCCTGTTTGGACAGTAATTATAGGCAGTGCCATGAAAGTATTAAAAGCTAGCCAGCCGCTTTTCATTACGATGACCAGCTTTAGATAAAATGATGTTTTTCCCAGAACCTCAAATTTTCTTACCTTTATAACTTTAAATTACTTAAAGTTTTAGATTACCAAACCACCCTTTCTATACAGAGACGCTACTCCTTATAAGAGCCCTGACTTAGCAGCAATGGCTTACATGTGAACCTAGATGATTTTGCTTCCCAACTTGGAGAAGGTCAAGTCCATTTAAACATCTGTCTCTCCAACTTCATGACACAAATAATAAGACTTGACAGTAGAACCACTTTAGCACCAGGGGTGATGTATTTCAGATGACTTTGGAAGCCATGATGCCTTTTGCATATATAAACGTTTCAGTTCAGTAGACACACTCTTCGTGCCACGGACTTTATTACAGTTGGGAAAGGAAAGAAAACATGCGTATTTCTCATGGCTTCACAGGCCAGTGAAGAGGTAAATATTTAAGCACAGAC
>CM052712.1:59018500-59042181 GCA_028551405.1 Uromys caudimaculatus | reverse complement strand
AGGATATAATCTGACGACCGCAAAATGTCTTGCTTATCTGTGAAACTCTACAGTCAGAGGATTGGCACTACAACATGACAATAAAACAAATAGAGGACTGTTGTTCTGGTAGAAAACAAAACTGTTTCATATGATTTAATAGCTTTGTTTATCTGAACAAATTACAGTATTATTAAGAGCTAAGTGGCTGGGCAGTGGAGGTGCATGCCTTTAATCCTAGCACTTGGGAGGCAGAGGCAAGTGGATTTCTGAGTTCGAGGCCAGCCTGGTCTACAGAGTGAGATCCAGGACAGCCAGGACTATACAGAGAAACCCTGTCTCAACTCCCTCCCCCCCCCAAAAAAAAAAACCAAAAAAAAAAAAAATAGAGCTAAGTGGAAGAGAATTATTTTCACATTTTTTTGGTCAGAACATAGCTTTAGGAAATGCATCTACTCGGCCACAAAACAGACTTACAACAAATTCAGTGATGGACCTAATTTGCTTTTATTTGTAACTTATCAATTAGGGCAGCCTCCATCCAACAAAAGAGTGAGAACTCCCACCAGGAAGCAGCAGAGGCAGAGGTTTTATAAGGTGAGGAAAGGAGTCCCGTAGAAGGGAAACTAGCTGACATCAGGTTACCTTTTCTAAGGACTGAAGCAGAGGGGGCTTCATTAGGATGCTTTTTCAGGTGGACAGTATCTTGTCTTCAGAAAAACAAAAGATACTGGTCTGTTTGGGGGGAACCTATAGTCTCTTAAGATTCAGTTTGTTTATGTAGCATTTAGCATGAATGATACTGTTTTGATTTTTAGACTGGTCCATTGGAGCTGATGCAGGGGCAAAGTCTAAAACAAACAATGGCCTCCCCATTAACTGTGTCATAAGTTCTCTACTTCTGTGAGGTATGAACAAAACTTAGGGCTATTGCACTAATCTCAGTTCAGGTCTGATTAGTTAGAACATTCATGGGATGTGCCGCTTCTGTCTGGGAACTGCTATTTATTTAGTACTAGGAACGGTAGCCGAGGCAGTACTCTGTGACAATGTTGTGTGTCATTTTGGCATGTGGTGCAAAGCTAGAAGCTGATGGCACCCCCTGGGCAGAGTTCCCTGTACCTGAGGTCTGTGCTTATCTGATGCCCGGCTTTCTCTCTTAGATGCCATCGCTCTTTGTCCTCCTGTTCTCCATGCCACTTCGTTGGTGACATGAGACAGGGTTGTTTGTCTGCTGTATAGTAACCGT
Source organism: Uromys caudimaculatus (assembly GCA_028551405.1). NCBI lineage: Eukaryota > Metazoa > Chordata > Mammalia > Rodentia > Muridae > Uromys > Uromys caudimaculatus. The sequence continues at coordinate 59,040,953 of CM052712.1, read as the reverse complement.
TCAACTACAGAACTGTAGTGAGTGTCCTGGTTTTCTTCCATCTCTGGCATGGTCTCTAACCTGATAGCAATGGAAATTCCTCCCAGAGCAGTCATGAGATGTATCAATGTATTTATGTATTTATTCTCTTGTGTGTGTGTGTGTGTGTGTGTGTGTGTGTGTCAGCAGACAACCTCAAGTGCTGTTCCTCAGACACCACTCCCCTTTATTTTGAGACAGTTTCTCACGGGTCTGGAATTCTTCAATTAGGTTCACTAATGGATCTCAGGCTCAGGGATCTGTCTGTTTCTTCTTCCCAATAGGACCATGAGTTTGTGACACTGTGCATGACTTATTTAATGTGAGTCCTGGGGATCCAATGTAGGTCCTTGTGTCAAGGTGTGCATTTTACTAGCTCAGCTACTTCCCAATCTCTTTTTTTTTTTTTTGAGACAGGATCTCAAGTAGCCCAGGGAGTCCTTGAACCTGATATTTAGTTGAAGATGTCTTTGAACTTCTGTTTTTCCCACTCTGCTCCTCTAAGTACTGGGGTTATGGGTGTGTGCCAGCACAGGCAGTTTTTATGAGATCTGGGTGTAAGCCAGGGCTCTCAAACACTCTAATAACTGAGTAGAGTTAAATTTGAGGCAAATACTCTAGGATTTTTCCCTGTCCATGCCTCATACAGGTCTAGGAGAAGAAACAAAGAAAAGAAAAAACAGACAAGAAACTTGCTGAATGTACCTCTTCCCATCTTATAGTCTATTGTTGAGCTCACATCTGGGGACAAAAGCAATTGGCCACTGAGCCTAACAAGTTCAGTAGAACCCCACTGCAGGGGACAAGGCTGCTGCTCACGTCTGAGCCAATGCTGGAAGCGTCAGCAGTAGGATGTATGTGAGATGGGCAGTGAACCAAAGGGATGTACAAGGGGCTCCTTGGCTGGGAGAGGATAGAGCGGTCAGGAAGGAATGCTGGGAAGGCCGGAGGAGGCCTTTGAAGCTGAGGCCCAGGAGTCTGCTCCTGATAGGAGAACACTAGAGGGGCCACTGTGGGGATGGTGACAAGGTGGAAGCTGTGAGTGAGAGAAAACAGTTTCACCAACTAGGTCCTGGTTGTTCATGCCCGAACTGTCTGAGATTTAGTGAAAAGCCCAGAAGGACAATGGAAAATAAATGACAAAGATCAGTGATTTGGAGAATTCTGAGTTTCCACACCAAGTTACTTTTCCTTTAACCAAACAAAATATATCTTGTCAAGGCACGGCCATCTTTCTGATGTTACTGGTTTACTTTTAATAGAAACCTTGAGTTCTGATTTTTGTAGTATTTCTTCCATGGGGATTTTGTATAATATCAGTTACAACTCAGACATATTTCTCTTTCTGTGTCAAGGAAGGCAATACGTGTCATTCCTGTGGTTAACATTTTTCTTCTAAAGGTGTGAAAGTGATTTCACCTTGGTTAGCCTCTTAGTCCTTTGCAAAGTATCAACATTACTTCCTGATAATTGAAGCCTCTCTTGAAAGAGTAGATAGAAACAAAGTGACCAAAGAAACAAGTGAAGCTTTTCTCAAGACTATGTTTATTATAATTGCATTATAAGATAAAAAGTACGTTATGAAACTAAAAAGTAGCACTCTATATATTTATAATATACACACATATTCTGTGTGCTTTAGTATACTGCTGAGTTGGGATCCTTTACATGAGAAGCTATCCTTTTTCTTTTTGAAGAATTAAGTATAGGAAATGATAGAGCTACCCCGATGCTGCTGAGTTAACCGTGCTGCCTGTATCTCTGAAGAGAGCAATGACGTTGAAATATCTTATGGTACTTCACTGTCTTGCTAACTGAAAGCCCACTGAGTAGAAGACATTCCATCCATAAATCTCTCCTTCCCTCACATGGCTCATTTTATGCATGTATTTTTCTAAACTCATTCCCTGAAACAAAAGTTCAGGTGTGAAAGGCAAAGAGAAACCAAATATTGGGAAATCTCAGCTGGCTTGCAGAAATCCTGACTGTTCTCTCGTTTTCCACATGGAGCAGATGTTGTAAGCCGATGTAAGGCAGTGAACCCAGTGCTCCCACGTATTGTCTCGTTACTCTTTAGTGTCTCCTCTGGTAGCTGTGCCTCTTAAACAACCAACTTAATAACGAGCAACATAAACATTAGGGGGAAGTAAAGCGCTCCATTTAGCTCAATCGAGTATGTCAAATGAGACCTCGAATAGCTCCATTAACGCTTGAGGTTGAGAAGTCTTCTAGTTCTCTTTCTCTTCTGGGATTCCTCCTGCCAAACAGATGCAAACTTCAGACTTCTCTCCAGATCTCCCGAGGATGCTTGACTGGTGTTCCTTGGCAACTCCACCCAGATCTGTCATACTTTGAAGGAAGTATTCCAGGCCTCCAATTCCTAAAGGGGATTTTTAAAATATGTCCTTTCAGGAGGGGAGACACATAAGTAACTTCCTCCATGAGCCCCTCCTCTTTCTGTCCGAGGCTAGCATCAGCAGCAAGACCTGATGCAGCCAGGTAGACTGGTGAGCAGTTCTGGTTTTTGCAGCTTATTGCTGGCTGTGATTCTGATTTTAAAGGCAGTGTCTTGGGGAGACGATGGCTGATGTAAAAATATTGCTTGCATGAATAAGATGTTCCACTTCATGCTAATTAGTGGAGTTTGGAGGGAAATTTGTGTATCTTCTCAGGTTAGAACTCGCTCCCTTTTTCCTTAGAGGTTTGGTTTTAGCTATTCTAACTTAAGCTACGTCACTACTTCAGTTATGGCTTCTACTTACAACACTGTTATTTAACCAATGCAGTTTTGAATTCCATTCTTTGATTAGCACTTTCTGGTTATTACTAAGGTGATATTGAAACTTGCAGTGTTACAGCTTGAATAGGAACTGTTTGTCAAACACTGCTTTAATCTATTAGTCACAAGAATAATGTTTAAACCCCCCTCCCCAGTACTCCTATTATCAGCCTGGCTTTCTAGAACATTGGTAACAACAAACTAACATCTATTGACTCAGAGTTATATTTCTCATGCTTCCTAAGAAACTCTTTCGATGTGTTCTAGGTCAGAGGTCATCAGACTATAATCTGTCAGCTGAATGCAGCCTGTTGGTTTTTTTGGGTTTTTTGGTAAGTTTTATTGAACCACAGTCACATTCACTCCATCTTATATTGTTTGCAGACGGCCTTGCTCTTCAATGAACAGTAAAGCAGATACATGTCCACCACAAAAATCTAGGTCCATTACTATTTGGATTTATATAGAAAAGTTTGCCCATGTCTCTTCTAGAAAAATCCACATTCGTTTCAGAGCACTAGACTGACAGCAGGCCATTGCCATTTCTGTTATGGTTTGCGTAGGAAATGTACTCCACGGGTTTATCTTTAGAATGTTCCGTCTCCAGTGGTGGTGCTGTTCTAGAAGCTTCTGGGAACTTTTGGAGGTGGGGGTTGGTTGGAAAAAGTAGATCCCTGGGAGTAGGTCTCTGATGATATTGTATCCCTGGCCCCTTCTCTGTTTCCTGTCTTTCTGGGAATGAAAGACAGCCCCCACTGCACACTCCTGCTGCCGTAGGTTCTGGCCAAGTCCACGGGGCCAGGCATGGATTCCACACTATTCTAAATCAATCCTACAGCCTTCAACTGTTAGTTTGCAGTCATCCCGACACAAACATAATTAACAGAGTCCCATTTCTACTTTCCAAATAGCTTCAGGAGCTAGTTTATTAATTAGTCATGACTTCAGTTGTGTGATGCTGACTCTTTTCCCTCCATTTGCTTACTTAGAGTATTAGAAGGCAGGATCATATCATTGATGGTATTTTTTAGTTTTAATATTGTGGATGCCAAGAAGTGCTTGCTGAAAGGAGCCTGATATAGCTGTCTCCTGAGAAGCAGATGCTCGCAGCCAGCCATTGGACTAAGCATGGGGTCCCCAATGGAGGAGTTAGAGAAGGACTGAAGGAGCTCAAGGGGTTTGCAACCCCATAGGAAGAACAATATTAACCAACCAGACCCTCCAGAGCTCCCAAGGACTAAACCACCAACCAAGGAGTACACATGGAGGGACCCATGGCTCAAGCCACATATGTAGCAGAGGAGGGCCTTGTCGGGCATCACTGGAAGAAAAGCCCTTGGTCCTGTGAAGGCTTGATGCCCCAGTGTAGGGGAATTCGAGAGCGGGGAGGAGGGAGTGGGTGGATGGGTAGGGGAACACCCTCATAGAGGCAGGGGCAAGGGAGATGGTATAGGGAGTTTTTGGGGGGGAGACCGAGAAAGGGGATAACATTTGAAATGTAAACAAAGAAAATATAAAATCTCAAATCTAAAAAGTTGAACTAATCATACCTTATCTAAAGCATTTTAAACAGATATGCTTGGGATTAAATTTCCAGCTTGCAGGAATCACTTTTGAGTGTACTAGGCACCCATAGACATGTTTGCACTAAGGATGAACAGTAATAATATGGCTCACATATCCAAGCTTTCTATATGCCAAGGATGGACAGCTTGTCTCTTGTCATCTTCAAAAACACCTCTGTATCATTGGTGTACATGTTCACATTTGTTTATTTGTGGTGCTGGGGCTTTGATCCAAGGCCTCACACATGCTAAGCGTAGCGTATACTTTACCACCGAGCTGCTCCCCAGACCCAAGAGTTACAGTTTTTAAAAGGTTCTGAGACTTGAAGACTTTTACAACTGTTAAGAGGCAGAGCTGAGACCTGAACCTAATGCTATCCCGTGTTCTCTGTGTCTCTGCAAGCACCACCTTTATTTTAATTTAGTCATTTGACGATCTGGTGCCACCTCACTTATCTGGAGACTGTTACCTCAGTTATGTAGAACAATCCAATGATTAAAAAGAAGGGCGAATATAAAGGTTAATATCTATTAGATACTCACCCTGCCATTTAAAAAGACTCCCTAAAGTCTTCTTACAAAGTCGATTTGTCTTTTACTTTACAAATTCATTTAATTCTTTTCTTTTTCATTTTCCCCAATCTTTGTAATTAATAGCAAAGAAATTGGAAATGGGGGTGGGTAGAGATCCCCTGGCAGGGATATTGACACCCGTGGAAGTGGTGCTTGGGGGACTGAATAATAAAAAAGACTGACACAGATTCTTGATGGCAATGAAGCCTCAGACAGCATAGCATTAGGCTAAAATCCCAGGGACCTCAAGCAGAGCCAAGAAATCTTATCTGCTCCCAGCAAGGACTCCAGAGCAGCAAGACAGTGGTAAGCATTTGCTCAATTAAGACAAAGGACACGGGTTTTCCATCCAGCGGTACTTAAATGAAATTTACAGAAGGAATTAAGACTCTTAAGCCGATGCACTTCCACTATTTCTTTCCTTTAAAATGCTGAGCAAATGAAACATGGGGCTGAGATTATTTAAGGAGATCTTAGTCACATCGACACCTATTTCCTCCCACTTCTCAGGACCGCAGTGTCTCAGGATACCCACGGTCCACTTTCTGGGGGCACCACGCTGCAGATGCAGTAATTAAAAGAGGGACTTCTCAGGTTCATCTACTTTGTAGATTTTCTCCCCACCTAATTAAATCTTAACATTTCCGATTGTCTCCCTGGGTTTCCCCATCATTTAGACACAGTTTGATTTTATTACTTTCCCCAAAGTCAAAGGCGACTTCTCCTCTGTTTATAAAAACTATACTCAGTTGTACATGGCTGAAGGAAAGTTAATCTCATACAAGAAGACTCATTTCTTCACTCTGGGAGAGAGAGACCCATGATCCTCAGGAATGATTGGTACCCATCTTCACATTGGCCACCTCTTCCTTTTCTCTTTCCCTCCTGCATTGAATCTTTGTTTCTTCTTTCCAATGTGTAGGCATGTCTGCATGCACAGGAAATGCCCGGGAGACCGATTTAATGACTCACACATCTTTGAGACAATTTTTGACTTCATATATTTTGGTCTGCTAAAACTTCTCATAGAAAGCAAATGTTCCAAAAAAAGAAAAGAAAAGAAAAAGACACCTTGTGCCTCTGTCTCTGCAGGTCAGGGGAGAGAGGATTGTTGCCTAAACCATTAAAGTTTTGATGATTTTTTTTTTGATGACTGTATTACAACATCAGTTTAGTGCTGTCAATCATACTAGAAAAGCATAAGTTAAGTTATTAAAAATTCATTCACTGTCTATCATGCTTATAAACTCATTCAACTAATAAATCAGTTATATTTAAGAGATACACTTCTAAATTAGTAATTTCAAATATGAACAGCATTTCTAAAGAGGTGATGCTGTGCAGACCAGACATCTAGGCTGGGTGGATTACTGCAGTCTGTTATGTGTATACAGAGAACGTGCAAATGCTCCCCACTGAGGCAAGCACATCAGCTTCTCACTGGGATGTGAAGGGCTCATCTCTTCCTGGGCACTGAAGTCTTATGCCCGGACTTCCTGTCACTCTCTGATCAGTCCAGACGGACATACTGGCATGAGGAAACAAAACTACTATCACCCAACATTCCTGAGGTGGCATTCATTGCCTTGTGGGAATAGCATCTTTTTTTTCCTTAGGAGAGACCTGAGGTAAGCTTTGCAGTGTGTCAGGCCAGCTTGTCCCATGAAGTTACATAAGAACTCAGCTCCACCCACTTCTTGGTTCAGCAATCTGCGCACTATGGCCCCCATGTAGTGGTTGTTCCTGACTGAGCTCTGGGCTTCATCTTGAGGCACTGAGAAGCTCATGGCAGGGAGTCTTTTTAAGGCAGGTCAAGGCAAAGGGCAATCTGATCCTGTATTGTTGGTGAGAGAACTTTATCACATGGACTCACGCATGGCTTCAGAGCGGCAGCCACGGAGGCATCTTTAATGCCATTATTATAAACAACCGAGGGGCCATTAGGATGACAACCAGGAGTCTCTTACATCACAGTGCTGGCTCTTCGGTGCTGGCCATGACTCCAACAGGATGAAATTTGGTGGGTGTGTCAGAAGAGCGAGTTGCTGGGACCCTGCTGCTGGAGCTTCTCGGGGATTCTCTTGGGCTTTCTGTCCCCATCCCACCTTCTCTTCGGAAGGTGAAGCTCTGACTGGCTTCCTGGGCTGGTTATCTATGAATCAGCATGCGGCTTTGCTCTCTGAAAGACTTCAGCTGGGCTTACTGCTTTGCCATTGCTGCCTTATTTTGGGGGGGGGGGGTAGGGGTTATTTATTTATTGTTTGTTTGTTTCTTGCTTCTTAGTTTGCTTGTTTTTTGAGACAGGGTTTCACTATGTAGCCCTGGCTGGCCTGGAACTCACTAACATCCTCCTGCTTCTGCCTCCTGTGCATTATCAAGCTCATATGCCCCTCCCCCCCATCCCAACACCCATGCCAGCTTTATTGTAAATATTAACAACATGGTCTTTAAGTGACGTCTGATGGGACGGTGGACTTGCTTCTGCACCTTGAATATATCTTATATGGTAGCATGTTCATCAGGACACATGGGAACTTGTTTAGTGGGCAGTGTGGATGCTGAACAGTTGGCCTGGCTCTCCAAAGCAGCATGTACCTCAGAACTGTCTGTCTGGGACTTCAAATGACTCCATGGTTTCTGGGTTCCTACTGGCAACAGCAGAAGCAGCCAAGATGGCAAGTGATCATGGACAAAGGGGGAAGGGACTGGTGAGCATACAGGAAACATGGGTCCCTGGGAGGCCAGCGTGGCCATTTGTACCTAGAGTCTGCCCCGTGGCATCTGTACAATACCAGCTCCCTAGCTGAACCTTGACACAGGAACCACTTGCATTTTGGAAACAGTCTTTGTTAGCAAACTATTGCAAAATAGGAGCACACGTTACAATCAATAGAACATCTATTACAGAATCCTAGAGTTCTGAGCTTTTAAATCTGATTTTGAATGCTGAATGGTACAGAGAAAAAGTCGTAGGTTTAGGAGGAAAAATTACATTTAACTTCCTAAATGGAAAAAGAGTGTGCTTTCATATTAATTTTTGGTTGGCTAATTATTGATGAGGAAGATGATACAAAATGAAAATTTTCCTTAAAATTGATAATGTTTCTGTATAATATATAAACAGGGTCAATAATATATATTCCTATATGCATTTTGAAATTATATAAAAAAGTTAGGTTACCTTTGATTTCTTATATTGTCTTCACATTTTAAATAAATATCAGAAATATGCAATTTCATATAAAATTAGAATCTGAACAGGGCCTGGTGGCTCATTCTTGTCGTCTCAACATTTAGTAGGCTGAGGCAGGAGGATTGGAATGAGTTTGTGGCCAACTTTGTCTACATATGGAGTTCTGGTTCAGTCTGGGTTATAGAATGAGACTCTGTCTCATGAAACCAGAATAAATAAAATTAGTTCCAAAACCACACAAATAAATTCATGGGTCAAGTTAAATATGTTCACTGAAATAGTTCTGTGGTGAAGCTGGAGAGATGGTTTAGCAGGTAGGAACATACTACTTTTCCACAGGACCTGAGTTCAGTTCCTATCACCCATAACAGGCTGCTCATAACCACCTACCATAGCTCCAGTTCCAGGAGATCCAATGCCTCTGGCTTCCACAGACACACGTGTATACTCATGCATACACATACTTGTATACAGAATTTAAAATCAAGTAAAATATTTAAAATAGTTTCATGCATACCACTGGCAGCTCTAGATATACCCACATTTATAATTGAAACAGTTTGTCTGAAATGGATCTAAATATTGTTACCTCAAAATAGTCTTTATAGCCCCATTAGCCATTGTAGTAGAAGAAAAATCCTTGTCAAAATCTAGAACGAGCAGAAGCTGCTTGTAATCTGTGTTGGTGTTAAGGCACTAAATAGCACTGTCAGTTAAACAGATCAAAAATGACTTTGTTAAAAGCATACATTTTGATGTAGAATTAACGGATTTTCAGAAAAAGTCTTAACGAGCCATCATGCCTCACATAGTACTGCATTATTTATCATATCAAGCTATAGCATAATATATTTATGTAATACATACATTGATGCTGTTTCTTATTTGTCATTATTACTGTTTTTATTTTAAAGCAACAAAACATTTTTAAAGAAAAAATTTTATTTATAATCTCCTTAAAGTGCCTTCTAAAAAATCTCTTACAAGGAAGCCTTCATATTCCATCAGAACCTCTCAGTTTCATAGCTGGACACAGAACGGGCTCATCTGTGGACTCGGCTTCTAGTGCTTACTTAACATGCCCACTCTTTATGGTGCCGCGGGCTGAACCAAGGGCCCTGGGCATGCTAAACACCGGCCTCTGTGCTGCCCCACCCAGCCCCATATCCACTGTCCTTCTATGTCTACCTTTTGCTGCTTTTTCTGTGTCTGTTGCACAGGAGATCCTATACCCTCTCTTTCCCCTTCCATGTATGGCTTTTTAAGTGCGTTGGAGTCATCAGTAAGAGAGGAAAAGGAGAAGGAGGAGGAGGACAATGCTCCTCCTTGGGCGCTACACTGTCCTGTTCTCTGCTCGGTGTCAATTTAGCAGAAAAGCCAAAAGCATGTGAAACTGAAAAGAACAAAGGCACAAAATCGCACACCTCATCTGGCTTCTCCAAGACCTGATCAGATTCATTTCAAAGGGTCAGCTTTGAGTCTTTTGGACACCATTACAGGGCAGGAACTGAACAACTCTACCCCTAGTTATTTTGAATGGCTAAGAAGCCAGTGACCTTGGCTCCAGTTTGTAGGCACACATCTGTGATCTAGATTCTCAGCACATAGGAGGCTGAGACAGAAAGATCATGAGTTCAAGGCTAGAAAAACTACAGAGTTTCATGTCCAGCCTGGGCTATAAATCAAGGCAACCTGTCAGACCTGTCTCACCAACAAACAAACAAGCAGAATATAGTTAACTCAGACTAAAACCAAGGACTATGACAAAAAAGTGTCCTCTGGCCACAGGGAGAAGGATGGAGGGCACATCAGTTTGGGACACTTGTCCGAGTCAGCCATGGACAGGTGCGTCTTTGTATGTAAAATGAACATATAAAACAGGGTGAAATAGCCATGCATCTGTGCCCTAAGGATGTAGCTTAGCTAATCTCTGGATCCATTAGTTACCTTGGTCCTAGGGACTCTGAGCTGGAGATGGACAGAGAACTGTCACTCTCCTGGGTTACCCAGGTGCCCTTTGCATAATGACAGGCTTCTGGGGAGTGTAGAGGGAGACAAAGGAGTCCCTGAAAGATGTGAGGACAGATTCAGGTCAAAGACCCACGTGTTGTCGTCGGGCTTTGACAGGGACAAAAGGACAAGTGAGAAGGAAGGAGAGCTGCCTGTCAGGACACGCCCTGCAACACCCAGAGAGACTCTGGTTTCACTTCTGACTTTCCAGATTGTTAGAGACAAATTCTGTCACCATCACCTAGTTTTGGATGGAAGGGGTGGCAGTAGAAAGTTCATACAGGCCCTTGAAGGTTTGTAGTAACAGGCGGGCTCTGCTCAGATGCTCTATGTAGCTCTGGTTCCTATCAGCCCTTTATGGGGAAGGTTAGTCACTTTTCAAAGCCTCAGTTTCTCTGCTGATAAATGAAATTTTCAAGTCAGAGCTGTCTGTATTTTAAAAAATAAAAACTAAAACAAATTAAGGTAAAGCTTTTAAGATATACTTTGTACCTAGAAACTTCTAGATAAGCATTAGCTTAAAAAGTCACGAATGGGAGTCCGGAGAGATGGCCTAGCCCTTGAGAGCACACACTGCTCCTGCAGAGGACCCGAGTTTGGTTGCTAGCCCCTTTGTCAGCTGGCTCACAAGGGCGTGTAACTCCAGTTCCGGGGGATGTGTACAGCATCCTCTTTTGGACCAGAGGGAATTATACTCACATGTACCCCATCCCTTCTCACCTAGACACATAATTAAAAAATAATGAAACATAAAACAATTCCTACAGGCCCCCGTCTGTGTGAAAGGCTTAGCGTGACAAAGGATGTCACCCCATTCCTAATGCTCTTGTGCTTTCTGGGTTTCCTGACTTTTCTCCTTCGGCCTCTAGTGACCTTTGGTTATTGTCCTAGTTAGGGTTAGTGAAGCACCGTGGCCAGCTTGAGGAGGAGAAGCTTTATTTGGCTTACACTTCAACATCATTCTTCATCATCAGGACAGGAATTCAAGCAGGGCAGGAACCTGGAGGCAGGAGCTGACACAGAGTCTATGGAAGGATGTTGCTCATTGGCTTACTTATGGCTTGCTCAGCCTGCTTTCTTACAGAACTCAGGACCACCAGCCCAGGATGGCAACACCTCCAGTGGGCTGGGCCCTCGCACATCAGTCACTGATTAAGATGGTGCCATGCAGCTGAATCTTATGGAGGCATTTACTCAGTTGAGGTTCCCTATTTTCAGATGACTCTAGCTTGTGTCAAGTTGATGTAAAACTAGCCAACACAGATATCTAGGGCTTTCAACCAATTAAGTTCATGCCTTGTCCCCATTCCTTAGATGTCACCTTTTCTTACTTCATCATACAAATTTGCTAATGTCATTTAAAAAAAATAAATACGAAGAGAAATAGCAGGCCTTAGGTGTCTGTGGGTGATTGGTTTTGGACCCTGCCCATATACCTAAGTCTACAGATGCTCATTTCTTATATAAGAGACTGTAATATTTTCATGTACTCTGTGTGCAGTCTTACTGTGTGCTTTAAATCATTTCTAGGCTATGCATAGTAGCTAGTATAGTATAAATGTTGCACAAATCATCATTCTAACATATTGTTCAATGAGGAATGGTAAGAAATTACATGTGTTGTGTGGGCCTGTGTGTGTACCTGCGTGCATCTTTCTGTCTGTGTCTCCCATACTGATGCGGCTATTACAAACCGACCTGCTTTTTTTGTCGATTGCTAGGCAAATTCAAAGACATGAAACCCATGAACACAACCAACCATACGTATGAACTGTTGCTGGTTCCCAAAACAGTTTTTGCTGTGTTCAGGGCTATGTCATTTGCAAAGTCCTTAGAAACCATGGTTGATAACTGAGTGTGGAATCCTCAGAAATTGCCTTCTAATTGAGGACCTTGGACTTCTTTGAAATGAATGGAATTCAACGTGAGACATTTCAGCTGGGAAATGTTTTAGATGGGAGACCTCCCAGAAGTCCTCTGAATCAAACCAAGTTTTATGAGGCATTTGGCCTCCGTCCCGTCTGCTTGTAAATGGTTTAGGTGTCAAATTTTCCTTTTGGAGATAGTTGCTTCGAGAAACTGGCAGTTTCCTTTAAAGTTCTTAGAGTAAAGCAGTCTTGAGGTTATGTAGCATCAATTCCAGAACTTTCCTATGGCTGTAAAGAGTTTTATTTCTATCTGGATGACCTGGTGAGAAAGTATAGCAGGGTTCAGTAATGAGATGACCTGTTAATGAGAGTCCCTGCTGAAAACACCATTTCTAATCCACAAAAATCTCATTATATGTGAGTTACAATGGATATGTATTTATATCTACTTGAAACAAAATTAGCTGAAAGAAAAACTCCTTGGTTCCTGAGGTTATTATTTTTTTTTCTTTCTTTCTTTCTTTCTTTCTTTCTTTCTTTCTTTCTTTCTTTCTTTCTTTCTTTCTTTCTTTCTTTCTTTCTTTTTCTTCAAAGAGTAGCTTTATTGAGTTCAGGTGAAAACTATCCATTAGATTTAGCAAAAACAAAACAAAAACAAAAACAAAAAGAACAACCAAACAAACAAACAAACAAAAAACCCAGAGCAACAACAAAAAAACCTGTCAGTGATCTTTGAACTAGACCTCAGCTTATTGTGAAAGTTTTTTTCTTCATCTAGATGTCTGAGGTTAGAATATAATCTGTTAAACATAAAATACTTAATTTTTTTTGCTTAATGAATTCTAATGGTAATTGCATTCCTGTTGACAAATTGATAACTTTTTACTGATTGATACTCTCTTGCCAAAGGTTAGTAAACTCTCAGTTGTCTTTGTGAGTACAGAGTATCAATGGGAAGAGTTGAAGTTATGAATAAGGTTGGTAAGCTTACCTAGTTTTTTAAGTTGTACATAAAATTTTATCTAGTAAACTTATTTCTAGGAATTTATGTTGACAAAAATATGTTTGTACTGTGGGATATCTATCACCGTATATAATACTATATACAACAGTGAATTATGAGAAACATGTCAAAATTAAATATAGAAGTAATAAATTATGAAATTACTTGTAGACATCTCTATAATAATTAAAATGCTATTTTTTAGGCTAAAACTTTAGAAGCCAATATCATCATCTTATACTTTCACATACGATTGTAAATACGATTAAAATAAATTAAATCACTTTGTAAAAACATTATGCAATTGGAAATTATTTCTGACAGATCAATTCTTACAGTTTTATAGGCCATTCATTTTTTCTCCTTTGAAATGACAAAGGAAAGTTGACTTCAGTCAAAATAGCACACAACCTAATCTCATAAATCACATGTTTAATGTTACTTGTTTTCAGTAGGTTTTGAAAACCTTACTACCATCACACTCAACTAGAGATAAGTTGACAAACTCCTGACTAAATTCAGAGAAAATAAATATTAGTCTTTTAAAATATACAGGACTCATCTCCCTAATGTGAACATAAAATTCAAATACCTCCAATGTTCTCCCTTGAAGATATGTTAACTTCACTCTGAGCAAAGAGCAACATTCCTTCGCATTTCCCAAGGCCATTACACTGAGATTCATCAGATACCTATAACGCTTACTGAAGTTACCCCTTAAATATTTCTATTTGACCAGCACAAAGTGTCCTTCCTTACCGTTCTTGATAGCTTTTGGTTAAAAGTTGATTTTATTCAATATTAGAATGGTTACTCCAGTTTGTTTCTTGGAACCATTTGCTTGAAAAATTGTTTTCCAACCTTTTACTCTGAGGTAATGTCTGTCTTTGTCACTGAGGTGCGTTTCCTGTATGCAGCAAAATGCTGGGTCCTGTTTACATATCCAATCTCTTAGTCTATGGCTTTTTATTGGGGAATTGAGTTCATTGATGTTAAGAGATATTAAGGAAAAGTGATTGTTGTTTCCTGTTATTTTTATGTTTGTGTGGCTGTCTTCTTTTAGGTTTGTTGAAAGATTACTTTCTTGCTTTTTCTAGGGTGTAGTTTTCCTTGTTGTGTTGGTGCTTTCCATCTATTATCCTTTGTAGGACTGGATTTGTGGAAAGATATTGAGTAAATTTGGTTTTGTCATGGAATATCTTGCTTTCTCTGTCTATGGTAATTGAGAGTTTTGCTGGGTATAGTAGCCTGAGCTAGCATTTATGTTCTAGATCTGTCCAGGATCTTCTAGCTTTCATAATCTCTGGTGAGAAGTCTGGTATAATTCTGATAGGTCTACCTTTATATGTTACTTGACCTTTTCCCCCTTACTACTTTTAATATTCTTTCTTTGTTTAGTGCATTTGGTGTTTTGATTATTATGTGATGGGAGGAATTTCTTTTCTGGTCCAGTCTATTTGGAGTTCTGTAGGCTTCCTGTATGTTATGGGCATCTCTTTCTTTAGGTTAGGAAAGTTTTCTTTTATGATTTTGTTGAAGATATTTACTGGCCTTTAATTTGAGAATCTTCCTTCTCTTCTATACCTATTATCCTTAGGTTTGGTCTTCTCATTGTGTCCTGGATTTGCTGGATGTTTTGTGTTAAGAGCATTTTGGATTTTGCATTTTCTTTGACTATTGTGTCAATGTTTTCTATGGTATCTTCTGCACCTCACATCCTCTCTTCTATCTCTTGTATTCTGTTGGTGATACTTGCATCTATGACTCCTGATCTCTTTCCTAGGTTTTCAATTCCCCAGGCTGTTTCCCTTTGTGATTTCTTTATTGTTTCTGTTTCCAGTTTTAGATCTTGGATGGTTTTGTTCAATTCCTTCACCTGTTTGGTTGTGTTTTCCTGTAATTCTTTAAGGGATTTTTGTGTTTCCTCTTTAAGCTTCTAGCTGTTTACCTGTGTTCTCCTGTATTTCCTTGAGGGAGTTATTTATGACCTTTTTAAAGTCCTCTATCATCATCATGAGAAGTGATTTTAGATCTGAATTTTGCTTTTCCGGTGTGATAGTGTCTTTAGGATTTGCTATGGTGGGAGAATAGCATTCTGATGATGCCAGGTAACCCTAGTTTCTGTTGCTTCTGTGCTTGTGCCTGCCTCCTGCCATCTGGTTATCTCTAGTGCTACCTGCCCTCCCTTTATCTGACTGGAGCCTGCTCTTCCTGTGATCCTGGTTGTGTTAGAACTCCTCAGAGACCAGCTGTCTCTGGGATCCTGTGATTCTAGGATACTGTGATCCTGAGATCCTGGGTGTGACAGAGCTCCTGGGAGTCAAGCTGCCTCTGTGACCTTGAGATCCTGGTGTGACCAAGCTACTGGGATCCTGGGATCCTGGGATCCTGGGGGTGTTAGAGCACCTGGGAGTTGAGCGTCCTCTGGGTGTTCTGGGTCCTCTGGCTGAGGAGTTTGCACCCAAGGTCTTCTCTGGGCACTGACCCAGACCAGAATGAACCTGAGCCACTGGTCTGGCGGGGTTCCTGGGTCCCTGGATCCTGTTGGTCCAAGTTACTTCCAGTGTTGGGATAGATGTTGAGTCCTCCTCACCTCTGATCCTCACTCCTGGGCGTGTTAGAGTGCCTGGGAGTGGAGCTTCCTCTGGGTGTTGTGGAACTGGCTTGAGGTTATTTCTTATTATGAGAAACATCAACTCTGAAATATAAGCACAAAAAAATTAGCATTCCATAGTCATGGGGTCTCCATAACTCAGATTTCTGCTCTGTTATATAAAATGCAAAGTGACCTTTTAAAGAAGTGCAATTTTGTTTAAAATAAACACTGAAAATACAATGAGATTATTTTTGAATACCATCACACCCTGGGGTACCTTTTGGGTGTGTCTTCTGTAGCTTATGATGTGCTCTTCCTCTGATGGTTCATGGTGAGCTATGAGGGGGCTCCAACTAACCTTTGACATCTTGCTGAAACCTAAATCTGGAACATATCTGCATCTGAGGTCTTGAATTCTATTCCATGAAATGCAGGTCAGTTCACATAGTTTGTGTTTGGGCTATCCTAGTGATCTGGGAAGATCAACTACTCTAACAAAAATCAATTCTGTGGGTTTCTTCCATGGCCTTGTCAAACTCCGTTTTGACAGCTAGGAGATGTGTCCTGATTTCTTTATCTCTGAGGCCTACTTTTGTGTACTTTGGCCAGAATCTAGCCCTGAGTTTTGGCCATGGTATTTTCTATTTGCTCTAAAAGGCTCTGGGTTGGATTCCAAGTTTATTTAGCCCATGAGGTGCATCCAGCTCTCACCCCGTAGCTACAGCTCCTGTAGCTACGGCTGGGAACAGTACAGACAGAAGTAACTGTCCTCAGCAGTGTGATTTATGGAGACGTAACTCATAAAGGTGACATATTTTACTTTTTTATAGTTAAAGTTTTACATTTTTATAGGTAAATGATAAATTTAAAAGGTAAACAGATGATTGACAGGGGCAAACCATGCAACATGAGAAACTCTGAAGAATCAGTAAGGGAAAGTGCACAGAAAAACATGCATTTCAGACACGCTCACAGCTACAAATCAAGCTGTAACCATCCTTTGGAAAAGCTGTATCCCTGTGGAGACTCACTCAGTTTCCACATCCTTTCTGTCACGATGAGAGTCTCAGCCAACTTCTTCCCTGGGTGACCCTTCAGGGGACTATGGATCTGGTTTCTATCTTATAATACAGCTTAGAAACTGAATGGTTCCTTTGGGGAAATGGGCAAAAATATCTCGTCTAAGTAAAAAAGTGATTCCCTTTGTTGTCCCTCTATGCACAAGCCACCTGACCTTGACCAATGCCCTTGTCCTAAAGGTGTCAGCACTAAGCGCTTTACTTGGGTCGGGCAGTGTTTGCAGAGGAGATTATTTATCAGATGGCAGCATCAGCACCGAGAAGGGCACCCTTCGACTGTTGAACGTCTTTCCTTCTTTCAGAGATCAAGTCAATGATCTCCTCTTGGCCCAGTGGTCATCCTGATGGCCAGCAACTTTCAATCCCACATGTCTTTCCTGAAACCTTTGCCTCTCCTAAGGCTTCCCCTCTGCCTCTGCCTGCCCTATTCTGATTACAACAGTACATACTGTCCACAGCAGACTGGACCAGATATAATTTCTCTTTATTGCTACAAAAGAACATATGACTTCTGCGAAGATGTGACAAGAGCAGACTTTCTCCCTCCCCTGTGCCCTTGTATGCTGAGTACTTAGCCTCTCAATATCTGTGAATTGGCAGCAGTGACTACTGGATGCAAGCCAATTAAATTGTGCATTCTAAGCAAGGTTCATTTTTTTTCTTGTTATATTTAGTCTGTGTGGCTTTGTTATAGACTCTCATACCTGGGGATGCTAGGCATGGTCATCTGCTGCCATGTCACAGCCATGCAACAGTAGAAACACCAAGGAAACTGGGAAGAAGACCACAGGCCCCTCCCTCTTCCTCCCATATGTAAATTAGTTCACAGGGCTAATGATTCAATAGCACCAATCCCTTTTTCTGGCACTGTTGACTACCTTCTCTGCTTAAGAGCCGAGAAATCAGCAGCAAATCTTCTGTAGATGCTGTCATGATGGTTCATCTTTTCAGAGACACCGTCTTCTCAGCAGTTGTCGCTTGGTTATTCTAAGAACCCAGCTGCCCTCACCTTCTCCATCTACGTAGGCAGTGATGAGTTTGAGGACTGGAGTTCTGGTTACTTGCAGGTTAATCCATCAAGCATCCAGCATGTCTGGCTCTTCCAGAAGAGAAGCACACATTTCTGGTCTTTTATTTTATTTTTTATTTTTGGATATTTACTTTATATACATTTCAAATGTTTTCCCCTTTGGAAACCCCCTATTCCATCGTCCCCCCACCACCACCTCTATGAGGGTGCTTCTCCCACCCACCCACCCACTCCCATCTTCCCTCCCTGGCATTTCCCTACACTGGGGCATCGAACACCCTCAGATCCAAGGGCCTCTCCTCCCCCTGATGGCCAAGAAGGCCATTTCTGGTATTAATGATCAGAACATACTGGACTTTGCCCAGTTCGGTAGCAGGCACCATTGTTACCATTAGAGATCACAATATTCAAAGATGACCTTAGATAGGTACAATTCAGCTAAAAAAAGAAAAAGAAAAAAAGGAAAGAAAAGAAAGGAAGGAAAGAAAACAGAAAAAGAAAAAAAGCTCAGAAGTATGAAGTAGTTTTCTAAAAGCAATACAGAAATTAAATTATTTACATTTAATTTAAATCCCCAGCTATACTTTTTCTCTAATACCACTGTTTTGATATGCCAAACACACTGTAAATAGTTTATTTTTGGTCTTGATATTAGGGTAAGTTTTTGGAACTATTTTTTTTTTTGATACTTTATTTACATTTCTAATGTTTCCCCCTTTCTAGGTCTCCTCTTTGAAAACCCCCTATTCCCTCCCCCTCCCCCATCTCTATGATGGAATTCCACTTCCCACCCACCCTCCCACCCACTCCCGTATTCCCACCTTGACATTCCCCTTTACTGGGGCCTCTCTTTGGAACTATTTTTAAATCAGCCTTTTATTCTTTTGAATATGAGAGTGTTCAGGAGTGGAGTTACTTGACTCTTTGAGAGGTAGCTTCCTGGGAACAGTCAAACTGCTAGAAATAGGCAGGGTTTCCCAACTCTGCCTTGACTCAGCCGTTCTGTGCTGTCACTACGGGCTGCCGCATGGAATGAGGTGGTGGTGGTGGTGGCGGTGGTGGTGGTGGTGGTGGTGTGTGTGTGTGTGTGTTTAGTTAAGGGAATGAGGATAGCAGAAGACCTCAGGCTGAACTCTGACACAGAGCTGCAGGAATTGGCTTGTAGCCACTGGATGTCACAACTGGAAGGTGAATGAGGTCCCAGTGCCCAGGTCATTTGAAGGGCAAGACTACTCTGGAATAGTCTACATCACAGCAACACCGAGAAGTGATAGGAAGGCAATAAAATTGAGTGATCACAGGATTCATAGCAGATCCACAGATATGCGATCTGTCTTTGAGAGAGAGTTTTCTAAATTCCTTTTCACAAAAGTGATATAAATGCTATTCCTGTTTATTGGGCTATACATAATA
Organism: Uromys caudimaculatus; assembly: GCA_028551405.1. Classification (NCBI taxonomy): domain Eukaryota; kingdom Metazoa; phylum Chordata; class Mammalia; order Rodentia; family Muridae; genus Uromys; species Uromys caudimaculatus. The sequence goes on along the minus strand of CM052712.1, from coordinate 59,021,826 downwards.
CTATAGAATCACAGGCAATTCATTTTAGTTTTTAAGAGGTCAGTACACAAAAAGAACTAAAAGGGAACAGCTACTAAAAATTCAGTTTGGTTATGGTGAAAATGAAATCTAGACTCTTGATACGTAAGATGAAATCTGACTGATTTCTGAGATCCACCCATTCAAATGCTATCAGGTATCAGCCCAGTCCACCTTGTATTGATATAACAAAATCCCACAGGCTGGCTCCTTTTTAAAAGTTTGTTTTGGCTTATCATTCCAGAAGCTTGGAAGTCCAAAAGCATGCTCTTGGTAAGGTCACGCCCTTCACCTCACATGGGAAGCAGCCAGCAGGCACGTGGGAAAGGAGGAGACAAAGATGCCTCTTTGCATAACGACTGCACTCTGTAGGTTCTCAGTCTGCTCCCATACTCATGCGTGAGGTTGGAGTGTTCATTCCACATCATGTGTACTTCCTTTATCCAGCATATATTTCTATGCATTCATTAGGTTTGTACAAAACTGTGCTGTTTTTGCCAAAGGTAGTCACTGGAGGTGGCCTTATGTTGGGAGAAAAATCTCAAAACTATGTCAATGGTCTGGAAAAATCTTAATTGTTTTTTTAGAAGTTCAGTATTTATTTTCTAAAGCAAATTCAGAAGGTGGGTGGATAAAAGTTTTTAATCTCTCAAAAACTCTAAATAAGAATTATCTTTGAATTTAGAAATACCTGCCTGGTTTATTGAATGGATAGACTATAAATAGAAAATTTTGAATTGGTCTGGGTTTTTCTTTTTTTTTTTTTCAGAAACTTTAACTTACTGCAGTTCTTTGCAGGAAAAAAACAAGCATACATTGTTTGCCAATAAGTTCTGAAAACACGTTGCTCAGAGCCCTGTTTGAGGATTAGTATTTGAGGTGTATTCTAGAGTGCCATTTTTATCAGATAATCCTCATTTTGGAGATTCCTCCATCCTTTCTCCCTCCCTCCTCTTCTGCCCCTCCTGTCTTCCTCTTTGCCCCGTCCTTGCTTCTTTGCTTCTTCCTTCTCTTGAATTGAACAGAGATTTCTTTGTGAAATGCATGCTTGTACTTCTTCCTGGCTTCTATTTCAGTTGCTCTCTGGTCATGTAGCTTGACTTCCAGATCTCCACTCTATTCTTTCTTTACCTTCTCCTCTGTCTAATTATATTTAAAGCTCTACTAGACAAGACTGTGTCTGTTTTACACCAGGATGTTTCTTGAGATATGAGTGGTGGCCCAGGCCACTTTTGGAATCCCACTTACATTCTCTTTCCCAGTTACACTGCAGATTTCGTTTGCTCGAGGCCTCTTTTAGATAACTGTGTGATGACTAATTTCTCTATAGAGTGATAGCCCTTCCATCATGCTGTCAGACAGGCAATACCTACGCTTAGGTCTTAGTTTTAGGAATTAAAGCTGAGGACCATATGGTAAAGTCCCCGCAGACTCAAAGCATAGCTCCATAGCGGGGGTTGGGTAGGGGCGGGGGTGTTTAAGTCCAGGAGTAACTCGGGCATAAAGATATTTAATTTGGGGAGCTGTTTTGGATTTCCTTTGAACATTTGTTTAACAGAGATGGTTTCTTACTAAATAAAAGATGCTGTATAAAAAGCACCCAGGGGTATTAAATTAAAGAACTGTGCGCACTGTGGTTTCGTTTCACCTGGTGTTTGCCACATGGGGAGACCATGGAACATAAAAGAAGCCATGTCTCTCTTTTTAGACTATCAGGAGCCATCTAAATGAATCTACCATAGATCACCGATCATGTGCTAGTTTTGGACAATGGAGTTTCCTAATTGGGACTTTTGCTCTTTTAAGAAGAAGAAGAACAACTAAATCATGCAACCATTCACTGGCACTTCAAATGATGAGTTCTCACCTCCACATCCTTAGGAAGGGAAGATGCCCCTGAGAGGTGGGAAGGAGATGTGGAGAGCCTGTGAGGTCACTCAGCACGATGGTGTGGAGAGAAGTGTTTGCAGTGCCCCTCCTCCGCCGCAGGGGGCGGGGGAAGTCAGAAGCATGTGGTAGATGTTGCCTGGGTTTTGGCATGCTCCTCCTTTGCCTGGGGGCGGGGGGGAGAAGCAGAATCTCAGAAGGGAATGGCTCTGTGGAATACCTAGAAACAGGCCACTGGGGACTATCGCTAGAGACACAGTAGGGGATTCTGCCTGACACCTCTTTGATAGCTCTGTAACTACAAGCCCATCAATAATTCTTAGAGGGACCAAGAACTCCAGGTCTTTCCTTAGTTCTTCAGGCACTGGGTGAGCCCCAGAGATCCTCACACCACAGTCCTGTCCTATGTTGCAGGAGAGGCCCTGTAGAATGTGTCTGGACGTTTCTCATCATTATTTAGATGGAAACATGAAGCTATGTGATTTGGTGAAAAAAAATTGTCATGCATGACCTTATTTAAATTGCTTTTTACATGTATGTACTTTAGGGGCCATGTTAGTGCAGCTGTTGGGGAGATCTGGGAACACCTTGAAGGAGTCCATTTTCTTTTTCCACCACATGAGTTTCAGGGAGCAAACTTATTTGTCAGGCTTGGCAGCAAGTGCCTTTACCTCCTAAGCCTTCTTGCTGGTCTAGATACTGAATTTCTTATATCCATGTGTGACAGAGGTAAACCCATATGCACACTGCATCTTCGAGTCATTCTGAGCCCTTTGTGGTTCCAGGCATCCATCCGTATTCTTCTTACTCACGGGAAATAGGAAGTGATAAGGGAAGTAAGAAGGAAGACCTGGTCCTTTCCCCAATCTTCTTCCACATCAAGTTACTAATTTCTTCTCAAGTTCAAGTATAATGAATACTAATTATAGTGAAAAGATGATGATCTATAACAGAAATCGCAACTATTAATAACCATAAAATGAATTAACTGTGTTCTACCAAGGTTTGAATTGAACACTTATAATCTTTTTTTTTAATTGGATATTTTCTTTATTTACATTTCAAATACTATCCCTTTTCCCCATTTCCCCCTCAGAAGCCCCCTACTGCTTCTATGAGGGTGCTCCCCCACCCACTCACCCACTTCTGCCTCCTTACCCTCACATTCCCCTACACTGGGGCATCGAGCCCTCAGAGGATCAAGGGCCTCCCCTCCCATTGATGCCCGACCAGGCCATCCTCTGACACAGGTCCGTCCATGTGTACTCTTTGGTTGGTGGTTTAGTCCCTGGGAGCTCTAGGGGGTCTGATTGGTTGATATTGTTGTTCTTCCTATAACCTTAAATTTAAACTTATAATCTTAAAAAAGGAGTTTTAGTGCAGTTTTGGTAGCAGAAGCCCTTCTTTTTTTTTTTTTTTTT
>CM052712.1:58968220-59018000 GCA_028551405.1 Uromys caudimaculatus | reverse complement strand
GAGGGAGTTTGCAGCCCCATGGAGGGAGCAACAGTGTCAACAGGCCTGACCCCTCCCCCGGTCGTACTGGAGTTTGGACCACCAACCAAAGAATACACAGGGAGGGACCCATGGTTCGGACCACATATGAGACAGAGGACGACCTCGATGGCCATCAGGGAGAGAGGAGAGGCCTTGGGGCCTGAGGGTGTCAGAGGCCCCAGTAAAGGGGAATGTCAAGGTGGGAATAGGGGCATGGGTGGGCGGGTGGGTGGGAGGTGGAATTCCCTCACAGAGGCAGAGAGGGGGAAGGGATGGGGGTTTCCAAAGAGGAGACCTAGAAAAGGGGAAACATTGGAAATGTAAATAAAATATCAAAAAAAAAAAAGAATTTAAAAAAAACACAAAAAGAAAAAAGAGATGTTCAAAATGGAGATGAGAAGGATTCTTAGCTTAGTAGATAGTTATAGCTGAGGAATTCTCATTTTTGTGGTGGATTAGAGGGATGGAAAGATATAGTCTCTGTGGTTAGATAATATATGTGTATATTCTTTATATCTCTCTTTATCTTGGTGAATGGTCATTATTTAGTTGGTCCGTGGGCAATATTTAGTGTCTTCTCTTCTTCTCCCACAGAACATGATAATTCAAACACATAAACATATTTCATTTCAAACATTGTTTTTGTGCTCATTTACCATAACATTTAATTGCTTTCTGCTGCAGCAAAGTTGTCCTTTCTTTCTTAACTGCTCCCTGCCTGCCCCTTCTCTCACAGACACACCCCTGTCTGGCTTTGGCCCCAGTACTTTATGGAAATTCTCATAAGGTCACCACTGGCCTCTGCATTGCTGATCCGGGGCTAGTCTCTATCCAAAGACAGACACTCTGCTGTGCAGGGTCTCTCTTCTTCAGCAGAGTCCAGCAGTGCTCTCTCCTCTGGGGGAGACTCACTTCTTCCATATGCAGAGCCTCCTGACTCCAAATTCTACCCATAACATTTTAAAATTTAACAAACGAAAAGCTCAGGTACTACGACTTACCCTCCATAGAGGTTAGGCAGATCCCAAGTTTGGTAATTAGCTCAGACCCTTGGACTTTCTGTATTAGTCAGGGTTCTCTAGAGTTACAGAACTTATATGTAGTCTCTATATAGTAAGGGAATTTGTTAATGACTTACAGTCTGTAGTCAAACTCCGCAACAATGGTCAGCAGTAACTGTAAATGAAAACCCAAGGATCTAGCAGTTGCTTAGTCCCACAAGGCTCGCAGGTGAAGAAGCTTGAATCTTCCTCCTTCCAATGTCCTTATGTAGATCTCCAACAGCAGGTGTGGCTCAGATTAGAGGTGTGCGTACCATCACACCTGAAGCTTGTATCTTCCAGACTCAAGATCTAGATCACAGGTGAGCCTTCTAATTCTGGATTGTAATTCACTCCAGATATAGTCAAGTTGACAATCAGAAATGGCCACTACACTTTCTTTTCCCTGATTTTTCATCCCAAAGCTGTGGTCTGCCTTTTACTCATAAAGATACAGCACTTTCCCTAGCAATGATTGGGTCAGCCACAGGCAGCTTATCTGTAAAGTACTTCAAGTACTTAAGTAACCTGTGGAAGGAAAGAGTCAGGGAGATTTACACCAAACAGTTCAAGCTGGGTGCAGGAAGCAGCCCTGGTAGGCTCTTACTCTGCATAGACTCAGTCGGAATGTACTGTTCCAGGTTAGCTTTCTCTCTAGAGGTGGAACTGAAGCTGAGCTTCAGGCTTTGAGCAAGCTCAAAAGAACGGTTGATGGGGCTCCCTCACCATCAGTAGTTGGTTAGGAATTTCCAAGATTCTAGACGTTCATCACTGGAGCAAGAGAGCATTTGCCAATATAAATGTTGCTCTGATAGGCTGGAGAGATGGCTCAGCGGTTAGGAGTACTTGACTGCTCTTCCAGAGATCCTGAGATCAATTCCCAGCAACCGCATGGTGGCTCATGAAACACAGAGAGAAGCAAGGAAGGCTGGAAGCAGTTGAAATTTCCATTGAATTCCGGTTTGCAAGCTGTTATTTCAGAAACTCATCAGAGACTAGAATATGGAGAAAGGCCAACCGTCCTCATGAGTACACACTCTCCCAAGGCCATGGTAGTCTGAAGCCCAGGTGCTTTACAATCAACCCCACCCTACCTGGATGTGGAAAGTCGCATCTCATGGACATAACTGAGCACTGCTGTTCTTGCAGAAATGTTCATTGTCTCAACAATAAAGAGAATTCAGCAATGGTGTTGAGACACCTTCAATCAGACGATGGCCAGTTGCATGCATACTTGATTGGGGGAGCTACGTTTTCTTACTGAGGTATCTGTAGGGACTAGGCTAGGGAGGCACTCTGTAAATCTCATCTCAATTAATTAACGACTCTTCTATTGATCTGCCGGCTACTGATTCTAAGTTCAGCACATTCCTTGTAGAATTGCAGACAAAGCTGTGTGCAGTGTCAAGCTAGTACAGCACACCTTCTCCTCAGGATCTCTCTTTATCATCTGAGTGATAATTCAAAGGCTGTGAAAAGACAGTTGGTAGAAGACAGTGAAATTTACAGCAAAAGCTCTACAGAAACTTGCTAAGTGCTCTCTTCGGATGGCTTCCCAAACGCCAGTGCTGAAGTGGAATGTCGCTTCATCTGGATCCGATTCACCTGGAGAACAGACATCTGTCTTTTGTTTACAGAGAGAAAGAAAGACAATCTGAACTTTGGCTCAGACCCAGGACCCTGGAATCAGACTCAGCTAACAGGATGAAGGTTGCTAGCAGAACAAGGAAGTAGATGGAGTGGAGGACTGGGCTGTAGTCTGTACCTCAAGATTCTGGGCTGATATTTTTTTTACCTCTTGCTAGCTTTGGACCATTGCTGTCTTAACCTCTTGGTACTCTGGTTCTTCTATCTGTAAATAACCATTTTCCCCAAGGATGTCAGAATGAGATGTCTGCCTTGAATTTTAGAAATTTAAAGTTGATGTTTATAGCTTTTTTTTTTTGTAAATTGAAAAGCTTATGCAAGAAAATAGAAATTCTACATACAAGAGTCAAACAGAAAAGATTCTTTATACTCTAATTTTTGAAGTGATACATTTTCAGTCTCTTTTCTTTTTTCCTCTGTGTGTTCATTGTACATAGCACTGAATTTCATAAGGGCATGTTTTTGCAGGTATACAATGTACTTTGTGCATATTTCTTTCTGCTTCCTCTTTCCTTCCTCTCTACCCTCCCCAGCCTCTCACTTACGTTTGCTTTCTAGACAAATCTGCCTTTACTTTCATATCAGGTATACATACATTACTTTATAGATTAATATAAAACATATAAACCACAAATGAGAGAAAATGGGCACTATTTGTCTTCTTGAGACTAACTTTGAAAGCTCACGCTTTCAAAGAAAGAAGGACACATTTCAATGTCTTAAAACCAAGAAGACTGGCCCACCCTCTTTGAATTTGATGCCACCCAGAAGTCACCTACCGCTGAATCAGCCAGGACAAGAGAGGCCAATACTGAGGCAAGCACCAACAGTGCTAGAATTTAAACTTGATCTAGATTTGAGATGACCACATCCAAGTAATGGCTTCACTAAAGTCATGTTTACATGAGGTCTTGAGATGCGCTCTTGAAGTCAGGAACTGCTTCATGTTGAGCTTTCAGCTCCATTTCCTGAAGATTCATCAGAGCCATGGGTGGGAATACAGTGCTCCCCAAGGTGGCCACAGAAAGGCAGACATGGACTTTTGCACTCCATGGTTTGTACAGTGGGGAACCAATCTCACAGTAGGATAGACACCCTTTGACAATTTTCTCTCACCTCTGGAGGGGAGGTATTGCATAGACCAGCTGGTAAACTCCTAGCGCATTGTTTCATTTTATATCTGGTTTCCTGTGTGCCCATCAGGAGTCTGTACTTGGAGTTACATTTAGTACATACATTCATGCATGTGTTAGATTCTCCTACACTGTACATATCAGACTAATTGAGTACTTTGGCAGTTGAGATTCACTATATAATTAATTAGATTGATTCTGAAACTCTAAGATGCAATGAAAACCATATTTTTATTATTGATATTATGAGATTATCTGATCATCTAGGACTTTGTTTCCAGCAAATCAAACACTGATTTTCATGAGAGCTTGGGGAAAATCATTGATATAGCATTACTTATTTCCTTTTGGCTTTGTGGTGATGTGTGGGCCTGTTGGAGACTTATGTGGCTTTTCCTATTAAATACTAATCTAGAACCTTCTTAGTGCCGGCCACTGAGCATCTGGGAACTGTGACAGATGGGAGTCCCTACCTGCAGCTCTTGCTCTGTGCTTTTCTTCATTTCCATTTTTACATCAAAGAGTTATCCAGTTCTCAGTTCCCATTATTAAGGGTACAAGGGTCACATGATCAAGGAATACATACTTCAGGAGACTGTGAACAGGCAACCATCCCTGTGACTGAGATGCACAGTAGCTTTGATGATTTTATTTTCTACTATTCTAAAACTGTACCATCCCCTCCCACAAATAGCATTTTTCTCTGACTAGAGAAATATACTTGATCACTATATTTGTAAAATTCAGAGTAAAAGAAAATAAAAATTGCCCTTTGCCTTACTAGGTATAATTACAGTAGTTGACCTTGATCTATGACAAATTGTAATATGCTATTTAACACCAACTGGTGCCTTTTTCACTTGAAGAATCTTGAACTTTTCCACAGAAGGTTGAGTTTTTTCTGTGGTGTGCATTTTCAATGATAGTAACAGTATTTTTTACTATGGAGTTACCAAATTGATTTAGGCAGCCCCTGTGTTTTACATAATTGCTACCTTATGGTTTCCTCATCATAAACAAGGGTGGTATGAATAGCCTTCAAGTAAAACTTGTCTGTATTAATATTAATTTCCTTTGCACAAAGTCCAAGGATCAGATTTCTGAGTCCAAGTTTCTATAGTTTAAAGGATGTCCGATGCACGTAAGCACACATGGAACTTTATTTGTATTTGCTTTGTTGAAGTTTCCTTTCTATTAATGACCTTTCTTGACAGTATTTCTGACTTTCTATCTGAAATTTGTTACATATTGTAATTTTCAAGTAGTCAAATAGTTGTTGAAATTTAAAGAAGAAGAAAAAGGACTATCGTGACAATAGCAAAAAGTAGTCACATGTAACTGCTCACTGTCAGTGACAAAATGATAGAAAATATTATTAGTTAATAAGTAGGGTTTCACTTTTCCTATGCTCAAACAGACCCTTACACTTTGACCTTTTGTTAAGGCAAGCAAATATATTTCAAATGCAGGGCATCGGGTTTCTGCTCCCGTATTCCAGAGCACATCAACTGTCTGACTCTATTTTTATGGGAGCTGTCTCACACAATAGCATTTTAAGAGGAAACTGTTTGTTCAGTCAATAATACTCTGCTTTCACATTGTTTGCAATCGCTTAGAAAAACATCTTCCCATTGGGCATTTTCTTCACTTAAACTGTGCACTTGTTGGGGCTGAGTGCTCTATTGTTTCCAAACACACAAACTCTTGTGCAAGTCCGCTGGTAAATTGTAACCTGGCTGTCTCCAGCAAGCACTGTTTGGGTTACTTCTAGATAATTCTACCGTAAGCATTCCCAAGACCAAAGGGAAAATGGTAACAAATGACAGCGAGAGGACCTGGAAGCAAATCTGTCAAATATCAAAAGAACTTTTTTATTATTATTATTTTTAAATTTTTCTATCCTAAGTTTAAAAGAATAGAGAAACATTTTCTGATCCTGCCCCCTTTGTTTTCCAGCGCTCTGTGGAGGGGGTGAGAGCTTCCTGTGTACCAGCGGGCTCTGTGTCTCCAAGAAGCTGCAGTGTAACGGCTACAATGACTGTGATGACTGGAGTGACGAGGCTCATTGCAGTAAGTGACAGGCCCTGTGGGGCTTGTCTGGGTGGGAAGGGATTCTACTGAGGAATCTAGACACCTATGCCACTGCACTGTCCGATACTGACAGTCAGATGGGCCATAAGTAGATGGCCATTGGTTTGCCATTCTTAAGTGAGCCAATAGGTTTGTCTCCCCAAGAGCCAGCATGCTGGGTTTGAACCCTCCTCAAAGGCTTGAGTTTATAAGTACACCTGCAGCTCGATGCCCAAAGGAACAGCTCAGAGAGTAAACTGGTTTTCTGTAGAGCTGTCCTACCATTGGGAGGAGGGGTTGCGTTTATTTTCTTTGGGTGAGGAATTTTGTTTTTGTTTTGAAAACTTTATAACTGTCAATTATTTAAAGGAGTTTTTTTTTTTTTAAAATAGTAAAACTTTTTACGTTAGTGATTCTTTACATTTGTGGCTCAGCAGAGCCTCAGCTTCTTGCTGGTTTATGTTTCCCCTTAGCTGGCGAGATAGTGGTACTGATGGTTTTAAGCTCTCGAATCAACATAATCGCCCTTCTCCTGCTTGGTTTAATTTATTTGGCCATTTTGACTGAATAAGCCGGTGGTTTGTCCATTACAGATTCTAATTTCAGGTCGTTTTGCGCTTACCAAGCACAGGGGAAACACTAACCTTGAGTATTGCACTACATCTTCTATACTCAAAGCAGAGCTGAGCCTCTGTGTTCTGGCTGCTGTTACCAATGTATAATTAATCAGTCAGCACAGATAGAGCTGTACTTCCTTCCTGGAAGACTCACCCAGCCTTGGTGAGAGATTGAGATTGCTGCTTCAGTTGAGAGAGCACTGTCTACCAGGTACCAACTCTTTTCCCTGTGGGGAGGGTTAGGATGCTTATTTGCTGGAATTTTGGGCAGGTGGCATATCATAGTATCAGAGCACTATTTACCAAAATGTGTTTTCATGGTACAGAAGCTTTTAAAAAATGGCTGAGTTAAAAAATAAATAAATGGTTAGGAGAAGCTTTGTGTCAGCTTCTTAGAGAGTTCAACACATGTTGATATGTTAAAGGCTTGAGAAACACCGCAGTTTAAATCAATACTGTTTAATGTTATATGTCTTCAACCTCTTTCTCCCATGAACTCTCACCCTTATTTATTTGTGCATTTATTTTGTATATTATGAAGCAGTTGATAGAAATTAAGTCATGCTACATATATTTTGAAAACCGTTATTTTTAGTAAGGATTTTTCTTTTATTTTACAACATAGAATTTTCTCTTCAGGAAAGCCTATGCATGCAAATTTACATGTGTCTTTTTAGCCTATGTAGGTACATTGAAGACTACTATGTAGTTACACTGAAGACTACTATGTAGTTACATTGAAGACTACCGTTACATTAGCAGAAGATACTATTCAAAATGACTGCAGGAAGGAATTCTGAAAGGTTCAATTGGATTGTGTCCATCTGATGGGGATTCAGTAGAATCTCTCCTTTATCTCCTGCTGTGGACAGTACTGGGGTTCAACACGTGCTTTTAGCCCTGTGCTGCCAGCGCTGGCTTTATCATTTTGTTCTCTCTGGTGCTGAGCATTGATTGTCAACAGTGTTAGTGCTTTGTGCTACAGTCTTTAAGATAAAATCTTAAGGAGTCAATTTTCCTAGTTACCAACTGAATGAGGAGTTATTACTGTTCTGGAAGGTGCATAGAGATGTCTTGGGAACCATTTATTTAAAGAAGATGGCTACTAGCTGGCATTAAATTCATACCTCAAAATGACATAATCTGGCCCATTGAGAAAATGCATCCCTTCAGCAAATGTCTCTATGAAAGCCCATAGTGAAGCATATAAAACTTGGCATGCTACTGTTTCTGACCATCGGAGGGCATCTCCAGAGCCCAAACGTTAGATGTGTACAGCATTTCAACATGAGTTCTTGTGCCTGGCCTCTCCTCTCCTGTTGTTACTGCTCTGCCGTGAGAACCGTGTATGTCTGAAGTAGGGCTTGTATGCAAATCAGAGTGTTACCACAGCCCCAGGTATGAGGAGGAGAGAAGCTTGAATGGGGGAAGCAGGAGAAAATACCCAGCTCCTATAGCCTAGCAGGTAGAATCCACAATGGCCAGAAAAGACAGGAAGCTAAACAGTCCTCTTACCCTGCACTTGTTTTCTTAAAACAAAAACAAAACACAAGTTAGGTCATTTGTGGAGTTTCTTGCATTGTTCAACTCAGTGGAAGCAGGGAAAAGGACTTAGCTGTGGTAAATTGTCCATCAGTTGTGCCGGAAGTGTTTGCCTTCAGGATTTGATGGAACCGTCCGCTCAGGAGGAACTATGCACCCCCTTCTTTCCTTCAAAGGCAGCAGAGGCTTGGGGGCAATGAAGACATTTACCAGTGATCACAGTGATGGATTTTCAGTCAGTTGTGAAAGGTTCCAAACTTAACATGTTTTCTGTCGTGTGTGCTGCTTCTGAATTGGCCTTACCCACGCAAGTTCAGATCTGGTGAATGACATGATGGTCTCATTACTCACAGAACAAGAAAAGGTTTTGTTTTGGTTGCTCTAGCAACCAAATGCTCACTGACCATCACGGCGTCATTGTGGTACCCCTGACTGCTCATTGCCTTCCTTCTCCACTAACTTATATGTCAGCTATTCTTTAGGATTTATTGAATAAAATTATTTATTTTAGTTTCACAACAGAAAGGTTTTTGTAAAAATGAAGAAAACTTTTAAAAAAATTTTTTTTCATTCTTCTATTTAAGGCAGACTGTGCCTATAACCTGGGCTTTCCTCAGCATGTGCTGACTGCATCGGTATCCCCAGGAAGCAACCCTCTCCCTAAAGTGATACTCATATCCTTGGCCTGGGGATGACTTAGGCTAAAGTGCTTCTGCACAGCTGCCTGGGTAATCGGATTCGTAGACCCTGGACTAGAAGGGAGCTCATCTCCTTTAATGCTAAAGTACTATAGACTTTTGACTGGGTAACCATCTCCAAGAACAGTTGAAGCCAGTGCTGCTAATACTGCCACACAACAGGTGTTTATAGGTATATATTGCTTAAAAGCCCCAAAGCGCTGAGGAGATGTCTCAGCAGTAGAGAGGACTCACTGTTCTTGGAGAGGGCCCAGATGTCATTCCCATCATGCACATGGCTGACAACCACCCATTACTTTAGTTCCAGGGGATTTCATGCCCTTTTCTGAGTTCCACGGCACTGAACATGCATGTGGTAGACAGACAGACATGTAAATGGACCACTCATACCCATAAAATAAAAAAGCAAATCTAAACACAAAAACAAGTCCCAAAGAAAAAAGTTCACATACTTTGGTTCAAAAATTTCTCCCATCCAAAAACTAATCAGGCCTGATTCTGCTAGCTTCCAAGATCAAATGAGCTGGGCTCGTTCACAGTGTGTGACTTTATGGTTTTTGGCACATGAAATCAGCCAAATACTTTTGGAAACCATTTGCTCTGAACTATAATCGGGTAAAATCGGTGAACTTGTTTTTGTTTGTTTTGTTGTTGTTGTTTTTGATGACAGTGGTTACCTAAGTGTAAGGCATACCATACAATATGGCGATTGGTATCGAATGTGCTTGACTCAGGATGTCCGGTTTCCTATATTTCTATCCTTACCATTCCTGTTTCTGTAAACTTGGACACTCTCTATCTCTCTTTGTTTCCATTTCCACACGAGCAAAGTGGAAATAAGACTGTCTCTAGAACTGAGTTGTTGGATATAAAACCTATATAGTCATGGCACAATCCCCAAGAACACTGAGGTTTATGGCTATGGTGGTGTTTGTCACTAAAGTTCCGTTAGTCTCTCACCTCCATTGTGCCATTCATGACTGAGACAAATACCCTAGAGAAACAGGAGGAAGGAGTTTATTTCTATGTGGTGGGTTGGGGGGGGGGGTTGCACTTTGTTTAGGTGTTGGTTTCTTTGGCTAATAGTCTCAGAGGTGACAGCATAAGGTTAGCTGCTGGTGTCTTTCTGAGGTGAAGCAGAATAGCAAGGAGGAAGAACACAGTGGAGCACAATGGCTCCCCTCAGGGTGGCCACGGAGATAATGAAGAAATGAGTGCCCACCACCACCATGTCTCTTGTAACATCTTTTCTAGAAATCTGTCCCCCTAAAATAAAGTTGCATGTAAATACTAGAAATGCTCCATCTGATTAATAAAAGTGTCTCATTTGACAAGAAACGAAAGAGCTTCAAATGTCTGTGAAAATTCCCTTAGTATAGTGGCTCTGGGAAAATGCTGACTCAGCCAAATGATTGCAGTTTCTTAAATTTCATCTATCTGTGAACCCGGTAGTGGATACATATTGTCAAAACCCAGTGAGTAGATACATTATATTTTGATTGCTTTCAGTATAGATTTTTTTTAGTCTTGAATCAGGGGAGTAACAGACAAACACAGAGAACATTAAACCTTCTTTTCCCTTTTTTGTTAATTAAATTGCCTTTGACCTTTTCTTTTACGCATACATGCAAGCTAATTTCTCTCATCTTCTGCCCCTGTCAAGCCCCTCCCCCTACAAGCCCTCCTTTCACATTATTGACTCTGTTTTGTGATGCACTGAGTTGAACTGGTAGCATCTGCGTGACCATCCGAGTTTGTCAAGGTCACCATCCATTGGGAACACAACTGAAGACAATGACTTCCAACCTTCCAGAACCTTCTAGTAGTCAGTCTTTTGTCAGAGACAGGTGGAGCCCTGTGCTCCTCTCCCTCATTCATGATGGACTATTAAGTGGCCAGTGCAGGCAGTTGATGTGATTTCAAGGCTACAGTTGCTGCACCAGGCTTAGAAGAAAAGCATTTATAGTCTTTCTCAGATACCATTAAACCTTAATGATTAAGTTAAGTAGTAAATATGACATTTCAAATGTTATTTGAAAAGAATAATACAAGGAGTGTCATAAAAACCAAACAAGATGGTGTAAATGTAGTGAGATAAATTCTATCCTTAGAAAACAGGGTCACTTTAAACAAGGGTATGGAGAGAGGCTGGTGGGAAAAGGAGGGTTTAGGTTAAGCCCATAGCCCACATTTATGTGCTAGGACAGTGGTTCTCAGACCTGTAGGTGACATTTTGCAATATGTGGAGACATTGTCACTGCTACAGTTGAGAGCATGATGCGAATGCTACCCGTGTCTAGTGGTTTTCAATCAAGGCTGCTGCTAAACAGCCATTCCCCACAACGGAGAATCATTCCATCTCAAGTGCCAGTTAGGATGGCAGGGGAAGACCCTCTTCCAGAGGTAGTCAGCCAGAGAAAAAATCCAGGTATTCACCATGGCCAGCCTCTTCTTACAGGTCTGTTAAGGGACCAGGCAGTGCTGTGGTAAGTCTTCTAACCTCTCTGGTCCTCACAGTGAGAAGATTGTGTGAAATAACCTTTACTCTCCAAATTCTATGAATGTAAACTAACCTTTCCCGCTTGCTTCTCGAGTTGCAGCAAATCGGCGTGTGTTTATGGAGTGGGGCACTGGGCAAACTGAAGGAAGTTAGAAAGACTTTCTGTTCCTTAGTGTTCAGCTTTAGATTTTGAGGGACAAAGGTTTCTAGTGTATTTATCAGATGCCAACCTGAAGTAAATATTTACACGAAAGAACTTCAGAAGAAACATTTTTCCATCAAGTTCTCTTTTAATAATAATAATAATAAAGAAAAAGAGCTGGAGGTACAAAAACACCTCACTTAAGTCCAGGCAAAAATTGTGCTTGAGCTAAGCAAGAAAATAGCACCAAACACCTTTTGAAAATTATGATTTCTTGGCCCCAAATTACGATGACCACATCTCCTTTCAGCACAAATAAACAGATCCTCAAATAAAAGGAGCCACTGTGATCTTTGCTGTTCTCTGTGGGTTCCTGGCTGCCTGAGCTGTTGGTTTGGGTTTTGAGTGTTTACTGATCCCCAGGGCAGAACGGAAGTAACAGGCCTTTTTCTAAGTGCAGCTAATTTGGTATCTAACTCCCGAAAAGGCCCTTCTCACCAGGAGGTCCTGACTATGGAAGCTGAGCTTGCAACTAAAATAAATATCTCTAGTGAGGTGCTTTAGTATGGATTACCAAAGATCCAGAATGGGTTTCAAAGAGGACACAGAAACTTCTGGACGTTTTTGGTGCGCTCTTAGGTCAATCAGATTCTAAATGGCGTATCTGATTCCCTAATGTTCCTACCATCAGAAAAACAAAAACGCACTGCTAGAAAAGAATTTTATTCATGATTTCCAATTTTCCCCTCTTCTCTCTTGGGGGATGCATGGATTCATACACTTGATTGTTAAACTGAAAAGCCTATTTCCCTGGCTAATGCGTGTTCTTCCAAATTAATTCAAGACTTCCTAAAAGAACAATTGATTAAAACAAAAGAAAAATGAAAAGTCCCTTTAAAGGTTTTCAAAAAACTATACACATCTCAGGGCCCACTCCCTAATGTGCCCTGTGATATCAAAGGCAAGGCTGGAACTCCCTGGACTCAGCTGTCCTACATCTCGCTCAGTGGAGGGGTGCAGTGTGGATAGAGGATGCCCTCTGCACACAGAACAAAGCAGGACTGTCCATAGAAGACAGGCACCTCCTCCTAGTTCTTTCGTTTTCCTTTGTTATTCCATCCTTGTTTGAAAATTATTCAGGCTGAGAGAAATGAAAGTATTCAGTGTGTTTATATTCTGTTTTCTTGAAATTGCTGTAGAGGATCTTCAAGGCCCGTATTATTCTTGAGATGAGGCGATTCTAAAAGTTAAGATGCTTCCTCACAGAAGAAAAGTTTCTTGAAACAGATGTGTATGAACTGTTTAACCGATCAACAACAAAGACCTCTCATTTTTTAAAAATTTTATTTATTTTTTATTTAATTTTTTTTTACAGTTCAGATTTAATCCCCCTCCAGGTCAACCCTCTGACTGTTCCACATCCCATACCTCCTCCCCCCATCTCCACAAAGATGTCCCCACCCCCTACCACCCAATCCACCAGACCTCCCCCCTCCCTGGGCCTTCCAGTCTCTTGAGAGTTAGGCGCATCTTCTCTGACTGAACCTAGACCCAGCAGTCCTCTGCTGTATATATGTTGGGGGCCTCATATCAGCTGGTGTTTGCTGCCTGGTTGGTGGGCCCAGTGTCTGAGAGATCTCAGGGATCCAGGTTAGTTGAGACTTCTGGTCCTCCTACAGGGTCACCCTCCTCCTCAGTTTCTTCCAGCTTTTCCCTAATTCAACCACAGGGGTCAGCAACATCTGTGCATTGGTTGAGTGTAAATATCTGCATCTGACTCTTTCAGCTGCTGTTGAAGACCTCTCATTTTTAATTGACATAGGAATGGTATATATTTATTGAGTATGTGTGCTAACTCAATAATGAATGTACTATATAATGATCAATGTTTCCATTTGGTATCATTTCAGAATGCTTATTCTTCAGTCTCCTTTATGGTCATCATAGACTGTAGTTACCCTCTTGGGCTTTAGAACACCGGAACTTGGAGAGAGGTTGGGAAACAGGTGGCAAAGACTGGATAATAATTATTGTTATTGAGCTTATCCTGTGATACTGAAGATGTGCTTCCCACATCCTGTATGAGGTGCAGGATTCTAGGCAATCATGTGGAGATCAGAGGACTTGGGGTCTGAGCACTGAATCCCTAGTCTTCATCAGCCCTCGTTTCTCACCTCTTCCATTTGTTTTTGTATTTCCTTTACTTGAAGCGTGCTAAATTTACCATTATATCCACTCCTTTGAGATACGATTATTGATCATGGCCCTTCTCAACAACCTGAAGAAACCTAATTTTGTTCTTTGGTTTTTTACTTTAAATGGAGGGAAACAACCTTCTCATAATAACCTAATTTTATACTTAATTTAGTTTTCGTAAGAAAAAAGATAGTACATGTCTGAAACCCAGTTATTAACATGGGGCAAAATGTTTCACAGAGGTTGAAAGGTATAATGTATATACTGTAAATTTCACCTACTAGAATCTAATGAATTTACATAGTGTACAACCATCATCACAGTTCAGTCATCAAGTTCTTCAGTTTGTTCCAATCTTCCCTCCCACCCATCTTCTGTCAATCCCCACTCTTAACCCTCTAGACACTGGAAACCACTGCTTTATAAGTTTGCTAACTTCTGGGACTTCCAAAGATGAGTCATATAGTATAAAGACCTTGGTTCTGTTTTCTTTCACCAAGCATAACATTGCGAGGCTAACCAACTTAGTCACGTATCAGGCATTTGGCCTCTAACCTCTGGATAGGGCTCCATTGCAATCGTGTACTCTATTGTGTTGTCCGTTCATCAGCTGGTGAACATTTGGACTTCTGCCATTCTGGGCTGTGATGACTGAGGCTGCTGTGAGTATTCAAGTGCAAGTCTTTGTATGAATCACATTTAAATGCTCTTGGACAAAATCTCAAGAATAGGAAATATGAATTAGTTGTATGACAAGGTTGCAGTGTCTTCATAAGAAGGTACACAACTCTTTAAATAATGGAGTCCTTTTATATCTTCTTCAACGATGGGTGGGAGTGTCTATTTTACAAACTCTTTACCATTACTGGATTCCCTTTTTGGCTTTCCTGGTTATGGACACTGAATGTGTAAGAGAATCCTTTTGTGGTCCCGATTTGCCTTTCTTTGACACCTAGGAATTTTGGGCACCTTTAATGTACTGAGCCACTTGTTCATATGCAGAAAGCTTTTAATTCAAGTCTTCTACCTGCAATTGAGTGGTTCGATATACTATTACAGTGTGTGTGTGTGTGTGTGTGTGTGTGTGTGTGTGTGTTCATGCTGGACGTGAAACCTAAGTATGTCTTACAGCTACTTTTCTACAATTTTTCTTGTCTTTTCATTTTGCCGATGATATGTTTGAATAGCTTAGACTTTTGGTGTCTTATCTACGGATTATTTGCCTACTCCAAGTCACAAAGACTTTACCCTTATGTTTTCTTTTAGAAGTTTTACAATATTTACTCATTCATTTAGGTATGTAATTTATTTTGAGATAACGTTTGCATATAGTTTGAGCTGGTAGTCAGCATTCATGATTTCTACACTGATATCTGTGCTAGGTTTGACCTGAGTGCCCTTTCCTCTTTGAATTGGCTTGGGATCTTTCATATTTCACTTTTGTTAAAATGTTCTCTAAAACATTGTTTATTATTATTTTATTCCAGTTTCAGACACCGATTTAGAGACTTGTAGAGTTGGATGTCAGAACTAATATAAGAGTTCTAGACTACCCAAGGGCAAATCTTGTGTTTCTAATAGCACTTGATAAACTGTCAACAAAAGAATCAGCTTTCATCTCAAAGTAGCACAAGAAACACAGACATTTTGATGTACTTTGTTCCTTTACTGAAGTATGTTCCAAAATGGTAGCAGTTCCATGAAGTTTTATAGTAACAAAACAATAAAAAAATTAAGTCAAGACACTTCAAATATGTCAGTGGAAACATCAGACAGTGGGTTACAGAGAGACAGGGAAATTTCAGCTATAGGTCTTAGATGCTAACTCATAGTCTATTTGAACACTCCAAAAGATTTACCTAGTTGTCACCAAGATGCTAGGTCATATGAAGAGAGGGTAATAAGTATCAAGTAATGGTGATAAAGATGGCCCAAGATAGTCTGGGTCTGGGCTTTCAACATTCAACTTCCCCACATCGTTGGAGTCTAATCAGCCAGTCTTTCTAGTCACAGCTTTGTTCTAGAAATTCTCACTCACGAAGTCCTCTCCATGCATGCATTTTATTTCCACACTAAATATAAGTTTCCTAAGGTTTACATGTCACCTACGTGTCTCATTTTGCCACCATGATCTTGGGACTATGCTTACTTACTTGAGGATCGTGGTATAAAACAGCCAGCGACCGAGGCAATGGTATTTGTGTGGAAAAAAAAGTCAACATACAATGCAGATAGATGGTTTTTGGCTCCACTGCATTTACACCAGCCTTGACCTTCCCTGTAAAGGAGATGTGTACAGAGAAAAACTACATACCTTCCACCAAAGCCAGCCATTCCAGGTAAAAGTAGACTACATTACTTACTATGGTGTCCCAAGAAGGTCTTTTATTTTTTTTTCATCTTTGTTGTCAAAGATCTTTCAGGCAACATAAATTAAAAGTCAGATGAAGACTTTTAGTAAAGGACAAGAGTGCTTGACCTGGGAGTCAGTGGCTTGGTCCCGATTCTCAGTGACTCTGTCAGCTGGTGGGCTTCTCTAACTTCTTACCTATAAGACAATAGGCATGGGTCAGGTCAACATCAAGGTTTCTCTCCCATCCTAGCCTTTGTTCGGTTAGATACTACTGTGTATCTACTCTGCTCTGATGACACATCTGTAGCTTCCCTTGTTTGCAGACTGCAGCGAGGATCTGTTTCACTGTGGCACAGGCAAGTGCCTCCACCACAGCCTCGTGTGTGACGGGTATGACGACTGTGGGGACCTGAGCGACGAGCAAAACTGTGGTAAGTAGCTCTGATTCCTTAAAGGATTTCATTAAAAATCCACAGATATTTATGACCAAGAACAAATATCTGTCTGTTTCCTAAATAACTAGAAGGTTCGGTTGCAAAATTAAACAAAACATAATAAAACAAAACAATAATAACAACAACAACCCTCCCTTTTTAGAAAGAAGAGTGGCCAAACGCTGCTCTCAGTTGCGCCTTATGGACCAGCATCCTAACAGTCACACTAATGGTATATTAAGGAAGTAGAGTAGAAAGACAATGTGGTTGTTAAAGTGCTGGTGTTTTGTTTCTCTTCTGGCTGGAGCTGTCTCGTGTTTGGATTTTAAGCTCCTGAACAAAACTGTGCTGAGAGACAAATTATAAAGTACAGCATGTGACCAAAGCCTCCCACCCCCCCGAGCAGCTGACTTCCAGGCACTGTGGTGACTCGTGGCACAGTATTTCCATGAGGGATTAGGATGACAGATTGGTTTTATGGACAAATGCTGATTTCTTGTTTTCCCAAGCACAGACCTTCCTTTGAAGGAGCATAGTCAATTCTGCATCCTGTCTTTTGAATCTAAACCAGAAAAAATAAATTTTACTGATTGATCTTTATAGTTTTGTGATTAGCTCTATATTTTATGCAATATATTGTTGACAGTAGGACCTTTGCAATGTGTACCAGAGAGCAAGCTTGAATGAAGACAAATGTTGAACAGTAGTCAGTCAGCATTAGAGACTCTCTTAAGGGATGCTAGAAAGAATCGGAGTTGTGGCAAAGGAAGTCCTGGGGTGGAGATGGTCAGAAAATAGCCCAAGCTGGGAAAGTTGGTGTTTTCTACAAGTATTGTCTAACACCCCCTCACCAAATCCATAAACTATTGAATCCACTCACTAGTGATTCAACACATGTGGGATTGTCTGTATTTGGGACAAAGGATATGAGACAATTGGAATCTTGTTTATCACAGAATCTAGGGTGAAGAACCCTTACAGTTCATCTAATCCTCACTCCTCCATTTTCCAATGAAGTAAAGGAAGAGGGAGGTCAGGAAAGGACCACAGTAGGACCAGTTTAGAATCTGGGCATGCTGGTGGGTAGTGTCCATGTATAAAAAAAGAATCGTTAGTACCAAGGCCTCTGAAAATAATCAGATGTCACAATGTCTATGTGTTCAAGATACCTTCATTAAATAGCAGAGATTATAGGCTTTCTTTGGACCAGTCACTGCCCTGCCCTCTGCCTTTGGTGGACTGGACGTGGGTAGGTCTTCTGGTTCCTACCCAAGCTCTTCCCCTGTGGTTACTTCTTTTCCCCACAGCATGCCTTCCATATCCTCTACTTTACTTCTATAAGATATACTTTATGGTCCATTGTTGCTCAGGAGATTATGACAAAGGCCATGTTCATGCACACAAACTTTTTCATTTTTTTAATCTGCTATTTGTAAATTCATACCTTTTATGGGGCTGTTATAATTACGATACAACACCCGTCAAAATAAAGCAGTGTATAGATTCTTCCCTTTAAGACAGAAAACTTGTCACTTAGTGAACTTGACCCCTCACTTGCCAAATTCCAGGAATGTGTGGATGGGGGCAGAATACATATCCAAATGCAAAGAAATCATAAAAACAATAGCAATGCTTTGCTTTTCTTGCTTAGCAGTTCTTTTAAACATGAGCTATAGATTAAGATAATCCAGTAGAAAACCTGGGCTTAGCATCAGGAGGGATGACATAAGAAGACTCTCATCTTTCCAGCTTGCCAGAGAGATGCTGTAATTCTTAGGAACACAGCAGACTTGTTACAGACACATCAATCAGCCATCTGCATCTTGAAGCTCAAAGCTTTACTCTGTTTACTTGACTCAGTGTAAAAGTCATAGATTTTTTTCCTAAATAAAGGAAACAAGACATCCAATAATTAGAACACCTGTCCTGGGAAACAGATGACTCTTTATCCTCGGGTATGTGGACAGTGGGTCCTGACCCTGGTAGAAGGTAGCATTTGAAATTAGCCAGTTCGATCCTGGGAACATTAGCGATGGAACTGGAAGGAGACTGAGTGTCTGCAATTGGAACTGAGAGGGCACAAGTCTAAGGCTTTCCCATACATTTTCCCATCTTCATGATTTTTCCTTTTCTTCAGATTGTAATCTCACAAGACAGCATCGCTGTGGAGACGGGCGCTGCATTGCGGCTGAGTGGGTGTGTGATGGAGACCATGACTGTGTGGACAAGTCTGACGAGGTCAACTGCTGTGAGTCCCTCCAAGATGTCTCCTTTTGCTGGTTTTTCTTTGTTATTTCTGTTCAGACTACACATTGAAATCAAAGTCCATTATGTAAACAGCTCTTGGGGAGGATGGTTCTTAAGCCTTTGTTCTGATTCTGTCTTCTATCTGTGAGGAGAACATTCAAGAGGTAAGCTTATAGCTGTGACTTGAAGCCCCTCCCTCCAAAGTCTTCAGTTAAATTGACTGATCTGGCCCAGCGGTGTCTGCTTTTTCTCTGGCTGCTCATGGATTCTTCACCCATCTGTGACTTTTCCAAGAGCAATTATCTTCCCAGAGAGCAAGGAGCCTCCACCCCTTTCTCTGCAGATCATGTATGAGCATCTCAGTTTCCAAGGATGTTCTCAGGGGCCATTTGTGGAAGAACATGGAAGAAGTGCCAGAGAGAAGGGAGCCTGTTATAATCCCATGTAACACAGAGAATGTGTGAGCGTGATTATCATTTTATAGCAGGCTGGGTTTCTAGATAAATGAGAACTTGTTTGCGCATCAATCATGACAAGTATGATTCTTAACCATGTTTTACCCCTTGGAAAACATTCTATCCCCTTAGAAAACAGAAATGGAAAAAAAGTTAATACTGACAGCTACATGTTGAAATAGTGCAGCTGACCTGAAATGATTAAAATTATGTATCTCATATATATTTGAACTTAGGAGAAAGTTACAGTTTCCCTGTGGTATCTACATGGATTACAGAGCACTGGGTGGGTATCACCATCTGAGGGGTGTTCAAGCTCCTTGTATGAAAAGGCATGTGTCTAATCTCACTTCTCCTGTACACCTCCAAGTCATTTCTAGTTCACTTATACTCTATAATACAATGTAGATGCTCTGTGACCAGCTTTTATACTGAATTTGTTTAAGAAATAATAGTAAGGAAAATACTCTGTTTAGTATGAATGTTTGCCTCAATATTTTTGATTTGTTATTAGCTGAAACTGTAAGCTCAGAACCCCTAGAAATTGCATATGAAGTTGAATGTTTCCTGGGCTTATACTTTGATGCAAAAGTTGAAGTGTAGATAATGTAGTTTGTATTTTGACATAAGAAAAGCTGTATAAAAGTTCCATAAATATATATTTTATGGAACTTTTATTCCATATTTTATGGAATAGTTGGCTTTCTCTATCCCTGTGTAATTTGAAGTCCTTACTTTTTGGACTAATGGGGGAGACTGGATGCACTAAAGTTCTGGGGAGAGCAAGCCACGATGGCCAAATAAAACACATCTGGTGAGGAGCCTTGATTCAAGAAGTGGGTCTTAATGTTCGATGCCAATTCAGTGAAGACTGAGGTCACATGATACATGAATTTCTGATCCTTTCAAACATGGGAAGTATAGAACTTTGAGAAATCTCAAAAATCAGAAATCTGAAGGTAATCAGACAATCTCCTTTCAAATACTAGTCAAAAATACATTAGACAATAAAGTGTTCACTGTGTAGTAGGTACTATGAGAGTTCTTTCAAACAGTAACTCATTGGCTTGTTCTATTAGGAAGCCATGAAATGGAAGGCTTGGGTGTAGAGTCAGATAAAGTCGTTTTCATATTCTTGCTCTGCCTCAATTCCCTCATTTTAAAAAATGAGGGTTGTAACATCTGTTTTACAAGGATCTGAGCTTCATACATACGACACACCTATCCCAGTTCTTGCCACAAAACACACCTCTCATAACTGCAGCTTTTGTCATTGCCATAGTCACTGAAAAGCACTCAGTTCTTCTTAAGTGCTCGTTCACAATGAAGACAAATTCTTGGAAGGAGGAAAATCCTCCATTCCAGAAATTCCTGGAATTAAAAAGAAACATAGTGCTACATCCATTCGTGTATGTACAGCACATCATTCGTTGGTGCTGTTCATTTGTATGAACAGTAAGAAGAATCAATAAATAAGGTGACCAATCTCCTGGCCTCCCCTAGCTTGTCACAGCCAGGGCCTGGTGGAATGCAGAAGTGGACAGTGCATCCCCAGCACCTTCCAGTGTGATGGAGATGAAGACTGTAAGGACGGGAGTGATGAGGAGAACTGCAGTAACAGTGAGTGTCCCCAGTGTCCCCAGTGTCCTCAGTGTCCCCAGTGTCCCCTGTGTCCTCAGTGTCCCCGGTGTTCCCAATGTCCTCTCTCCAGAGCATTCCTGTATTGGTGGATCTTTCTTTGGGGAACAATCCAGAGCATTTGAGAGTTGCTTGGGCAGGATTTCTGTCCAAATTTTTCTAGTCACCTTTTCTCTTGGTAAATACATAATGCCTAACCAGCACAGGCTGGAAATTCATTCCCAAGGACACAGGCTTGAGATGAGCTACATGCTCAGACCCCATTGAGCCTGCTATGGAACCTTCTCTTCATTAGGCTTAACAAAGAGAAAACTTCAGCTTGTAGCATGCGATTAAATGTGATTAGATTCCACATAGAAGGAATTGGCTCATGAAATTAAATATAACTGCATCCTAATTTGGCCACGTTCAGAGAAGCAGTTTAATGTTTCACATTGGCAAGCAACAAATTTAAATATACTTTAAAAGGGACATAATATCTATGCATGAAACTTCAACAGAAAAGAGAAATTAAAACAAGTTTGGCCTTAAATGTGATCATCTCTGTTTAAAAAAACAAACAAACAAACAAAAATGGTTCCACACTGATTATTTTAAGACATGATTTCTATGAAAATCTTCTAGCATGGGGCTTGTGGAATATCCCCAAGTTAATAACCCCCCATGTCGGTTCATATAGTATCAGCATTGCACCGTGGGAATGCACATGGACATTACATGGTTGATGCTGAGCTTCAAGCCCTGGGCTACTACTTGCTATCTGGGTGGCTGTAGGTGAGTCACCCTCCCTTTCTAGGTCACAGTTTCCTCATGAACTCGGAAGATAACTGGTGTTCTGGGCAAGTGCCTGAGGAAAGCGGAATAAATATTACCTGTTGATACACAGCTAATATAGGGTATTTTTTTCTCCTGAGAATTCAGTTTAACAAAACAAGCGATAGAACTCTCCTTCTCATGAGACAGAGCTTATGATCATTAACCAACCATGCAGCTCAGACTGCAAAGAATTCAGGGTGCTGTGCTTCTGTGTGTTGTGTGCACTTGGCAAAGAGCTCTTGTAAAAAGCAGCTGATGAAGACATACTAGAACATCAAGCTGAAGACTGAGAAGAGCTCTCTTGGAAGAGGGGTGCTCAGATGAGCACGGCAGGCCCACAGCACCACATGACCAACATCTTGAGATAGGAAGGGAAGGTGTTTTACACTACATACAGAGCAAAGACCATGGTGTGCCTTCCTCTACAGGCCGTTTCATGTTGCCTTTCTTCTTAGAAAGCCTTTCCCCCTTCTCATGACAACTTACCCCATCTGACTGGAACACTTCCTTGGGCAGCTTTGCCCTCCTGCCCTAGCCTGCTTCAGCTGTCCTTGATAAACACCTCTGGTAAAGCCATGTTTTCACAGTCTTATGAGGTGTAGGTCAGGACGCCATCCATGTTAGACTTGGAGATGCTGCACAGAGGGGGCGTGGCCTTTTGTCTTTCAGCATTCGGTTCCTGGCCACAAAGCAGGCACTTAATATTTGCTGAACTATTGAATACATGATGTCCTAAAATGTCACGAAGAGCTTACACTTATGAAAAATGTTTAAGGTTGCTTTGAGGGAGGAAAAAAATAAACCTGCTGGCTTTAAATGACAATGGTGACATCTTTTATGCAAGGTGACAATATATAACATTTCACACAAGAGGAGCTGGAAGGAGGATTCCGGTATAATACACATTGCTTTAGAATTATGGATAAGCATGATTTAGCATGTACATATCTGGCTATAGATCAATAGTGCCTTGCAAGATATTCTGGATCCCATATGACATGTCTGAAAGTTATTGACCATAGTGGTGGGGGAAGACATGGAAAGAGAATGGGTAGCAATTTATTTCTTTATCCACTTAATCTACAAATAACCAGGAAGTCAACAGCAAGCGCAGTTTCCTTTCCACATACCTTAAGGAAAAGATATTAGGGCAACGACTTCTGCTTCCACTATTCACTTGGAAAGGAAAAGCCCCAATGTTAGGTCATCAGAGATCAGGGATGCTTTCTCGGGATACTGGAAGTCTGGGTAGCAGCAGTGAAAGAATTACACTATGATAAAGGAATCTTGAAATAGGGCCTTCGCCTTGATGCCCTGTTGGTTACCAGGTTAAGTATTTTCCTTAAACTGGAGAGTTGGGGGGTGGGGTGGATGAGTGTAAGATGTCATTTACAAACCAGAAGGCCAATATCTTTGTACGATCCTCTTGGCCTCAGATCATTTGCGTCTTATTTTGTTAAGTATAGACACCTATGTAAGAACAGAGTACGGTTTTCCTCATTAGAAGCAACCATCTGTTTCTTTCCTTCGGTGTGGTTTTGCCTTGGTTTTGTTCGTTTGTACAGAGTTCTTTAGGATACTGGCCTGCACTTAGTTGCTGGGAGGATGAACCCAGTGCATCCCTCTTCCATGTGTGTTCAGTATTGGGAGGGAGATTGGAAGGAAATTAAAGTTGTGTCAACCTTCAGCTCCAGCAGACATTCTTAGTCCTTCAGACGGAAGGTAGGAGATTGGCAGGTGATGAAAGCTATCGTGCTTTCTCCCTTCAACAGGTCAGACGCCATGTCCAGAAGGAGATCGGGGATGCCTTGACAGTTCCTGCATCGAATCATGTGCTGGTAGCTCTCTGTGTGACTCAGGCAGCAGCCTGAGTAACTGTAGTAAGTATAACAGCTGACGCCGGCAATTTCTGTCACTGTAGGTCCAGCCACTTCCTACCGCATTGCCATAAACTCCTGAAGTTGGAATCTCTCCAAAAGAGCACATATGTTTGCTTTTGCTTTTGTCCAGAGGTTGCATGTGGTAGCAGAAAAGAACCAAAATGGTCTTCATTAACTAAATAAGAAACAAATGTGTGGTTGTGGATGGGCCATCCATCTGTATTGCTTAATGTAATTACCACCCCTATCTCCTCAACGTCAGTTCCTATAAATTATTTTCGTGGTCTTATCCGCAGGCATAAGACCTCCTTCTTTTTTTTTTTAAAAGCACAGCTTCCAAACTGGAGACTCCATCCAAGAAACAGATAGGAGATTCGTTCCAACCGTCACATAAAATTTGGTCATTTTATGCTTCCAATAGATGCATTCTCACCATTCCAAACACGTTGGTGGACTATTATGGTCTGGGAATCATTGCATTAATTTGTCTCATTGACAGTGTGGTGGCTCCGATGGTGAAAGCAGGTGGCTGTCTCTAAATTAGTTTTCAGTAGATTAGCTGAGGGGAGACAGAATGGCCAAGAAAGAGTGAGGAGTATGAACTTCCGTTCAATTTTAACTGAACTAGGAAATTTCCAAAGACTGATTTTTAGAAATGATTTGTTCCTCCCAGATTCAGTTATTATAGCACTTCTCTCACTTGGAGTAATTAATTGTTTGTTCCATCCTCGGCTTTGGATTAAGAGTTACTTCATATTACATACCCTCTCCTACAAGACCTTCGGAGGTTTGGTGGCTAATAGACTAAGGGAACCATGGACTTCCAGTGACCTTGTAACATTTGAGGCAAATTATATCCCAGGATTCCAATGCTCATGGATGCTAAGAAACTCCTTTCCGTACAGAAGATACCGGAAGATCATACCTTCTGGGTGTTTGATACTGGCTTAGGTATTGGTCCTTCCATTATTGAAAGCAGCTTCTGTACCTGAGTTCCAGCCATCTCTCAAGGAACCTCTGCGTAGTAGATAATGTGCGCTTGAGTCTCTGCACAGATGAATAAGTAGCATGTCCCTTTGTCATTCTGTTCCTATACACAGGAATGTGATTGCTTTATAGTGCTTAACATCATTAGCATCAATGGCGTTTAGCTTCCTGACCTCCACCCTTCTCCAGGTTTGTTTCTTTCAATTGGAGTTCACAAAGAGAGAACAGGGAGTAATAGATGGGTAGGAAGTTATTTCAGGAAAAGTTGCTCATTTCTTCCTCTTTTCCCTCCCAATGCCCCTCCTGTTTTTTTGTAACAGGGTTTCACTATGTATCTCCAACTAGGCTGGAACTCTCTCTATAAACCTGGCTGGCCTTGAACTCATAGAGATCTGCTGGATTTTGCCTCCTGAGTCCTGGGATTAAAGGCATGTGCCAACCACATGTCTTTCTTTTCTTCAGTGAAAAATTAAACAGAGTATGGAGGGAAAATGAATGTATTGACACATAGGCTGTGGAATTTATTAGTAAAGCGGAGTGCTTAGCACAAGCAAACAATACTGTGTCTGGTCTGATGCCCTTGACGTTGTGAGTGAAGAAAGTTGATCTTCATCAGGCAGAGTCAGCACTTCACCAAACTTCCTTGGATTCTAGTCACTGAAGAAAGCAGTTCTTGCCATCTCATAAAAATTACACCATTTTTCAGTGCTCTCTGAAGATGCACTTGAGTAGGACTCAGGTCTCAGGATATCTTATATGTCCTCAGTGACTTCTGTGTGAAGCCATGGTTGACAATGACAGCTCTAGTGGTCTGCTTGTGACTTGGCTACATGAATGTGTGCCTCCTCTGACACTGGACATAGAACGTTTTCATATTTCTCTATAATTTTTATTTTTACTAGAGCAGTGGTTTTCAACCTTCCCAATGCTGTGACCCTTTAATACAGTCCCTCTTGTTACCCGGACCATAAAATTATTTTTATTGCTACTTGATAACTACAATTTTGTTGTGGTTATGGATTGTAATATAAATATCTAAGTTTTCTGATGGTCTTAGGTGACCCCTGTAAATGGATCATTCGACCCCCAAAGGGATTGTGGCCCATTGGTTGAGAATCACTAATCTAGTGAAAGCCCATAGTTTACTGTCCATTACTACAAATGGAAGAAATGAGCAACGACCATTACAACCCAAAACATCACATTTATATCTCTGCAAATGAGACAATGTACTGAGATACTTACAGCATCACAGGAATAGCTTTGAATAGCCTGGGCTATTCTATCCAGTGCCTCCCTGGCATCTTGACATCTCCATGCCTTGAAGGGATCAAATTGCAGACATAGCCTTGCATTAGGGGGTGGAGGTAGAGATGATGTTCTCATGGCACAGAGAAACTAGTCCATCACTTTTCTCTCATAGGAGACAGCACAGGCAATGGGAGAACCAGCTGGAAAGAGTCATTCCCATAGTTGCTCTTTCTACCCACATTCATCAAGACCCTATGAAGCCTGGTGTGGCTGCCACGCACCCTCGGTATTTTCCTGTGTTCCTGGTGTTCTATTTGCCTTTACTTCAATATGGCACCTCACCTGTTCTCTTACTCCACTTTCTAAGGCCCCTATTGAACAGCGAGGAAGAGGAAGGGATGAATAACTTTGTCCTAGTTATAACTTCCTTCTCACCTACGATTTCCTATCTGATCTTTACCAACTCCAGTTAGAAGAAACAAACAGCACGAGGGCCACGATCAAGAGGGCAAACATCAAAATGGTTAAAGACTTCCGCTCCTGGTAGGAAACAGCAGATAGAGGAATGATGTCTTTCTACAAGTATTCTCACCTGCTGAGTGGGGAGTAGATGATTAGTTGACACATTAGTACTGGGTGACGATTGATGAATCAAGGCATGGGACATCTACAGCTGTTGATATCACAATAAGGAAGAATCAGATATCATGTGACTGCTGAGGAGAAAACGCAGCAGCTGTCTACAGTTCTGGGAAGCACCCAAAGCCTAGGCAGCCTAGGCAACCCTCCTGGTTCTGCTGCCAAAGTTCAGGAAGTAGGAAAGCTCACAGACTG
Source organism: Uromys caudimaculatus (assembly GCA_028551405.1). Taxonomy (NCBI): domain Eukaryota; kingdom Metazoa; phylum Chordata; class Mammalia; order Rodentia; family Muridae; genus Uromys; species Uromys caudimaculatus. Next base: position 58,991,499 of record CM052712.1, on the reverse strand, counting down.
TTCTAAATAATAGTGATAAGAAAGGGTTTAGAGCTTGCAGCAGAGTGTCTGATTGGTGTGACTAGATGTTGAAAGTGTCACCTTTTCCTATAATGGTTATCACTTAGAACCTGGTTTCCAGTGACTTCTCATCTCTGTAACATGTATAGCTCATAATCCCATCTTCATGAGGAATTTATCTACTCTTGTTGCAGACTTTGAAAATGAGGTGCCATTGACAGAGCACTAGGCTTTTAAAAACAGACATTTATTAAATCTGGTCAGCAGGACCCAGTGAGCACCTGAACAGAATACTTGAAAGCTATTAAGCATCCTTGCATTTGTGACGTGATCGCCCTCTAGTGACTACTACATACTCAGCTCAATGTTCATGGTTAAGCTGTAAAAGCTTACTGATCAAGGCCACCGAATTTGGTTTGGATGAGTGTCTGAGAGTCTAACTTGTTCAGCAATCTGTAAAGAATGTCTTTTAATGGAAAAACCCCATAAGATCTGATCCTTTCTTCAGTCAATAAAGATCTTCAGGATAATGCATGCTCATCACATAATCTTTCTGTCACTCTTGGCTGTGAAACACTGTAAGTTAATGCTTTGACAAATCAGAAGTGACTCATTCTCTATACGTTAAAACAGAGAGAAATTATCTATATAATATTATCTGTTCACCACCTAATGGAAACACATTGATAAAAAATTAAACCATGGTAGTGTGGTAAAAGAAGAGAGGGAAAGAAAAGATGTGAAAGAAAAAGAAGGATTGCCTGAGGCGTCTGTGTGAATAACTCCATTTTGTAAAATTATAAGTATATTAGGAGAAGAAGAAAAAGGCCTCTTTTCCTCCACATCTCTGGGATTGCAGGTGCTCGTGATAAGCAAAGAAGTCTGTAACAAAGGCGACAGGGAGAACAGTGGGAACGGTCTGATTCCTCATTGGCGAAGGCCAACACAGATCCCTGGAAATGTCTGTGTGCATGAGTGTGACTACAGAACGTCATGGGAGGAAATTTAAAGTCTTCTAAAGACTCTGGGAGAGTCAGAGAGAAAAAAGTATGGGAAATAATGAACTGCTTATGAATTTTGTGTTATTCCTAAAAAAAGAAAATCTTTTAATAATCTGAACACAAATTTGAAAGTTCCCATGGTTTTGCTCTGAGCAGCTATAATAAGTTACTGTTAAGTAAGTGGCTTACCCAGTAGACGTTTATATGTCCCAGTCCTGGAGTCTAGGAGCTTGAGATCAACAGTGCCAGCATAGCTCAGATATGGACCCTTCTCAACTGCAGAAAGCCAACTTCTTTTTGTATCTGATATGCTAGGATGAGAGAGTAAGATTTCTCTGGGGTCCCTGTATAGGGGCACTGACCTAATTCCCAATGACTGCTCTCATGACCTAGTCACCTCACAAGGGTCCTACCCTCCCCCCGTACCATTACACAGTGGGGGAGGAGTTAAGCTTATGACTTTGAGAGAATACAAAGGGTTCTTCACACTCTTTCTTCATAAATACAGGAGACAATAAGGACAAAACGTTTACCTTCTCTGCCTTTTTGTCTTTCTATCTTGCATTTGCTCCAGTGCGATGCCAGTTCCCTGGTGTTCTGGTTCCTCCAAGAAACAGAGATTCGTAGCATATCTTGTCAATTACATCTTTAAACTAGTCAGTTCCTTATGATATTGTATCTATGAAGCTCTCATCATCTCCAGATTAATAAGTAGGCCTGAGGCTGATTTCACCCCAGTCCATTTTACTTATTTATTTGTATATACCACCTTTCAGACAAACAAGAATTACTTGAATAATTGCTCATAATAAGGCATGAAATCTTCAGTGTGCCTAGCTCAGTTTTATAACACATGTCTGATTAACTCGATTACCTTGGGGTCAACGGTATATTTTCTGGGATCACTAAGGGGATAGAAACTCTCTACTGTCTTCTCTCAAACCTACCCAAACTCACCTGTTTTCAGAGGCTTGGGTTGCTCTGGGTTATTTTGTGCTGTCCCTTTAAGCCCCCAGCATTTTGATCCATGTCACCATGTTAGTTAACGCAGGCTACAATGACAGAGTACCATAGGTTGGGAGACATAATCGAGGTCCTGTCAGATTGGATCTCAAGGGAGGGCTTGCTCACTTCATAGTTTGCCAAGAGCTGCAGTCTTGTTATGTCTTTCTATGATGGCAAAAGCAAGACTACTAGCATTAAGGATGTTAATCTACAGTGAGCTTTCCCTGACTTTTACACTGTATCTAATTACCTTGCAAAGCCCTGCCTCCAAATGCAATACCATTGGGGGTTAAAGCTCCTCCCTATGAATTTGGGGATGAGTGAAACACAACCAATGCAAACTTTACCCTAGCCTGTTTACGTGTTCTGCAGTCAGTGCATGTGTCTTCTTTTCTTCTAGAACTGTGGAGTTCAAAAATGGCAGAAATATGGTTTCTTTATCAGTGCTTAAAATAGTCCCTGACACACTGCCCCTCTTTTTCTTCTTCCAGTCTCTGAGGTGAAGAGCTAAAGGTGATTTCTTTAAAATCTCTGATCTGGAGCAGGCAGGAGTAGTCAAAGAGGACCACAGCGGGGTGTAATGAACAAGAGCTCAACATGCCTAGAATATAAGCACCCTCACTCCCTTCAGGAAGAATAGGAAGAGCCCTCAGTCAGGAAGGCCTCCTGGAAGTGGCATTGTGCCTGCTAAGATCAGCATACCGAAGAAGAGATGACTTACTGAGGAAGATGGAGAAGGCCTATGCCGGGCACTAAGTTCTAGAAGTACATGGCAACAACGAGTGGCCCATTTGAGTGAATGATATCAGGGGAAGAAGCAGGAAGAAGAGCAAACAGGCCTCGTGAGGGCAGAGCCTTCTGGAAATATTGGTGTTTCGTGGGTTACAGAACCGACCACAGCAAAGATCTGTTGAGACCATAGTCTTAGGCGGGAATGTTAGGCTGTTGTTGAAGAGTAAAATAACCTTAACTCCAAGGTAACATGTTTGCATTTTATCCTCTTTAGCTAGAAGCATCCAGCACACCACAGCCCCTTCTTAGGCTAACATATTATAGTCTTATCTTTAAACCCATTGGTCAGTAGGAGAGCATATGCTCAGAAATTGTTTAATTGCCCATTTAATTAACCTCATTGATTTTTTTTAAATGTCTGTTGAAGATAATGGGGCCTATGCTATTTTAAAAGCAATGAATAAATCAGAAGAAAAAAAGGAACCGAACAAAAGTGTGAGTACCATTTTCAGATAGTTATTTTCAGATAAAGTTGAATTAACTTTTAAAAAATGATGAAGGGCTTTCTAAAATTCATGTGCTGGCTGGGCCATACACAGAAATGAACACAGGTTTGTCACGGCTCTTCTGAAGCAGAGTCTCTGGTTTTGATGTCCATAGACAAATGTCATGTACTATTTGCAGTCTAGTTTTTGCTACCCAGGCTCCAGGCTTCTTAAAATTTGCCCCTCGTAACCTCTTTAAGTCCAATTTCAGGTATGCATGGATAGAAAATAGAAATGCAAACTGAACATTTACCAACAATTCATAAAGAAATTTGTTTTAAAACAAATCTTTGGTATACGTACAATTTTACCATTTATTAGAGATAAAAAGGCAAATTTGCAGGCTAATGAGATAAATGGGTTTATTTTACGTAAAAATAAAATATTCATTGAACATTTGATATGAAACTGGGTGTTGTACCTCACATTTGTAATTCCAGAACTTAGAAAGCTAAGGCACAAAGATAGCCTTAGCTTTCTGGCTAACCTGAGCTATATAATGAGTTCTAGGGTAACCTCAGCTAGGATGGAAACAAAAATAAACAGTAGTGAAACAAACAACCAAAAACCAAAACAACAACAACAACAACAACAACAACAACAATTGATGCTTTAAGAAACAGCATCGTTTATATTTTTCAGAGTTGGACCAGGTTTAATTCTATAATTCTCTACATGGAGAATGTTGCCTTTGCTTATATAAATACATAGTGCAAACTGGGAGAAGTACACTTAGGGCTTTCAGAAACTGTGGGAAATGCTGTCCTGATCTCAAGACAAAAATTCATAGAACTAGTTTTCATTAAAACTCAAGTCATCCATTCAAACTGCATTTAAAAAATGAATCATTCTAATACAGTACAATTTGAACATATACTAATTTGATACATGTTGAAGAAAGGTAGAAAATATTGTCTTTATTTTCTGCAATTAAAGCAGTTTGTTTCTATCTGAGCTGAAAACTTGTTATATACAGTAAAAACACGGTAACTCATAATAGATGGTAGTCTGGGACCTGAGGCAAGGCGTTTGTGTTTCATGCAGGGCTTGTTGCCACCACACAGGATATTATGGGCTGCAGACCACAGAAGGCATATATCATGTGTTCAAGGCTGTAGTGAAGTCACACGATGTAACTCTTGCAAGTGTCAGAGACGTCTCTGAGCCCCTACACGCTTTGTTTTGAATTCAGTTTCTGCTGTTGTATGCCGAGACACCATTGAGTCTTGCCAATTATTTTACAGGCCACGTGCATGATTGTGTGATCCAAATGGAGTAGACTCTGAGAGTGGGAAGCTTAGAGAAGCTGTTTCTAATATTCGGATTTGTATGTGTTTTTTGCTAGGTCAATGCGAGCCCATCACTTTGGAACTCTGCATGAATCTGCCCTACAACCATACACACTATCCAAATTACCTTGGCCACAGAACTCAAAAGGAGACATCCATCAGCTGGGAGTCATCTCTCTTCCCTGCACTTGTACAAACCAACTGTTACAAATACCTCATGTTTTTCGCTTGCACAATTTTGGTTCCAAAGTGTGACGTGAATACAGGCCAACGCATCCCGCCTTGCAGGTAAAATAGTGGGCTCTGCGCCAGGAATCCTCATGCTACCTCAGAAAGAACTAAGAGAGCACAAAGTTGAATTTACACAGATAAAGATTGCTAAGGATTCTGAAAGTTAATAGATTCCAAAGATAAGGAAGTGGGAATAAAACCAGTGCTTGAGAGAGAATTCATCATTCAAGCAACAGATGTGGAAGGCATGAAGTTCCTTCTGTCGCAGGCCATGTGCTTTTATCTGTGTGTCCATGTTCATGGACTGCAAAGTATTCTTTGGACTGTAAGTTAGGGATGGTAGCACATCTTTTAGAATGTGTGAGGCCTGCTCTCTTTTGTTTTGCCTTGCTTTGCTTTGGGGTGCTAGTGGTCCAACCCAGGAACTGTGGAAAAGCTGTGTCTGCCATTTTGTCTGGAAACACTGATGTGCTTGCTTTTTTGATGTCAATTGAATGTGTTGTTCACCAGTGTGTTAAAGATGCTGAACTCTGATAGTACTTACAGGTTAGTACAACTACACAGGGAAACAGGAAAGCTGTCCACAGTAGGACAGCGATGCATATCATGACATTTTTCTGCCTGTCTGAATGAAAGAAAGACATCTCAGAAACAGAGCTTGAACCTTGGGTCTGGGCAACTTCCTGGGGGCTAGGGCCATGGCTGTGGAGTTCATTGCCAGCTATGGCTGTGGAGTTCTTTGCTGGCTTCAAGTCTTCTCTAGTTGCTTTGTGCTCTTGAGACAAAGTACTCAGTCTTTTTGGATCTCAAGTCCTTTGAATGGTAAAACAAGTATTTTGTTTGTTGAGTTTTGTTTTATTCAGAATTCAAGAAAGGACTGTGGACTTAAATACATCCCAGGGCCCCTGAATTGGCTGCATGCTCTATAGCGAATGACATAGTAGTGAAGATAGCACGTGGGCTCAGTTGTGGCAGCTGTGTCACCTTTTGGGCCACATGTAAGAAGCTATAATTAGAGAATGTGCATATCTGAGGTGACTGTCCCAGAAGTCACTGTTCCTATTGTCTGCAGTGCTTCAAAACCAAGACTATGCAGATGTGTTTTCCTGAATGTGAGTGGCAGCTATAGAAACCATATGTTGGGATCAGAAGTCACACAGAACTTTAAGAAAAAGAAATAATACCAATATAGGGACAGATGGGAAGACAATAAATTTAAGGCTGTATATCAAGTGCATGATGAAGTAGGGCCATCTCTGGAGTCAGGGCAGGAAACAGTAAGATTTCAGACTGACTTAGGCAGCTGAACAAGTCATACAAGATGAGGAGAATAAAGTTTAAGGTTTGCCTGGGCTCAAGTAATTCTGAAAGTTTTATTACATGCTCTTTGAGGTATTGTTGGAGTATCTGATTTCACACTGAAATTATTTGTGAATCTTATTCTATTTTTGCTAAGCAAGGTTGATCATAATAGTGAATTGCTACTTTGAATAGGCCTCCCCCAACTGTGTTTGATTTTCTTTTTATATCTACATAAAATTCCCCCAGTGCATCAATTTACTGTAGTTATAAATGTATATCCACATTAAATCTCATGGTTTAAGTTTTATAACCTAAAAGGACTTGTATTACAAATACTTCTGAGATGCTACTGAGTGAACATGTTAATACACTTCTTTTGGTGACTTTAACTCTGTTTCTTAGCTTTAATAATATGTCTTTCAATTTCAGTGCCAGCAATAGGAACATTTTGATATTTAGGCATAAAGCTATTTTATTATAACATACTAATATGCTCCTAAGCGTATGGATTAATACATAGCTGTTTCTACTGAGTCTGTTTATTAACCTTAACTTTTAATTTTGAAGGTGCACATCTGAAGATAACCAAGCAGTCTTACTGAGCCTCCCAACATGAAAAAAACTTGAGGATGATTGTGTCTCATGTTTAAAATCCCCTTTGACTGAAGTGGCACCATCATGGCAAGTGCCTACTACTGAGGGCCACACAAATCTTGACAGAACCTCCCTAGACTTTTGGTGATGCTGTCAGTATCATTTCCATTTTAAAGTAAGATTCCAAAGTAATCGAGTAAATGGTTACCTTAAGATGACAGCTATGAGGCCGGGCAGTGGTGGCGCATGCCTTTAATCCCAGCACTTGGGAGGCAGAGACAGGCGGATTTCTGAGTTCGAGGCCAGCCTGGTCTACAGAGTGAGTTCCAGGACAGCCAGGGCTATACAGAGAAACCCTGTCTTGAAAAACAAAAACAAAAACAAACAAACAAACAAAAAAGATGACAGCTATGACTGAGCTCCTATATTTATTGTATATCTGCAATGAAACTCTAATGCAGTGGATAGTGCCTGAATAATATTGAACTTAACATTGTTTTCAAGCTGAATATGAGAATGGCCCATGTTCATCTTTGTTGAAAATTCCAAACCTAAACTAGAAACTGAGTTTTATCTTTAGAACAAACAAATAAACAGTATTGATGGTGGCTGAAGAGGGGAAACAGAGGCAGAACCCCAGATAAGCCAACATAACAGGTGACCCCCATTATTCATCAAAGGACACTCAGCTGGAGTCTCTTGTCCATGGTCCATGGTGACAGACTAAAGGGAATGCTGGACATTCCTCAGCTTAGAACTAAAGGCTAGAGAATGTTTACCCAAAAGGTAGAAAAGTAGAAAGCCATAGGGAAGGGGACCTGAGCTTGGAGAATATTTAATTTTTTGTCTGCAGGAGTCTATCATACTGAAGGCAGCTGGGTCCTCTTTGTCGACATATTGCTTGTTTGGGTTTCCTAACGGACAATTATGTATAAGTGCCTGCCTATATGTCTCCACACACTTCCTTACACGTACAGTCCTGCATAGAATTTAAACCCAAATGCACTCTGAACATACATGTCCTATGGAGCCACATGGCTTCTGACACATTCTCTTTCTGCTCCTAGACTCCTGTGTGAGCACTCCAAAGAACGCTGTGAGTCTGTTCTGGGGATCGTAGGCCTCCAGTGGCCTGAAGACACAGACTGCAATCAATTTCCAGAGGAAAGTTCAGACAATCAAACTTGCCTCCTGCCCAATGAAGACGTGGAAGGTTAATGTTCCAGTTTATTCTAATAGGGCATCTAACACGGATGTTTTGCAGTCTCTGAGTTAGGGAGAGATGCTGTTGGTTTTTTATTTAGTTGTCAGTTAGGCTGTGTAGGTGAGTGTGGTTAAAAACTACTTGATTGCTCTAGAAGGCACTGACACCTATTGGTTCACTGCTGTCATTACTATCATATATAAAATAATTTTAAGCAGTAAAAATGAACTCAGAGGTGAGCTTAGTCATCCAGGTATCTCCCACTTTGTGCATACTCCACTGGTTATTTGTGGATGCTGTTTATTTTAGGAGCTGTGAGGCTAATGACAAACACCAACCCTTTGTTCTTCCAAGTGAGAAGGCAGTGGGTTATTAATAGAAGGGTTATTGATAGAAAAGTAGACTTGGAGACTGGTCCATCAAATTAAAGGCTAGAACCTCTGGGAAATTAGGATCATGGATTGCATAAGGGATTTCAGGCTCAGGCCATTGCTTGGTGTCTATTTAGAAAGGTGATTAGTTATTGTAAAGCACAGGTGCTAGGTTCTGATCTGAAGAGACGGTGCCAAGAATAAAGAAGAAGAGATTCGCAGAGAGAAGAAAGCCCGGTGAACTTCAGGTGTTTTGGCCATGAGGAGACCTGTTCTTTCTTTAGTGCTTGCCCATGTAAGGCACCCCAAATGGAAATACAGGTGTAGGTTGACCCCTTTGCAATTCTGTCCACTGAGAGAAGCACTGCTTTTTGACAGAATGCTCTCCGAGTCACTTCAAGTGCCGCTCAGGACGATGTGTTCTGGGTTCCAGAAGATGTGATGGCCAGGCTGACTGTGATGACGACAGTGACGAAGAGAACTGTGGTATGTATGTGAGGTGGCATTGTCTTTAATGTATAGTAGTAACTGCCAAGAGCAAGGGACTGTGTTGGAATACGTAAACTGTTCGCTTATTCTAGGAAGTGTTGTCTGACCTAACACTAATTCATTTACCTCTGAAGACAGCAGACCATAAGGCATGACTTGATATGACTTTTCTCTGAAATTACATTTTAACTTATAATAAAATTATATTTCATCTTATAGCCTTAAATATGTAAATAGTAAAAGGAAAAAGGAACAGTTCGTAAATGTGAGGAACCATTTTTGTTATTAAATTGCAAAGCAGTTGTTACCTGGTTTATGGGAAAAATACTGATGTCTTGGCTTAGCCTTCCTCAGCCACTAATCAGGCATCTCCATCCATGAAGACAGTTCAGGCAACAGCGCTCACATTTAATTAAGAATTGTTTTCATGCCCCTCTCGCTTTGCCTTTGTTGAAAAGGATAAAACTCTCCCTGATACTTGTACCATTGAGCCCCAATACCTCCAATGGGGAGGCTGGAGATACCAGTGCCAATTTGAACACAGCCATTCTCAGTTTATTTTCCTGAAAACTGTGGTTGTTGTACACTGAGAGCATGCCAGGGAACGGAAAACAGACAATGCTTTCAACAAACAATGCCTGGCACACAGCAGAATGATTGAAGTGCTATCTAAAAGCTAGCTTGCTTGTGATTATTTAGCCTGTCATACCCCAAAATAAGACTGACACCTTACTCACTGGAAGCACATAGGCAATATACATTTTGAGATCATTTTATTCTGTTGGCCTTTGAAGAATGAAATATTGCCTTTCCCCTCAAAATGAATTTTTGTAGTAAACACTATCCTCCTGGCCAAGACAAAATGCCATAAGCAATCAACTGAACTGCTATCAGCTACTATAAATAAGGACACACGCATCTTCTAGAAGATTACAGCTGTCAGGATGATGGTACAGAGGTCAGTGTAATTTTGCTGTGGAGCAATATTTAGTAATTTGAGAACTTACTATAGTTTGCCTGTTCCTGTTGGTGAGATATTTGTAAAAAAAAATAAAATAAAATAAAAAATAAAAATAAAAAATAAAAAAATAAATCACTCACTATCATTTGAGTGGTGTGTCTAGAATGTACTAGATTGTTCATGTAAGAATGTTGGTATTCTAAGGTTTGATAGTCTAAGCTATGATTTAAAATGGATTAACTTAGAGTATTCAAAGTGGCTCTATGATTCTATCGAGGAGACTAGCTAGATTTTTAGCAGGTGACTAAACATTTGGCAAATGCTCAGCTGAAAAAAATAATGGCTCAGATGCTGCTTGGGAGTGCACACCTGAAGTCCCAGCACTTGGGAGGTAGATGCAAGAGGTTGAGAGTTCAAGGTCACCTTCAACTACACAAAGACTTTGGAGCTAACCTAGGCTGCTACTTGAGGCTCTGAGTCAAGAAAACCACAACAAAGCAACATACAACTTGCCAAAAATAAATGATCTTCATTCTAAAACATATTATGAAGTATAAATTCATAGTACTATTATAGAGTACTTAAATGGACCTAAAATATCAAAATTGTAGTCAAAGAATGAGTTTTCATTAAAACTTTACTCTTAGAAGAGAAAGTATCACAAAGATAAAAGAAACTAACTTTTATTTCATTTTCAAAATAGCAGGGCCACGGTTGATAGCTCTGATGTAAAAAGTTAAGAATTGATAAGAAATTAATTCATTTGGAGCAAAACTGGTTGCTTTAACAGTAATCATTTACATGAGAAAAATTTGCACTGAGTTTTCCAAAGTGACCCGTGATGGACAAGATCCCCTTTGGCATGAATGCATGCACTCAGGTGGGCTGTCCAGTGTGTCGTGAAGACACATTCCTGCTGATTAGGTAAAGAAGTGAGGTTGACAAGCCACACAGGACTCTGGGTACGTCACCCAGTTCATGCTCTGCCATTGTCCTCTGTTGTCCTGTGCACATATGCCTGTGTGACAATGGAGACAGGGAGGCTGGGCTGCAGTCCACTTTCCTCATCACTGTGTTGAAGGCACTCAGTGCTTGGAGTTGCCTGTCATGAATCTGCAGCCCACATAGAAGTTTTAACAACACACTTGGGGGTCCCCTTCAAAACAACACTTACTTCAGTTAGGAAGCACTTGACATGTTAGAAATTAAATTGATTGTGTGTTTCTTTAGCAATTTTGTATCCAGAGATGGGATTACCGGAGCACATCAGGTTGTAGATGTGCTTTCAAAATAAATGCATGAGAACTTAGCAAGCAGAGTTTTGCTCTTGGCGGGCTCCTGCTCTCGCGGTAAATTTCTCACGGAAGCAATTGCTAATGTAAGCGAGCATTTTAAGGTGTGTTAATAGTCAGTGTGTTTTCAACAAATGCTTAGAAGAACTGTGCAAGCCTGAAGGTGTCACTGGAGAACTGAGTCACCAGGGGGAAGCCTTGGAGACCGTGGGAGGGATTAGCAGAATCAGCACTTCCTCATCTTATAGGTTGACAGCTTGTCAGTGATTATAACTTCTCCATAGACAGTTAAACTAACAACTTGATAAAATCAGTTTATCTCCAGCATGGCACTGTGTGGGGAATAGCTGGTCCCGAACAGAGAAGCAAACATGAAAGACATGAAGAAAACAGCCACGGGATTCTGTATTTGATTTTTTGCTGTCAAACTTTAACATTGAGCAAGTAAAGCTGAGGTTTGCTTTCACTGGGGTTTATGACCACAGTCAGGACATGCTATTATATAAATGTGGTGATACCTGTGCTCTGATGCACACAGTGGGTCTTCTCTGTGGGGCCAGTAAATAAAAATGGTTTAAGCAAATTCCTTATATCTAATGTAAAAATAGAATCTTTAATTACCTGAATTTAGCATCACAACCAATAACGAATCACTCTTCGGAATATTAAATACTGAAATTCCCCCAGATAGAGAAAGATTGATAGCAGTACAAACTGTTGAGTAGCTTTTCATTTATCTTCTCATAACAAACAGCACCTTTATCAACTATACTTGGTCCTTTATAAAACTCAGATAAAACAAAAACTGTAGATGTAACCAGAACTGTTTCTCAGAGTCTGATCCTCTGCGGATCCTCAGGTTCCTTACTGTGACACTTTGAAGGTTTTACAGAAGGTTTTATGTTTTTGTACTCTTTAAGAGCACTGAGATAATCTACCACACAAAAGCTTTGCTTGTGGATGGGACCATTCTGCTCGGTGGCCATCAGAAGAGAGACTCATTGTGCCTGTACATGCAACATACCCCTAACTGCACTTTTGGGATCTGTGGGCTTGATTTCTGATCTCTGGACAGACTCCCACTAAAGGAGAAGAGTGATTTCTCCCTTTGGCACTTTGCTGCTCAGTTCACCATCTTATACTGAATATAGGATGGGCTCCTCAGAATGGGAGAGTGCCGTGTGGAGACGTAGGTTTGGCGTCCAGACTCTACCTTTAGAGGACCTGTCAATTTTAGCTTGCTGTTTGGTGCTTGAGCTAGGAAAGTTCTGGGGAGATCAGGACTTGATACCTTGCCCAGCACCGCCCTCCTTTGGTGTGACTTGCTGGGTTTTCCTGTGCTGGACAATTGTTGTTCTAACAACCACTGCTATTTGGTCTCATAACCTAAAGCTGCGTGAAGTATCCCATCTCATCCATATTTGTTTTTAAGAAGTCTTGCACTTGGCTTTTACAACATACATTGAATACATACTTACATCAAAAATGTCACTTTATAGACAAAGTGACTTCTTCACAAATATGACTGCCTTCCCTATGACAAAAGCCATGACCTTCTCTCGCTTTATTTCATTGGTTCTTACCATCTTTATCCCCAGGAGATGTTTGCTTGTACATAAAGGAAACACCAGTGTCACAGAATACTCATTAACAGTTGGAGAATACAGATACATAATAGAAAATGAGCACCATTGCCTTATTGTTAGTACGAGTACACACTGCAGAGCGCCTTACGCCCTGTGATCTGTTCCTCTGCTTGTGTTTATATTAGTTCCTTCCAAGTGTACAAGTTCTTCATTTGTTTTTAAGGTCTCCTTGCAGCAGGCTTCTTTCACTCATCTCCCACTACCATAGTATTTTTTCTACCACCACCACCACCACCACCACCACCACCACCACCACCACCACCACCAGCAACAACAACAACAACAACAACAACAACAATCTGTTACACTCTCTGTGCTTGCACTGCTTTCTGACGGAATGAGTTTAGGCTGTTGGACATGTGCAGATTTCAGGGTTCCTTTTCAGTCTCTAGAAGATGTCACGAGCATAACACTGCAGTTAGGGTTGGCATTCTTTGCCAGCTGGAAACTCTGAATCCCATTCAGTGAACTCATTTATTGAATTGATGTCTGGACCTAAGGCCACTCTAGGTGAATGGCCAGTTGAGGTCTCTCACCATTTATCTCTTAAATGTTTGGGTGATTAAACACTCTAAACCTAATTTTAGCTCAGTAAAATTTCTATTCTGGTAAAGAATTTTGATCCTTGTTTTGAATAACCATTTTTAACAGTGAGATGTTTTTTTCCAATGGATTCCAAGAATCCCGAGCTAATCATCCACAAGAGCTCTCTGAATTCTTTGTGATAGGTCTGAGGGACATAGCTTTTAAGAGTATCCTTATTTGGTCACTGCTTTGTGATTTAGATATCTTAAATTATATTTTCCTAAGAACCAGAGGGTTTTGTTCCTTGATGAAGTGAAGTTGCATTTGAATAACCATTGTTCACACATTATAATGAACATTATTCATTCTAACCATTAACCATGTGTTGAGGGTCAACCCTGAGCTAACCACTGTTCTAAGAGAAATTACTGACATCAGAAAGGTCAAGGGAGCCCTTGACTATAATCAGATAGGCAGGTATTGAGGTGGAGGACAGCCTAGACAACCGGAGAAACCATCTCAAAACCTGAAACATGTAAATGTCTAAAGCTATGAAATCTTTGCTTTCGTACCCTCACGGGATGGTCAGGACCCTGGATCTTCCGGGGAATCTAGTTACAGTAGAATCTCGGCATATCTTAGAAGACGGGCAAACACATTGCACTTAACCAGATGATATGTAGGAAATGTAGTCTAAGTGCTTGCTCCTCAAAGGGAAATTGAAGTTCAAGTTGTAAACCCACAATCTTTATCTTTTCCAAATCATTTCCATTTTCCATACTAACTGATGAGGTTTCCAACCTTAGCTCTCCGGTCCAGAAAAAGTAATGAATTTTGCACCTGGCCCTTAAACGAATTTTGTAAGTACTTAGCATATGAGGGGCCTCTTTCATGAGCCACAGATGGTCCCTCGGTTTGTAGACTGAAATTGCATTTTAAGATTGCACGGATTTACATCTCTAGGTTTTGGCACATGTGCTTAAAAGCATGACCTGCTTTACAGGAGGGCTGTGCATGCTGGCGCGCAGACTCAGAAAGCAAAAGGAGCACCTCAGGAAGGATGCTAAGGCATTGCTGCTTTTTCACCTTTTCCACCTCCCGAATGCCGATCTGGATCTTCTGTTCGGCGTGCTGTTCTGTTCACAGGGCAGAATGGAGGCTACTGTTTGCTCCTGCTTTCAGAATCATGTGATTCATAGTAATCCAGACACCCAAAGCCTTCATGAAGAAACCAGGCCTTTATGCTGAAGGGTTTTTTTTTTTAACCTTACTTAATTAAATTTCACCATCATTTTCAACCGTGCATCTATCACTAATAGCTTTTTCTTCTGTTTCCAGGTTGTAAAGAGAGAGATCTTTGGGAATGTCCACTCAGTAAGCAATGTCTGAAGCATACATTAATCTGCGATGGGTTTCCAGACTGTCCGGACAGCATGGATGAAAAAAACTGCTGTAAGTGCCTTTATAAGTTTGCTAAAAAACAGTGTTTTGTATTTTAAATACCCTTTGCTTCACTTTAAATATAAGCTAGACATTTGGAAACACACATGAAAAGTTTTTAGTTTGTTTAGTTCTTTGGACCAAACTTATATCTACAAAGGTATATATTCTAAGAAGGCTAATGTTTTTTAAAATACATACAAATATTATTCTAACAATATTAAAACATTAAAATACTTCATGCCGGTATCCAAAATGGAAGACATAAAATGTAGGCATAAGGTTAAACACATTGTCAGCATTAAACTCACACTACAGAATTATTTGACCTGAGTCGCATCTTTAGTTGATGTGTTAGTTGGTTTCGCATTAGTTAACAGGATACCCAAGAGAATTAATGTAAATAGTTGGGTTTATTTTGCTTAGAGTTTGGGATGTTTCAGTCCATGGTTTATAGGACAGGAAACAACAGAGAAGCGTATTACCTTCAAGGCTGTGTATTAGAAAAGAAAAAGAAGAGACTGCGGCCCCACATGTCCTTCAAGGATACACCTTCGCTGGCTGCAAGATGTCTCTCACATCTTCCCTTTTTAAAAAAGGAGTTCTTCAGCTTTCCAGTAGTATCACAGGCTTGAGATTAAACCCCTAAGAAATAGCCTCGAAGGACACGTATCTCAAAGACAGCACTTGAATAGCAGGAACTTACAGTGGTATGTGCAGTGTGGTTCTGAGTTTTAGAAGTAAATAGACATAGGTTAAGTAAAACATCAGAAGGTCATGAGAAGCTTACACTTAGCTATGGTGGTGGTTTTAAGTTCTGTAAGCTTTTGAAATCTTTTATGTATAAATGATAGACAGCCATCATCTTTAGTACTGGTTTGAAAATGTCTTAAGGTATCTTACAATAAACAGAAAGCTCAACTCAATCTGACAAAAAAAAATGAAGACATTTATTATTTGTGTATTATACATGTCTTATATTTTTATAGTAAAAGTCTTGGCAAAATGAATTCACAGGACTACAGCGAAGTAGAAAAATACATCATCTTGTCTGTGACTCTTCCATTTTAGCTTGACCTCAGGGTGGGTGAGCTGCCTTGATCTTACTCAGTAGGAAGAAGGGAGGATTCTGCTCCTTTCTCTGGAATATCACTAAGGGATCCCCCACGGGTCAACAATAAGCAGAGTAACAGACTGTAGCAAGGGGATTCTGTGTGGATCAGAAAAGAAATTTTCTATGAACACTCAAAACAGCTCCAGGCAGGGATTAGGAAAAGCTGCCTGCTCCAGTCTGGCCCAGTTCCAGGCTAAGGCCCACGGTGTGGTCAGCAGAGTTTAGGTGCATGCTGTTTTGCAATGCATAAATCATAAAATCATAGAGCAAGGGTCTGTGGTGGAATTGCATTTAATTCTGGACTGATAATTAGTCAGAAAAATGCCATGCCAATGTTTTTAAATTAGTCAACATCTTCCTCTGGGATGTGGAATGGATGGTATGAAGCCCTGGACAAAGTCAGATTTCCTTCTCATGAAAGAAAGACGGGGAACGGATGCTGAGTAGGCAATCAAGGAGATTTACTATAATTTTAAAAATCAAAAAGATATTTATATGTGACTCAGAGAGTAATTTAATAGTAATTTAATAGATCCCTAAAAGAAAGCGATCTATCTACATGAACAGAGCTTGCTTTCTTCCTTGGTGTCTTCAGTCTGCTTTTCCAGACATTTCCATCTTCTTCCTCTTGGTCTCCCTGCCAGCATTTTGCCAGGATGACGAGCTGGAATGTGCCAACCATGAGTGTGTGCCACGTGACCGATGGTGTGACGGATGGGCCGACTGCTCAGACAGTTCAGATGAATGGAGCTGTGGTAAGCTTCTGGTCCCTGCCACCTGCCCCGCACTCACACGCCGGTCAGCCGTCTAAGCTGAGGAATCCTAAATTACTTCATAGGTTTTACCAACCAAGCTCATCTATTCTGTTTCATTGTTATAAAAGCTGACAGTGGTGATTCATGAATGTTATTTCTAAGTAACAGAAAATCCCCCCCCCAAAGTTACTTCTCAATTTTATTTTATTTTATTTTTTTTGTTTTTTTGTTTTTCAAGACAGGGTTTCTCTGTGTAGCCCTGGCTATCCTGGAACTCACTCTATAGACCAGGCTGGCCTCGAACTCAGAAATCCGCCTGCCTCTGCCTCCCAATACTTCTCAATTTTAAATGTCTATATTATATGTACAATATTTTTGCATTCAAGTGCTCGGAGGCATGCCATTTTGGAACTTAAACTTTATTCATCACCCAAATTCGATAGTGGTGAATAATCAGTCATTCTTGGATCATTTACATCCTCAAGAAGAGGCTGCAGAAGTGGCCTCTTCATTCTGACCTATATGCCCTGCTCCTCACCTTCCCAGATGATGTTTCTAACTGTCCAGTTGCTGCCATGGGCAGGACTTGAAGGCATCCCAGTCAGTGTGATATCTGTCATCTTGATTATCTGATGAATTCTCTCCTGGTGTGCACATCACCCCCCTTATTCACTCAGTTCCTACCTTAGTCTTGTATCCAGTGGCCATATAACAAGTTTCCTGAGCACTGTAATTAGGTACACAGTGTTCCACAAATGACCCATGGCTGATCCAGTGTAGAGGCTGGGGGTTTGCACGTACACCACACCAATCATGAATGTCCACCACCCTCACATACTCCCAAACGCTGAAAGAAAAAAGAATGGAGTTTCAAATAGCTCCTTGCAATTAGTTGGGCTAATCCCTGAATAAGCTCAAGGTACTGGAGCTCTGTCCCAGCCATCTTCTGTCTCATAAAGAAAAGTAGAGAGCTGCCTGTCTCTTTGCTTAGAGTCTACAGTGTTTTGAAAGCACAGCACATATCTAATTCACTCTTTTCGGTCTCCTGTCACATTGAAGGAGCAGTGATTTGCACATAGAAGCTCAACCCCAAATGGTTCTCAACTAAAATAAGTACAAATGGATGCATGCAGTCAGAGCAAAGACACACAAACTTCCGGTCTCTGGAGAAGACGTGTTTTTAATTAGGCTTTCCTCACATTTCCCCCCTCAGTGACCCTCTCTAAATATGGGAACTGCTCCTCACTCCTGACTGTTCGGAGATCTGCAAGAGAACACCACGTGTGTGCCGACGGCTGGCAGGAGACATGGAGTCAGCTGGCCTGCAGGCAGATGGGTCTAGGGTAAGGTCAGTAGTGTGTAGCACTTGATGAGTTTCTCAGAGGGCTCTGTGGATGTTCGCGTTAATATCTTCCTTATGAACGAAGTAGAACTGGAAAGTCAGAGCTCTCCAAAGCCCTTGAAATAAAACCTGTGTGAGGAACTTATTTAATTCTAGGCACCTGCTCTAAAGAGTGTGGGCTGCAAACCCGTTATGGTGAGGTCTCAAAAGTAAATGAACTAATTGTATTTTTAAGCACTTGTGAAATGGAATACGTTCACTGTTTATAAATGCATTAAGACGGTCTCCTCTGCAGAGCCTGGATGAAAAACTCTTCATACCCCTTCCCCGGGGTTATTGGGAATTTCTTTTTAAGCAATATACATAGATTAAAAATAAAACAAGTTGAGGAAGAGAAATCAAAGCTGCTGGTATTTCTATTTATCCTAAGTAGCACAGGAAATACACATCAAGGAGCAATTCAGTGTTTTGCTTTTTAGTGGAATGAGAAGATCCACCCTGTCTTTTACATAACCAGAGTGGAACGAAGTACGGACACACTATTTTGTGAGGTGTTCTGTTTCTCGTCATTTGGGAACAGAGAACGATCCTCTGTACTACCACAGAACACATACAGGATGATGGGTACATATGTATGTTATATTATTATATGGCATTTTGATTTATTATGCTAATGATATATGTGAGAATTGAATATAAGTATAGAAATAAGAAAAACAAAAGATTAGGGAGCCCTACAATTCTAGACTTAAAAGCCAGAGTTGATGGCATTCTTCAGGATCCACTGAGCAAATGACGATTGTTTACAGTAATGAGCCATTTGACTCAGCAGCTAGCTCCATATTTTTGTTGCCCCAGTTTGAAGAATCAGATCACTGCGAAGATCTTGTGCCCTTTTCTTCCATGTAAAGACCCGCATCTTTGGAAATTTGTGTAACTCATACTAATTTATAATGGAAGAATTTTAATTTTCCAGCATTACAAAAATTAGAGCTGTCATGATCCATTAAATTATTGTCCATTTTCATAATTTCTTTATTGTGTTGAAATGAAATGGGATATGATTTTGATTCAATAATGAAAACCTCTTGAACGTGCTTATCTTGGTTCTCTCACCAAGACATAGGAGTACTGCTTAATATGAAAATTCAATTACATAATGAGACAGCTCTACTGAGAGTTCTGAGGGTCAGACCTGAAAAGATTGACAAGAACAAAAGTTTTAACAAGCCAGCTGAAATATAACTGTTGAACTGCAAACAAATGATCTGTCTTAAATGTCTTACTTCATCTTTTTTTGTGTTTCTTGCATATTAAATTTTTATTGAGCTAAAATACATGTAACACATTTGACTATTTCAGTGGCACTGGACACAGTCACAGTGTTTGTGCAACTGTCTCTACTGTGTAGGTTCATAACGTTTTTATCACCACAAAAGGAAACTCTGTGGCCATCTGAAGTCACTCTCACTTCCCCTCCAGACACAGTAAATCATTCATTTACTTTCCACCTCTACGCATTTCACTTTTATTCTGGATTTTTAATAAGGAAACATATAGCATGTGATCTTTTTATCTAGATAATATTCTCAATTATCTGTGTTACAGTATGTGCAATGTTCGTAGCTAAATAATATTTCATTGAATTGTTATACCAGCTTTAGGTCACTCAGCCACACTTCCAGTGTTATACCTCATTTAATTATACCTTCAGATATTTGAGTTGTTTACATTTTTAGTGCATATGAAATTTATAAATAATTACTTTAACCAGATATGACAATATCTGGAATACCTGAAATCCCAACACTGAGAAAGTAGAGACAGGAAAATTGCTTCAAGTGTGAAATCATCCTGCTGTGAGCTTCAAGGGCAGCTAGGTCTACATAGGTGCTCTGAAAACACAAGTTTACTTACTCTATTTTCTCTCTTTCATTGACTCCAAGGGTGAAATGTTAGTAGTTAAGATATTTAATACCCTAATAGACATATAGATGTTTTCGTTTCCAATAACTGTATTTCACTGAAAGGTAAGGAGAATGTAAGGTAGAAATATAGTCAATACATTATAATTACTAACTGAATTCTTGAATACATGGGTAAATAACATCAGGTCATCTGAGACTGGCTTCAGGTATACTTGTCAATTTATTTTGGTGGTTCATAGGCTGAGAGAGATATAGAGAGGCACAACAGGGAAAGAGTAAAGGTAATGGGCAAGTGAGGCTGCATACCTGGTATGGGGGTGTGAGCCCTGGTTGGGCTGCTCAGAAAGCATTTGTTTCCTGGGTCTCTAGAGACTAGCTGTGGTGTATGCATTCACACTTCTGCTACTGATGCCCCAAACAAGCTCTATTCAACCTTCGAATCTTCCAGTCAACGTCCTTGACTGCAGAATCTTTCTGACCATGATTGGTCTACACTCCAGGTAGGAGAGGAAAGAGATGGCCTTTCCTTCTTGGTTTTCAGAACCGAGTGCCCCTTGTACTGGGTGGCCTTGAGCTCCCAAACATGTTCTACTTCAAGTGTCAAACCTAAGAAAGAAACCCTTATCTAGTTCTGCTTCCCTTCCATATTCTATTTTGTTCTGTGGAGTGTGTTGGTCTAAACTAGACATGGTGTAGAGGATGTGAAGGGGGAGACATGTGAGAGACCAACAAAGCACATAGGTTTCATTTTATTATTTGACAATGACACAGACTTAGAGCAGAGCTTACAGAATTCTATTTAAAGTATATAAGAAAACTATATTCAGCTCTAATCCTTGGGAGGATTCATTCTGTAAGCAAAGATTGGAAAAAGTATTAATATTTAGTATCCAGAACTTACTCTCTAAAAGGGGTATTCATTGACTTCAGTGGGTAGTTTATAAACTAGTTTATAAAAAAAACTCACTCCTCTGTGAAATTGTGTGTTTTCTGGGATTATACAGCAATACTTCTGGTAGAGGCAGTTGATTAAAGAGATGGTCTTGGGCTCTGTTTTCCAGACACAGATTCTACTACCTATGTTTTAGAGCAAAACGGCAGACCCGTAATTAAGTGTTTGTCCAGGTGAAAAGACTTGGTGTTTTTGTTAATACTGAAGACTTACTTTCATCTGTAGGTTGTTCCAAAGTTCACCCCAGCCTAGAAGCACAATGCTTTGCAGGTTAAATAAAGGCATAAATCAAGTCCCTGAATTCTTTTGACAGCATATTGTCTTCTACTTACACTATCAGAAACATGTGCATGTGTATTTAATGAACATTACAAATCAGAACTTATTCTGCTCTCTAATCCTTGCCAAATGCAGGGTTGGGACATCTGGCATTTGAGGATAAGTTTAGGGGGATGGAAACTTCCCTGTCTCCTGGCTCCATAAGCTCTATTTCTACAAAATGTGAGCTCATCTGGAAATCCATGTCTTGGATCTATTTGATTGGCAGAGTTTCTTTATAGAATTAGCTGTAATTTGATTGTTTTTCCCCTTAACCTTTTAAAGTTAATCAAAAGAAAAAAAGTACACCTTTGGAGAATGTTTCTATATTTTGGGCAAACCCACAGTCAAAGACACCATGTATTTCATGACCTAGTAGTCTCTACTATTCCCTTGTAGGGTTTATGTTGTCACTGCCTCCCCCCAGGTTTTACTGGGAAAGAATTGTTTACTTCAAGATGGCTGCCTTATTCACACGATACTTGAAAGCTCTCTGTTTGTTGCACTTGAAAGTCTAGCCCAGGATGCTGCTCTTATGCATATGGACCCTGAGTAAGCAGCTCCTGATAGCCACAAGGTTTCAAAAGCTATAACTTGCTTATCATAGAATTAACCCTTTCTATTTGCAGTATTGCACTGCCTTTACTAGATTCACAAAGTTACATAATCCGCACCATCCGATTCCAAGATTCTTTCACTAGCCTCACCCCACTCTCCCCAACCCCCAAACGCATGGCTATTAGCAGCTGATTTACTTCCAGCCCCTGATGACGACTAATGCATTTTCTGCATCTGTGGATTTTTCTACAGAGTACATTTCCCAGAAGTAGAATCATATAATACCTGCTTTTGTGTCTCACTTTTTCCACTTAGCGTAGAGTTTCACAGTAAATAGTCACCTGTAAGCTTTTGCACGAACATACATTTTCAAGTTTCTTGGGCATTAAATACTTAGAGATATAGCAAATGGTAACTTATATTTGATTGTTTTTGAAGTGCTGCCAAACTCTTTCCAAAAGGGCTATCTCATTTTACACTCCCACCATCAATGTATGACTTACAATCCCTTTAAACTCTTGTCAACTCTGATTGCTAATAGTCAGCCTAGTGGGAATGGGATAATAATTTCACTGTGAAATTCATTTGCATTTCCATAATTGCTAATGATGTCCAACATGTTTTTTTTTTAAAAAATATCTTCTGTTTCTACTTTAGATTCCCAGAAAAAGGTAGAACTCTTTGTCCTTAAAGACTGATTTATTTTCATTTTGTGTGAATTACACTTGCTTGCTTAGGAGTCTATGTACCATGCCCATGCTCGGTGCCCATGGAAACCAGAAGAGGGTATCGGATCCCCTGGAATGTAGTTAACAGAGAGTTTCGAGCCACTGTGTGGGTGCCGGGAACTAAACTGGGTTCTCTGGAAAAGCAGCCAGTGCTCTTACCCACTGCGCCAGCTCTCCAGCCCTATATTTCTTTTTTATTAGTTAATTTTATGAAAATGTATGCCTGTGTATAATATATTTTTATCACATTTACTTTTCATTCCCTTTTTGTGTGGAAAAACATCCTACATAACATAATAGTAGGTTTTGTGGGTATTTTTTTAATACTTCTTGGTAAAAATGCCTACAGTACTGAGTAGATATTTGCGTGTCTAAGGGAGAAGCCACATGAAGCAAGCCCATGGAGTACCATGACCTTCACACAGCACCTTTGAGGCATTTCTGGCACTTTTGTTGTATGCGTAGGGAATTAATTTCTTTCTTTCTTTTTTTTTTTATCACTATAATCAACAAAACATTTAATGACCATAGAGGGAGAAAATAAGATATTCCATAATAAAACCAAATTTAAGCAATATTTGTCTACAAATCCAGCACTACAGAAGAAAAGAGGTTAACTACACCCATGAAAACAGAGGGAATAAATAATCTCAGGCCAGCAAAATCAAAATAAGGAAAGTATAGACACGCACACACACTACCACCACCACCTCTACCACCACCACCACCACCACCACCACCACCACCACCACCAACAACAACAACAACAACAACAAAATAACAAGAATCAACAAGCATTGGTCATTTATATCTCTCAATCAATGATCTCAGTTCTCCAATAAAAAGACACAGATCAACAGACTGGATGCAAAAACAGAATCTAGCTTTTTGCTGTCTCCAAGAAACACATTTCAACCTCAAGGATAGACATTTCCTCAGGGTAAAGGGTTGGTAAAA
>CM052712.1:58921143-58951564 GCA_028551405.1 Uromys caudimaculatus | reverse complement strand
TTGCATTTCCCTGATGACTAAGGATATTGAACATTTCTTTAGGTGCTTCTCAGCCCTATGAATTTCCTCAGTTGAGAATTCTCTGTTTAGCTCTGTTCCCCATTTTTTGATAGGGTTATTTGGTTTTCTTGAGTCTAACTTCTCGAGTTCTTTGTATATATTGGATATTAGCCCTCTATCGGGTGTAGGATTGGTAAAGATCTTTTCTCAATCTGTTGGTTGCCGTTTTGTCCTATTGATAGTGTCCTTTGCCTTACAGAAGCTTTGTGATTTCATGAGGTCCCATTTGTCTATTCTTGATCTTAGAGCATAAGCCATTGGTGTTCTGTTCAGGAACTTTTCCCCTGTACCCATGTGTTCGAGAGTTTTCCCCACTTTCTCTTCTATTAGATTCAGTGTATCTGGTTCTCCCTTGGGAGAACCTTAGTCTTGGCTCCCCCTCCCCCCGTTCTTAATGTTCTCTCTTGCTCCTTTCTCTTTCCCTTAACTTAATTATCATTCTTATATCATCAGACAGCTGACTGCCCCTAAGACCAAACAAGTTCTATTTTCAAGAATATCCTATTCAAGAAGGCAGAGTGCTTGCTACTAGAATTGCAGCGATGCATGGGAGATTATCATGGCCCTGCAAAAGGATGACTTACAAATTTGTGAAGCAGTCCATATTTTTAAAAAAGTAACTAAATAATTAAATTAATGACAGAGAAGTCTGAGCTTTGCTTTCTCATATAATCATACTCAGCTAATCATTCCTCAGGCCACTGTGTGGCTGCTTTACACATGAACATATTAGGAGGCAGGCATGGGAACAGCATTGTTTATATACAAAAATTACTTTTAAAAGCATGTACAATCAAAGCAGATAGAGTTGAAGGTACTCTTCGCTTGTCTTTAGGAGAGAGGATGCTGATGTTTGGAAAGTGGTATTTGGCATAAACAACCTGGACCACCCATCGGTCTTCATGCAGACCCGCTTTGTAAAGACCATCCTGCTACATCCCCGTTACAGTCGAGCAGTGGTAGACTATGACATCAGCGTGGTGGAGCTGAACGACGAAATCAATGAGACAAGCTACGTCAGACCTGTCTGCCTACCCAGCCCGGAGGAGTTTCTAGAACCAGATACGTACTGCTACATCACAGGCTGGGGCCACATGGGCAACAAAAGTAAGCGAGCACCATCAGACATGATTGCCCATTCAGCAATGAGGGTTCCTTTTAGGCTTTGGCTACCGTTTCCCATTTCACCTGTAAAAACCTAGCCACACCGGGTAAATACTTAGGCTCTGTTATGTTCTCCCCTATGCCGATTGCAAACATGAACAACCCATCACTACACAATAACCTGCCCACCTGAGATGCAAACTCAAGCATCCTTCCACACAGCTCTGACTCTTTCTCCAGAGTGCTATCACCAATGTTTTGGAGCTGCCATGCAAGGTGAGACCTGCCAGACATCCCTGCTAGAGAGAGCAGTGGTTTGGACTATCTCTTGGCAGAATTTCTCAGAGGCTGTGTAGAATAATTAGGCAATTCCATTTCTGCAGTCAAGCTACACAGTCACACTTTCAATCTTGTCATTCATTTGTTCTTAGCTACATAGGCAGCAATCCTTCTATGAAGAAGTGTGATACATATCCAACTATTTAAATTGCTTCAATTGGGTTTCATGAAAAGTGATTTTAACACAAAACACACAGAAATAGTTTGACTTATTTAAAGTTTATAATAAGAGCCAAGAACAAAACAGTTGTGTCAGCTGCAGGAGCAGTCCCTGCTTCTCTGAATGGTGGTATATATTGGCCTCCTAGTATCTAGATATTAGCCACAAGAACACCAATTTAAAGGAACTTGACATCACTCCTATCCATGTTGCTTTAAAAAAAACAAACCATGATTAGCATTGTAATGAAATGAGCAGAATGTATTTCACAGTGTCTCTATTTGTGTTCATCACAAAATATCTATATAAACTCATAGTAATAGGGTACCATGGCACATATGCCGCAGTCAGGGGATAGCATGAAGCACAAGCCAATGAATCCATTCTGGAAGATCAGATTGACCCTGGCCTTTCCAGTCTCTTGGCTTCTATGATCCTAGGACACATGAGATTGTTACACAAGGCATAAATAGTGCTGTGGTCCAGAAGATGCTGATGGAATGAGCCTTGTCTACCCTAGCGTGCAGGACACTTTTGACCGCTGCGCTCACTGCCATCCTCTGACCTCCTGGTTTGTTAAGTTTGTGCTACATCCCGATCGTTCTCCCCAAATGGTTACTATTAGCACTGCTTCCCGTCATGGCTTCAAATTCGTGTGGCTTTTCGGATGTGCAAGTGAGGTTTACGAGGTTTTGCTTGAAGACAGCCACTGTTATTCTTGAGAAACTTTAAGCAAGACAGAAGCCATATAGTCTGTCTATTGTAGCAAGAGATGATATTGTCCCTTTCAAATCTGTCACAGCCCCTAGGATGAAAGGTTCCAAGCAGAACAAGGGTCATAGGAGCACATTTGAGGTAGGCCCATCCCTGTGAGGGTCAGGTTTTCTCTAATCCTAGAGCAGGACAGATACGCTGAGCTACCCCTGCTCTGTTGTCCTCCTTTCCACAGCACATGACAAGGGGACAGGCCAGTGGTTCTCACCCTTCCTAATGCTGGGACCCTTTAATTCTGTTCACTCTCTCATGACCTCCAACCACACATTTTATTGCTACCTCCTAACTGTAATTTTGCGACTGTTATGAGTTGTAATGTAAATATCTGAAATACAAGATATATCTGACATGAGACCCCTGTGAATGAGTCACTCGACCCCCATAGGGGTCATGACCCATGGGTTAAGAAATTCTTACTTAAACAATCTGCTTCGCTAGAAAAATAAGGAGCTTCACCAGACAGATGATTGCTATCAAAAGTTCTTAGTAGAAAATTTGAGTTTCAAATAAGTCTTCCCCTTGAGATGATATTTAAGGGAAATAATGTGGTTCTCTTGGTGTTATGAAAATATCCCTGCAATATTGTTTATTTTGTATTTTGCTGGCCATGCCTTCGTCAGTCTTGTGCTCTTGTGTGTTTCTCTTTCTTCTTTTTGAATGCAGTGCCCTTTAAGCTGCAGGAGGGGGAGGTCCGCATTATTCCTCTGGAGCAGTGCCAGTCCTATTTTGACATGAAGACCATCACCAATCGGATGATATGTGCTGGCTATGAATCCGGAACTGTGGACTCATGTATGGTAAGCTGCTTCCAACCACGCTAGCAATCAGGGTCCTCCATGACTTTGGTGAACTTGCCTAGAGATCACAAGTCATGCGTGGTCCCTCAGGAACATTTATGAGTACTGTTCACTGCCATCAGGTCGTTGAGGCAGCCATCTCCTTTGATCAATTTGGTGACTAAGGCAAGCCTAATTATGAGGGGCACGTAGAAATCACAGCTTCAAATCTACTGTCTTAAGCAGTAGGAGGACACCAGAAGACATTGCCAGCTATAACCATGATGACATTAGGACATAGATTGGCAGCCCAGCTCCCATAGTGTGTAAAAGGACTTCTGTCTACAATTGTTTGATGTGTCATGGCCTTCATTTGACTACCAGCCTGTCCTTGTCACTGCCTCCAACCTCAGACACATTGTGACCTTCCAAACATGCCTTACGTGCAGTGTTTGGGAGGTTTCGTTCAAACATTTACTTAAACAGCCAGCAGCTGTTGTGCTAAACTGTCTCTCTCTGGGATTCAAATGGACAAGTGCACAAAGTAGCAAGCAAGTGAGGAGCAGGTTGTGAGTTTTCTACTCTGCTGTTCTGTTGCTTTGGCGTGATCAAACTGCTCCTCAGATTTTTGTATTAAGCAAAGGAAAAGCATGCTCATTATTAGCCCAACACAATTCCATGGCGTTTGGGATGGTACATTTTAGAACATTATGTGGGATTAATTGGGGGATGTTTTACCTTTCCATTTTTTGGGAACTTCCTACTTTTATAAGATCAATCCAACTTAAACAATAAAATTGTTGAGACAATTAGTTTTGGTGCATAAAGCTTTTTTTTTTTTTTAAATTTATGACATTTTGTGGTGTGTTATATAAGCCTTCTAACCTCATGACAAGACAGAACAAAATCTCGTTACTCAGTACATCAGTCCCTTTGAAACCCAGAATTCATCATGTTTATTGGAATGCTCTGTTTATACAGTGGAAAGCAGATGCCCTCCCAGGCTTGCCACGGAAAACTTTGCTGAAATTTTCCAACTCAGTTAAGCTGATTTGGGCTTTATTGTACCCTTAGCATGAAAGCCCCACCACTAGACCTCTGAACTCCCAGGACTAACATCAATTGCTATTCCTTGCAGGGAGACAGTGGTGGGCCTCTGGTTTGTGAACGACCCGGAGGACAGTGGACATTATTTGGTTTAACTTCATGGGGCTCCGTCTGCTTTTCCAAAGTTCTGGGACCCGGAGTGTACAGCAATGTGTCTTACTTTGTTGACTGGATCGAAAAACAAATATATATCCAGACCTTTCTCCCAAAGAAATCCCAAGGATAATCAGAGACTTTGCGGGAAACCTACATGGAGAATGACCCTCTTGAACCGGAAGTGTGTCTGGCCAGGAGCCGTACGAACAGGCGTTTCACGGACGGGATGCTGAACATGCACTGCAAGGTCTCTCCTTTCTCTGTTGGCTGAGTTTTACTCAGGCTTTTTCAACGTTATCATTCATTAATTTCATGAATTCTTTTTAAAAGCACAGAGCAAAGTAGGTTTTGTTCTTTTGCTAGGCTAACCTTGAATGTAGTGTGGAATTATCAACCCATAGAGACATTTGGAGCTCTATGATAACAAGTTCTAGAAAGCTCTTTTTATTACTATTACAAAACACACACACGGAGATACATGCTGACTGATCTCTAGTTTCTGCTCAAGCACAGAGGCTTAGGGGGCACATTTCAGTACTGATCTTGGAGACTGGCTTTTAATTTATAAAAAGCCAAGATAATATACATGCTTTTATTATTTACTATGCTCTTCTAAATAATTTGAAGAAATGATGAAAGACCCACAGTGTTGATCTAGACAGTTGAAGTTGCAAGAATGTAAAATTCTCTAGCCAACAAAACTAATACTCAGAAGTAAGTATAATTCTATCCTTTCTGTATTCAAATTAAGATTGTAATTTCATAGAAAATCTCCATAGGACTTTCCCCATTACTGGGGATTTTCGATGTATGTCACTTAGATGACTGTGATGTCAACAACCAGGTCAATCCTTGAGGAAATAATTTGTTTGCCTATGTGGCAATGAATGAGAACCTTTTCCATTTTGTAAAACACACAAGTTAAAAAGGAGAAAAAAAATTAAATAGTATCCCACCCCCAATTAAATCTGAAAATTAGTCTGCTTGTATTCATCCAAACCAGAAAAGTTACAGAAATATATTTCAAAATGTAGCAAAATGTTGCATGGAGTGTAACATTTTGCAATTTCCCCCCACGATGTCTAACATCTGGTGTTGCCATTTTGCCTGACTGATAATTAAAACTAAATTTTAAAGATGCTTTTAAGCACTGGGCCACTTTATGGGAATCAATTTCCAAAGCAATTAGTGGTTAAAAGTATTTTTTCCCACTAAAAAGCTTCAAAACACAAACCTTCATATAGACCTAATTGAATTAGCCAGACATGAACTATGTAACATCCAAATGCCTTTTTGAACAAGTAGGATGCACTGCTAAACTTCACCAGCAACCAAACTGCCTCAGTATTCCAAACAGGGACTACCTGCATTTTATATGTGTATTTTGTACTCTTTTTCTAGCTAGTTCAAATGTAAAACATTGTTTCAACCCTCATTCTCTATGTTATTCACCTCTTGTCCTGGAACTTACAAAGAGTGTGTAGCAAGGGGTTGTACTGTGGTCACCACTGTATGACTGTTTAAGACCATTGGTCGGTTTTATTGTAATTGCTGGCACATAATTAATAAAATATTTTTAGCATTGGTGAACTTATATTCAGTAAAATCTACCTATTGAACTTATTTTAAATAATTCTAAATACAAATAAACTGGTATAATCCTTGTTATTTTTTTTCTGGAGGCCTATGGATAGAATATAGAGACCAAGTTCCAGGAAAGTGGTTACGTCTCTAATAGCATAGTGGTATCCAGTGTGTACAGCTCACTCTCACAGGAGCCTACTCTTCTGAACTAGTAACACTTTCATGGTCGGTCTGATGAGTTGCTAATAATATTAATTGTTTACGGAGTACTACTAACCCTGCTAAGAGAATGAGTAGGTCCATTTTTGCAAGTGTTCCTATGCTTTAGACACCTTTTATAACAAAACCATAATCCCAAACTCTTCATTATTTGTTTCCTTGGATTCCTCAAAATTTGTTCAAATATTCTAAATATAAAGACATAACACACCACACTAGCTTTGCTAATTTTGCCTAAAATTGTTGGTCTCTTTGAAATTGGACCTTTTAAAAGCTTTATAGAGAGCTGAAATCTCCACAGCATAGGACAAGGTGTGTTTCAGAAGGTTTTTTTTTTTAATTAAGGAAAAATAGTTAATCAGTAAGTAATTAGATGTAGCAATACTTTTTAGCAAGATACACAAATAATTGCATAAAGTATATAAATAGCTTCAGATTTTTCCAACACTTCAGCATGGATTTAATTTATGAGCAAAGTTATGAGGATTTTGGAGCTGTAGGTACAAGCTTATAGCCCCATGACATAAACATTAATGCTTTCCTATATTCTTATGTATAGATAATTCACATTTTAGAAACAACCTGCTTCTTACTCCCTTTTGCCATATTCCTTTAATCTTTATATTAAACCATTTTATTGCATATGAATGTTGCTTTAAGGTTTATTTGGGAAGGGATGATCTCAAGGATGTGAATTCCCGTCGCTATGGGGATGATGAATGATCTGATAGCAAGTGATTTTTTCCCCCAAAGACAAAAAGGCCCAAACAGCGTTCTGACAAAGGCACACCTTGCTGTTTGCCTCCTCAACTCATGCTAGCATCATTGCATCCAGATTCAGAGAGTGATGACAGTTTCTGGTGAACATCATTTATTAAATAATTTATTTTTTAAAAAAATCTCAAGAAAGAAGGCAGCTTCATTTAGCCACATGGTTTTGTGACAGTTCCAGAAATCAGTCTAGGTGGAAAGACCATTTAACAATGATACCAGGAAGGTACAGAAAGTGGCTGGGACAGTACAGAGCGGGTAACAGTTAGGCCCTGAGAATAACAGTTTATAAGACTTTGATGTAGACGCTGACCTTTAGCATAGAGGTTTATGAAAAGAATTCTAGATGACAGGGAGGTGGCAGTTGTCAGGTGAATATGGAAGCTTTGAAAGACTTCAACAAGACTACATGACTTCACAGTAGCAAACTGACTAGACTAGTGTAAACTAGCTTCTAGACACTAAATGAAGCCAGCATCCATCCGTGATTTGTCACAGCAGAAACCTTGCTACAGGCATCTCTACCCTTCAATATGTTTACTTTTCTAAGAGCCTCGGAGATTCCCACTGAGAAGAACCTGGATTGATTTCAACCTATGTCTCATTCTGTAGAGGACACAGGCAAACTGTTAAGCGCTGTTACATCTATGTATTCTCAAGCGATCTATGGAAGACTTCCGAAGATGATTGTCTCATTGTAATGTGGGCGGCATCAATTTTAGGACCCAGGAGTTGCTCACAGCCTGTAAACTCAGCTGATTGTGTTTCATGGCCATTTGTCAGTTTCCTGGTTGACAACACCTGCACATAGGGAGTCTCTGTGTCTCCTCAGAAGAGGAAACCTAGCAGAAGGCAGCCTGGAGCTGTTGGAAATGCGAGCCTTCTTCTTTATCCTTCCCTGCAAAGGCTCTACATCAGCACAAAGCTGAAATGACAGAGAGTGAGGATAACCACCTTCAGTCCGGGACCAAAGCCTCCTGTCATGGGAAATAAAAGCCTCTTGGGAATTTGTCTTCAAATTAATGAGTTTTCCTAATGAACGATTTTTAAAAGTACTTCTTTTTTTCATAAAGAGAATTCAGGTTGGATCTCACTTAAAGCAATTTCCAAATGCATGAGGCTTACCTATAAAATAAATATATTTCAAATACATTTCTTTGATAATGTTTGCATTTATAAAACAATTAAAATTCCTTTACAAAAATCAAAAAGTTTAAAAAAAAACAACATATTATCCTGAATTAAATATTCCATTTCCCTAAACTCTGCTCAGGCCAAACGCTATCCCTTGTTTACAAATGTGCCCACAGGTATACAATTGTAGATAGGTTCTTGGTTTTTCCATGCCAAGCAAAATGCTGATATCCTTTGTAAAAAGCCACAAGTAATCCTCACTTCTGAGAGATGCCTCTTCTACATCCTTCCAACCTTGAAAGATTACCGGCAACTCTAAGCAGGGTATGCTGTGTTTTTAACTTGCTGAGGGTCCAGTTATCTTTGAGGCCCCAGGCTCAGAGTAGCCAAGGTCTAGCACAGTCTCACGTGTGCTTTGCTCAACAGTATACACTGTTGCTGACTTCATTGCAAGGACATCGGAAGAGCCAGGCGTGGGTCTTCCTGACTTAGCAGCTGGTTGGCTGGCATACTTAGATGCCATGTGATTGACCTTTGCAGTCCCTCTCCACCTCTTGAGAGCTTCTGCTCTCTCCTCTTGAGGTAGTCTGTCAAAGTACTTGGCTCTGAGAATCGGAGATGGAAACACGGATCCCTGAAGAACTCGGTATACAAACCTAGGTTACAAAGAACATCATAGGATTATGTTCACTTCCATTGCATCATGGGACTCACAGAGAATACTGATCAGTGTTAAAAAAAAAAAAAAAAGGAAATGTCACTTAGCTTCTGACATAGAGGAAGGTAAATCAGCTATAAAATGGAGATTAAAAATAATACTATGCTGAGCATGATGGTAAGCCTTTATAATGCCAACACTTAGAAGGTTAAATTAGAGAGATAGCCATGAGTTCAAGGCCAGCTTAAGCTTGACAGTGAGTTTCAGGCCTGTTTGGATTACTGTGCAAAACCCTGATTTTTAAACTCAAAATAATTAAAAAATATTAAGCAAATTAATATTTGTTTAGCATTAGCAAATAGTAAGTAATCTCTAAATGCCTGCCAAATAAGCATAAAGACTCCCTTCTTCTCCTGTCCCAATGGTAATAAAGTTTTGTGAGGGGAAACATTCAAAGCACAGAAGATTTTCCTGCATAAGTGAAGATGGCTCCTGTTAGCAGCTCCATACCCACAATCATAGGAAGCTAATTTTCTTTTGGCATGCGATAGACGTTGTACACTGTAATAATGTATAGGGAGCCTTTATGAAGTGGCAAGGCTATGAGGGGTCTGCTCTTCCACCTCTGTCATGGGCAGATGCAGCATTAAGGTTTCATCTTCGAATGAGAGTCATCAGACCTGCTAGGACCTTTATGTGGGACTTCCCAACCTCCAGAGCTCTGAGCTAGTACATTTCTGTTTGTATGTTACCCAGTTTGAATATTCTGTGTAGCTGTAAGACAGACCAAGGCAAGGGCTCAGGGGATGGCAGAGCAAAAAATAAGACATGATAAATCCTCAGATAATCCCATGAAGCAAAGTTTCTTTATTCCTGTGAACTATCCATCAAATTGAATCTTTCCATGACAGAAACACAGATGTCTTCACTAGCTTAATTTAGGCCTGCTTATGGTACAACTAAAACCAATATTTTAGCTAGCATGTAGGTTGACTTCCTCACTGCTAAACAGAGTGGTCTGCCATTCATTCTTAGTAGTTACTTGAAGCCTCTGATTCCGTGTACTTACTGTCTTGAGGAACAAATTACATACCTGGGCAGAAGCGCCACGCAAGTTGTAAGGACACAAACTAAGTAGAACACCGGGTCTAGCATGTGCTTCTGCATAATCCCGTAGGGGTTGGATGGTGCGTTGCAAGTGACACATAAAGCTCCAAAAGCCAAGGCAAAGACAAAGTAGGACAAGATGCTCCCAACCATGACCAGCATGTGGATCCAAGTCTGCAAGACAGACAGGGCCCGGAAAGGAATGCTTACTGGTGGCATACTGCAACCTGTCAAAACCCGCCCCGTTAAAGGAACAAGTATATCCGACCTCTGAGTGGCTCATTTTACAGACCTTACACAAGACACAAGGGCATAAGGGAAGAACATCATTCAAGAGTGGCTCGTGTTATTGTTTGAATTCTACAAAATTAAATCAAAAGTCAATGGGCAATTCTGTTGGCTGGTTCAGTTTGTACTGTCCCTGTACCAGGAGGTGCTTGAATTTCCTTTTTCTTTTTTATATAATTCCTCATTCATTGCTTTTATATAGCCACTCATTGATTTGATTAAGGTGTTACCTTAATTCAGTAATCTTCAAATCTCCGGCCATTCACATATTTAGTAGAAACTACATTTGCTCTCCCATACTCTTATTCTCTTCCCTTGGTGTTCAAGTGGCTTGCATCTCTCTGCTCCCTTTCAATGAGGCACAGGTCAATGAGTGGGGATGGATGTTTAGAACTCTCAGGGTAGAAGCTTGTAAGAGCTGCTGTGCCTTCTTCCGTGGCGCTTAGTGTAGCATGTGTCACACCCAATGGTGCTGGTATCAGGGCGCTGGGCTTTCCTCCTATGCAAAACACTGTCTTTATAAACCTCTTCTCTAGGACTATAATTTTCAAACAAGGTGTAATTCACTTTACTTTGTTTTGATTATACAAAGTATTTCCCCAAAGTACATATCTCTGCAGAAGTCACAAAGATTGCTCATATTTTATAAAATGTAGCTTCTCAAAAAATGTTGGTTAATTCCTTGATTAACAATGTCATGTCTCTAGAACAATGGGTTTATTCTTTATTTATGCTTTCTTTCTTTACTCTTTCTTCTCCTCCCTCCATCCCTCCTTCCCCCCCCCCCCACTTTCTTTCTGTTTTTCTTGTTCAAATGCCCTCCATTGGATTTGAGCACTCTCTCCTTCTGTGCTTTTGCAAGGGAGATGATGACACAGCAGCCCACAGTTGTAAATGAGTTGATGTAAGGAAGTGAATGTGCAGGACACTGGGTAAAACTGCCCAGGAAGTGGGAGGTGGCCACCACACAGTGAGCAAGAATTTGAAGGACATGTGATTCATGAGCTCAAAATGGCTGACTCTTCTAGAAAAAGCACTACAAAGTCCATGAACTCTGGTTGTACATTCTCTGGCAGGAGAGATACTTCTCCAAGATGTAACTTCTACAGAGACATTTGTGCATTTTTAGCTTTCTCTCTCCTTGGAGAGAACACTCAACATTGAATATAGTGTTGACAACACACTCCTCTCATGCTAAGGCCTGTGACTGAAGCCAGGGAAACAGGGCTCCATCACCTGAAACTGGGACTCAGAGACAGTGAGGAAAAAGCAGAAGAAAATGCTTGCAGTGGGTTCAGATCCTGACAAGCATAACCACTAGTTTCTGCTCCCTGGCCCTCTGCTGGCTCCCTGGGAATTTCGTGTTTGTTGAACTATGGTTCTTCAATGTAATTTTCAGAACAGTTCTACTTGCTTAGGTTATTAAGAATGGACTGTTGATGTTTTGAATGAGTGAACCCCAACTGCTATATGTGATATGTCAATTCCTCTAGAACACTCAATGCCTGTGGCATGTCTTTTGGCAGAACCAAAAGTATCCCTGACAATTGTTTAAAAGTTAAAGAGATGTTCAAAGGAAACCAAATGTTACAGATTGTGGATTTCCTTTAGCCAATCTGGTATTTGCATGTTAACATTTTATCACATTTGGGGTTTATAAGATTTAGTTATAGAATATTCTGCATAAGAAAAGCAAAGGAGGGGCTGGAGAGATGGCTCAATGGTTAAGAGCACTGACTGCTCTTCCAGAGGTCCTGAGTTCAGCTCCCAGCAAACACATGGTGGCTCATGACCATCTGTAATGGGATCTGATGCCCTCTTCTGGTGTGTCTAAAGACAGCTACAGTATACTTACATATATAAAATAAATAAATCTTTTTTAAAAGGATGCCAAAATATATTCTTTCCTACTTTATAACTTGTTAAAATAATTTGATAATATAACATTGTATATCTTAAACCATAGCCTCACTCACTGAGCTCCTGTGTGAAATCCATTTATTCACCCCGATGGTAAATGGTCAGGTTCTCTTTTCACTCACACGGGTTTCTGAGCACTTACTGTGAGTCAGTCTTCTTTCTGACACTGGTTTACGTGGTGAATAAAAACTGGCCTGAGCCTTGACCGCACAGAGATTGTAATTTGATGAGGAAGATGGACATGAATCAGATAATCCCGTCATTAAATGAATAATATAAATTATTTTATTTATTTATTTATTTATTTATTTATTTATTTATTTATTTATTTATTTATTATATGTAAGTACACTCTAGCTGTCTTCAGACACCCCAGAAGAGGGCATCAGATCTCATTTCGGATGGTTGTGAGCCATCATGTGGTTGCTGGGATTTGAACTCATGACCTTCGGAAGAGCAGTTGGTGCTCTTAACTGATGAGCCATCTCTCCAGCCCCCATAAATTATTTTTAAGCTTATGAATAAAAGCAAGAAAAGAAGATGAGCTAATGATGAGTTGGGAAAAGTTGAAGGGGAAAAGAGTGAGTGCTGAGCTACACAATGATCTAAAGTATTATTTTTGAAGTTGGTAAAAGTCACAAATACAAGGTGGTTTAAATAGGTATGGCCCCCACAGACTCCCGTGTTTGAATGCTTGGCCATAGGGAATGGCACTATTAAGAGGTGTGGCCTTTTGGAATAGGTGTGGCCATATTGGAGGAACTGTGTTACTGTGTAGGCAGGCTTTGAGGTCTCATATATATACATAAGCTATACTCAATGTGGCACACAGTCTCCTTGCTGCCTGCAGACCAAGATGTAGAACTTTCAGCTTCCTCTCCAGCACCATGTCTGCCTACAGGCTGCCATGTTTTCTGCCATGATGATAATGGACTGAACTTCTGAAACTGTAAGCCAGCCCCAATTAAATGATTTTTTTTATGAGTTGCCTTGGTCATGGTGTCTCTTCACAGCATTGTAACCCTAACTAAGACACAATAGGAATCTAAAAGGATCTTCACTAATAGATACAGTGAGTAATGAGGTTCTGATGTTGACAATGAAATCAAAGCATCTGAGAAGCTGGAAGAGGGATGACATTGTGCCATCCCTTGTATAATGAAATGAAACTAGGCACGGGTTAAGGATCTCACTGCATGAGTTTTGATGAGTTGTATTCGGGTTTTCAAGTTCATCCCAAGTATAATTAGAAAATATAAAAGATCTTTGCCCAAAGAAATCAAAAATAGTTTATATTATCTCAAAGGCATAAAGTCCTCATTTAGTAAAGTCAACAGAATGGGGTCATGACACAGGATGTCATTGACTTTAGTCCAAAGCCATCAGCTTGGTTGATTGGGCACAGATGGTGATTTCTTGTCTACTGACTCACACTGCTATGAAGTACCTACCAGTGACTGAAGCAAAGACACAGGGACCTTTCCCTTTTCCTGGACTCCGCATCATGGCACCTGGTGACGCTGAACTTTTCCCTGAAACCGTTTTCCCACAGTCTCATTGCTCTTATGAGGGCTCGGCAGGTCCACTGCTAACAGAAGACATACCCAAGCATAAGGAACGTACTCACCAAACTCCTGCTTTCAATCACCAAGTGGAGGAGGATGATGAACAGAGCTGCTGTGTTCAGGGGATTCCCAAAGGTAAAGATGTCAACATCAGAGCCTTGGTAGGTCTACAAGGGGAGAACAGGGCATGAGTGTGAGGAACTGCACACACCTGTTGGTATAACACCGTTCTGGCTATGGCTCAAATGTGGCTTGGGTATTCTCTGCAATAGTTCTACTAACTGGTCACTTAGGAAAAAGGACCATTTCCAGAAAAGAGACTGTCTCTCCCAGATAGGCTATCTATGTACATTGTGAACTTTTAGATGGAATTCCTCTTCATTCTGAACCGTAATTCTGGAAACTTTTGTTCATTGTTTTAGTTCCTAAACTGTAATTCTGGAAGCTTTTGTTCATAGTTTTAGCACCTAAAGGCGCACAAACATCGAATGTGTTCCACCTAATACACCATGGAAGCGGCCATTACAACAATCCTTAGCTTCTCCTTCCGGGTAGACACCACCCTCCCCACCCACGCATCTTAAAGTCCTTGTGCCATTCCTCAAGTGATAGGACCCCCTGCCTTCTCAGTACCCATTTCTGAATGCAGTTCCAGTTGCTTTGTATAAATTCCTATTGAAGAGTAATATAGCCATAATTCAAGGGAGCCTAATTCAAGTAATTTAATTTGAACAAGACAGAGAAACTGACAGGCTAGAGAGTGAGCATCATTGGTTTTTACTTTCAAAGCTGTGCTCTGACAACCTACTTCATGATCACACACACGTTTCTTTCTGGAAGAACGTGCAGACAGGCATGTACAACCATATCTACTGTGCTCGGTGCCAGCATAAACTTTTTTTTTATTGGATATTTTATTTATTTACATTTCAAATGTTATGCACTTTCCCCGTTTCCCTCCACAAACCCCCTATGCCATCCCTCCTTCCCCTGCTTCTATGAGGGTGCTCCCCCCACCCACTCACTCCTCACTGCCCTGGCATTCCCCTACACTAGGGCATCCAGCCTTCACAGGACCAAGGGCCTCCCCTCCCATTGATGCCAGATAAGGCCATCCTCTGCTACGTATGCACCTGGAGCCATGGGTCCCTCCATGTGTATTCTTTGGTTGGTGATTTAGTCCCTGGGAGCTCTGGGGGGGGAAGGGAGAGGTCTGGTTGGTTGGTATTGTTGTTCGTCCTATGGGGTTGCAAACCCCTTCAGCTCCTTCAGTCCTTTCTCTAACTCCTCCATTGGGGACCCCGAGCTCAGTCCAATGGTTGGCTGAGAGCATCCAGCTCTGTATTTGTCAGGCTCTGGCAGAGCCTCTCAGGAGACAGCTCTATCAGGCTCCTGTCAGCAAGCACTTCTTGGCATCTGCAATAGTGTTGGGGTTTGGTGACTGTATATGGATGGATCCCCAGGTGGGGCAGCCTCTGGATGGCCTTTCCTTCAGTCTCTGCTCCACACTTTGTCCCTGTATTTCCTTTAACAGTTAAAATGAACTCTTCCACACTCTTTGCCTACTTCTGTTACTTCCTAACTTATCTGTAAACACTGGTTTTTATTACATTTTGAAGATATTCCATATTTAAATTTAATATTCTGGGTGTAAGACTGATAGAATTAGCCTCCTGATAGAAGCGCTTATAGTTCTTATATGAAGTCTTGGCTAATTTGTTTAAATGGCCAAAATTTAAATTTTATTTAAGCCACTGGGGGGGGGGGGGAATCAATAGACAGCTTAGTGTTAACGAGAGACCCAAGAGAACTCAACTAGGTACTTAATTAAATCCATGAGCTAGCATATTGTGAGGGGCTATAAGTCAATCAACTGAGAGTCAACCAGAGACCGGAAGCAAAGTACATAGAAACATCAATGATTCATTACTGGCAAATGCACCAAGCAAACAATGACTTACAAAGTAAGGCACAAAGAAGCAGACCAGGCTTTGATAAAAGGCATCCAACAAGGTGATCCAGAAGGTGAGAGGCAAGTAGTCCTGGAAACAAAATAC
Source organism: Uromys caudimaculatus (assembly GCA_028551405.1). Taxonomy (NCBI): domain Eukaryota; kingdom Metazoa; phylum Chordata; class Mammalia; order Rodentia; family Muridae; genus Uromys; species Uromys caudimaculatus. The sequence goes on along the minus strand of CM052712.1, from coordinate 58,935,845 downwards.
ACATTGGAAAGAAGTAAAAATCAACAAGGGTCAGAGCAAAATAATAATCTATTTCACGATGCACGGTAGGAGAATGAGGGCTGCGAGCAAAGACCTGCTCGCTGTTGTGCCCGCGTGGCTGGAAATGCAACAAACCGTACAGGAACTCTGGCCCATTTAAAGAGTGGCTGGACCAGTTCACAGTCCCACAGACAGAGGCTGAGCGTTTCCTTTCCTCCAGTCCTCTCCGGCATGTCAGCCGTTTGTAGCTCTTAGCCATTCTGTGTTGGGTAAGATGTATGAAAACGTGTGTGTGTGTGTGTGTGTGTGTGTGTGTGTGTCTTTATATATACATATAAATGTAAGAATAACAACTGAAGAAAAAGAGGTCATGATTTTGAGAGGAGACAGGGTGAGATGGGAGCAGTTAGAAGGAGGAAAAGGAAGGAGAAAATAATGTAATTATATGTTAATTTAAAAATAAAGTAAGATGTACTTTATCATGATTAGCAAGTGTGTACTTGTGCATGTGTATGTTTGTGTGTGTGTGTGTGAACATGCATGTGTGCGTGCACATGTGCATATGTGTGTGTGTTGCTTCTGCTTGGGACAGACTAAACTACAGGCCACATATGTTAAACATACACTCTGCCACTGAGCTATACCCCTAAGCCCTTGATCTATGAAATACCAGAAGCATGGATAACTAGTTATAGTAACTTTCCATGCCTATTGATCAGAAAGCATTATTCTAAAACTTATCCAAACCCATCAGTGATCTTTGCACACACTTTACCCCCATTACCATCAGTGTTGTCTATGATCAACTAGACAGCCATCTTAGCCACCTTCTACACTCCCCTCTGTACCCTCAACACAGTCTCTCATGTTAAAATGTAAATATAAAATTTCCTCCAATCATCTTCTGTCTTCCAAGAGTGGTCCCAGCTGCAGGTCCTGTCGAGAGGTTTGGGATTGTAGGAGTGAGGCCTGGCGTGCAGAAGCAGGCCAGCCCAGCTCTAGTTTGGTCTGCCCAAGTGCTGAGTCTTTGAATCACTCTGTCCACCACCTTCGATCTTCTCTCCTCCTGTCCCTCCTAATATGACCAGCCACAAACAAAACAAAACAAAAAAGGGGGAAAAACCTATAAAGTAAAACAAATCTTTCCTCACATAATAGGTTGTGCCAAGGATTTGGTTATAATAATGAGAAAAGTAAAATAAAATAAAATAAAATAAAATAAAAAGAGCTATAGAACTAAGCAGAAGGTTCTCGGAAATAAAATGGCTAGTAAATAATTTAAGAACATTCAACACCCTTTGGCTATCAGAGAAGTGCAGATTAAAACCAATTTATGATCCTATTGCACATTAGTCAGAATGACCACGATCCGGAATACAAATGGCAATGAACAGCGGTACAGATGTAGGGAGCGGGGCATCCTTATACATTCTTGGTGCAGCCGCTTTGGAAATCAATCTGGAGGTTTCTCAAGAAACCAGAATTAGAACAATATGATCCAGCTTTGGCAGTTCTGGGCAAACCACAAAGGACATTACATCCTACTTCAGAGATACTTAGCAGTCCATGCTCATTACCGCTGTAGTCAAAATACCTGGAAAATAGAATCAACCTATCTAGTCTATCAACTGACGAGTGGATAATGAAAATATGGTACATGTCCACAAGGAAATATTGTTCAGCTGTACAGAGAAACAAAATCATAACAATTGCTGGTAAATGGAAGAACTTCAAAGAATTATACTCAGTGAGGTTATGTAGGCTCACAAAGATGAATGTCACATGCTCTCTCTCATGTAGAGTCTAGTGTTGACTCATGCTTTGTTTGTTTAATTTGGAAGGCATGGGAACCCCCACTGGTTTATAAGCTAATTTAAAAATATAATACAAATTTTTTTAAAGGAATTTGAACAAAAGTACCCCGTGGGGGTTTGGGGGACATGCTGCTCCCAGAAGGCATGGTTTACTAACTGAAGATCTCAGTGCTAGGCACAGGATACTTTCCTACGAGTTCTTAGTCATAAAAGCCCCAGGGGCAACCAAAATGACCAAACAAACAAATAAACAAAAAAAACCCGCTATCACTATTGGTCTTGGTTGTCACCATAATTAAAAGGTAAGACCCTACTGCTGAAGAGACTATCCCTTTGGATACAGCGCATAGATTAAACGAACCTCAACTGACCAGGAAACTTCCTCCTTCCTGGCTAGCTTACACAGTGCCAGAAGGCAGTATGCAGGCTGCTAGGGAAAAAAAGAAATCAAAGATCACAGCAGCATGGAGATTGCTACAGTAGCAACATTTATGGCAACTAAGTATTCACTGGTGCATCAGAGTCAAGATAGTTTTGGGAGTAACCAACCACCTTCTGATTAGACATCTGGTCTCCTCCAGAGGAGATATTTTATGCCAGGCACTGTAAACCTGGGGAGCTCATGAGCCCTAGTTAGAAACCTACCACTGTTATGTTAAATAGTCAGTCTGTCAAACGTTTGTGTTTATACCTACAAGTGCATGCTGCGTTCAACTTTGGTCAGAGACTGTTAAGAGTTAATGCAGAATTTTTTTTTTTTTTTTTTTTTTTTTTGGTTTTTCGAGACAGGGTTTCTCTGTGTAGCCCTGGCTGTCCTGGAACTCACTCTGTAGACCAGGCTGGCCTTGAACTCAGAAATCCACCTGCCTCTGCCTCCCGAGGGCTGGGATTAAAGGTGTGCGCCACCACTGCCCGGCTTAATGCAGAAATTCTTAACTGATCTAATTGCCAAATATAAGTAACTCAAGAGTGCTCGGCTATGGGTGGATTACCTATACCAACCTCCCACCACCCAAGGCTTAGGGAACATCTACCACAGGATAGAAGGAATGCAAGAACTGGTGAAGGAGGAGGAGGCTGGGAACGGTTGACTTCCAGGTGACATGCTGTTGCAATGCATCACCTCAGAGCAGCTGTATTTACATGCACAATATCAAGCCCATCTGAAATGCAAAACAGACGGGGGCGGGATCCCTGAGGCCCCACCTGGTAGAGGAGCTGTCATTGTCCTAGGCTTAGGACATTGGCTTAGGGAACATCTACTATAGGACAAAAAGAATTGGCGAACTGCCTCCTGCTAGCCATTCCAATGATTCCTACTGCATTTCCAATAGAACTGAAGTTCCCTCCCATGACACATCAGGTCCAATTCATTGTTCCCAATGTTATGTCTCCGTTATCACCCCAGAGCACGGAAACAGCCAAATCTATTCATGTCCTCCAGACTGTCCTCCTTACTGGGAGTTTGTTCTTAGGCCTCCCATGTGACCGGTTCAGTTTTCTAAATCCCAAATATCATCTCCTCACGGAGGCACGTCAGACTAGCTTTACAAAAAGGTATCTCCACCCTGTCATTTATTAACGTCTTTCTTATTCAGAAAAACTGCTATGGTGTTTTGGTTCTCAAACTTGAATGCACGGTTCGGAGTGGGTCTCCAGCTCTTTTATTTAAGTGCTTGTACATGCTTCACACAAAGCAGGTACTCAGGACATCTGTTGGGAGAGATAGCAGCCAACAACTGAAAATGGGTTCTCGCTCTACCATCAAGCCTGCTTAGACAGTGACCCACATGCAGATTGATTCTGAGGCTGTGTTCAGATCCCGGAAGAAGGAACACTATGGCTTTTTTGACAAGTGTGCATGGACAAGAAAATATCATATTCCTGGTATTGTCTTTTCTTATATGCCCTTCTTAGTCTGTTTTCCCTAAATACAAGCACAGACAGAAATGTCCCTGAGAAATATTACTGTCTCCTAAAGAATAAAGCTTTATAAATATACACATGGTCCACATGTATTCTACTTTTCAAAGGACTATACTTTGAACCTTTACGTGCTATCGCTCCTTTTTCATGTCCTTTGTCTTCTGAAAATCGAACAACGAAGACTCACTGTCTCTAGTTTGTAATCCCTTGCATCTTCTTTTGCTATTTCTTTATTGGCCATGATGGGTATATGTGATTTTCTTTGCCCAAGTGTTCCTAGAATCTCAGAAATGGCATGGTACAACAGTAGAAGAGAATGTTTCGGAGACAAAGAGGCACCCAGAATGTCACTGGACCAGAATGATTGAAAACAAGTTAACACACAACTTCAGACTCTAGGATTGCTCAAGAAACTCACACTGAAGCTGCATGAAGGAAGTGACTTCCAGAGGTAAAGAGTGGAAAGGTTAAGAAGGCGGTAAATGCTGGGAGCGAGCAGACAGAATGTCATGAAACTGAAGGGAAAATCCAAACATGAAGCAAAGCCAGAAATGAAGGAAGGCCATGTGGATGGTGAGTGGATAGAGGCTGTGTGGATGGTGAGTGGGTGGAGGTCATGTGGATGGTGAGTGGGTGGAGACCGTGTGGATGGTGAGTGGGTGGAGCCCATGTGGATGGTGAGTGGGTGGAGACCGTGTGGATGGTGAGTGGGTGGAGACCATGTGGATGGTGAGTGGGTGGAGACCGTGTGGATGGTGAGTGGGTGGAGACCATGTGGATGATGAGCATATGGGAAAGAGTGACAGCTTTTGGGGTGGGAATCCTCTGTACCCTTCCGCATTTATATCCTTTGGGGGAGAGAGAGTCTGAAGGGAGCTGCAGAAAGCCAGGACAAGACCCTCACATAATATAGAACTTCTCTGGAGGCCATGTTCAAAGAAAGGGCAGATCTTGGAAGAAAAATTCAATGGAACAGCCTTTTCCCTGTGTGTATGTGTGGGGATGCTGCCCACTAGGTTGTATTTTATTAAACAGGAGAGCTTAACAGAACGCTGTGCACAAAGAAATGGTCACAGGATTCAAGGGCTAGATGCAGTGAGCCCAGTTCTAGCAAGAACAAGAATGAATTAGTTAGCCTACACAAAGGGGTTTTAAAGTCACTCCTGGAATACTTGTCACTGAAAGCTTCCGTTCCCAGGGGACATGGGACATAGCTGCAGCCTAGGGTGAAGAACAGGGTTCAGTGGCTCCTACCACACAGTCCAGCACCTAGGCCTAGAACTAAAGGCAGACCGGATGGCTCTAGGGAAGCTCACTGTTCAGCGTCGGGATTGATTATGTGCCACTAAAGGCTTATGCAGATCTCTTCCTCCTGGCAGCTGAATGTGTGGTTCCTCTTCGCTGGTTGTTCTTGTCAGGTGTGGACACTGAATCACTGACTATCAGAAATGATGTTCAGGTCAAAATAAAGCTTAAGAAAATAAAAGCATCGTTTAAAACCTCTTTCCTCAAATTTATGTTTATGCTCGATTGTTCAAAATAAAAATACTGAGTTCTCATGTGCCTGGAAATGGTGCGCATGTTATCTTCGTTAATTCTATACCATTTCCAGAGAGTAAACAAACTGAAGCATGGACAAGGTAAAGAACTTGACACGGTCACACACCAGAGAATCATAAAGTTAACTCTCTCGAAATACTCTGTAATTCCCAACCCAAGCGGATCTATGCCAGTGTCTTCAAGGTGGTCCTTGGGGACCAGCAGAGATTTCTGACGTCTAATCTTACTGTGCTCTGCCCAGTGCTTCCATAGGTGACCTTGCCAACCCCACCCATCTGCTTCAGCTCTGTCCCTGGGAATGACACAAGCCCCAGAATTGAGCAACAAGATTATTCTAGCCTTGGTGATAAACACCTGAGAAGGTGTATGACAAGCTCTGGACTAAACCATCAAAGCTAGACATTCATAATTGCTTAGAGGAAAATATGCTCTGCCATTGCCCTGGAGTATGGAGCTGCGTGCGTTTATGCATTTCTCTTTTCCATGAAGTTAACTCGAGGCATTTCTTCTCTTCCGCTTCTTTCTGCCTTTTCTTCTTCCTTTACCCTCACCCTTCGTTCCTTGTTTCTTCATTTTTCTTTGTCCATTACAGATGTGAGAACTCTGGCAATCCTCCTTCTCAATAGTGGCACATGTAACCACTTGGGGCTGCTCAGCTTTGCCCATACACAGGTGTCTACGGCTCCTTGCTCACCTCTGTTGGGATCCTCACAATGTTCATATAGTAATATTCTACAACCTGGCCTAAACACCACAGTGGGAAACCAAAGAACCAAATGGACCACCAGAGCTCTGCAGCACAGCATCCAACTGTAACACTCACTAGCTCAGCAGCAAGAGCAGGTTACTAAAGACAACACCTTATGCTTGTCTTATGCCACCTACAAAGTAGAGAAAAGGGCAGCCCCTTCCTTGTGGGATATTTGGTGGATAAATTACATGAAGCACTTAGAACAATGTCTCCCATCATGTAAATTTCCTGTTACAACCATGTTGGCCATTGTTAACCTTTAGAAAGATGAATCATAAGTAAGAGTATTTAGACAGGCACCCTAGGTAATGGTCTACCCTGCCTACTATCCATAATCCTTCAGGGGAGAGATGATAAGAGAGCAGAGAAGATAAGAGATGCAGGGAAGCAGGAGAGAAGCCAGGGCTGAGTGGCTAGGACCTAGAGATCAATGGACTGGAGATGGGAGCCTGTCAGGAGCCATCTAGGCTAGCCTAAGGCTAGCGGGTGGCCTTCCTGGAGGTGGCCCACCATTTTTGCATGGTCTGCAATGGGGAGCTCTATGAGGCAAGGTCTCAAAGAGACTTCATCTCAGGAATGCTTCTTGCAGCTGATATGTCATTTTAAAATTAATACAATAATCCCTAGGCATTAGTGCACCCTACCGAGCAGATTTCCTGCAGATCAACATAATAATGAACGTTCATGAATTGATGCTGTTTAGATGAATTAAAGATTTTATATAGAATTCCTGATTTCATCTGAGGAAGAATGTTTTAAGAGATGGCCTTCATTGTTCTGCTAGAAAGCTGTAATAAAGTTAGAATCAAGAATAGGATGTGCCCACTCCTCATAATGGTAAGTATAGGCTACATAATAAGAAATACAATGAGCTTTCATAATTACAGTAAAAAGAGATATAGGCTTGGAACAAATCTGTGTTCAAGGAAAAGCATTCAGATCCAAGGATGAAGCTACAGGTGTGCACTATGATAAGACAAGGCCATGAGAAACTGTTGCTTTGAACTTATAATGAGCTTATAGAATGAAGCACTGCTTTGAACTTAGTATCAACATCCTTCTGTGACTACCATTTTGTGTAACATCTTTATCTATGAGCTAATTTTCTTTAGAACTTTTGTCTATAAAAGGCCAGAGAAAAGAAATAAAGGTGATGGTTTGACTTGGGGGGGGCTCTGCACCATCCATCCATCCATCCATCCAAATGTAGTGGTGTAGCCATTTTCTACTTCTCCTGGTTGTGTATGTGTCTGTGTGAGTAACATCCTTCCTTTTCCTCTATGGTTCAAAAAGAGTTAACCAGCCTGGCCAGAGAAGGTAGTGCTAGCAGTAAATCCTTTACCTCATTACCACAGACCAGCAAGAGTTTAAGAAAGGTAAATATTACCATCTCTGCCTCCCAGGCCTGGAAACACTATGGCTCCTGGGAAGGTCCCTAGTAGGAGCCACTCTGATCACTTCTGTATCAGACTCTGAAGAATTTAACTGGGGAACCAGAATGAGCTGGTTCCACATCCTGGCTCTATCATCCATTAACTCTGAGAGTTTCAGGGGAAATTACTGACTACATTTGAGGAGTAGATCCTCATTTTGGAGTGGGAAAAGTACTGGATTCTGTCTTAAAAGGTGTCTGTGTGAAGATAAGCAAGGCGGAGAAAGCGTTCCTGGGGAGCCTAACAGGTTGAGCAGAGGGGTTTAACAAAGGTCGGCTGGCATTAACAAGGATGCAAACTCTGAATTTCCCCTTATAAGTACATAAGAACTTTAAAGATTTATATTGATACCATAGGCCACTGACTGAACATCTGCCATGGGTACAGAGCAATGAGGGTCTCAACCTGAGGGTCACAGCCTCTTTAGAGGTCACATAGTTGATATCACATATAACAGATATTTACCTTATAATTCATAACAGCAACCAAATTACAGTTATGAAGTAACAACAAAATGTTATAGTTGAGGGGTCACTACAACGTAAAGAACTGTACTAAAGGGACCCAGAGCTAGGAAGGTTGAGAAGTGCTGGTATAGAGCACTGAAAACAACCAAGCATGTTAAATACTCTGACTATCTTGTAATATCTGGGCCTGGCTGACCGGAAACACGCTGGCTTTCACCATGTGATGCGTTGGCTGACATGGTTCTGCTTAAACACTTACCTCTGATCGCTGACCACTCTGGTAAAGTTCAGGCAGCTGCAAGAGGGTCTCTGCCGAAACATCTTTCTCCAAAACGCCATAAATGATGGGGGGCACAGATGTGAAGAGGAGGTTGAAGAAGATCAGAACCCAATAGTCTGTCATAGAAGTTCCTGAAAACCCACAAAAGAACTGGTACCAGAAAAGCAGATTCACATAGGCCTGGGGACACAAAGAAAGACGTTCAGATCTTAGAGATGTCCGCACGCATGTGAACAGGTATCCTGCATGCTGTACTGCCAAATCCCGTACCTTCAGCCTTCCATGGCTTTGCCCACAACCACGGATGGAAGAATACAACTTGTTATGTAGTTCTTTAATTTTGTTTTGTTTCTAATGGATATCTTATTAAATTATACACATACACCACCAGTACTATGTGGTGCCAGCACGATTTTAAATGATTTACAAAGAATTCATTTAGTCTTCATAACAACTTGGGAATTACTGTTGCTCCCATCTTACAGGTGATGAACTAAAGTATTTCTGATTCCTCAAAATATATGCATGCAAATCTTAGCCTCCACTGCCATGGTGATTGGAGGAGAGGCCAGATGCTAAACTTATTAGGTCATCATGGTACAGCCCTGTGGGAACGCGATTAGCGTTTCTATAAAATGGACCTCTGGTGGCTTTCCTCTACCTCGAGAGGATGTAGCCAGAAAGGCCCATTACCAAAGCCCAACCACACCCACTCTCTGATTTCAGACTTCTGGCTCCTAGAGTGTAGGAGATCTCCAATTATTATTGTGGTACTTCGCCATTGCATGCCGAATAATCTAAGCCACTGAGACACAAAGAGAGTAAGACATTTGCACAAAGCTACCCAGTCACTTATTTGCCATGTAATTGGCAGAACTGCAGATATTTTCACTCTAGATGAAGAGAACAAAGGTAAAGGCCTGGCTCAGAGAAGACACAGCACACATGTATTTTTCCCCATGTCCTCCCGTCATCTCTTAGCAGGAATGGTGCTGACGGAATGGGCAACATTCAGTTATCTTGAGACTGAGCATCCCAAAACATGGGATTCTCGTGCTAATATTGGATGGTCTCTTTGGAAGAGGTGTGGGGAAGTGGAAGCCCTAGAGGTTGGTCTTTCCCCCAGCATCATCTCTTAAACAAGGCCAGCACAGCAAAAACTCTGCTTTTAAAGACCAAGAGTAAATGTAGTCTACAGACCATAATGTAGTTACACAGTCCACCTTGGAGAATCAAACGAGTCAGTATGGATGTGTAAGAAAGAAAACTGAGGTCCAGTATGTTCTTATATATCTGTAATTCTAGCACTCAGGGTGCTGAAGCAGGGGGATTACTACAAGTTTGAGGTGTGCCTGGACTACATAGTGAATTCCAGGCCATCTAGGGCTCGACACTGCCTGAAAAAAAAAAAAAAAAAAAAAAAACTAATCAAAAAAAAAGAAGGAAGGAAGAGAGGGAGGGAGGAAGGACAGAGGTGTGTGTAACTTAAACGGAACACTACAGATTAGACACCAGGATCTGCAAGCAATTTCTGATTATTCCAAGCAATAATTATGCCATGATCACAAAATAGTTACCAAGCATAAATAGACTTTTATGAGCTGGGTAGAAAATCCTTGCAAGTGGGTTTTCCTCTCTTGCTCTCTTTGATATATTACAAGAGCCATTATTTTAGAGCAGTGGGGTTTATTTATTTATTTATTTATTCATTTACTTATTTGCCTCCCCAAGTACCACAGAAGCAAACCTTTTCATTTCCTCCTGACAGCTTGAAACATTTTTGTAATCCTGCTTGTCACTCACTATCTTTTTATAGAAGGTCAAAAATTGGATTTTAAATGAACCCGTCAGGACTTAATGGAATGTAAAAGCACAGGGAGCAGAGCATGCCGGCAGATGGACAGGCCTAGCAGTTTGTTGTCAATAGTTCAAACATACACATGACCAGGTTATCTCTGCACAGACATTTAGAACAGCTTCTGGCTGCTCTCCAGATTCTAATGAACACAGCAAGCTAACATCATCGAGTCCCTCTTCATCCCTGAGGCAACCAGGAGTAGAAGGCTGGATTGGAGAGGCGGGCGGCAAATTCTCAGCAGGTACGTACCACATTCTTGTAGAAAAAATAGAGAATCATGTTGGAGAGCCTTGTGTAACACCAGTGCCCGTGCACGAGAAGAAGCTTGCTGAGGTGTCTGAACTGAGAAATGGCAAAGTCACTGGCCATCACGGTCTGCAGAGGTGACAAGGGAGGAAGACGATACTGGGCAAAGGAACATGCGATTACACACACAGCTTAGCAGGTGAAGCCTGACCAGCAGTAAACCCAAATCAGTTAACTTACCTTCCAAGCAGATCCAGAGAGAGAGACTACACATACACACGTACATACATATACACGCGCGCACACAGAGAGAGAGAGAGAGAGTCTCATCTTCCTCATCCTCATTCTCTCTCGTCTCCTTCCTTTCCCTTCCCCCATTTTTCACGTCATGTATTCAAATGAGAGTAGTTTTTTTTTTTTTTTCAGTGAGAATTTAACAAAGCCATCACATGTCTACAAAGTGAAATCTTGCGATGTACATTAGCTTTTAAAAAAGAGAACTCATGAACACAGCAGAGACTAGCCAGAACCACATAATAGCCCCAAGCGACCAATGGTGGACTGGCTGAAGGTCCAGCCTCCTTCACTCTCCACACCATAGCTTTGTTGTTCCACTACAGTTTTATCATGGAGAAGGTTTTCCTCCATAGGCAGATTATGGTCATGGTACTTGGGTGTGTCCTCACCTGCATGCCTTCTTGACCTGAGACACCGATCCCAATGTCAGCCACTTGTATCATGCTAACATCATTGGCACCGTCACCTTCACGAGGCAGAAGAAAGCATGAGACACATGAGAGGAGTAAATATTCACACTGGAACCCTAGTTGAAGTGCACAAGCTGGCCCTATGAGCTTTATGCCACGTTCCAGAGCTACTTGGAAACTAGTTAAGCAGAATTAAATGCAGCATCTCACTGCCATCAGGAAAAATTCCAAGCTCAGTACTGTCTTCAAATCCTTCATGTTGTGTATCTTAAGAGTCTATTGCTGTGATCAAACACCATAACAAAAGAGCCACTTGTGGAGGAAAGGGCTTATTTCATCTCATGAATCATAATTTATGACCTAGGGAAGTCAGCAGGAACTCAAGGCAGGAACTGATGCAGCAGCTATGGAGTAGTGCTGCTCACTGGCTTCCTATTCCTAGCTTGTTTGGCCTGCTTTCTCACACACACTAGGACTACTTTCCCAGGGCAGCCCTACCACATTGGCTGGGCCATCCCAAACCAACTACCAACAAAGACAATGTCCCTACAGACTTGCCTACAGGCATATGGACCCTGTGGTGGTTTGAATATGCTTGACCTAGGGAGTGGCATTATTGGGAGGTGTGGCCTTATTGAAGGAGGTGTGGCCTTATTGGAAGAATCATGTCACTGTGGCGGTGGACTTTTAGACCCTCCTCCTAGCCACATGGGAGCCAGTCTTCTCCTGTCTGCCATTGGATCAAGATGTAGACCTCTCAGCTCCTCCTGCGCCATGCCTGCCTGGATGCTGCCATGTTCCCATCTTGATGATAATGGACTGAACCTCTGAACCTGTAAGTCGGCCCCAATTAAATGTTGTCCTTTATGTTGCCTTGGTCTTATATCTTGGTATCTGTTTACAGCAGTAAATCCCTAACTAAGATAAACAGAAGCTGGTACCTGGTACTGGGATATTTCTGTGATAGGCCTGACCATATTTTCATTTCGAAGAATGTGGATGTGGGGACTTTGGATTTCCAAAGAGGAGGCAGGCTTTAAGGGGTGCTTCATGGGCCACTCCAGTAAGAAAATGGAAGACATTGGTGCTGAGCATGATTTGAACTGTGAGAGCCTGGCATAAGAGTTTTCAAAGGAGAAAAATGTTAGCATGTGGCCTAGAGACTGCTCTTGTGATACTTTGGTGAAGAACATGGCTGCTTTTTGCCCTTGTCTGAAAAGTCCGCCTGGGGCTGAAGTGAAAAGATTCCTATTAATTGCCTTGACAAAGGAAGTCTCAACAAAAAGCCTAATTTAGACTTTATCCTGTGGTACAGTCTTAGGAAGAGTATTTTGATCAAGGATAGCAAGCTTAGAAACCAGAAGCAGCTGCTACTGCTCGGAGAACTGAATTTGAAATGGCCAATCGTTTCCCTCTTTTTTTTTTTCAATAGCGTTTGTTAACTGATATTGTCCACATTTACATTTAGTTGCTCATTCATTTGTGCTAGCTGTAGGTGCTATGCGAAAGGTATCAGTTACAGATATTGTTTTATAGCTATTGCCTTGGGGGCAGGGGGAAGCCTGGCACAGATGTGTCACTCAAATATATGCACTGAATGGATACACATTTTATGTAACTAAATTTAACTTTCCTAAGGTAGACTGACTGCCTGGGGTTTTCAGTTCCATGGCTCAGTATCTAACTCTAGGTCACTAAGTTGATGTGGGGCCTAAAATATAACCAGCAGGATATTATGATACTGTTCTCTGCTCCATCCCTTACATCAGGTTCACAGTGGGGATCAGAGAGGCAAGAAAGGAGTGAAGTACACAGACAGAGGTGGAGGGAAGGAAAGAAAAGGCAGCTGGAAAGGAAAATATAACATTATAAGGAGATGGATGGATGGGTGGATGGGTGGATGGATGGATGAACGGACAGAGAGATAGATAGATTCCGTATATTATATACAGAAGGAAGGACAGGCAAAGGATTAGCCTCTCAGGACATACAAAGGAGAACACAGGGCAGGGTCCCCTTACTCCTACCTCTACTCACCAATGGCCAGGGTCATCACATGGAGATGGTTTCGAACCAATTTCACCACCTCACTTTTTTGAAGGGGGGTGGCTCGGCAGCAGATCACAGCTTGGCACCATGCAGTCAACTCAAGGAACTGCTTTTGCAGACTCTCCTGCAGGGCAAACTCCAGGGTCTTCCCGGTGATAACAAGTCCCGCACGTCCCGGGCACTGAGGGTCAGGAGGCTGAGGAAAGTTCTTTCTTGGTGAGGCCAGCTCTGGAGACACTTGAGTTCTCTTCTGAAGTTCTTCCAAAATTGCACTCATCAGCATCCCACAGGCGGCCTTGAACAAAGAGGTAGAGACAGTTAACCTCGGGGCACCACTGGAGAGCTGGCCCAATTAGTCATTCTCCTTTAGCAATTGCTGGATCATGGCTGCCTTGGGTAGTGAACCATAGGCTACCGTCAAAGAGCCCACTTCATATCTTTTCAATTTTGCAGCTCTCTCGTGGGCTTCTGTGGACCTGGGGTTAGGTAAGAAGGAAGCACCGCAGACACAATTTTTACACCTAAAATGTCTACACCAGATGCAAAATTCCATTGTCTCAATGGCATCTCTTTCTCAGAAGTGGATCTCGAGCTCTGCCTGGGCCACCAGGGGTCCATAGCCAAGGAGTGCCAGGAGAAGGCTACCCTCCCAGGAGCGTGGAAAAGCCGTGAGTGGGGTTAGGGCGAGCACCACTGCTCACCGAGACCCGCCCAGAACCGGCAGGATACAAGGCCTGAGGAAAACTCTGGGACAGAAAACCTCTGAACCTTCCGGTTTCCATGTGTGGGTGGAGACCTCTACCTGGGCCACCAGGGGTCCAGAGCCAAGGAGCACCAGGAGAAGGCTACCCTCCCAGGAGCATGGAAAAGCCATGAGTGGGGTGAGGGCCAGCACCACTGCTCACCAGGACCTGCCCGGAACCCTCGGGTCACAGGGACTGAGGTAAAGTCGGAGACAGGAACTTTCCGGGTTCCATCTGTGCCTGAGGACCTCAGCCTGGACCGCAGGGCTCCAGGGAAGAGCTGGTATCCCAGGAGTGCTGATACACCTTTGAGCACAGGCAGGGCCACCACTTCTGTTCAAGCTCACTGGATCAAGAGGGACCCTTGCAGAGCCATCAGGACATAGGAGCCAAGGGACAGCTGGGGACAGGATCCTTCTGGTTTCTGTCTGTACCACAAAGCTGACCCTGTGCCACAGCTCTCCAAGCCCAAGTACCTCTCATAGAGAGCTGGTCTTCAAGGAGTATTGACACAGAGGCCTGCAGGAGGAACAAGCCACAGCCAGACAGAGTAAGACCAGCTAACATCAGAGTTAACAAGATGGCAAAAGGCAAGGGTAAGAACATAAGGAACAGAAACCAAGGCTACTTGGCATCATCAGAACCCAGCTCTCCCACCACGGCAAGTCCTAGATACACCAAAAAACACACCAGAAAAGCAAGACTCAAATTTAAAATCATTTCTCATGTTGATGATAGAAGACTTTAAGAAAGAAATTAACACCCTTAAAGAAATACAATAGAACAGAGATAAACAACTAGAAGCCCTTAAAGAGGAAACACAAAAATCCATTAAAGAATTACAGGAAAACTCAATCAAACAGGCAGA
>CM052712.1:58886821-58913882 GCA_028551405.1 Uromys caudimaculatus | reverse complement strand
CAAGATGTCATATGTACTCTCATTTTTGTCTGTTGTGACAGATCCCTGGTCATATAGTGGGGGGTGCAAAATAAAAAAGGAAGTTTCTTTTCATGCTTGTAATTCATCCATGATGCCTCTGAATCAGGCTTTTAGAAAAACTATGGCATCCTCCCAAATACGAGCAAGGTCACTCAGCAGCATGACATCAGGAAGCTACCAACGACTGGCTTTTCTTTCCCTTATGTCGTCCATCTCCTATGCCCCGTAGACTTGGAGTTTAAAGGACTATTCGGCCCAGCCTCACCATGCTCACCTCACTCTGCGTATTGAGGATGAACAGCTTATCATCGGGCTCCAGGAGTTTGCAGGCATAAGCTATGTTGACAGCTGTCTCCTGCTTGTCCCCTGTCAGCATCCAGATCTTAATGCCAGCTCTGTGAAAGGCTTCTATAGACTCAGGGACCCCCTCCTGCAGACGATCTTCAATGCCAGTAGCACCTGAAAAACAAGCGAAATGAAAAACAAGGTTTCCTAGAAGCCAGAGACAGGGAGAGCTCACCTGAACACTGACTGAATCCTCTCAATGGCCCCTTCAGTCCTGACCTATATAAACTGCGACCAGACATAAAACATAAAGACCCATGGAGTTGATCAGACACACATTCCCCTTTTGCCTACCATTCTTATCCACAGATGCAAAAGCTGATTCGCTTATTCAAATCCATAACCTTGCCCTGAATTTTACCATTCTATGAAGCTCCCAGGGTTAAGGGCAGGCTCTTTTTTTTCTTTTCTTTTTTTGAAGATTTATTTATTTTCTGTCTGTGAGTACACTGTAGCTGTCTCCCATTACAGATGGTTGTGAGCCACCATGTGGTTGCTGGGAATTGAACTCAGGACCTCTGGAAGAGCAGCCAGTACTCTTAACCACTGAGCCATCTCTCCAGACCCAAGGGCAGGCTCTTAAAGAACACGTGGCCATAAGATACAATGTCCATTAGAGTTGCTCTTCAATGGTGTCAGTCCATAAGTCCTTTTCTGGAACAGCTGAACACAGCCAGATGTGCTTTAGACCTCACGTTTCCCCAGAGATAATGTGGTAATACATTTTCTATTTTGTAATACCGGTTAGTCACACGTATTTATACTGCCATAGAAAAACTTGCAGATTTTCATGCTAATTTGGATATTGATACTAAAAATAGCATTACCTCAAATCAGGTTTGACTTTGCTGCCAAATGATTTTGGCACTAAGCCTACAGAGCCTTCTCTCCATTGGAAATGCAGGTGAAGCAACATGCGTGTAAGTGGCTGGCACAGTCACAAGGAAATGATTAGTATTTAAAAGGGAGCACGGCTATTGTACTTGATGGATAGTACATGAGATCGTTTCCCCCTAAAGAGAGGAACGGAACTCAGAGCCGCTCTCTTGGTGTGTTAGTGAGGCTTCCATCAGAATCCACACCTCCGTGCTCCAAGTCACTGCTTCTAAACCTGACAGCTCCTCAAAATTCCTCAGGAGGCTTTTAGGAATTCCAGTGTCAAGGTCACACACAAGACCAACAGCCTTAGAATTCCTGGCATCAAGACAGTTTAGAGGTCTTTGAGTGATTCCAAGGTGCGGGTCAACCTGACACAAGAGGTATTGGTTGTATTTGTGCAGTTTGGGTTGGAATCAGGAAAGAGGAGAAGAAAAATAGACCTTGTCAGATCACTTGCAGGTGCAGAACAAAGGTCATGGACCCTCTACTTGGGAACACTTGAGTTTCTTGCTTTTCAGTTAATGTCTAAGTCTTTGAGCAGGAACAAGACACTGCACGACTCTGTGATCTGTTTCTTCTAAATAAGATGCATGATTGTTATAAAATTTAAGAAAACAACCTGTATTTAAGACTTTACCCAATTCTTTGCAAGACAGTTGCAAAATCCTTCTCTTGGACCAGGGTGTTTGTTTGACTTTGTAATAGGCATTGGGTGTTTTGGTTTTACATTGTTCTAAGAACGCCCACTCTGTTCCCAAGACAAAGGAACATTCTAGTTCACTGAAGTGGAACTAGAGTCTGAATGCACGTGGACCTGGGAAGAGGTCAGAGCGGGCAGGGTAGGGAGAACACACGTGCTTAATGGATCAACGAGGCTAGCTGGGCGGTGGTGGCACTTTCCTTGAATCCCAGCCCTCAGAGGCAGAGGCAAGTGGCTCTCTGTAAGTTCGTGGCCAGTCTGTTCTACGTAGCTAGTTCCAGAATAATCAAAGCTACACTGAAAAACCCTCTCTCAAACCAAAACAACAAAAAAATAAATAAAAATAAGGTAATTAAATTAAAAAATCAAAGTGGCTAAAAGGGACAGGAGAGGAATGGGTTTAGAGACAAATTCTCTGCTCAGGTAGTGCGGCCCAATTTACTTACCAAGTAATGTGAGTTTGTTCTCTAGTCTGATGGCAGATTCAGCTAGCAATTCTTCCCTGTTGTCAATGCTGGTTTCAGCTAGAAAATGATTCCTCAGCCACTCTGCGTATTCCGTGTCACTCATGACCTAAGAGCGGAAGTAAAGAGGCTGGGAGGCTGGCCATCTAGCCTTGCAACGCCCTACCAGGACTGACTCTGGGTGAGATTCCATGTAACAACTCTGCTTCTAAATTTCACCCTATGGGCATAATTGTATCTGACCGACACTCCTTCACCTTATGGACACACGATCCCCAAACTCTGACCACCTGAATGTAACCCTGCCGACAGAGAGACACTACAGCTTAGTATCTCTGGGAAGTTTTAAGCATTATCTTTGGTGAAAGTGGGTTCACCTATTAAACCAGGAGAGAAGGTGGAACAGGCCTCCTATTGCTGGTTAAATCTGGAACCATTCTAATAATGCAGCTAAGAAAATTTCCTCAGGATTGTTTACCTGAGGCATGCCACAGCCAAACAGCACTTCAGATGTCTTCTGAAGATTAGCTCCTAAGGTTAAGCTTCAGAAAAGGTAACAAGAAAGGTGCCATATAGAAAACACAGGAAGGCCATCATTCTAACAAAACTTAAGCACAACTCCTGGTGAAGGAGCCAGTGTCTTCCTGTCTTTTATTGCCATATCAGATGAATCTGTATTTCAGGTCTTAAAGCCAGGGTCGAGTGGAGGGAGCTAAGCAATTTTTCTCTTATACACTCATTTTTGCCTGTGAGGTAATTTGATTTGGGAAAAAAATAACATCTATTGGAATACATTCAAGTGAAAAGCCAGAGTTGGTTCAACCTTGAATCCCCCACGCTTCCTACAATGGTATCACAGAGGCACTTGACTCTTCCTGGGTGACTGGGTTTTGTGGAAGTCCAAACACAGCCAGCCCCACTTTGCCTTCCACAATAATTGAGAATATAACATGAGTGGTAAGGGAGAGGTATGGGCAGTTATAGCCCCCAAAGAGCTTCTGGGGCTCTGCTTATTTCTTGCTATTTAACTTTTCATTTAGAAAGGACATGTCATGCAACAAGACTGTTTTCCATAAAGAATAATCAAAACTGGGATAAAAAATAAATTTGGCAAGTTTACTTGGATTGAAAGATCAGTTTATAGCACATAAGAAAACAGGCAAAGACTTTACAAGAGAAAAAATGAAGACTGCTCTCAGGGCACATTTTTTCCAAATCTCATTTAATGCTGACAAACAGGGAGGATGCTGTCCATAAGGTTCTGAGGGGAAGATGGTAAGATGTTGGGGTTTTACTTCTAGAGAAACAACTGTTCACATTCAAGGCCACTCAGTCATGCGCAGAATGGACAGGCTACAAAAACCCTAGTTGGAGGAGCCTCCCTGGTACCTGGGTTTTAGGTTGAGGTCTGGTACACACTCATTTTCAGTAATGGTGGGTAACCAGGAGAAGCCACACCAGGGTGCACTGGGCAGTCTCACCTTCTTCGCGACACATAAAGTGCGCAGCCCTCGTTTGGCATACTCGTCCAGGTGCCTCTGCGTTCTCTCCCTTATTATCATCTGTTCTTTTTCTGGATTTGTTCCATCTGAAGCCAGGAACAGAAAATCATTATTCCTGCCAGCCTGTCCAATTAGACTTTTTTTTTTCCTATAAAAATGACAGCTTCATCCATAAGAAACAAAAGGCATTTTAGCTTTGAGTCTCAGATGTGTGCCTAGGAAAGGAATACAGCTACATAATTCTTCACTTGGATTCTTTCCGCCCGCGCAGAGGAAGCTCTGATACAGCCGCTGCTGTGAGGGGCCGGAGATATCTAGCCTCTCCTGAGCACTCCTCTCTTGCTAAGCAATAGGTGCTTCCTGAATTTCACACAGACTGACATTAAGCCTCTCAGGAACCCATAAAAAAAGTATTGTGATGCCCCCACCCCCACCCCCCCGTCTCAGCAACCCCTGAGCCTCTCTGACTTCCTAGCAACCCCGAAGCAGAGGCCGCATTTTTCCTTTTCAATTTGGGAGTGGCCCGGATCGGGCTTCCCGGTCCATCTGACCATCACCATGGCAACTGTGTAAACCTACCTGAGGAAGCCGCAGACAGCAGCTCCATGATCACAGAATCAGCGCCTTTTGTATACACCACTACTTGTTTGGAAAGAGGATGCCGGACCACAACCGACATTCTTTTCCTTACCGAGTCAAAGGGCAGGATATGTAGGAGTTGAAATGTTAATGAGCCCAAAGCAGCAAAGTCCACCATGACCTGCTCTGGGGTTCGAGACTGTAATGTGCAGTGGTAAGCTCTGGCGGCATACACCAAGGCTGCTTCATCTGGACTCTCCGCCTCGTAACACAGGTTGGAAGCCAAGGGCGGTGATCCATTTAGGGGTTCAGCAGAGCCAACGCTGAGTCCTGTGTCACTGTTTTGTGCCTCAGTTTCTGTACAGCAAGCTGAGTTACTAGCCTGGGGGATTTCATCCATCTGGGAAGACTCGTCCTCCATAGGAGGCGACAGTTTGGTTCGACTAAAGAAAGAGATTCTGCTCACAAAGGCACAGGGAGCCCCAGAGGTTGAATCCTTCCCACTGGCAAGGGACGGTGAACTTGATCTCCGGACAGACAATTTCTGAAAGATGTTTTTAATTTCTTCCAAGGACTTGATGGGCATTCCACCCAGTGAGGAGAGCCCAATCTGGGAAAGACAATGGAACAAGGTCTCAATTACAGGTCCAAAAATTAGGTCATTACGTCTGGAAGTGTTAGCGTAACTCTCTTAACTGCCAATTCCATAGCAATCAGGAAGACAAAAGCCACCAGGGAAAACGATGTTACATGTGATGACAGTGTAACTATTTAGGTACAAAATGCTAATATTGGATTTTATCATAGAATTGTTTCTAAAGCTGGGTGTGGTGGTGCCTGCCTTAATCCCAGCACCTGGGAGGAGAAGTGGGTTGATGTCTGAGTTCAAAGCTAACCTGGTCTACAGAGTGAGTTCAAGGGCAGTGAGAGCTATACAGAGAAACTCTGTCTCAAAAAAAGAAAATAAAAGAAAGGAAGAAAGAAAGAGTTAATTTTACATATATGCAATAACAATTATAAGCAAATTGAATCGGGCATAGTAGTGCTTGCAGATAATCTCAGCTCTTGAAAGAAAGAAGTAGAAGGACCTCCAAATTAAAAGCCAGGCTGGGTTACATAATGAGACCCTGTCTCAAAGAATCAGTTATAAAACAATCACCATTAAAATTAAAAAATTCAAATTAGTTAAATATTCAGTATTAAAACAAAAACATCTTCTTGAAATATATTTAAAAAATAAGTTTACAGAGCATGGATAGATTATTTTAAAAGTTCAGTGCTAGGGCTGGAGAGATGGCTCAGCAGTTAAGAGCACTGACTGCTCTTCCAGAGGTCCTGAGTTCAAATCCCAGGAACCACATGGTGGCTCACAGCCATCTTAATGGGATCCGAAACCCTCTTCTGGTGTGTCTCAAGACAGCTACAGTGTACACATATACATAAAATAAATAAAATCTTTTTTAAAAAGTTCAGTGCTTGAGGAGTATTGCAGGAAAAGTTCAGAAACAGTAAAATAATAATAATAATAATAATAATAATAATAATAATAATAATAATACCACACATCACAAGACTACTGGAGGGAAGTGACTAAAAAGCTAACAAAATACATTTTTCTTTTCTTTTTTTTAGAGCCTATAAAAGGTTACCTTGACAGTTATAACAAAACAGGCCAGTGCTTGAAGTCAGTCAAGAGGAACTTATCCACATCATTAGGCGATTTAAACTATTTATTAGTATACAATTTATTCTCATTTGTACCTTGTTTTCTTTTATATTTTTAATATCAGGGATTAAGCTTATAATTTTATGCCTATCATGAAAGATCACCCAAAGGATTCTAAAATTTATTCATACAAAAGTATGGGGAGAATTTAAACATTTTCTTCAGTAACTGACATTTTTATTTTTTTGAAGGGCTGTTGCTGGTCCATCTTTGACATTATCAGAGACTCAGACACAACGCCAAGCACGCACCTTGTCACTGTGAAGTCTTTGTATCATTCAGTATGCTCCCTTTCTCTCCTTACCCTAAGAATCTGGGAGGAGCAGGGGCTCTTTATGCCCATAAAGAGTTTATTCTAAGCAGTAAAGCATTATGTCCTCCAGGAATAAATCAACAATACTTTTTAGAGAGAAAATGCCAAAAATTACCAACTTGGAAAACGGGTGTAAAATATTGTGTAGTACATTTTCTTCAAAATCTCATTTCTTCTCTAATTATATAATCACTTTTTTTAGAGAATCTTCTCAGGCAACACTGTGTTAAGTACAGTCTCTGATCAGGCACAGCTTAATTGAAAGTGAATTACTTTTATGTTAAAGTTCCCACCTCTGAAGTTGCCAAAAGAAAATGATCGGTTGGAAAATTAACATTTAATTGGATTTTGCTGTAAATTGAATTTTAAGTGGCTGTGTGGGAAAGGCAAGATACACCATGATAGATCACCAGTGGTTTTTCTTCTTAACTGGAAATACATTTTCCATGAGCTCTTAGGCACAACTGCGCTAAAAAACCTTCTGAATCCTGGCCCGTCATACTCATATTGGATTGCAGACAGATTGAGCCTAGCTGGCGCACAAAGAAAGTTTGTCATCGTCATGGTGATTAGACTGATGCTTCATGGTTTGTTTGATGTCATGCATGTGATGCTGTAGGTCTCAGAAGGCTGATAGGTGGCTCCAATTTTGTGGGTCAATGAAGGCAAAGTAAAAGTTCAGAGTAAGCCCAGCGTCCTCCTCCTTAGGCTCAACGCCCATCCTCAGCCCCACCCCCCACACTGGTTTTGCAGCACTGGTGAAATCCTTCCAGGTCATTTTACAATGAAGGACAATAGAGCTGGAGTGCCTAGCTCTTGAGGCTCTGAGAGGACTAAACACATTAAGACCAATAGCTGTGGTAAGTGCAGGGCCAAGAACAAGTCCTGAGGAAATGGTACACTTGCTATTCCTGCTGCTTTATTACTTATTAGCATCACATAAAAAACCCAATAGAGATGCCTGTAAATCCCATAGCAGCCTCAGCTAGGAAAACCCTCGCTTAAATTTACCTTTTGCCGAGGTTGGTTCGGAGCAGAAACCACCACCGTGTTGCAAATTGCCAGGGCAATAAAGAAGTCCATGATGTACAAAGTCTCCAGTGGTGAACCCTGCATGGTACCATCCAGTCGGGTAATTTGGCTAAATTTGTCTAAAAGTCTGGTATCTGGTACCACGTCTGTTTCCTGAAGAGACAATATGACAATGTATTGCTATTAACATCAATAACTTCTACAGTAGGGATTTAAATGAAGCATGAGATAGTAAAGTAGATTTTCATTTTTCTACATTTATTTATTTTCATGTGTGTGAATGTGTGTATATATGTATGTGTGTGTATACTCATGCGTGTTCTAAAGCACATATGGAGAGCAGAAACCAATTTAAGGAAATTGGTTTTCTCCTTCTACCATGTGGGTCCAGAGACCAAATACATCTAGGCAGTCAGGCTTAGCAGCAAGTGCCTTAACCCACTGAGCCAGCTCAATAAATTTAATTTGTGAAGTTTAATCCATAGGGTATCTTGAGAAACAAAACAATAAAATGAAGCACATATAAATAAAAGGGAAATCTATGTTTACACGTTATAAATGGAGAATGCTTTGACTGTTCATTAAAATAGGAGATAGAAACACCACCTTCTATGAAAATCTAGTTGAAAGGCTTCTCACTTTGGCATATATAATGCTAGGATGTATTTTATTGTGCTTAGAATTCTACCATGGCTGTAAGAAAAAAAAAAAAAAACATCATAAGCGGACTAGGAGACTGATGTTTCACAGACAGGGCATGCACAGCAGCTTTCTCATCAGCAAATCTGCAGCAACCGTGCCTTCCTCTTCCCGGTAAGGATGCTCTCTAAGAAGTTCTGTCCTCAGGGTGGGATGCGGTGCAGGAATCCCACCTCATCTGGCAGAGCACATCTCAGACTCATTTGAGAATACTACTGCTAGCAAACAGGTAGTCATAGAAACCTCATTTTTTCACACTGTATCATTTAGGCTGCTTTAGAGAGTACTGCTTAGAATCACAGTCCTACAGAAGTACCACTGTGTTACAGGGAGTCTTGGATGCTGATAAGCAAAGCACACTGACTGCAGAGAGGCCAGGAGAGGCCCCTGACAAAAGAAAGTGCAACAGAGTCATGTGATACTGTACTCACATGACCATGTCATGCATAATGTTCTTTCTCAACTTGACTGGATTTTACATTACCTAAGGAAACGGGTATGTCTGTGAGGGTGTGTCCAAGGAGGCTTAATTAAAGAGGAAAGACCAATCATAAATGTGGGTGGCACATCCCATTAGACCTGTTCCTAGACAGAATAAAGGAGGAGGACCAGCGGAGCATCAGGTCTGCATCCTGACTGGTGCAATGTGACCGGAGGCCTCAAGCTTCCCGCCTGGTCCTCCTTGCTATGAGCACCTGTATCCTCTCAAACTCGCAGTTGCTCTTGTCAGGAATTTAATTTAAAAGCAAGGAGAAGACTGGGGTACTATGGCTAGTGTTTCTGCTTTGGCATTTGTGAAGTGACCACAGGATTAACAAGAGAAGTGTAATGCTGGCAATTACACATGTGTCAGATTGGCTCCACTGACAGCTGGCCAGGGGCGGGGGTTCCTTTGCCTGCATGTCTTTCTTCTTTCTTTCCTTTCAAGTGACACACACTCTTTTCAGATTACCAGGGTCGTGACAGGTTTAAAATTCACATGCTACGAGCCATCACAATGTACTCTTAAATTCTACCTAAATTCAGCAGGTAGAGAACTACAAAGCTGCAATCCCGTTCTGTGAGCACGACAACAGAAGCAATACTAAAGCTAGGGAAAGTCCTGCAGTCGTGAAAGAGATACTCCCATCAGCAGGGCTCTGCAAGTAAGAGCTGTCAAAATGAAGCTGGGTCTTTCTAGATACTTGGCACCACAGAAGACACACCGAAAGCACCATAAAGAAAATACACAAAAGAAGAGCCCACAGGAAGATGTAAGGAGGCTGTCTCACAAAATGAAGCTCCAGGAATAGAGTACTCCACTGATTGACCAAATAACTTAATCCCTCATGACTAAGAGAGCTCTTGAGTTGAGGAGAGGATGCAAAACCGTCACGTACAATTTTTATCTAAATGACTCTATCTGTAGTTATTTCCCCGAGGCCAGAGCCATCTTTGCGTAGCCTTGGTACAAGAGAACATTTGTTCCCTTGCTGTGCTAGACAACTGTTGCCATCTTACATGAAACCAAGCCTGTTTACCTGAAATGGCTGTGTTTAAACAGCGGCCTCTGCGGAGGCTAGACGTCTCTTTAAGGCAAGGACCACATTCTACTGATCCTTAAATCCCTAACCCAGTACTTGGCACATCAGGAACCTAAGTTTATTACACACTGCTATCAAACACTTGCTAGCCTTGTACTCTATACAAAAAGGGAAGAGAAACAAACAAGGCAGAGTCATTGCCCTTGGAAAATAAACACATGCTCGCACTGGATCTCAAGCAGGCATCTGGTCAAGACTCAGAACACTTCCACTCATAATTAGATCACAGAATACACAGCACAACACAGACACCATCAGTGGTTCTCAGCCTTCCTAATGCTGTCTGTGACCCTTTACTCCAGTTCCTCATGCTGTGGTGACCCCCAACCATAACATTATTTCATTGCTATCTCATAACTATAATTTTGCTACTGCTATGAATCATAATGCAAATATCTGATCTGCGACCCCTGTGAAGGGGCGTTCCATAGCTCCTTAAAGAGGAACTGTGAACCACTGTTCTACACCGACAGCCAAGCCTTGCTGGTTTCAAGGTGGAAGTCATAGCCTTGTTATCGACTTGTGTGAAGACTCTGGACCATTCAAACGTCCTACTCAGCTGAAGGAATTCTACTTTAGACTTTTTTTTCTCCTGGTATTTTATTTCCCTATTTAGATCCAAGTTAAATGGAAAATCTGGCTAGACTCCCTTTACTCTCCCCGCTGTTTGCTGAAGCTTTTGTGCAGCTTCAACCCAATTTAAATATTATCTGTCTTTCAAATTGAGAGTAACAGGAGCCTACACAATTGTGACTACAAACCTCTAAACATCCATGGTTTACTAATGGCAACAGATACTTTATTGGGCTGACAGAGACAACCAGGCAGTGGTAGGGCTGCCCCTCCCCCCTCCTCTCTATCCCTCTCTATGAAGTTTTACTTCATCCCCTGCTGATCCTACAGCTCCAAGAATTTGCAGCTCTACTTATGTTACTTTGGTTTTTATAGAACAAAAGCCTTTCTTGGTCTCCTCTCAATCCTAAATGCCATACACCTGATGGAAAATTACAAAGGCCACACACTGATGACTACTCCTGTATGCGAACTCGGTGATCCAGCAGTTCCGGGGATTTGATGTGCCCTGCGTGGTTGCCTGCTTCCCTCCTATGGGTAACATCTCACAGCCTTTTTCAAGGCACTTGGCGTTTACACAGGCACTCTTAACCCAGGCTTCACAGATGGACTTCTAAAACCAAATTCAGAATATATTTTACAGTGACTTTTCAGGTCACAGATTATGTAGCTTTCTTAAAATATTAAGCGCAGTTTCTAAGACTTAATACTCAAAAGTGAGAGTCACATTTCATGGGATGACCACTTTATCCTATTTATAATAGTGTGACTTTGCAAGACACAGAACAAAAACAACCCCAGAACTTGCTTGTACACGTGGCACTGGAGCAGAGAGTAAGTGGAAACAAACTGTATGTGAAGATTGGGTCTGGTGATCAGAGTCAATCAATAACCTTCCAAAATACTGTTTTGAAAATGAATGTGGTAGGCACTGTGCTATGTGTTAGGAGTCAAAGGTTAAAGAGTCTTTCCTTTCAGGTTGTAAAAGCACAGTGTCAGGTACAGAAATAACACCAATGTTATGCAGACAGACAGACAATGGGAAAGCACTCAGAAAACCTGGAGGTTGACAACAAAGAATCAGAGAGCCCTTCGGTACCGCCCTCCCTTAGTGTTTCATCAGATTTGATAGAGGCAAGATGTCTCAGACAGAGGAGATGGCACAGAAAAAGTTACAAAGGCTTCCAGAAGTACCTATTTGTTCCCACAGGAGAGTGAGGCCTATTCAGCAAACTGAGGAGGGGCAAGCCAGCACTGGGCTACCACCAACTAGATGTGAGTTAACACTTGTTTCCTGTCAAATGTGCAGAAAATGTACAAGTGGAGTGGATGACTAGTAAAGACAGTATCACTCTAGAGAAGAAAGTATGCACATGTATAGTTCTCTCTGGCATATGGTTAAAACGACTATAGAAAAGCAGGTCTGCTCGCGGTGAGGGAAAAATTAAGCCTAGGTGTTTCAAAACAGATTGCTAAACAAGGAGGTTATTCTGTTAGGGGTGTGGTCTCCTGAGTGCCACCGAACTGGGTTGGCGGTGACCACACCATTACTGCAGGTGCACATTTCACGGCAAGTTTGCAAAGAGCCTAGAGATGTCCTGAAGGCTTTCTCAAGTCAAGAGACATAGACACCTGGGGTCTGCTTATGCAATGTACCTACCATGAAAATCAGGCAATGACCATAATGTAGCAACAGTTCTATTCTTATTGTGTTGTCTGCCTGAGTTATTACTGATCTCACAGTGGGAAGTCTCCATCTTGGTTAAATATAGGCGGTGAAATATGAAAGGCTGAGAAGGCAGTGAACATTTTAGAGAGGCAGTTTTAAATCCAGTGGAAGTATTGATTTCTAATTCGTTTACCCAATCGTCTTTTCTGTTTCCCATGTTCTACATGGTCTACTTCTTCTGCAGGAATATGGGTTTGTTCCTAGGGATGACTAGTCAGTTCCTAAGAGTTGTCACCGGGACGCAAACCACTTGTTGAGCTCTGGAATGAAAATACTGGAAAGTGCCCTTTGTGGAGTTAGAGATGAGGAAGGAGAGCTAGTTTGGGTGGAATGCAGAGGAAAATGAGAAAGTAATAAAAAGACACTAAAAGGCCTATTAGTTAGACAAACATACATGCCTCCAAGACAATTTTGGTTAACTCCTGGGGTTCTCAGAGTTAGCTGTTATCCTTATGTCAACATAACCTTCTGACATAATCAGTTCTAACCAGAAATATTTTACTTTTCAGAAATGATACCCGACTTCTCAATACTGAATTATCTCAAATCTCAACTTTGTGTGGTTTTTTTTTTTTTTTTAAACTTATGTGTCACCATCATTCCGAACTGTAACAATGTCACCTATTTTGCAGACAAGAAAAGCAGTGGTTTGGGGGCTATTATACCAAGGAGTTGCTCTGTCCAGGGCGTGGTGATGACGTCACACTTACAATGGGACTACTGAATGCAGCCTGTCTGGAATGAGGCACTTCTCCAGATCCTTCTCCATTTCCTACAACAGAGGCGCTCCCGGAATGCTGAGCCAAGGGCTTTCCCAGAAGCCCACTGTGAACCGTCCTGCAGCCCTGGGCTCTGGGTCTTGCCATGTTGCTGAGGGAGCCGCTGAGAGTGTCTGTGCATTCCTCCTCTTCAGAGACAGCTTCCTGATAGGACTCAAGCCTCTTGGCTGTAGGGTAAAATTCACCATCTGAATATTGCAGGCTGAATATGGTAGCTCCTAAGCCGTGCACCCCACCTCCTTTCTGCCCTGGTCTCCAAATTCTCCCCATGAGAATCCATGGTCAATAAACTTACCCCATCCTCATTGAGGAAGACACAACGGATTAGGAAGTGCCTTCCTTTTCCATCTCTAGGTCTAGCCTGGTCTGCACCTCTGTCCACGCTCTTAGTCAGCTACCGTATGGTGAAGCACAGCTCAGCCTTCCTGTTTTGTGATCGAGATCCTGTCCTCTGGGTCCTCAAGTACTTCCTCTTCACATCCGAATCTCAGCACACCAGCCACCCCTCAACCAATTTCAGGACTTTCTGTCTTAACTCTCCATTGACCTCTTCTCAGAGTTACCTTCAAGCTCCATGTTACCAAGCAGAGTGATTGTGTGTGTGTGAGTGTGTGTGTGTGTGTGTGTGTGTACACTCACACATATGAGGGTGTGTAGGGATACATATGTATGTGTATGTATGTGATGGTCAGAGAACTTCGGGTGTTATTTCTCAGGATTCATTGTTTTGTTTTTTCTTTTGTGTTTTGAGACAGGGACACTTACTGGTTTAGAATTCACTGTGGAAGGTACAATGCCTGACCAGCAAGCTCCAGGATCTGCCTGTCTCCACTTCCTCTGTGGTGGGATGTGTGTTCTGGGAATTAAACTGAGGTCCTCATGCTTGCAAGGCAAGAGTTTTTACAGACTAAGCTTTATGTATGTATGTATGTACGTATGTATGTATGTATGTATGTATGAATGTTGTGTATATGATTGCCTTTTTGTTACATTAGGTATTGAACTTAGAGCCTCAAGCATCTAGTCACGTACTTTGACACTACTTTATATCCAGTCTCCAGTTACCTTTCTTCTCACTCCCTGCTCCTCTCCATCTACACACCTCTCTTTGGTGTTCTCATATCATGTGATCTTTGAAACAAAATGTCTCTATGCACAGCCTATAAATCTGTGTACTGGTTTTATGTCAACCTGACACAAGTTGGAGTTACTAAAGAGACGGAAACCTCAACTGGGAAAATGCCTCTATAAGATCTGGCTGTAGAAAAGCCTGGAAGGCATTTTCTTAATTAGTGATTGAGGAGAAGACCCAGCCCATTGTGGGTGGTGCCATCCCTAGGCTGGTGGTCTTGGGTTCTATAGAAAGCAAACTGAGCAAGCCATGGGGAGCAAGCCAGTAAGCAGCACCCTTCCATGACCTCTGCATCAGCCCCACCTCCAGGTCCTGACACCAGTGAGTTCCTGTCCAGTTCTTTGATGATGAACTGTGATGTGGATGTGCAAGCCCATTAAACCCTTTCCTCCTCAAGTTTCTCTGATCATGATGCTTCATCACAGCAACAGTAACCCTAACAACCTGTATCTTCAACTCTGACCTCTTAACAGAATTAAGACTCATCCATGCAACTCTCCACAGGACTCTTGCCGTTGGCTAGCCACAAGGCTCTTCTAAAAGATGGACAGTGGTATGGCTCACACCTTGACCTCCCTCAGGTCTCTCCTCCTTATCAGTGAAGACTTCTTAGGTAGGGCCCCATTATTTGCCACTTTCTTGCCACTACTACACACTATACACTTTTTGTTTTTATTTTTATCACCCTGTAAAATATACACTTTAAATGGTCAGAGAAACACATGTTCCATTAATATGTTCTCAAAGTCTAATGTAGTAGGCCATAGGTACTCAAGAAGTACTTGAGGAATAAATAAGTAGATAAATAACAGTAACTTTAAATTCTACATGGCTACAGTTGCACAATTTCCAATTCCTCTCCAACCTTTTCTCTGGGCTTCCACAGCTTTGTATAACAATACTGTACTGTGTAAATGGTTACCAAAAACCTAGACTCTGGATCCCTCACTGCTTCTTCACATCCAGAGGCTCACCAGCACATGCCCATGACACTTCCTGTTTCCATTACCTTAGTCAAGTTGCCATCATCTTACAACCGAACTAATTCAGGATCTCAAAACTAGTCTCTTTCCCCCCCTGAAATCTGTTCTTCAAATGGCAGCTAGAGTGACCTTCCCAGAAGCTAAAGCGGATGAGATCACTTCCTGATGGCCTCAGGATCCCCTCAGAATAAACTCTGGCTCCTCATCCTAGTTTAAATAACTCAGTATGATCTAAAGCTCCCTCTTTCTTCTACATCACTGGTTTGATACCTGTGGTCACAACCCCCAAAAGACCACTGGAAAACACAGATGTTTTTATATGATAATTCATAATAATAGCAAAATTACAGTTATGAAGTAACAATGTAAATAATTTTATAATCAGGGTCACCGCAACATGAGGAACTATATTAAAGAGTCACAGCATTTGTAAGGTTGAAAACCAGTGCTCCATAGCCTTAGTATAATTCAGATTCAGTGGCCTTATTTACTTTGAAAGTGTGAAAGCTCACTACAGCATGAGGGACTGTAGAGTAGTGGTCCCTTGGACTGGGAATCCTTTGTCATTCAAATCTAGACTCTAATGTCCACTTTAAGAGGTCATGCTTAGCTATACAATCCAAACTAGTCGTCCAATCTTCATAAGCCACATCATTTTATTCTAACTCTCTGCCAGGTCCTGATCACTACTTATCTATTTATGCATTTGTGATGACTTTCTCCGACAGAATTCCTGTGAGAGTAGCTGTGTCTGTGTACTTACCTGTTATTAAAATGTGCGTCAGAGGAACAGACAATGAGAATACGCCTGTTGGGTTGGTGGTTGTGTCTATTTAACCTAAGAGCTACCAAATAAGATATAGATTGGAACAAATTGTTTTATAAAGTGTTTTCACATTTTATTTATTGTAATAACTTTGCCATTATTTTAAGGGAAAGAAAAGCCTAAGAAGCAATATGGTAGCTTGCTTTTTCTTTTTTTCTTTCTGCTATTTGTTTGATAAGACAGTCTCATGAAACCCAAGAGATTCAGCAGGCAGCCAAGGATAGCCTTGAATTCTTGGTGCTCCTATCTCCACTTCTGAAGTGCTAAGATTATAGGCATGATTTAAGTGATTTTCAATAAACATTCATTCTTTGTGAAGACCTCTAATTCTGATGGCCTCAAGTTTTATACTTTTCATTTTTTCCAAATGATACAATTTCATATCTTAGGTTTTCTTTGCATTGATATAGATGGTCATGCCATTTTTTTGTCTTAACTCTATTTATATAATTAAATATATTGGTTTACAAATGCAGAAACATTCTAGCATCCCTGAAATGAAGACTTCTAATGTAGATATCAGCTCCCAACCAGACTATTCATTAGGCATTCATAGTTTTCCTAGACTGAATGGTACTATACACCAGATCTTTGCTTTATTGAATCATTATGACATTCCTTTGAGTGGGAACTATTTTATAAGCAAAGAAATAAACTTTATTAATCTGTCATCTCACAAAAACAAACTACATTAGTCTTAAGACCAGATTTATTGGATCTAAGAGCCATGATTCTGTGACCTAATGCTATACTCTTTCTAAATATAGCCATGCATGAATATGGCCAATTTTAACACAAATTAAACTCCCCTGTCAACTTCTATGAACCTAATTTTTTTTTATTTTATACAAGTATTTGGTAAACAAATAATGGATGAATAGGCGTATAAATGAAATATCTCTAGTATTAAGGGAAATCTGTTGGTAGGGACTTTCAGCTATATGGGTATTTATTTTCATAAGTCATATATTTGCGTCCACACACACACACACACACACACACACACAATATTGCAAAACGTAACACACTGAAATAAAGACCTTTAATTCTCATAGAGTAGCTTCTGCTTTAGTTCTGCAAAAGTCTCAGAAAGGGCCAAGAACTCTTGTTTTCTGACTCATGGAGGGAACAGTCTGTTATTGTTCTCTGTAGCTAAAGGTAGGTCGTGTGTTAAATAAATCATCTTTCTTGTTTCTTTTCCTCATTTAATCTCTAATGTGTTCTTTTGCCGTTTCCTTCCCAGATATTCCAAAACTTGTTCATGGACTACTTCTTTCGTTGGTTTGATATCTGAAAGAAGTAGGTCTGAGACTAAGGAAAAATTAGCTTATCATAACTTACAATATGCTCTTCGTAGGGCTGACACCAGGGCAAACACGAAACATTCAAAGAGCTTCCTTCTGCACATTATCCACACATCTTCCTCAAACCATCCACAACATCCGTGGTATCCCGTGTTCCACCTAAACAGCACACTCAGCCAACCTTCCTCCCACCACGTGATCCAATATAACTGATACCCAAACCTCTGCTCCAAACTAATGCTCCATACATTTCCTGCATTCCAAGAATATCTGATGTCCTGTCTCTAAAATACCAAATTACACCGGTGCAAAATGCATATCCAAAACTATCTGGCTGCCTGAAAGTCAAACCAAATTTGGAACAAGTATTTCCATGTGTGTACACGTATGTGTATGTACATCTTCATGTGCATGTGTATATGAAAATGCGTAAATGTGTATGTGCACGTGTGCATTCACTAGTGAAATCCCACTGAACCTGATTGGTTTGGATAGTTTGGTTGGCCAAGGAGCTCCATGGGTCCATCTTTGTAACTCTAGCAGTGACTTTACAGATGAATGCCATCACATGAGGTTTTTTGGTGGGTGCTGGGGATTTGAACTCAGGTCCTTGTACCAAATGGGTCATCACTAAGAATATCAACATTAATATTATAATTAACATGCTAGTCTTATAATTACATGTGGATTCTCACAATGGATCATGAGCTACTTAATGGCAGACCTAGATCTTCTTTTCAAAACAATAATTTAAAATATCAATAATAGCAACTCATATATACGAACCTTATCTGTGCCCTGCTCTGTGCATCTTTGCACAGATTCTCTCAGTGAAGCAGTTGATAATGGCCGTTTTCTCTCCCTGATGTTCAGAGACATTATGTACCTTGACAAGCACACAGACTTTGCAGGTAGTAGAAATGAGACTCGGGCTTAAGAAGCTTGACTGCATAGTCCTTATTCTTAGATAGTGCTCTTCAGTGCCTCCACGGATCAACGAAATTACAAATTGTGCATTATGAAGGCACTTGCCAGACCATCCCAAAGGAAGAGATCCCACAAGGGTGCCTATCAAAACTGGTAAATTCATCCAAAGAAAAGTCCTGAGAAACTGTCCAGGGTACAGAAGCCTCTGTGATGGTGCTAGTTGGCAATCCAGGTGTCATCCTGAGACAGCCAGAGACATAAGAGAAAACCAAAGGTACTCTCAGAACATGAAGTTCAGGTAATGATGACGTATTGATACATCACCAATTCATCAATTACCAAAGGCACGTCATGACTCATGTTAACAGGAGAAACGGTAAGAGGACACACTGAACCCTCTCTGATGTCTGTCTGCCCCCCCCCCCATCATCTCTCTCCTAAAATAAGAGTGGCATTTTTATTTTCATTTCATTTCATTTTTCGTTTTTAGACGTGACTTTCTTGGACAGCTGTGGTGGCACACGCCTTTAATCCCAGCAATTGGGAGGCAGAAACAGGTGATTCCTGTGAGTTCAAGGCCAGCCTGGTCTACAAGAGTGAACTCCAGAACAGTCATCCAGGGCTGTTAAACAGGAAAAAAAAACTGTCTCAAAAAAATTGGCCTCTAAATTTTGATGTGCATGCTAATCACGCGAGGATTCTGTTAAATGCGATTTTAATCACAGCTCCATAATTTCTAATATAGCCCAGGTGCTCTGGTGCTGCTGCTGCTGCCAGGACATGGGTCACACTTCCAAGTTGGCATGTTTTAAACACATCATAGTATTGCCAATGGGTTTAAATCACTTGTATGTGTGAAGGGGTTATTCTTATGCAGCAGAAGTCTTTATAGAATTCTTTCCAAGGTAATTCTTCTGCTAGAAAATCCAGAAACACTGGCCACAGAAACCCAGATACTGTTCATAGCTTTCATTTCAGTGAAAATATGTTTCAAACTACATTCTGGGAAGAATCCAGCCTTATCCCAAATCCATTCATCCCCCACAGCTCCATTATACAGCTGCATTGAAGAAGACAGCATTGAGCACCCACAGTACCTCACCACCTCGTCCCCTTCAGCATCCAGTGGTTGTACCATAAAGCAGTATGACACTCAGCGTCTACTCATCTCTAGAGCAGTGGTTCTCCACCTTCCTAACGCTGCAACCCTTTAATACAGTTCTTCATGTTGTGGTGACCCCTCAACTATAATATTATTTTTTTAATTTACTTTATTTACATTTCAAATGTTTTCCCCTTTCCAGGCCTCCCCTTCAGAAACCCCCCTGCCTTTATCAGGGCGCTCTCCCACCCACCCACCCACTCCCATCTTCCCTCCCTAGCATTCCCCTACACTGGGGCATCTAACACCCTCAGGCCCAAGGGCCTCTCCTCCCACTGATGGCCAACATTGCTACTTCATAATTAATTTTGCTACTATTATGAATCATAATGTTTTCTCATGGTCTTAGGTGCTCCTTGTGAAAGGGTCATCCAACCCTCTCAAAGAGGTTGTCAACCACAGGTTGAATACTGCTATTCTAAAGGACCAATAATACAGCATAAAGCCAGTTAGGCTGTTAATTATCCAATACTCAAACCTGAAAAACTTATTAGGAACTTAGTAGTTGAGGAAAAGTTACAGGCAGTTTGTGTAGGAATCACAAACTCACCATTTTCTTCATGGCAGTAGTCAAACCCTGCTACACTGCACCTCCGAAACACCATCTTATTCTCAGTAAGGGTTCCTGTCTTATCAGAAAAGAGGTATTGAATCTGCCCAAGGTCCTCAGTGATGTTCAGAGCTCGGCACTGAATGGTAGAATCCATTTTCTCATTGTAGAAATCTACATCACTCTGAATGAAATAGATCTGTCCAAGCTTCACGATCTCGATGGACACGTAGAGAGAAATGGGAATCAAGACCTGATAAAATGCAAACAATTTTCAATAGTTAAAGCCAGTGCAATCAGGTGACTATAGCTAAATAACAGGCAAAAGTAAACATTCCTGCTGAGTATGCCAGGAATTACCTGCAACAAGATGATCATGGTCCAGAACACGTAGAATCCGGTCAACACGGGTGATATGACACGCCCATCCGGCTCAGGGATATTAAAAAAGAGCATGTTTTCATACCTGCTCAGCCATATGCCATGACCTTTAAAAAGCACACAGACATCAAAAGGATGCTACAGAGAGAGATGTAAATAGAGAACCACACCCCTCAAGGATGCTACAAAGAGAGTATGTAGAGCACCACACCCCTCAAGGATGCTATAAAGAGAGTATGTAGAGTACCACATCCCTCAAGGATGCCACAGAAAGAAGATATAAATAGAGAACCACACCCCTCAAGGAAAACAGATGAGAGTGCTTGCTTTGTACACTAACTGTCCTTTAAACTCAAATTCAAAGGGCTACTCAGTCTCCTGTTCCCCCCCCCCCAGTCTCTCTCTCTAAATCTCTTCCCAGGTCCCTTCAGTACTGTGGCAAAGCATAAGTGGATACACTCAACATCAGTGTCTGTCACGCTAAAGGATAAAAGAAGAAAACATTCGAGAAAAATTAACAAAACTCTCTTATGAAAACCAAACATGGATATTATTTTGGGAAAAAAATAGTATAAAATGGTACCGATAAGATATTAGATGAATGAATTTTACCTACCCAGTGCACCAGTTAAACACATGACGATCAGAAGCAGGACACACCAGAGGACGTCTGTATTTGCTCTTCTCTCTAACTTACTGCGCTTATACCGTGGCCCACTGTTGTTTAGCATTGCTTTGGTTTCATGACCTGCGTAGAAAGCACAGTATCTCTGAAAACGCACAATGCACACGCAAGTAGCAAGCATCCCTGTTAGAAATCTCTCTGGCTAACCATCCAATCAAACATGGCTGCGTAAGTTTGTCAGTTTGTCCTGTTTTGGAGAACCAGTGTCTATGAGGTTTAGTTCATCAAGACACTATTTACCTTCTGTATATTCCATCTTGAGGAAATGAAGAATGTTAACACATAGGAAGCACCAAGGATGTCATAGTAAAGGGAGGGGCAGAACAAACCTGCATAGACCACGATGCCCACAACAGCCTCTGTGTTTCTGATGGTGCACCCTCGGAGCAATAAATTCTCTTTGCTGAGGCCCACACGTTCTTTGTTGGAATGTTCCCTGTAAGGAAGGCAGCAGGTAGTTTTATTTTTAAATGGCAAAAGCTGGGGAGGTAAAATAAGAGTCTGGAATGTTCTATACCCTGTGTGGTAAGTTTGACAGCTCAGAGGGAAGGCTTCAAGTCTCTGGCCCACGTGCTTCTGCTGTTGTAATTACCTGCGTGCTAGGGGAAAGCTGCCACAAGTCGTAAATTCCTGTTATTCCTAGAAGTTACTGTTTGTCGCATTCCATTACTACAAGACCTCAAAAACACTCTGAGTAAAGATCCTGCCTTGCTAGAATACACTGTATTTGGAGAACTTAGTTGATGAGGAAAACAGTCTTGAATTAGAAAAGTGGTACTTTTGATTTGGCTGAAATTAAGAATCCCGCTGAACACTGACAATCGGTGGCTGCTCAGGCCATTCGATGAAAGACTGATGAGAAACTGCATTATCAGAGGTGAAGGCCGACACCACCCATCTGAGAACATGACAGGAGACATCAGAGGCCTCCTGGCTTACAGGAAAGGAGGTGAGGGCCCCAGATTCTTTATCAGAGAATTACAACTGGAAGTCTGCAGCCTCTGAGGCTCTGTAACGCCTCCAGAATCACAGGCAATATTTTATATGTATGTATGTATGTATGTACGTACATATGTGTACATCTTGCTATTTTTAGAGACAGAATCAGAATCGTTCAACAGATTCTGCCTTAGGAAAGCTGACAAAGTAAAAGAACCAGAGAAACAAGGTAAACCTCACTAGAAGGAGACAACTAGCCGAAGGCAAATGTGGGAAGTGCTTCCAGCAAAATGGCCTGGCTCACTCAAAGAACCAACCGTATAGGAGACGGAAAGGAGAGGGCCGGGCTCAACACAAAGAAAAGGCGATCAGCTCAAGCTGGAATGGGGGAAATCACTTCATTTCTTGGGATAGGAAAATTAGAAATTGATTAGCTAAATGTAATGTGTCAAACTTACTTTGGTCCTGTTTTAAGACAATTTGAAATTTTCTTTCAGTCAGGTGGAAAAATGTGAACAAATTCCCGATATGAGATGAGATTAAGTTTTGCTTCTTCTCCAGTGTGATAATGGCTTTATATTTTTTATACTGTCCTCATCTGCTCTGAGGATCTGGTGATGAATTCACAGGGAAGTTATGTGTCACAGGGCCAGGGAGGAAGTGGGAGAGATGACTCAGAGTTAGCACTACCATGAGATGGCACAGCTCGGGGAGAGCCTGAGTATTCCTTCCACTTTCTCTTCCACTTTTACACACTTGAAAACTTGTGTAATAACCCCTTTCAAAATTATTGAAGTAATTACGTGACTAAACTATAAGAATATGGGGCAAAATCAGCAAAATAGTTACAAAAACAAGCAAAAATGACCTTTCACACAGTGTGAAAAGGTCCTCTTGATTTTATCATTAAATTGTGATGACTTTTTAAACAATAATCATTCATCTATAAGCAGCTGTTGTTTCTTACTTAAGTGAAATTTGTCAATAAATCTAGTGCCCTGACTCTCTGGAACTGCAAAGAAATTAAAGTTAAAACTCACAGAAGTTTGATATCGAGAAGAAAAAGCAAACAAATGAAGATGGATCCTGGATTGCCCCTCCCTTACCCATGCAAAGAGAACAATTAAAAAACAGCTATTGCAATTCCTCAACATTTTATATTTATGAAGAATAATTTCCCAATCATGAAAATAAATGACTTCGTACATTCATTTCTATTTGTATAAAATTTTCGAGAAATAAAAAAAACTATTAAAATTTCAAAAGGAAAAAGGAAAAAGAAAGAAAAAGGAAAGAGGTTGGCCATTTACTCCCAGTTTTACGGCTTTATTCTAGCTGGGACCTAGACTTCTGTGCAAAGAGATGTCACTTCAAAAGCCATCCCTGCACTTAGCCTAACTCACCTTCCGCCCCGAGCTTATTCATGTTACTTTGGAGGTTTGGCTGAGAGTCTGAGCATACTCTTTAGCCCAAGCTGGCCACACACTCACTATCAAACCTAGGCTAGCTTTGAACCTGTGGCAAGCCTCTAGTCACAGCATCCAAAGTGATGGGTTTACAGTGCTGGTTTTATAGATGAGAAAATTAAGTTCTCACCGATGTAACATTTGCTGCAGAATCCTTATAGGGGAGTTAAAACATAAAAGCATCACTTCTAAAATTGTTTAGCTGGGATCGGTTCCCTCCCCAAAACCACATTTTCGTCCTTAGTTCATGAGAAACATTAGTTTTTCCTTGAGTCTCTTAGTGTAGTTGAAATGACCAGGTAATGGAATCAGGGCAATTTTGGTCTTTAAAAACGAAAAATAAAGTGGAAATTTTTCTCTTCCTATCTATTTTTTTCTTGTAAAAATAAAGCTAATGACTATAAGTTGGCTCAGAGTCATAAAATATCTAAGTATCAGAAGCCAAGTTTGGAATTGGGAAAGACCCCAAATTATAGGCGTCATTCAGGAAGGTTGAGGATTGTATTCTAAGTGTTGAGACTGAATACTGCTATGGCTTCCCACACTCTAAGACAAGCTTCCAAGTCAGTAACTAACTCTTTCCAACCAGAATTACAATAAAGAGAATAGACCATCCTATTATGCCTACACAAATCCCTCCTTCCAGGCTTTAACATCTTCTGACCTAACATGGAGCTCATGCAGATGACCAGGGAGATCATATCTGTCATCTCAAGCTGAGACAGAAGAACAAATTAAAGGCAAGCCTGGGCTACATAGTAAACTCAGGCTGGTTGAAGCTACACAGACCCATAAGACATTCTTATACCATAGGACGCGATTCTAGCAATACTTTTAGAGGGTTTTATTTAGATTATTTAGATTAGGGTTTGTTTAGATTATTTTATAATACATGCAGATGAGCATTTATTAAATTACGTAGGTATACCAAATTATAGACGGCCAAACTTGCAGCCTCTAATGAGTTACACTAGGTACAAATTCACAAAAACAAGACTGAACTAAGTATACTCCCTTTCAGGTCCACAAAACTAAGTTCCATGTCACTCACAGGAAGCCACGGAATCTGCTGAGGTCATTGTTTGGGCTTTCACATTCTATCCTACTGGAAAACTTCTCAGGATCAACTTCAGAGTCCTAAAAATATTTAAAAAAGAAAATCACAGAAGAAAAAAAATTAAGATTAAATCTTGTTATTTAAATATTGTATCATTTTGACCAATTCTTAGTACATACAGTAATTAAGGCACACACACACACACACACACACACACACACACACACACACGGCCCCAGAGTGTGTGCTTTGACTCTCTTAGGATGAGGAGGGGATTCTTAACAGGGGTCAGAAGGACCTTAGAGTGCTGATACTGCTTCCACAGAAACAGAAGGAGCGTTTTGTTTGTTTGTTTTCTTTTTTCAGATTAATCACGAGATGCAAGTTTCATGTTGAAAAGCACACAGGGTTCCACATCAGAGCTTCGACTCATGGAGCAAACTGTGCCATAAGCCATGGAAATATTCTGTTGTTGTTGTCTATAACCTAGATCCAGAGCATGTGGAGATACCTTGGAGTACATACACATACGTTCTCAGCCAAAGTTCATGAATAAAATTCCCAAATAAGCAGGACATCACTTCTCAAAATTCTCTCATAGAGCAAACTGA
The DNA here is from genome assembly GCA_028551405.1 of Uromys caudimaculatus. Lineage (NCBI taxonomy): Eukaryota > Metazoa > Chordata > Mammalia > Rodentia > Muridae > Uromys > Uromys caudimaculatus. The sequence continues at coordinate 58,888,935 of CM052712.1, read as the reverse complement.
TACTTTTATAATTCTGTTATGAAATCAGTGGTGACATAGGCAAAATGCCTTTAAAAACATTGTCTGGGGCTGGAGAGATGGCTCAGTGGTTAAGCACTAGCTGTTCTTCCAAAGGACCAGGGTTCAATTCCCAGCACCCACATGGCAACTCACAGCTGTCTGTAACTCTAGCTCTAGGAGTTCCGACACCCTCACAGAGACACTCATGCAGGCAAAACACCAATGCATGTAAAAACAAAAATAAAAACAAAACACTGTCCATAGGAGGTGGCTTCATTAAGAACAAGTCACCAGCTCAGACATAGGTGGCTCATGCACGTAATTCCAGCACTTAGTATTTTCTTTGAATTTAGAACCAGCTGGGGCTATTATGGAGTGAAGTTCAGGCTGGCCTGGGCTACAGAATATCTTCTCAGGGAAGTGTGAGGAGAAACAGAGACAGGGAGAGTTTGGTTGTGGCTATTTGAGTAATATTTTTGTATCACTGTAGCGAATACAGAAAACATGAATTATATGATAATGTGGTTTGTTTATTACTAATCCCTATTGACTTCTTTTGATGTACTAAAGTCTATGTACTTTAACTCTATTAAATAACTCTTTTTTTACAATCCACTGAGGCTGGTGCTACAATCCGGCTTAGGAACAGCTGCAGATACACAGAGGACCAGATAGTTTGCAATACAAGCTGCAAATTACTAGGGAGTAACTGTGTTCATGTGGAACTGAACCCAAAGAGTGCCTGTTAGCCAACTGACAGCAGCATAACATGTGCTTAGAGCCGTGATAGAACGCTAAGTTGTACAAAAATTAGCTATTGTTGAAAATTAGTTCTTGTCAAAATCCTAGGAGTAGGGCTTCTTACGACAGTGACCAAGACATCAAGCTCAGAGGCAGCTGAACCGCGGAGCAATCTCATGAAGATTCATAGATGGAAAAAGGGTTCCAATACGAGAAGAAATGCTAAGGTACCAGGAGGCTGATACAGTTTTATTTATGCATATAAGATGAAGAAATTCCAACTTACTGGTCCTTCAGGTTTTCAGGTGTAAAAAAAAAAAAAAAAAAAAAAAGGCAATTAAATTTAAAAATGTTTTATTTCAAGTGTTTCCAGATAGAAGAAGGAGAGTGATTACCTACGCGCATGGTGTTTGACCCTAGTCAAACAACTATGCGGAGAGAGAGACACCATTTCCACGTTACTATGAGGAAACTCCGTCATCACGCACCTGAATAACTATATAAGATCTTCACTTTGTGGATAAAAGACACAAAGAAGCAACCAGTGGCAGAGCAAAGATTTATTTACTTGGTGGGTGGAGACCTCTGCCTGGGCCACCAGGAGTCCATAGCCAATAAACGCAGGAGAAAGATACCCTCCCAGGAGCTTGGAAAAGCAGTGAGTGGGGTTAAGGGGAGCAACACCTCTCACCCAGACCCGCCCTGATCCGCCCGGATCCAGGGTCTGAGAACCCCGGGGGCAGGAAACCTCTGAACCTTCCAGTTTCATCTGTGGGTGGAGACCTCTGCCTGGGCCACCAGGGGTCTGTGCCTGGGGACCTCAGCCTGGGCCACAGGGCTCCAGGAGAGACCGGGTATCCCAGGAGTGCTGACACACCTTTGAGCACAGGCAAAACCACCACATCTGTTCAAACTCACTGGATCAAGAGGGACCCTTGCAGAGCCATCAGGGCATAGGAACCAAGGGACAGCTGGGGACAAGATTCTTCTGATTTCTTTCTGCACCCCAGAGCGGACCCTGTGCCACAGCTCTCCAAACCCAAACACCTCTCAGAGAGAGCTGGTCTTCAAGGAGTATTGACACAGAGGACTGTAGGAGGGGCAAGCCACAATCAGACAGAGTAAGATCAGCTAACATCAGAGTTAACAAGATGGCAAAAGGCAAGGGTAAGAACATAAAGAACAGAGCTCCCCTCCCCATGCCCTGAATAAACTATTCTATACTTTAAAAAAAAAAAAAAAAAAAAAAAAAGAACAGAAAGAACACAAACCAAGAGTACTCGGCGCCATCAGAACCCAGCTCTCCCACCACAGCAAGCCCTGGATACCCCAACACACCAGGAAAGCAAGACTCAGATTTAAAATCATTTCTC
>CM052712.1:58866516-58886321 GCA_028551405.1 Uromys caudimaculatus | reverse complement strand
CTGGAAACAACCCAGATGTCCCTCAGCAGAGGAATGGATACAGAAAATGTGGTACATTTACACAATGGAGTACTACTCAGCTATAAAAAACAATGACTTAATGAAATTTGCAGGCAAATGGATGGAACTTGAAAATATCATCCTGAGCGAGGTAACTCAGTCACAAAAGAACGAACATGGTATGTACTCACTGATAAGCAGATATTAGCCCAAAAGTTCAGTATGCCCAAGTTTCACTTAACAGTAACCGCTGGACTGAGAGTGAGGTCCCAGATGGAGGAGTTGGAGAAAGGTCTGAAGGAACTGAGGGAATTTGCAGCCCCATGGGGGGAGCAAGAGCATCAATGGGCCTAACCCCCCCCAGTCGTCTTGGAGTTTGGACCACCAGCCAAAGAATACACATCTATTGACCCATGGTTCAGACCGCATATGTGGCAGAGGATGGGCTCGATGGCCCTCAGGGAGAGAGGAGAGGCCCTTGGGCCTGAGGGTGTTAGAGGCCCCAATAAAGGGGAATGTCAAGGTGGGAATATGGGGATGGGTGGGCGGGTGGGTGGGAGGTGGAATTCCCTCATAGAGGTGGGGATGGGGAGGGGATAGGGGGCTTCCAAAGAGGAGACCCAGAAAAGGGGAAACATTGGAAATGTAAATAAAGTATCAAAAATAATAATAATAATAATAATAATAATAATAATAATAATAATAATAAATAATATTTTAAAAAAAGAAAATAAAAAAAAAATTTATTTACTCAAATTTCTGCCATTTCCTAGAGGACGGTGGCAGGAGAAACTATGGACTTTTTTTAAAGCTTTGGAATATAAGTAATTAGACATTTTAGGAACAATGATGAAAACACAAAATATAAGACCCTAAGAGTAAGAAAAGAAATTCTTCCGTGATTATTTCTACTGCAGATGAAACTCATCTGGGTTCCTCTAATGCTGCACCAAACAATCTGATAGTGGGCTAGAGTGTGTGAACTCCCAAGTCATGTTCATCCTGTTATCTACAGAGCGTAGCACGCCTCCACTGAGAGCTAAAAATGGATTGAGCCTTCTGCAGTTCTATTTAGTCAGTGGTAAAAGTTAAATTAAAAATCTCTTTATCTGGGGCTGGAGAGATGGTTCAGTGGTTAAGAGCATTGACTGCTCCTCCGAAGGTCCTGAGTTCAAATCCCAGCAACCGCATGTTAGCTCACAATCATCCGTAATCAGATCTGATCCCCTCTTCTGGGGTGTCTGAAAACAGCTACAGTGAGCAGAGCCAGAGAGAGAAGAAAAAGTGTCTGAAGACAGCTACAGCGTACTTACATATAAATAAAATAAAAAAAAAAAAAAACTCTTTATCCAGTAAAAAAAACGAGCCAGGACCTTTCTTGAGGAAGAAGGAGCACCCAGAGCCCTCCAGCTGAGAAGACACTGCTCACCTGCTCTGCATAGCCACGCACCACCTGCCTCTGCTTTAAATTGCTCTCTCCATCAAGGCCAGACGTCTCAATGTGGCAGATTCCATCTGGGTCTGTGGAAAAGAGCAAGACCATGTCTGCAGGAATGATCTCGTTGCAGGACAGGCGAATGAAGTCCCCGACGGTGACGTTTTTCCAGCAACAATCAATGTACTTTTTCTCTTTCCTAAAATTGAACAGAAAAAAAAATATTAAAAAAAAAAAGTAGTAAGAGGAAACATAATTGTTTCTTAAAATCCTAGTGTGTAATTTATGAATTTTTTGTGTATTAAATGCTAAAGAAGACACTACAGAATTGGTAAACCCAAATTTCACAAAGGCTTCATTTGGAAAACTCAGTTATTAAGTCACTAAAACGTAATTACTTAGTTATTAAGTCACTTAAATATAAAACTGAGTCTTAAAGTCAGCTTTTTCTCTCCCACTGTGGGATTATTTGAGCCCTTATGCTGTTTGAATGCCAGTCTAAGACAGAATTATAATTAACACTCCGTGAATATACTCATATGTAGAACAGTTCTTGCATGTGATCCTGTGATGAGGTAACAAGGACCCGAAGTCGCCACAAGACACAGTACCTGATCTCACACACTGTACTGGGTAATTAAGGAAAACTCACACACAACATTTAAAAAGAATTCTTTTCTACCACATCATCACCTCTAATTCTCCCTCAGTAGAAATACAAGCAGCCTTCCATATCTGAGGCTCCATTTCTGAGGAGTCCAGCAACTGCAATTCGAAAATATTTGGAAAGAAAAACATGTATGAAACATGTAAAGATTTTTCTTCCTGCTCTCCTTTCCTAAAGAAACACATTTAGCGACTATTGCTGTCGCTTTTACATTGTATTCACTCTTGTAAGTATGTAGAGATTAGCTAATGTGCGCAGGGGAACAGGCATAAGGGAAAAGCTGCTGCATGTCGGATGTAGAAGGGATGGGGGCATCTCTGCCAGTCTCCTGCACCCCCACCATCTTCCCCAACACTGCAGGCGAGATTACTCCTGACTCTGCAGCATCTGACACCTGCATACACAACTACGCATTGTATCCCTTTTAAAAATACTGTTTCGCATTCTATGCTTTTTATAATATTTTGTCATATGCTAATATTTTTAGTGTTTGTATATGTGCACATTGGGCATGGTAGCACACTCTTGTAACCCCAACATTCAAGAGGCTACGGTTTCAAAAATAAATAAATAAATAAATAAATAAATAAATAAATAAATAAATAAATAAGTTGCAAAGCTACTTATTTTCCATTATAGATATAAAGATGGAATTTGTATTCACGCCAAAGAATCCTGAAAGTTACTTATAAACTAATCTAAGTTGTATGATATGTTAAAAGCCATTAATTCATCAGATGAAGTGGAAATTCTGCCCTAGATTACTTGAATAACTTCTGCCATGTAAACTACATCAGCAACATAAAGAACTGCTTAGTTTGAAGACTAAATAAATGTAAATGAACATACAGCTTTACAAATGCCTAGTGCACAAATCTAACTAAGAGAAATCTTTGATTATCGTAAGGATTTGTTGGTCTACAGAGAAAAGCAAATCAATAATTTATTTTGTTTTTTTCCAAAATTCTCCCTAGTGTCTATGTATACTACTGAATTTTTCCATGGAGAGAAGTAACGTAAAATTTTCACAAAAGGTATAGGCTCTATTTGGGAAGCTCAGTTCTATATGCCACACATACCTAGGGAAAGGGAATTCATTCTACAGAAAATAGTCACTACAGTTCACAAAAAAGGTGTGTCCCTGTTCATTTCTGTAGCAGAGTAACAGACTATTGAGCAGCCGCCTCGTTACTGGTTGGAATAGACAAGAGACCAATGGAAAGTTATTGAAATAATTCAAAGGAGGGACAAGACGTCTCAGAATTAAGGCTGTTGCAGGAGAGATGAATAAAAGATTAAATGAAGACACATTTAGATACCAGAGAAAGCCATTTCCTGACTCGTTACATGTAAGCAACTTCAAAGATGACAGAATGGCTCCTAATTTGCATGATGGGATGATAGATGATGCCTTTCCCTGTGTCCCAGATTTTGGTTACAGCTGAGGAAAGAGAGCAAATTCATCTTATGAAGTTTTATGTGACATGAATTGGGTAGCTAAGGTGCTGAGCAAGCATAAAATGCTCATCCAGTTTTGTGAGTGAAGACAAGGACGGGGAAGCCCTTGGTGCATAGAAGGCAACTGGCAACAGGCACAGAGGATCCAACGGTCCTTAGGGGGAAGAACTATAAAAAAGGCAGAAAGTGAAAGGTCAGGCAAGTGGAAGTGACGCCGTAAAAACCGACACACCAGTGGCATTTGGTTATCAGGGGGTCTGAGGGCCTTCTAGAAAGGGTGATCACATGAAACCTGTTGAGAGGAGGAATGAAGGAGGAACTAACATCACCAACATAGTGATAGTTACAGGTCAGAAAATACCCAGGACTCCAGAGGGCGTTCGTTGTTTAAACCTTCCTATTGTGTGAGTAAATGGTCCTCCTAAAGCCCAGGGTGGATGGACTCTACCCAGGTCATGAGACTACTGGAAGGTGATTGAACGCTTCAGAGCCGGACCCTCCTGGCAAGCAGGTGTGCCATGCGGGGCGTGTGCCTGAAGGAGTTGTTGGGACTCAGCCCTTTGTCTCCTTTCTTGGCTTCCTGGTTGTGAGTGAGCAGTTTTCTCTGTTGTGTAAACTTGACATGACAAGCTACATCATCCACAGCAATGAGGAGAGCAGGCCTCGGACAGACGGACAGACGCCTTCCAATCGTCAGTCAAAAGGACCCTCCATCTTTTAAAGGGCCCTCCATCTTTTAAAGGACCCTCCATCTTTTAAAGAAGACTCGCTCAGGCATCAGTAACACAACCTGACCAAAATGAAAACTGACCATGTCAATCACAGAAAATATCCAAGTTTGTTTAATAACTGTGTCTTATGATGTCGCTAGTGTCATGAAAACTTTATGAACAGCTCCTAGCTTAAAGGCAATCTAAAGAAAGTCATGTTTCTGTATTGGTTCATTCTAACTTAATTGGGGTATTATAGGGCTTAACTGTTCAATTTCTACAGTACTGTTTGTTATTTTTATATGACATTTACCCATAGAAATTAACTACTTTATGACAAGCCAGATATTAGGAATATGAAACAAATTTTCTGCATAGAAATGTCATGCCTCTTCTTCCAAACATTTGCTCCATTTAATAGCCCCATACTTTCGTCCTAAATGTTCTGAGAAATATTTTCTTCTATAACCCTTTTAATATTCCATGGACATTTAAATTAGCATATGTAAATCAACAATGGTATGGCTTCATAGCCTATTTTTATTTCTTTTCGTCTTTATTGTTCCAAGGACAATTTGGGGGAGAAAACATAATAAACATTATTTCTTCCATAGCTCTGAGCAAAAATAAATTGCCCAGAATATTGGTAAAATGATATAAAGTTACCCAGTCTCTTATAAAATGAAGTTATGAGGTAATAAAATGGATATTAATAGACTAACATAGTGTATTTCAACAATAAATGTATATGAAAATTATGTAAAAGTACCCCAGAGAGGCTCTACCAGGTCTCCCATTGGGCAGTTAACATCTAGGAAACAGAGCAGTGCTATTACAAAGTCTCAGATGATAATTAAATGACTTGCCCATGTGCCAAGAAACCCTCTTGCTAACTGCCATTATCTTGCCATTATAATGCTGGTGGCTAACCTGTGCTTAGCTCTTAAAATGCACTCATCTTGGTGCTTGCTGTTTGATCATTATTTTCATGATGAAATAAATTGGACATTAGCTATCTTATGTAATCTGCCCAAGGCTACAGAGACAATAAGTGGGAGGAAATCAAGATGACAACTTTTTAGAAAAATATAGACATCAAAGGCACATTGTTGCCTATAAACTAGTGGTAGAAGACAACAAGTACTTCACATATAACAATCTGTATGCAAAGTACATATACATATACATGTTACACTCAGACACATATATACTGCCCTTCCTTTTTGCTGAGTTTGGTATTATGTGGGTCTAAGTGTCTGAGTCTGGATTTTGTCACTATGTGATTCTTGTGATATTTGATTTCTTCCAGTTAGAGTCCAAAGGTCAGTACGGTCTAGCATGCCTTCTCTCTATCTCTGGCGTTTCCTAAGCACTCAAGAGTTATTGCATGACACATGGAACTGGTGCACACATGTCTGTGGCTTTCAACTACACATCAGAAACTTTTACTCTAAAGATATCTTAGTTGGTATCAGGGTGTGTGTGTGCGCGCGCGTGTGTGTGTGTTGGTTTGGTTTCCTTCATAAATAGCATAAAAATTAGAACCATTTTTCACTATTCAAGTTAATCTCACATTATCTTACAATGATGAGAAATAAATCATTGTCCTTGTTTCTCAATATATCTCTAAACAACTGTGGTGAAAGCTACTGAAGGAGTCTAATTATGGACAACATTCACAGCCCTCCAGGCTTTAGCCTGGGTGCCGCATCTTCAAACAAGTTTCCTTTAATCGTTTTCTTTATGATTCTAAGAGTGAGGACAAGGTGCCGTGAGCCATGCTGTTTACTATTAACTTACATTAAAAAAAAGAAGCACCCAGGAGCTGCATATTATGAACATCCAGGTTCAAAACTCACTTTACCTGAGTTCACTCAGGACTTTCTCGTCACATACTGTGAAAGAAAGTATGCAATGGAGCAGACAGGCTCCCGCATAAACTAACCCTCTCCTATGGATGCCTTGGGTAGTATTGCAATAGGATGCCTTGGGTTTTATACACACAATGAATCCTATTCTGTTTCCCCTTTTTGCTGTAGATAGTTCTTGATGTCTCATATACCACACAACGTATTCTATCTATTCAAGTTGTTTTTTCTTTTGACTCTCAAACCCAGGCTGGCAACTATCTTGCTGACATTATAGCCGGTGTCACTGCGCCCAGCTCTCAGTCCAGGGCAAATCGTTTCAGTTCTCTATGAGTGAGTCAGAAGGTATTGCTTTTGTGCAGTTCTTGAGTGACAGTGGCTTTTGGTTCCCCTCCATGACTTCAATTAAATTCACTGGAGGATTATAAGAAATGTTAAATAAAATCAATAATAACAACTCCGGCTGTAGCTTAGTGGGAGATCACTTGACTAGTATGTTAAAGGTTATGAAGTCCTAAACTCAATCCCTGCCAGGAGAGGTAAAAACACAACAGAAACAATAACAATATCCCATCAGCACAAAAAGGGCCCTGATCGTACCTAACGGCAGGAAGACTAACACGCCCACAAATAATACAGTCTGTTCCCTGGGGACACCCAGCCACTTACCTGCTGTAAACTTTGGTTATTAAGTTGTTGATCTGCTTGTCGATTTTGTATTTCCGGTAGTCTTCCAAGCCATCTTTAATTGCAATAATCGTGAGGACCACCACCAGAGGCAGCATGGTGATTTCCTTTTGGAAGGCTTCTACCAAAGGCACCCAGTTCAGGACCACAAGGAACAGGAAATATAAATTGGCAGCCCTGCAAGCCAAGCACACACAGGGGGGTTTCGTGGAACACACTAGAGCTGAAATAAAAGTGGCAATACACTGTTTTGGTTTGTTTTTATTTTGGAAATTTCAGTATTAGTTGATTTTACGGGTCACAGAACAGGGAAATCAAGGAAATATGAAGTATTGATATCTATCCAGGACATTTAGCTTGGATCATATTTAATTAAATATAAGATTTTCTTCATTAAGTATGTAATAGTGACCATTTGAATGGGACAGTCTTGAGTTATATAATGCATGGTGAAAATGGAAGTGCCATTTCTCTTTAAAAGTTAAAAAGAAAAACAGACATTCTGAATCAACATATTAGATTCAAACAAAGCCCAAAGTGAGCAGGGATTCCCGGGATTTTCTCTCCTGAGGCTGATTCCACACTATTCAGAACCACGGTGCTCAGGAAACCCTTCCATCCCCCAGACTTCACTACTTTATATATTCAAATAAGAAAATCAAACAAACAACAGAGCTCAGCCCTGCACAGTTATCAGGAATGTTCCTTTTGCCCTCGACCATGAAACTCCTTAAAAGAAAAGATCTACCCAAATGTCTCCTCCATCATGTCCAATTCATTTTGTTCTGAACTTTGTTTTCCTTAAGTGTCTTTGTTAGAGCTGTGATTATTTCTACGTGGATCACTTCCAGGTCCACAGCTCAGGAGAGCACTGTACGCATTGGAGTTAAGACACATAAACCCCTGCAGCCCTCAAGGTTAGTAATCTCACAAACTCGCCAGCACTTTAAACAGAACCACTGTTGGGGAAGTGTACACAGAACCCATGAAGTTCAGATGAGAATCCCTGGACTCAGCATTTCCAAAACAAGGAAGTGCACAGCCCCGCTGCTTTTGGTCCTCACTTCCCTTTCCTGGAAAGTTTTGTAAGTATCACACTTACCATGTTCACCTGATGTTCTTCTCTCCACTTACCTAACCCCAAAGCTAGTCTGCAACATCATCACTTGCCTATCTTCCCTTCATTTCCACACTGTCATAAGCATGGGTCTCCATGACAACTCACCAGGCTATATACAGCGGCTTGCGAAAGGCTCACTTTGTCTCCAGTTTGTCTCTAAGTCCCCACCTCACTGCTTCCCAAGCATGTGTTTCTCCTCCGTAGAGCCACGCCTGTGGTATTGCAGCTCAATTCCCCATCCTGACAGCAATACTCCCCTGGTGGGTTAGACCTATTTGTCCAACATCATTTCCTATTGTTCCGCAACACAGACACTAGGTATGTATCACAGAGAGGAAGCCTCCAGGGATTCACGTAAATCTCCTACGCTGAGGTGTGTGTGTTCTCACTACCATTCCTTCTTCCACATGAAATAAGCTTTGCCCATTCCTAGGCAGGGGATATCCCACCCTCCATAGTTAAAATGAGCACTGTATCACCTTGTATTGTTCCATCTCATAGTACGATTTCTCCTGGAGGCTTCCGCTCTGATGGATATAGCACTTTAGAATAACTATCAGCCCACTGTGCCCTTCCATCCAGATACACATGTCTGGATAATCTATAGAATACGTGAGGAGAGTAGCAAGTTATACTTGCGTTTTCTTTACTGTCCCAGATTTCAAGTAAGCTCCAGGAAATGACTGCCAAGCTGAATTACACCACTGTTTTACATAATAACATCGTATTACATTTGCTTAAGAGTCCTGTTCTTTCTCTTATTATCAGGTAGAAACAATCTGCAATTAAAATGCAATGTGGTTTAGCAGAAAGGGCACCAAAACCCGAGGGAGGAAGGCCAGGTTATGGCATCCGATCTGCCGTGTATTACAGGTGTGACATTGGCTGAGCCACAGACGGGGTTCCTATGTGAGAATGACATGGATAACAGCATCTTTCACAAACAGAAGACACCCTTCCAACTGTACAGAACCGTGTGACCCTACAGCACCCCCACTCCAGCCTGGACTTGACTCTCGCTTACCCTGGGTGATTATACGCTTGAAGCTTAGAGGGCACACAGAAGAAAATGGGAATTTGGTGGGAGTATCAAGTAGAAGAATGAAGACCATTCCAAGACTCTACTTTCTCTAAAAGGACCACAGTACCTGTGAAACTGTTCAAATAAGTTTCTTGGCACAAAGTTCAGAAGTGTGTACTTGGTCGTCCGGATCCGGTTATTTACGTAGGTTCCAGAAAACCTTTCGTACTCATCTTTGAAGCACTGAAGGTGAGGAATAACGACTCGATGCTTTCCTGCAGATCTGGGGGTCTGGGAGGACTTGCCCCCACAGGCGAGCAGTGAGGAGTAGTTGTATGGCCCTTCATCTTCACCCTGGGTTCTCCCATTGATCAGCCGATGCCAGTGATGTCTGGCCCACTGAAGAAGCTCAGTCATGTCCAAGACGCAGGGAGACCTGGCTGGTACAGGTGGCCTACCAAACAAAAACACACTTCCTGTAAGCCTCTGAAAACTTATAAAGTGTGCAATCTTCTTTTTCTAAACCAGACAAATATGTGACCTAGTTCTTCTACGTGTAATTGTGAACACACAGCTCATTGCTGTTTCATCTTTTAAACCTTGTTCTTGTTAAAGCATGCACCTTCCTCCTCGAGAGGCAGATATCTAATTATCTAAGCAACAAAAGACAGTCCCTGCGAGGCAACCACTTTGGCTTTAGCGTGTGCAAATCTCTTTGCTTCCCTGGTCATCGGCTTTCTCCTTTTTGAAACCAGACTACACACACATCAGGAAGTTGTCATGAGCTTCAGTGGGTAGTATGTAAATGGTCCAGCCTAAGGCCTGGTAGACAGTAGGAAGTCTGTTGCATCCCAAACATGGCTACAAGTCCTTCCCACCCCCTGTTCACCGAGAAGTGACTCTTTCTTTGGCTGATGAGTATTTTTCTCCCATCTTGACCACATGCTTCACTCTGACTCAAGGAACACTAGGAAGTGAGAGACGGAGGCTTGAAAAGTGTTCTTTATCAGGTTGGCCATTCACACTGCTTCTCACAACTCTTTCAACACCACCATGAGCACCCACAGCAGGATAATTAAGCACAGAGGGTCCGCTTATACTAAGGCCACTGCACATGTGTGGTTGCAGCCTCCGGCTGGCTGTTGGCTGACCAGCAACATGTTACTGCACTCAGAGGCCAACTGTGAACAAAGAAGCGAGGGAGTGTCCCCTAGATGAACTGAACTGGAAACAACCACCTACCAAACCATCAGTCGATGTTATGTGCCGAACTCTGACTGGTGTATCACCCCATCACCCCATCTTCATTTTTATTTTGTTTTTTGCTTTTAAGTGTTCCTTATTTTCCCAGAAATTTACTGTTGAAGAGAGAGAAGCTAGCATTTATTAGGAGTTGACTATATTCCAAACACACTGCAAAACCTTCCCCATGCATTATCTCAATACTAGATCAATCAGGCCTGGAGAGATGGCTCAGCAGTTTAAGATCATTTGCTTATCTTTCAGAGGGCTAGAGTTCAAGTCCCAGCACCCATGGTAGGTGGCTCACAATCTCCTTTAACTCTAGTTCCTGGAGACTTAATGCCATGCTCTGGCCTCTGGGGGAACCCACATCCATGTATGCATACATACATATACACATACATAAAAAAACATATTTTTTAAATTACATCAATTCTGTAACAGGAGGAGACACAGCTGTTACAAATCACATCTTTCTGAAGCAAGGGCTCATCGTTACTGTACCTCATTTGCCGGTGTATTTAGAGGAGCTAACCCTAGGACCTACGGCTGGGAAATGTCCCCCCAAATTCACACACCAGGTAATGAGCATGTCATTGAACATGCTGCAAAAGAAGTCCAGGGGCCCTGATTCCCGTCTTGATTTACCCATGTTATCACTTACATGCTGGTATCGACCGCCTAAGTTTCTCACTTAGGAAATCTGTAATGTGTTGTCCTAGTCCTAAGGAGAAAAACCAGGATACACGCAGATTCTGCACTAGACTAAAAATGCAGACAATATAAAGACCTAGACCCTACTCTCCAAGAGTTGAGGGTGTAAGTGACCGACTAGATATGTACATATTTAAACACACTCCTGGTATGAAATCATAATTATGGCAAAATTGTTTTAAGAAGATTATTTAAGGGACTAGAGGATGGCTCAGAGGCTCTTAACAAGCACTGACTGCTCTTCCAGAGGACCTCGGTTCAATGCCCAGCATCCACATGGAAGCTCATAAGTGTCTGTAACTCCAGTTCCAGGGGACCCGACACCCTCACACAGACATATGAGCAGGGAAAACATGAAATAAAATGCACATGAAATAAAAATAAGTAAATTATTTTTTTAAAAAGGTTATTTAAGGTGGTTTCCTTTCTAAGCTTCACTCTGAGTTTATAATGAGTACTACTAATTCATTTTTCTGAAGTACTACACTAATCAGAAGTTAATCGTTTTCCCCTAAGAACATTGAAATTAGACTCAACTTTTATGATTCTAAAATCCTAAGTTATCATCCACCAACATGGGCAGCTCTGTTCTGACTCCCCTCATTCTTGAGATCAATATTTGAACAACCCATTCTTGGCAGTACATTTGTTCACTATGCATAGGGCCTTACACAACCCAAGACAGTCCAGCTATGTGACATCAGGTTATTCTCACATTTACAAAAAATGCACTGAGTCACAAATAAGTGACTCAAAATCCACTAGATCTCTTTAAAAATTCACCTGAAACAAAGCCGTGGAATAAATGAGAGTACCAACAAGCAACACTCATTTACTTTATTTGCGGTCCAGCGGGTTGCGCCTGAGGCTATGCACGTGCTCTACGCATCCTAGGTAAGCATCCTACCTCTGTGCTATATCCCTATCTGCTTCTTTGTGGTTTCCTTTTGCAACGAAGTCTAAACAAGTTGCCCGGCTGGCTTTAATTCATCTGTAGCCGAGGCATGGCTTAACTTTGCTATACTCCTGCCTCAGCCCCCTGCATAGCTAAAACAACAAGCCAGCAACCTAGGGCCTGGCTCAGAAAGCCGCTTTTAACAATAGGAACACAGCCTCAAAGGGCATGTCTTTCTCTCTGAATATTGAGTGCTGTTATATCTGCCCCATTAGAAAAGCAGACTTATCAGTTTTGTACATACGGCAGGAGGAATGTCTTTGCTATATCAGATCTGTCCTTGGGATCCTGTCCTCTAAGCCAACTACTCAGGAGAAGTAAGTCCATGAAAATCGACTAGCTAAAATAATACTATTTTTCAACACAGCATTTAAATGTCTGTACCTGAAATGTGTTTGGAAAGCCCAGCTTTTACCTGTCATCAAAACAGCTTAGCCTGGTGTGGTGGCTCACGCTTTTAATCCCAGCATTTGGAAGACAGAGGCAGGAGGATCTCGGTGAGTTTGAGGCCAGTCTGGTCTATAACTTGAATTCTAGAACAGCCAAGGCTGTTACAGAGAAGCCCAGGGTGGAGGGTAGTAGATGGGAAGAGGGGAGCTTAGGTTTTTGTTTTAAGCTGCAACACGCCTGAAGTGTACCCTGAGTAACTAAAGTAGTTCACAGTGAAGCCATAGCTCCTCCATAGAATGAGGAAGTGAGACAAGGCTCCACAAATTAATCAACATTACAGAGCAAAATAGCTAACACAATGTTAAGTGCTTTTGTGTACCAGCATTGGGGGCCGCCATGACAAATCTCATACTTACCTTTAGAAAGCTGACATAAATAGACTTGCTACCACTTCTGCACTTTGTGGTGGGAAGTTTTTGTTTGCAATTAAACCCTTATTAAGATATAACACTGCACGTCTGTCTGGTGTCCACACCCTCCCGTAACAATCTAAATACCACTTGACCCTTTAAATTTCAGAGCAGTTTCCTGGCAATGTAAACATAAGATTAAAGAAACCTGGAACAAATGCAGGGGGTGTTAACTTCTGGTAATTCATGGTCCGTCCTTCTGACTAACACCCTCACCCTAACAAAAATAAACGCTTGGTTTGTACAGACAGTTAGCTTTGCATGGCAGGCAGCCAGGCAAGACTGTATCTTCCCCCAAGTCACCCAGTTTCGGAGAAATAATGGCGTACTGATGGGAAAACATTTCATGGCCAATGTACGTCAGTGCCTGCTTTTCTCTGTGCCTTCCCAGTGTCCTTAAACCTCCATTAGAGGCTCTGCATCTACTCATGGATTGCATCCCTTCCCCTTTCTCTTTCTCAAGGAATTTCTGTGGATATGGACTCGGGGCTGACCCACTGCACACTGCCTCCCTCGACCATTCCACTCTTGACAGCCCAGCAGGTCAGAGCCAGGAGAACTCCACCTCACCAGTACTGTTACCATTCCGCAGCTGAGAACTGGACCTGGTGCCACGGGCCTAGGACCTCAGCTGTTTAGAAAGCTAAGGCAGGAGGATTACAAAGTCAAGGTCAGCCTGAATAACTTAGCAAGCCCTTGTCTTAGAATAAAAACAAAAACTGGATGGGGAGGGCCTACAAGATGGCTCAGTGAGTAAGGATACTTACCGCTAAGACTGATGACCCGAGTTCAAGTCCTGGAAGCTACATTGGGTTAAAGAAGAGAACTGAGTTCCAGATGCACCTTGGCATGCATTCTCTCTCTCTCTCTCTCTCTCTCTCTCTCTCTCTCTCTCTCTCTCTCTCTCTCTCTCACACACACACACACACACACACACACACACACACACACACACACAGGACCATGAAAGGCAGCCTGGTTTCTGGTTGAGCTAAGGTTTAAAACCCCAGGACCCAGTAGGGATAACCTATAAGGGACGGCAGGTGTTTTGCCATGCTCCTGGGCCCCAGGCTCCCGACACAAGGCCACAGCTCTTCATAGGTCTGTGACTATCAGTCACGTAATGGCAACACCCAAGCCCCTGCACAGGTAGAGGTGTGGTTATGTAGCCTCAAGACATCCCCATTTAGAGGCTTAGCCAATAAACTCCCCTTCCCCTTCCCAGCCAAAGGTTTCCTCCCTGCAAAAGGTTTTTCAATCTCAGGCCTGCCCTGAGAAAGTGGGGTACAGATTCACTCATCGCTACTCTCTGCCATGACAATAAACGCCCTAAAACCGTGGACTGTCTCTCTTCATCGGGATCTGCTGTGGGGAACAAGGGAACAGGCCTTCATCTAAAAAGCCTCATCTAGTCTCCCACAGAGGGCCTCTCAGCACTCCCAACCACAGCCTCTACCAAACCAACCCAGCTAGCCATCGACAAGCCAAGGACCTGGTCCCCGAGGGACTCAGCCAGGCTCCTCCCCACTTTTTCCCCCTTGGCCCGGGCTAGATCTGCCGGGGCTAGATCCAGCCTGTGGGCCCCTACTCCGTTGTCAGCTCTTCCGAGGTATCCAGCAGTGCCTGGGATGCCCAAGAGCCTGGGAACCAGACAGAGCCAGCTCAGTGCAGTCCCTGGGACCCCCAGGCAGTGCTCCCCTACCCCCGGTGGTGTCCCGAGACTTCTCACAGCCCGAATCTGCCCTGCGGTGTCAAACTTCCTGCATCCTGCCTCTCCAAGAGGCCTGAGCCTGGGGACGGGACACGGAACTCACTCCATACTACAGTTAACCCAACACACACACACACACACACACACACACGCACACGCACACGCACACGCACACGCACACACACACACACAATAAATGTAAAAGAATTGAACATATAGCTTCACATAGAGTACTTGCTAAGCATGTAAGAGGCCCTACTATCCACTATTTATTTTATTTATTTGTTTATTTATTTAAATAATAGAATTTTATTGTATAGTTTACGAATATATATTATTCTTTTTATAAAGAATGTGGGTTATATGCACATGTATGAGGTCCCTATGGGGGTCAAAAGCATTGGAATGCCCTGAAGGTACACTTAAAGATGGTTGTAAGCTGTCCAATACGGATGCTGGAAATGGACCGTGAGTCTTTTAGAAGGGCAGTAGGCACCGAGCCATCTCTCCAGCCACCAACACACTGTGTTCTTCACAACTGAGCTTGAACACTTTTTTTTTCCAGCTGGGAGATTGTTTGGTTGGTTGATTGATTGTTCCCTGAATCTCATTCCTTGTTATATAGGTCTGTGTAAGTTGCCCGTGTCATCTTGTTTTAACCTGGTAGGTATATATTCTGAGACATTCATTCATTTTTTTCAGATTTTTCCAATTTAGTGGAATATGTCTTTAGTTTAAGACCTAAAGTTTTTAGTGTCTATTGCCAACACATACCTTCTTGCCTTCAACTCTCCTAATTTGTCTCCTCTCTCTCTTTTTATTTGTTTGGCTAAAATTATTGGTCTAATTTATGTTGCAAAGAACCAATTATTTGATTCATTGATTACTCATATTATTTTCATTTCCATTTCATTAATTCCAACCTTGGTCTTAATCACTTTTTTTTTCTATCTGTTGTGGTGGGTTTGGCTCTTCTGTTTTTCAAGACCCTGAGGTGCCTTGTCAAGTTATGTAAGCTAACTATCCGACTGTATGTGTGTGTGTGTGTGTGTGTGTGTGTGTGTGTGTGTGTGTGTGTGTAGGTGTGTGGGCATGGGTGTGTATGTGGGAGAGAGAGAAAGTGCTAAAGCACACGTGAGTGGAAACTATAGAATAGAGTCAGTGTCAACCAGTATTATTTTTTAAAAAAAACACATGATAATTGGGTCCAAGAACTTTTTTTTTTTTTTGGTTTTTCGAGACAGGGTTTCTCTGTATAGCCCTGGCTGTCCTGGAACTCACTCTGTAGACCAGGCTGGCCTCAAACTCAGAAATCCGCCTGCCTCTGCCTCCCAAGTGCTGGGATTAAAGGCGTGCGCCACCACTGCCCGACTTGGATCCAAGAACTTAAGCATGATGGAGACTGTGCTTTCAGGGGACTAAGGAGAAGAACAAAGCATCTGGAACTAATTAGCAGACCGGTAGGGATGTTTTGAATTTCCAGTTTAAAACTGAAGTCTTCCCCCACTGGGCAGCTTTTGTCTTTTGAATGTGAAATATCTCCAACATACTTTGAGCCCTTATCCCCAATTTGTGGTGCGATTTGTGGGGATTATGGGGTCCTTAGGAAGTGAGGTCACCAGGAGTGGACCTGGAAGTTTCTACCCTGGCCCCAGTCCCAGCTGCTCTCTGCTTCCCAGTCAGTGGCAATGCTACGCGCTCCTGCCGCACACTCCGCCATCATGAATTAAGGTGCCCCTGCCCTCCCTTCTCTGCCATGACTAAGACTGATCGAGACTGTGAGAATTAATCTTCCCTCCTGTGGGTTGTTTCTGCGGGTCTTTTGGCCACAGTGATGTAAAAGTAACTGATATGGACAGAATGACCAGGAAATTTCTTCTGGTTCAGTAGCTTTCACGCTGTGCTCCCTATCAACTTTAGACACTATGTTCTCTGAGAGGCAACCTAATAGACGCACACGTCACTGCAGACAAAGGTTCTAGCAGCACTCCGCGCCCTTGCTCCTAGCTCCTAGCTCCTAGCTCAGCAGATGGATGGTCCCTGTTGTTTCTCCCTCTTTCAGCATAACAGTATTGGTTTTAACATTCACCAATGTGCTGAAATACACACTCTGGCAGTCACTAGATCCACACTGACCTGAAAGTATCTACAGGAGTGGAGAGATCCACATTCCCAGTCTGACGGGGGCACACTGGACTCTTAGATGCTAAAGATGCCACCAGGGCCAGAGGGCACAGGTATACACAGCACTTTCCCACCATAGCCAAGACAGAGCCTTTTAAACTTTCTAATTCAGCCAAGTAAAGGAACGTTCAGTGCTCAGAAAAGAGTCTCATGTTGGTATCGTAAGTATAAACACTCATGAAAGTTCCATGAAGTCACCCCTTGTCAAGGAGCATTTTAATGTCTACATTCTGGAGGTCACTTAATCTAAAGCAGGCCTTCCTAAACTTCCCATTCACAAACTTTCTCCCTCAAGAAACTTTTTATGAGACCCCAGGTACACCAGTACATAAAACAGGTATGCAAATCAAACGTTTATGGATAATAGATGCTAAGAAATACATTTTAAAACAGGCAATTTGCATACTAATAAGATGAGTGTGCTTGCTTATTTTTATGTAAGGAATTAAATTTGGGATGAATATTTGATACTGCAAGGTATAGAGCATCTTTGATATTTTTAACTTATATCTCATAATTGTCAGTGCCAAGAACACCACTTTTCATAAGTGCATAATGCAAAAATCCCATTAAAGACAGTTTAGACATTATTGGAGATTAATTTTTACAAAATGAGGCCATGAATTTTAAAAAGAGCAAAGAGGGATATACTTGAGTGTTTGGAGAGAGAAAAGGGGAGAAATGATATAATTATACCCTTGATAGTAAAAGAAATTAAAAAGAGAGAGAGAGAAACTGTTAGAAATTCTGTCCTTTCTGAGAGAGGGAGCGAGGACGTCTCTGACTCTGTTGCCTGCTTCTGGGCACTGGGTTTCCTCACACAGCCTTGATATGCGGGGAGGTGCCTAATATCATTACAACTTGACACGTCCTGTCTGCTTGGTATCCCTGAGAGGACTGCCCTTTTCTGAAGAAAAATGAAAAAAGGAGTAGATGGGGAGGGAAGAGGTGGGGGAGGGTAGAGATGTAGGGGGAGGGGGAGGGGAAACTGTGGCCGAGATGCAATATAAGAGAGAATAAATCAATAAAGATATACTATTCGTAAAAAAAGGAAATTCTGTCTTAATCCTAAGCTAAAATCTATTTAATGATCTTTTCTTTGTTTTGAAACACAACCAAGCAATTCAAACAGCAATTTTTGAAATCGAATATTCGATCACAATATAATCCCAAGATGTACTAATTTGATACTTTCGTACTAGGAAACAATAATAGGAAAATATTACAACTCTCTGTTCTCCATAATTGAGCCTTATGTCTCTACATGATCTGAGAGTTCTTATTTAAACACTAAAGACGCGACGTAGCATACGGCAGTCCCAAATCTGAACCACAGCATTTTGGGTGGCACTCAAGGGTCCTGGATGACACCAGGGCATGCTCGGTGCCAGGTGCACCTGTTGTGTCTTCAGAACAAAGGCTTGCTGTGAAGCCGTGCAAAAAACGCACATCCGATTTAATTTTTTTAAAAGATTTATTTATTTATTTTATGTATATATGAGTTCATGACTGTCACTGTCGCTGTCTTCAGACACACCAGAAGAGGGCATTAGATCCAATTACAGATGGTTGTGAGCCACCATGTGGTTGCTGAGAATTGAACTCATGACCTCCAGAAGAGCAGCCAGTGCTCTTAACCACTGAGCCATCTCTCCAGCCCCTTGATTTAATTTTTGATCATTCATGTTCATA
Source organism: Uromys caudimaculatus (assembly GCA_028551405.1). Lineage (NCBI taxonomy): Eukaryota > Metazoa > Chordata > Mammalia > Rodentia > Muridae > Uromys > Uromys caudimaculatus. The sequence continues at coordinate 58,867,997 of CM052712.1, read as the reverse complement.
AGTATTTTATCATTCCCCATCTGATGTTTGCAACCAACATATGCATCTACACAGCCATACACGGAGCTGCAAGTCATGGCTTAACTAGCAGTGATCTAGAAGTCAAGATGAATAGAGCCTGACTGGGCAGCCTGACTGGGCAACTTTCTCCTCAACCACATACTTCGCATCAGGGTGCCAACAAGCTCCTTGCTTTCATTTCTTTTTAAGAACACAGAGAACCAGCATTTTGAAACATTCATAATTAGCTTCTCCTAAAAGGACAAGCAACCGAATACTGGGCGGGCACACATTTTTGTCAGAAGTTTTTGTTGTTGTTGTTGCTTTAAGATTTATTTTATTTTATATGAGTACACTGCAGCTGTCTTCAGACACACCAGAAGTGTGCATCAGATCCCATTACAGATAGTTGTGAGCCACCATGTGGTTGCTGGGAATTGAACTCAGGACCTCTGGAAGAGCAGTCGGTGCTCTTAACCGCTGAGCCATCTTCCCAGCCCTTGTTAGAAGTTTTTTATTATGGCCCCTTGACTCCAGCAGTGCATTTCATAGTTCATCCATTTTAGCTAACGTTGTAGTTAATACGCACTTTGCTCACCATTTAAAATAATTTTACTTAATTGACATATAACAGTTATACCATCTTACAGAACATGATATGATATTTTAACATATGTATATACTGTCCAATCATTAAATTAGGCTAATTAACACATCTAGCACCTCATGCACTTATCATTTCTTTGCAATTAGAATATTCAGAATTCTTTCTTCTAGCTATTTTGAATCAGTCAATACAATATGGTAGCCATGTTTACCTCACTGTATAATAGAATCAGAATTTATGTCTCCTATCTAACTTTACCCCGGCATCTCACCAACCTCTCTCTCTTCCTTTGCCCTGCCCCCACTGCCCTCTGACTGCCTACTACTCTATACTTTTATGAAGCCACAGTATATTTCACATTTGGTCATCCTCACCACATCTTTACACATTAAGATCCTCCTGCTGTGTCTGTTCCCAAATTACCTTCAGCATCCGTCAGCTATCTGACCTATACACATCATGTCTCAGCCTCAGTGTGTTCAAGAGAAAATGGAAGCCGTTTAGATCACAGGACACAATGTAGATGAAAACGATTCCTTCTCACCCTTGCTTGCACTGTGTGCTATCACGTAGGCTGTCCCCATGCAAAGGCTGGGAACCCTGTATGTGGCACTGGGGTACAAACTTTAAGTGATTACCTAGAGCATAATTTAGATTGCTTGGGTCTAAATAAATGCTCCATTCAATGTACCTGTAATACCTCAAAGTATCCAACACTGAATAGTCGCACCAACTGTAAGATCTGGCCCTTTTACGAGGAAGGCAATGGCATTCTTTCTCCTAAGAAATGGGTGACTTTGACCTGGCCCAGGGCCAAGAGTAAAAACCTACATGCCCAGGAAAAAAATCCCACCCAGCTACATTCCTACGGGTA
>CM052712.1:58839497-58856302 GCA_028551405.1 Uromys caudimaculatus | reverse complement strand
AGTATAGCTATCTCATTCACTGTTCTGACAGGAACCTAACAATGCCTGGCACAGAGCAGGTACCCAAGGACTCTGTTTAAACACATTAGCTATTGCCTGTCAACTCTAGGACTTATATCATGCATCTTGGCAATAATTCTCTTCAAACAATGCAAGCATTCTGAGAATGAAGGCTAATCAGTTATGTCAAGTACTGAATGGATGAGCAGGTTCTTTGCCAGAGATATTTTTGGTCAGTTGCATCTTGATCCATAAGATGTCCTAAAGCCATCTCATCTTTGTTAGAGAAGGCAGTGCCATTCAGCTTTAGACCGCTGATTATGTAAATAGGGCCAGCTTAGGCAATTATCTGGAGATACTTTTTGTTATGGATGCCACCAGAAAGGGAGGCTGTTAAATATCCTACAGCCACAAAATGGTCCCTCACCTAAAAAGAAATACCCAACTTCCAAATCAAGAATATACCGAGAAACCCCAGATCAAAACAAGCTATCTTTCTGTTAAAGAGAGGGAGGAGTGGCAGGATGCACAGAGTGGGCTTTGTAAAATTCAGTTTCAAATGATTAACTGTTCCAATTCATACTCCATCAGGCAGGGTCTCTTATGACCCTCCGTCTCTCCATAAAAGATACATGACAATGCTCAGACCTACCCTTTAGGGTTGTCACTAGGCATTCATAAGAATGTGTGTAAGTTATCCATGTATAATAGACCAATAAATAGTAGTCACTCCTGTAATGGGAATGCTTCTTACTTGCTGAAGATTGGCATGTGTGTCATCCAAGAAAAGCAGTTTAAAGACAGTAGGGCTTGAGGCTGGAGAGATGGCTCAGTGGTTAAGGGCACTGACTACTCTTGCAGAGGACTGGGTTTGATTTCCAGTGCTGTCACTCAAAACCCCTGCAACTCCAGTTCCAGGGATCCAACACCCTTCTCTATCCTCCACAGGGGCCTGCAAGCACATGATGCACATAAACTCATGCAGACAGACAGGCAGGCATGTGTGCATGCTCGCATACAGACAGACAGACAGACATACACACACATACACACACACACACATGCACACGCACACGCACAAGCACACAAACACATACATAAAAATAAATATATCTTTTTTTTTCAAGATGGCAAGGCTCAGAAAGTCAAAAACTCCACATGTTAAGGTGAAAATAACCTTAAATATACAACAAAAGATTTCATTTTAAAGTCAAGAAAAATGAGATTCAGAGAGACTGATTTTACAATAGCAAGTGAGTGGCTGCTCACATTCAGTTACATCATCAGCTCCCACTAAGTGAACTTTTAATAATCTTAGGTAGGCTTTTAATTACTAATCTGCCATCAAATTATTTAAGTCAATATTAATGAGACTTACTGTGACTGCTAAAATTTCATGTGACTATTACACTACAGAATAAGCTTTATTTAGACATAAGCCTATTTACAGTCTTGGCTCATTTGTGGGACTGCAGTGTTTCAATATCACCCTGAAATGTTCTGTTGTCATTACAACGAGTCTGCTTTAAAACTCACCTCATATAAAAGTCTATGTCATGAATTAGTCACTGGGGAGTCATGTATTTGGAATATATTTTGGAAAAAGAACCTGAATAAAACCAGGTAGATACACTATATAAAATCTATAATAAAATACATTGAAAACCTTAACACTGGCTAACTTTGAGGTATTATAATTGAGTTTTATGTTTAGGTATATCTTTCTCACGATGACCTCTGTTTTTACAATGTTTATTCCAAAGTCAGGAAACAGACCTCCATTTTCATCTTTAAAGACTAAAATTAACTCTAATCATAAGTATATTGCTTCTTGTAATTTTGAAACCTACTTTTGATGGTGCACTGAAGAACCAGAAGTTAATAATGCTTCTACATTTAAATTGAAGGGGTACGTATAATACTTTACGTTTTGAGAGTTTGGAAAAGTACTATTATTGCTATTTGAGGGTTTTAGGATTTTTTGAGACAAGATTTCTGTGTAGCCCAGGCTGTCCTGAAACTCAATCCGTAGACCAGGCTGGCCTTGCACACAGAGATCTGCCTGCCTCTGCCTCCTAAGTGCAGGAGTTAAAGGCGTGCACCACCACTGCCGGGCTAAGTTTTTGTTTGCTTTCTCCTTTTTAAGAAAAATCTCATAACATGTATGACAAGCATGCTGCCTCAGTAGTAAAAACTAACAGTCACACTCAGGTCCCCGTTAGTGTATCCGTGTTAATCTTTAGCATTATAGCAGATTAATATTGAAGAAGTGTAGATGCTAAATTCTTCCCAATAGGAATTTCCTATTAGCACGCACAACAACATTAAGCTTACTTTTGTTTGTTACAGGAATCTGCTGTCAGGAAACAAACGGCATAAAACTAGCCAACACAGTCTTTAAGAATTAGACGCTGGGCTTTAGTTGCTTTATAAACTCAGGGGTTTTAAATGAGTGGTGTTTTTAATCAGCTCAATGGAAACACAAAGGTATTATTAGTACCGTAACTTGTAAGGCGTGGCACCTTGGCCTGACTAGGGGCAGGGACGGAAGGGAAGAAGCATAAACATACACACAGAAAAGCTGGGGTCAGCTGGGCGGAGCGTCCATGTGCTACCATGCTTATTAGTGGGAGGAGTTAGCTAGTCTCAGTAGGAGGTCTCGCAGGCTGGCAGTCTCAGGCTGTAAATATCCGAAAGGAAGAAGCTGCAGTTGCTAGTTTTTGCACACTCTGAGTCTGTAAACACTCACATACTTACACACACTGTCACATTCCCACTCTGGACCAGGGGAAGGCTTTGCCAATCCCAAGCCTGACCAGTATGGGAAATGCTTTGCCATCCCCATGAATCTGAGGCATTAGTTCTTGACGTGGCCATGGCCATGTTGATAGTCTACATTCAGTCAGGGCTTCCTCCGCTCCCTACACAGTAGGAGTGACACAGTGAAAGGGGTGGAATTCTCGTTCTTAGGGTCCTTTTAGAGAAGGTCAGAGCTGCCTGGCAAAGCCTACTGAATAGACTGGCCTGCTGACCTGAGGATCTTCCCTAAGCCTGATTCTCAGAGTTACCCCCAAAAAGAATCTCAGGTGGAGCTTAGTAAACACAGGCACAGTCTTTCTCTCCGCCAGGCACAAGCTGTCCTGTTTCCAACTCAGGAGGTCTACAGTATGGGCTCAGAAACTGTATTACTAACAAGATCCAGAGATACCATTGCCCCAGATCTAGGGACTCCCATTGCGTGGTAATTCAAGTCTACTGTAAAAAGTCTTACTTTAATTTATATCTTCCTTACAGAATATTATCCAATGCTGTTTTTTATGCAGCTAATAATTTTCACCCCTGTGTATATTATTCTTAAAATAGCTAGTCACAATATTTTCCTAGTATGCCAGAAATAGTATTTTTGCATGAGTAAACAAAACAATATTTAGAACAAAGGAAAATAATTTGAGGAATGATGAGAAAAAGAATAAATAAGGAAGATGAGTTATATATATAATATTTATATAGTTTTATATATAATGTTATGTAATGCGTATATACATATATGTATGCATATTATATATTTATATATTTATTATATAATATTATATATTTATTAAATATGAAGCAAATAAGCACATCAACTCAAATTTTTAAACATGTTCTTTGAGGCAAACGGCATTCCTGAACATGTAATGAGAAAGACAGGCATCTCTTCATTCATTTTGGTGGCTCTATAAATAATACATTTCAGTACAATGGATGAAAACCTTAACTCCTAAGCCCAAATGATTTGATTTTGAAAGTTATCAGCTGACTTTAAGTCTGTTATAAATAAACATTGCATGGATAACCACTGTTTCTCAATGGCTAAAAATGACTTCAATCATGCTGTAATGTTGCTGAAGACTGGATTACATACGCTGATTGTTGAAGTTGTCCCAGCATGCATATGTGAATTGTCTCTGAGGCCTGTGAGCTAAGCGTGACCAGTGTGACACGTAACACTGATAACGGACAGATCTAATTGTAAACGATATGAAAACAAACTCAGCAAACTGTCCGGCCTTGAGCCTAGGTCACAGTGACAGGGCTACATGCACCAAGGGGTCCAGAATCATTGGTGAATATGAAACCTGCTGCAATGCCTTCTGAAAAAAAAATGAGGAAGAAAATGGAAACCAGGCAGCAGACCAAGTGTAGTTGCTTCTACTATCACGAGATCAACACAAAGAGCTGGGCCATCGGCAGCAGGCACTGCTTCCTACATGAAAGTGATTGGTGATAGGCATGAATCTACCATATCACCTCCGCTACCACAGTCAAGTCTGCCACCGGAAAACCAAAGGAACTGAAAGACCAGTAGAAGTGCTCCTATCCCAAGTCTACGATAAATAGGTCAATCTATGACCACCAACGAGAAGGAAGTCTACCACAGCAGTAGGTATGATGGTGCAGAGCTAGAATTATTAAAGGCCTTCTTTGGTGATTGAACAAAATTATATCTCCAGCTTTGATGTATTTTACCTCCCCACCTTTTCCTGCATGTGCTATATATGAGAACATTTATCCCAGAGTCTTCCAGAGATGCTGAGATGTTAAGAATTGATGTGCGCGGGCTAGAGAGATGGCTCAGTGGTTAAGAGCTCTTCCAGAGGTCCTCAGTTCAATTCCCAGCAACCACATGGTGGCTCACAACCTTCTGTAATGGGATCCGATGCCCTCTTCTGGTGTGTCTGAAGACAGTGCACTCACATAAATAAAAATAAATACATCTTTAAAAAATAAAATAATAAAGTCATTCTGGGCTACTTGAAAAGAACACTTTAAAAAAGAAAAGAATTGATGTGTGATACAAAGGTTCATTCTAAGGTGAGATTCTGAAAAAGAAAAGCTGCATTTACCTAAAAAATGTTAGAAGAAGAAAAGTTCAGTCATCTTTGTGGAAATATAAAATAGAGTCTTGAGAGTCACCAAATCAACCATGAATCAATACTGATACTGTAATCAGCTATGTTCACACGGTATCAAATGCCTCTGCAAGAGAGAGCACAGCTCCGCCAACAGATTCACAACTGGCCACTTATTACAAACATAAACCTTTCTGAGCCTCGGTTTCCACGTCTGTTAAATAAAATACCTATCCCCAAGGATTTCTAAAGGCAACTAAATATCCCACAGTGTGTAGCCCACTATCATTAACTCATCCATTAAAGTACTTTTTTCTATGCTCTCACTATAAACCAGAAACTAACCAGGCCACAAAACAGACAAACATCTCCCCTTCCTTCTCTGGTTCGTTTGCTTACCGTTGCCCTTGGTACCACATTGGTGGTAAAGAAAAGAACCCTAGAATTGGATGAAAATACCCAATTCAAATTTTAAAGCTCAAATTAGTGCAACCACAGTGTGTGAATTTAGGGAAACAAAGGGTCCTATGGAAAAACACTGTATGAGGTCCGAAGAAAGAAAGGGAGAAAGGCTTCCCAGAGAAGAGCATCTGACGTGAGCCTGGACAGCCTCCTGATAGGAGAGCTCCATCGGCTCCGAGAAAGCACTGCTATGAAAGGAGAATGGAAACATTGGGCAGCTCCATACAGCCAGAGTCTCCAGCACAAGTTAGGGATTGCTGAGCCATGAACAAGATGGTGTGCGCGAGGACCAGAGTGAAGGGTTAAGTGTTGAGAGGTGAAGAGTTTTCCCTTAGTTTGGAAGAAACGGGAAACCATGAAAGATGTTTGAGAAGGGTGATATGGTACAACAATTTAGATTTTCTCACAAGTCTGAGAGAGATGGGACAAAGGGCAGAGAATCTCACAAGAAAATGGAGTAATGAGCTTCAGAATAGTTTTCCAATGGTGACCTAGGGAGGGAGGCACTTCCTAAGGCATCTCTCAGGGCACGTTTGGGACAAGAGCAGCATGTGTGTCTGGCACAGCAACATGTAACTTGCTGTCAGCCATATTCCCCTGTTCTATGAGTGGGCCTCTGAGTTCTACACTGTCTGCTCACCTGTCCATTGCCTGTTACCATTGCTACATCTTTACCATGCTATAGCTCAATCACGCATCCCTGTCCTCAGTCAATCCACACTTACTACGACCATGAAGCTGGCCAAACCATCCGTGTCTGACTGGGCATCGAGACCGCCATACTTACGAATAGTCTGGCCCGAGTGATGCAAGTACCTTTTATCCATCAGCATCATGATCTCAGACTCCCCAGCCCTTTGAACTTTAAGAAGTGAATCACTGTGTTTGTCTTTAAACAAGCTATCGAGTTTATACTAAAGACTAAGACAGAATCAAAACCCTATAAAGACGATCCTCAATGAAAGGCACAGGGCTGAAGGATTAGCTCAGCGGTCAAGAGCATTTGTGCTCTGTGAGAGGCTGAGGGCCCAATTCCCAGCACCCACACGGTGGCTCACAACTGTTTGTAACTCCAGCCACAGGGGATCTGAGGGCCTCTTCTGGTACCACACAAGCACATGGTCCATACATACGCGTGCAGGTAAAACACTCATCACCTGAAGGAACAAACAAATCTGAAGAAAGTAGACGTAATGGGTAGTTTATAAAGAAAAATAAAAATTGGAATGTCTAAATTTGGGGATGTGTAAACATCCCAATAATTTCAAAGAACTTCAGCATAGTAATAAGTCCCTCTGTTTGCACAGAAAGTGGAGAAAACAGGTCAAAACATGTGAGAGGTTCAGGGAGAACTATTCAGTGATATGGAAAAGGTCCTTGACAGGTAAAATGTAATCAAAAGTTGCAAAATGGTATTTTACTTCTAAAATTTAAAAAAAGAAAATCTATACAACAACTAATTCATTGATGAGAAATAATCCAAATATCAGTGGTTCTTAGTAGATGGAGATTCTAGGTGATGGTGCCATAGATTCCATTTTGTGGCGTTGATGTGTACTTTTTATATTAGTAAATACAGTTTAGTTGTCAGGAAAAAAACCACAATTGCTCTCTTAATAAAAATAATTCGTCTGAGAATGTAGAGCACATAGGCTGTATCATCTCAGTCCTCTCTTGCAGAGTTCCCATAAACTCCCTTATTATACAGAGCACATGCTGAGTATCATTGTTTCTGAGTGAGGCTGGGTGCTGGGTGTGTGGGGACCCAGGAAAGCTGCTCCAGGCTGTATCTATTAACCATGTGTGGTGATCGCACCCAAGTAATAAACTGTCCTTGTTTAAGCACTGATGACCTATTACGTGCACCTTCATTGATAGATTTCTCAGAGTCCCCTAACGATGTTGCTGGGGAATTAAAGATTAAATAAATCAAAACCGGTCATGGGGGTAAGAGATTTCCACTTTAATCAGATAGTTAAGTCAAACACGGGATGAAGGCTTTAATATGTGGACTTCATAAAACATTCTTTAAAAATTTATTCTAAAGGTATAGCCATCCAATAGATAAGTTATCAATTTTATAACAGATTTTAGTCAAATTCTGAGCATTTTCCCACCACTTACTGAAAATAAATAACATCTTATCAGTTATTTCGTCACCAAGCATGAGAAGTATTCAGTTTTTGTTACAGGAAGGTCAAACATTCCCCACATCCTGTTTGAGATTACTGAACTTTCCATTTTTTTCCCCACACAGTGGGGAAGGTTAAATAAACTGAGGGTTGTTAGCTTCTTTTCTTTTTCCTGTTAAGCCTTTCAACAGTGTGATCTCATTTTGATACCAATAAACAATAGGATAGAGGTCTATAGGACACATCTGAATGAGAATCAAAAGCTGTAAGAATCCCTTATCTTTGGGGGTAGATTGCAGCAAGCTTATGCAGGGCACTGGACTATTTTGCTTTGAAGTTTATGTGCCTCGATTTGCTCTTAAGAAAGCAAGAGGGGGGCAGAGGCAGGCGGATTTCTGAGTTCCAGGCCAGCCTGGTCTACAGAGTGAGTTCCAGGACAGCCAGGGCTATACAGAGAAACCCTGTCTCGAAAAAAACAAACAAACAAACAAACAAACAAACAAAGCAAGGGGGGGTGTTGTTGTTGGATTTGTTTGTTTATAAAATGCACTTTTTCACAGAAGCTGGCCTAGAGCAATCGTGGGCACAGTAACACTGGCCAAGAGCCTTTGGCCCCCTTGAAACATCTTTCAAGAGTGATTGGAGTTAAAGGTTTGCTCTGAGCCCATAGAATTGTGCAACAGCTCTCTTGAAAGGAGGTCAGAAGGAATTTTAGTAATCTTATCCGAAATACCCGAATAAGAGTGCTTTGAATATATTCCTTCTAAAGACACGTAGTTCCAAACTGTTCTTCTGATTTTCCAGATTGAGGGAATTCATTGACTAACTCGCATCTTTCACTCCTGACATGGTGAAATAAAACAAGTTTTATGATGTAAGACAAAGCGTGCCCCAAATAACAACGAAGTTCTTCAAAGTTGGAGTATGCAGGAAAGAATGCGGACATCTTTTTATTTTTTCAATTATTTTTAGCATTCCTTTCGAAACACTTTCACAAGTTCCAACACAAACATAAAATTACCTTTTTCCTCCTCAGGGATCAACCCCGTGGTTTATTCGCTGTAAGAATTATCAAAGCTTTTCATTACCGGGGAGAGGGGTGCAGACAGTCAAAGATGCTTTCAACTACTGGATTTCGAAATGGAATGACAAACCTGTGCGTGCCTGGGCGAAGGCACAAGAGTGTGCACAATCCATCTTTTACAAAACCCAGCTTTCAAAAAGGGTAATGTCCTGTAGAAATCAAATAACTGAAAATGGTGTGAGAGCTTCTCCATTTTCAGTGTCCCGCGCCAGAAGTGACAGGAAAGAAGTCTTCAGCCCGAAGCACAGCTGGGCTGAGAGTGAGCAGAGGCAGGGCGGGGGCGGCTAGCCGCGTCTCTCTTACCTGTCCCTCCCGGGGCGCTCATCACAGCATGGTTACTTCGAATCCCAAAATGCCAAAAGCGAACGGAGCAGGGATCCAAAGGGCGGGGAGAGTTATGCTTCCAAGCCAGCCATTTGTCTTTGAGAAGCAGAACAATACCTACTTCCCAGCTCCCCAGCTCCGCGTGCGGGGCGCGGGCGCCAGAACCGGGCGGAGCAGGCGACTCTCCGCCCTCCTCCAGACCTCCTGGGCTCCGGGCTGACAGAGCTTCCGTGGAATGTCAATCTCCCGCTGCCCCGCCCCCGTGACGTAAGGGGCGGGGTCTGGCAGCTGTCCTGCTCTCGGCTCCAGCTGTTGGACCCCGCAGAAGCCCCGCCCTGCCCAGAGGTTCCAGTGACCCAGGGTCTGGCTGTTCCCTCCCTGAAGGTCAGCAGTTTGCAGGCCATCTAGCATGTATTTACTTTCCTGTGATTTTGTGAAACAATGCACTCATTTTAGCGAGGCTTGAAACATCTAGTGGTTATGTTTAGGAAAGATATTCATTCTAAAAATGTAATGTTAAAGTTGTAACTAGCAACTCTTTTATAAAAAGAATCACAGTTCTGATTTGGGCTTCCTTCTCTTTTCTTTTGACTCCTTTAGTCAAAGTGGATAATGCCACTTTATCCACAGATCCGCCAGGGTCTGCTTGCTTTAAGCTCACACCTTTTTCTTTTTCTCTTTCTTATGCTTTTCTTTTTGTCTCTTCAGTTGTAGTCCTAAAATAAAAATGAATTAATCTGTCTGGTTTCTCCAAATGTTTGCCCAACTGCTTCCAGAAGACAAGTGAGTATGTCAACCATACTCAAGGGTAGGCCCCATTCCAAGAAGAGTAGAAGGCACACACTGAACTCGATGCGAAAAGCCAAGTTGAAGCTGGATGAGTAAGAAAGTGAGAAAGAAAGGGGTGGAGTGGGAGAAGAGTCGAGTAGAGTTGAAACACATTATATGGAATTCTCAAAGAATTAATAAAAATAATTAAGAATAAAAAAGAAGCCAGGCTACACAGAGGAACCCTGTCTCAAAAAATCAATCAATAATAAAAATAAGTAAGTAAATACATAACGGTGAAAGAAAGGACATTTAAAGAAACAACATTTAAAATAACTCAAAACAAAACTCAAAAACTTAGCTGTCGATTATTCAACTGAAACAAACACAGGGTGCACATATAACCCCGCAGTTCTGCTGTTTTGTGCCTCTGTCTTCAGTCTCTCAAGTGCTTTGAGAATGCGCGTCAAGAGTGAGAAACTAGTTGATCACGTAAGTGTCTCTCAGTGATGTGTTCACCGGGACAGACTAAGAGAGCTGGCTGGGAGGCTTGACAACTATCCCAACCCTAGAGACGCCAAACGAGTTTTTTTTACACCCTAACAAAGGGTGGCTTAGTTAGGCCAGGAAGGAGAAGGTCTGGGTGTGGCTTCCTGTGACACCTCCTTCTGCAGGCAAGGGCACATCTCCTGGGCTTAGTCAACTCCTGGCCTAGTAACACTTTTGCGGGTATATCGCTATCTCTGACTTAATGGTTGTTTTTGGTTTTGTTTTTAATTTTTGTTAGTTAATCCTCTGGTAACATTTAAAACTTCAGATTCGCGCCCCTACCCTCATCTTTCCTGCCCTCCCTTCCCTCTCTGCCCTACGTGCTCCTGGCAGGGATGTAGCCTGGGCAGAGAAGCCTTTTGGGGAAGGTGCATACCAGGACAGCTCAGGCATACCGCTGGCATTTGCAGGCTTTTTTGGATTACTCAAATCAGTGGTTCTAACTAGCAACACACAAGAGCTGATGAGAGAGTTAGATGCCAAGGCCCCACCCAGGCTGACTGGAGCAGAATCCCCGGGAAGCTGGGAGCGGGGATCCTTGAAGTGCTTTCAGTTTGACTTTTTGTTAAAGCTCTACCGGCTTTTTAATTTACATCAAAGATTGAGAATTACCCCAATGATTTGAATTAATGCCTTAGAGGAAAATCCACATTACATTTGCAAGTCCAAAGATGCAATTGCTGAACAATGGGAAACGAATACAACGTACCCTTCGATATTCTGTATAGTGTTTGCACATTTCACTATAAGTACAGAAAAATATGCTGCAAAATAGAAGTCAGAGCTGCTCACTCAGGGCAAGAGAGAGGAGTGACTGGGAACACTACCTTTCCATTGTGTCTGTGTCATGTGATTGATCCTCAGAAGGAATTGGTTTCCCTTCTGTAGTTTAAGTAAGTGTAACCAAACATATAAAGCTGATACTTCCAAATAAGCGCTGATGTAAACGACCATTGTTAATGTGGGTCTCCGGTTGTTTGACAGATCGTGTTCTGTTTCATGATTTGAGTTAAAAGGGGTTTGGTTGTTACTATTATTTTATTATTTCTTAAATGCTTTTCTGAGTATTTGTACCTTTTCACTTGACAATTTCCGTGTTTAAAGAACTATGTAAAATTCTTAATTTGAATTGCTTGTTATTTAAATGTGTTAACTTATACATTAAATACTGAAAATGTTTCCTTTCTTATGGTTTCAGTAGCAAGTTCATTTTTAGTGTGTTTCTCATGAAGACTTGAAAAACTAGTGTCCACAAGTACAGGTGTAAGAAAAGTCCATCTTTCCCAGATGGGAAATTATGTAAACTCTAAATACTAACAGCTTGATAATGAATTGTTGATGGAAAATATATGGAATGATAGTTTTTTATCTAGGTCTGACTTGAATGGAAATCTTAGTCATGAAAGGCTTTCGCTAAATGAGCACTGAGTACCATCAACCACCGGATCCAGTAAGTGTTCTCATGCTTAAATGAAGGTGCTTCTGCTTTTAAATAATAGCTATCAAGCCACTGGTTCTACTTTCTCCCATTTCCTTGGACATGCTCAAGAATTAACATAGCAGCAGTAGACCAAGAATTATCAGAAACCATTTTTAAACCACCTATAAACATGTTTCTTCTCATGGCTAATAAGTGTTTCTTGTGCATGTTAGTGTGAAAAAGAAGTGGTTTCTTATTCATCTTCTCTCCTTCTTTCTTTCTTTCTTTTTTTTTTCTTTTTCTTTTCTTTTGATCACTTTAATATGAACATGTTTTTATTTCCTTCCAAATGTTTCACACAAACTACAGTAGCGCAGGGCTGATTTTCCACATTCATGGTGAAGCCCGTCTTTTTCTCTGTCCTTGTTGAGAGGGCATGACTCATGCCCAAATTGAAACAATTCCCCATTCCAGGTCTAAATTACTTTCAGAAGGAAGGGAAAAAGAGCTCTGGTTGTAATAAGCCATAAATAAGGCTTATTTATTAAACATGATATACTATATTTCCTATTTATATTTAATAAGCAATCACAGGGTTTTCCTTCTTCATTTTAACTTTGCTATTTTCCCAGTGCCCATGGACCACTCTCTGATGTTCTACACAGTTCTTTTTTTTTTTTTGTGGTTTTTCGAGACAGGGTTTCTCTGTGTAGCCCTGGCTGTCCTGTAGACCGGGCTGGCTTCGAACTCAGAAATCCGCCTGCCTCTGCCTCCTGAGTGCTGGGATTAAAGGCATGCACCACCACTGCCTGGCTACACAGTTCTTAATCTCTAGCTACCACTTAATTTAGTATGTTTTTGCAGTCCTGTGAGGTCATTGTTCACTCAGAGATGAGAAACCCAAGGCAGGAGTGTCCTCAAAGGGCCCAAGGCAGTGAGCAGGAGCCATTAAATGGTGTCTTCCTCCCTCACATTTTCAGTGTGTAAATGTAGAGCTCTCAGACCCGAGCCTTTCAGAACTGGGCAGAACTCAGTGGTGCCGCTAAAACTATTTTTTTTTTAACTTCTGATATTATTTTATTGTACAGCATTATTGGTGTATATCTGATTGATACAGATAGAAAATAGAATGTAAAGTGATTATTAAAGGAGAAAGTAAAAAATAACTATTGAACTGGCTCAGTGGTTATCAGCATTAGCTGCTCTTTTAGAAGGCCCAGGGTCGACTCCAGAATCCACATGATGGCTCACAACCATCGACAACCACAGTACCAAGAAATCCAACAGCCTCAGTTGGCATTGCGTGTTCATGGTGAACATACATACATACATGCAGGCAAAACAGCCATACACAAAAATATAAATTAATTAATTAATTAAATTTAAAGAGATAATTTAATTGTTTCAGATCATTTGGAAAACAGTTGAGTCAGATCTAATTCTTCTGCCTCAGACTGTTGGTTTTTCTAAGACATACATTAGCAGGAAGAAATCAAACACAAACTATTTTAAGATGCTACCTCACCGCAGTCAGAATGCCTATCACCAAGAAATCTGAAAACAAGTGTAGAAGAGGATGCGGAGACAAAGGAACCATGGATCATTGTCAGTGGGGACACAAATTAGCACAGCCATTGTGGAAATCGGTTGGATCCTGCTATTTCACTCCTGAACTTATGCCCAGGGGACCCCAGACACTAATCACAGAAATATTTTTACCCCCATGTTTATTGCTGCGTTGTTCATTATGGCAAAGAATTGGAATCAATGTAGTCTACCAGCAGATGAATGAATAATAAAAATTTCTGTGTGTGAGTGTATGTGTGTGTGTGTGTGTGTGTGTGTGAGAGAGAGAGAGAGAGAGAGAGAGAGAGAGAGAGAGAGAGAGAGAACTACCCTACTCTAAAGGAAAAATAAAATAAAATTTCAGGAAAATGTATGGACTTAGGATGTATATTATTATGCAAGATAGCATAAGAAAAATGCGTGTTCCTGCTCCTACGTGATATCTAGCGACAGTGTATGCATTCATATACGCAACTGGACACGCAGCTGCAGTGTAACGTGGAGGAAAGGGGACCAGAGAAGTTAGATATCAGGGAATAAGGAAGGAGTAATGCACGAAAAGAACATATAAGAGAGGGTATAAAGAGAACTGCTTTTCTAGTTCTAACTCTCTCAAGGATTTTTTTTACTTTTGATGGCGGATAAGTGCTTAAAAATATATTTGACCATGAAGTATAAAAATCAATGTGAATTGCTACAGCTTTCATTCTGAACGGATGTTCTATATGTATTGGTGCAGAAGTACGCTGAGCCTTATAGTCTTTGTATCTGGTTAAGTTTGCTGTGTGGTTTCTTTCTATGCGCAACATTTTAATAATAGAATATAAAAATTTGAAAAATGGAGTTTCAGAATTGTCTTAGGCAGGGTTTCCATTGCTGTGAAGAGACACCATGATCAAGAAAACTGTTTAAAAGGACAACATTTAACTGGGGCTGGCTTACAGTTTCAGAGGTCCAGTCCATTATCATCATGGTGGGAAGCATGGCAGCTGGAAAGCAGACTTGGTGCTGGAGGAGCATCTTGATCCGAAGGCAGCCAGGAGGAGACCATATCACACTGGCCAGATTTGAGCATATATATGAGACTTCAAAGCCCCACCTTCACAGTGACACACTTCCTCTAAGAAGGCCACACCTCCTCCAGTAAGGCAACACCTTCTAATAGTGCCACCTTCCATGGCACCATATTCAAACCACCACAAGAATAGAGAGAATTGTCCATAAATTTTACCTGTATGTGTGTATCGGGTGTGTGTTACTCCACCCTCACTGCCAATCAGTTTTCTATTTCCTTTTACCTGGGGTTACTTTTAAATTCCTTTGCTACCTACCCATAAGGAAGGAACAGATCTGACTTCATGTCAGTTCACCTTCCACAATGCTCTTTTTTTTTTGGAAAAAAAAAAAAAATCTTGTTCCATAATATTGATCCTATGTGTATCTGGCAGCTAGCTCTTACTGAGTATCTGTAAAAGATGAAAGAGGTGGCAGATATTTCAACTCCAGAGTTTCAGATAAGCCCAGCACTCCTATGTGATCTCTTATGTGATTAAGAAAAACACTGTCAACAGGACTAGAGTAGAATATGGAGCATGGTCCTTTAGAGTAGAAAAAAAAATAGTTCATCAGTCTCTGGCTTACATAAAGATGATTTGGTCAAAGCAGGTGTAGCTGAGACCAAGAGATGCACATGTCTCTAGATCATAGGTATTCTCTAACTGAGCAGAGAAGCCATCATTTGGGAGGCTTTGGAAAGGTGAAGGCATTTGAAACAGTCCTATCTTGAGAGCAAATGTGTCTCCATGAAGAGACATCCAGCTTTGGGGCAGAGGTAGAATAAGGGTATCTTTGATAGACATGGCTGGCTGATGTCAAAAAGCGATGTCCAGTAGACACATCCAAACTGATTCTTCTTCGCCAACACGCCAGGGACACATGCGGCATCCATAGTTCAGCTCAGGACTGTTACATGGAACCTGGGGCATCGGAGTTCATGAAAATCACCCCTTGGTGCTGATATGGGGGAGTCCAGGTCCCACTTTATTAAATACCCCCAGCAACTCGGGGGAATGTTGTATAGGTCTGGGAGGGGAAATCTGGCTCCAAAACTCTATTTTTTATATATTGGGGATATCTAGCTTTACTTATAGCTGATGTGGTTTTTCAAAGATGTCTTAGCCAGCTGTGGGGAATTCTGTTTAGCAGACACATGGTGCATATTAGAGCTTTGCATGAAACTTTGAATTGGATTAAAAACCTATTCTGACTGAATTTTTAGTGTTCTAATTAAAATGATTGTTGTATACAGTGTATTTTGATCATATCCTTTCTTGTCCACCAACTCTTCTCAGATTCTCTGAACCTCTCTACTTACCCAATTTCATGTTCTCCCCCCCCCAAAATATAAACAAAAAGCAATAAGACAAAAGATAACAAACAAACAAAAAAATCCAAGTGACACTGCGTTGAAGAAAATGTACTTTCCCATGGGCTGGAGGGATGGCTCAGTAGTTAAGAGCACTGACTGCTCTTCCAGAGGTCCTGATTTCAATTCCCAGCAACATCATGGTGGCTCACAACCATCGGTAATAAGATCTGATGCCCTCTTCTGGTGTGTCTGAAGACAGCTGCAGTATACTGACATAAATAAATAAATCTTTTAAAAAAATAAAAGAAAGAAAGAAAGAAGAGAAAATAAAATAAAATAAAATGAAAATGCACTTTCCCATTTTCAGCAGGTATCAATTGCCAATAGCTTCATCGTTGGGGCAGGACTTTGTGTCCACTATCTCTTCTCAGTGCTGGGATTTTGTCTGCTTTAAGCCTGTGCAGGTCTTGTACATGCTGCCACAGCTTTAAAAAACAAAAACAAAACACAACAAAACAAAAAAACCAAACCAAAAAACATCATTCAGGGGAAGCAGTAGCCTACAGGATAAGGAAAAGACCAATTATACATTTGACAGTGAGTTAGTTTATAGAATATACAAAGAACAAAAACAAAACATAAATAACTAAAGGTGAGGGGAAAAAACAGTTTAAAATGGTGTACAGTACTAAACAGAGTTCGAAAAACAAATTGACTAAGAAGTATTTTTTAAAATGTTCAACATTCTTTCTCATCAGAAAAATGCAAAACAAACTACTCTGAGATTTCAACATATCCCAGTCAAAATGGCCAAGATAAATAAAACAAATCAAAGTACATGCAGACAAAGGGGAACACATATTCATTGCTCATGGGAGTACAAATTGGTACAGCCACTGTGGAAATCAGTATGGCAGGTTTTTAGGAAGCTGGTAATAATAGTTCTACCTCAAGCTCCAGCTATACCATTCTTGGTTAGATACCCACGGCCAGCACAGGGAGTAACAAGTACTAGTAAAGGTCTTTTCAAAAGCCACATGGAAGCTTCCTAAAATATATACATATATGATAGGAATTTAAATGGAGTTTCTATACAGTGGATGAAAGAATGCCTCATAGAGACATCTCATGTCACTAGGTAAAGCCTCAGTTCTAGAAATGGGTTCCATCTTTAAGTCATTGGTCAAAGGGATCCATACATCCTCTCCCAACTATAACCTGTTGGAGACCAAGGCCTTGA
>CM052712.1:58820930-58839397 GCA_028551405.1 Uromys caudimaculatus | reverse complement strand
AACTATGGCATAATTGATGTCTGGTCGCATTATGGATTCTCCCCGCCCCTGCCATTTCCCGCCCTAATGTGTTTAAAACATTGTAACATTAAAAGATTTCTTTTGAGCTTGATCGGATTCCGTCTTGCTCCAACACATTCCTTTGTTTCCTGCTTCTTTCCATTATCAATGGCTTCCTTCCACAGCATTTCCACAGCACGGAGTACCCGCTGGCGGGAACTTCGAACCTAGTAACTGTTACAATAACCAAGTCTACTGGTTGCTACTTTCTTCAGTTATTAAACATGGAAAAATTGAGCTGGTACCCAACTATCACTATCATTTCTATCACTAATGTTCATGGGGCCAAAAGGTACTTTGCACACTATTGAAAGACAAATGTAATCATCAATATCACCCAGATACAATCCCATAACCTACAACAGAAACCTGCCTGCAAGATGTATTGACATAATAGTGGCCCAAATGTTATAGGAGTAACCACCCACTTTTTGATTGGATCTAAGGCTCACTCCATGAGATAGAACCCATATCTCATGCTGCTAAAATCACCAAGACCCTGAGACTAGAAAGCCATGGGCTTTAGGGGAAAACCTACTTCTATTATTCTCCTAAAGAAACTTAGCAATTAAATGACTCCTAATGACGTATTGCTGTACTCATAGATCAAAGTATCACCTAATCCTCATAAGAGATGCTTCTTCTTGCAGTAGATGTTAATTAAGACAGAGGCCCACAACTGGGCAATCAATGTTTAGAGGGTGAGAAACTTCCAGGGACTTAGTCCTAAACAGAATGTTCTTATCAAATCCCTCCCCCAGCAAGGCTCAGAGATCAATGTGGAAGAAAAAATTGAAAGATTGGAGGAGCTAGAGGAGGGCATAGCAAGGAGTTAGCATATCCATACACAACAGACTCACACATATCACTCAGATTTTTTCAGTGTTTAAAAGATTTATTTTATTATTTAAGATGTGTGTGTGCGTGTGTGTGTGTGTGTGTGTGTGTGTGTGTGTGTGTGTGTGCACACTTGCCATTCGTGCCAGGGTGGAGAAATGTGCATGTGAATGCAGGTGCCCACAAAAGTCAAGAGTACCAGATCCCCTGGAGCTAGAATTCAGTGTCTATAAGAGCAAAGTGTTCTTAACCATCTAGCCATATTTCCAGTCACAACACATTCTATTTTTTAAATATTTTCATTTATTATTTGAGAATTTTACATATGGGCACAATGTGTTTTGATTATAAATATCTCCAAACCCCTAGTCCAAATTGTCGCTCACGTGCCACTGTGTTCCCCTCCATACTTTGTCCTCTTCTTTCCATAACTCCCAGAGTCCAGTCAGTGCTGTTTTGATGCTCATGTGTGTAGCATTACCCACTGGAACATGGACAACATACCAAGAACACATCCCTGAAGAAACTTCTTTCTCCCCAAGCAGGGCTTGTGCAGGCAACCACAGATGCTGCCATTTCGTGAGTACAACAACCCGGGCATGTCCAGAAGGCGCTGTTTGTAGCTATCCTCACCCCTACCAACGTCTCGCGCTTACAATCTTCCTATCCCCTCGTCTCCATTGTTCCCTAAGCCTGTGGACAGAGGTTGTGATATTCATGTCCCAATTAGAGCTGAGTACACCACGGTCTCTTCGTCCCTGTGTTTTGACTACTTTAGAGTCTCTTTATTAATCACTGTGCATTGTGGGAGGGGGGAAGCTTCTCTGAGGAGGGCTGTGGTGGTCTCAGTGAGACATCTTTTTCATTGTCTGGGCCTTTGAATATTTGGTCTCCATTTGTAGACTGTGGAAGGGCTAGGAGGTATGGTTTAGATGGAGGATGTGTGTTCCTGGGGGCAGCTTTGAGAGTTTAAAGACTTGATTACTCCAACTTCTCTCTATCTCTCTGTTTCATGCTTGCAGTCTGAAGACGTGGGCTCCCCGTGTCTTCCTTCAGCCACCATGTCTCCACTCTGCCATTGTCTTAGTCACTTTCTTTGGCTATGAAAAGACATGATCAAGGCAACTGTTGTGAGAGGAAGCATTTAGTTGGGGGCTGGCTTGCAGTTTCAGAGGTTTAGTCCATTATCATCATTGGTGTGTCACAGCAGCGTGCACCTCCACACACGTGCACACAAACACAAAATAAAATGTCTGAAGTTTTTAAAATAAAATAAAACCACAAGACATGTATCAGCTGCTATTTTAGGTTCAAGGAATATAGTAACAAACAAAACAAGACAATTATCTTCCTCTGACCTCACTGAATGGATGTAAATATTTAAAACATCAGAAAATAAAAAGTGTTATGGTTGTAGAATGCCACAAGGAAGCAGGAGGTATAATAACAGTAGGAGAAACTAGTGGCTTTCTGTTTGGGGAAGGATTTAGCTAGAAAGGGACACATACGCAAAGATCCGAAGGAGGTGAGTACCACCGACAATTCCTAGAGTATCTGGGGGTGGAATATTTCAGGCAAGGAAAACATTCAGCTCAAAGATTCTGAGGCATGGGCACGCCTGGTGTCTTAGGATTCTCAGGAGTCACAGAACTTATGAAATATCCCTAAACATTAAGGGAAATTATTGGTATGATTTACAAGCTGTAGTCCAACTAACCCAACAATGGCCGGCTGTGAATGGGAAGTCCAAGAATCTAGTAGTTGTTCAGTCCCACAAGGGAAGGTGTTTCAGCTGGTCTTTATAAGCTAGAATCCAGTGAAGCAGGCTCTCAGGGCTGGCAAGTAAGTGCAAGCAGGTGAATAAGAATCAACCTTCCTTTTTCCATTGTCTTTATGCAGGCTTCCAGCAGAAGGTGTGGCTCACATTAAAGGTGTGTACCACCACACCTAGACCTAAGCTTTTCTTTACTTGAAACTTACTCTTTTCTTGGCTGTCCTTGAACTCAGAGATCTGCTTGCCTGACTCCAGGGATTAAAGGCATGTACTACCTTGCCTGGGGCTAGGCTTTTTACGGCCACTATGTCTCAAGATCTGGATCAAAAATGAGTATCTTCCAGCCTCAAGATCTGGATCACAGGTGTGCCCTCCATTTCTGAACTGTACTTCATTCCACATACAGTCAAGTGACAACTGAGGATAGCCATCATACCTGGTATATTGGAAGAATAGCAAAGTTCCCATGTGTCTTAGTTACAGTTTTATTGCTTTGAAGAAACACCATGACCATGATAACTCTTATAAAAGAGTTTAATTGGGACTGGCTTATAGTTGAGGGATTTAGTCCATTACCATCATGGCAGGAAGCATGGTAGCATGCAGGCAGGCATGATGCTGGAGAGATAGCTGGGAGTTCTGTATCCAGATTGGCAGGCATCAGGAAAGAGTGACACTGGGTCTGGCTTGAGCATCTGAAAGCTCAAAGCCCACCTCCCAGTGACATACTTCCTCCAACAAGGCCACACCTACTCCAAAAAGAACATCTTTGTAGTACTAGTCCCAATAAGCCTGTAAGGGATCATTTCATTCAAACCACCATGTTCCACTCCCTCACCCCCAGAAGCTTGTAGCCATATCACAGTTCAAAATGCGTTTAGTTCAACTTCTAAAGTCCCTAGAGTCTCTCACAGTCTCAACTTTCCATGGTTCAACTTTTCTGATACTCATGGTAATCTCTTAACTGTAATTCTCTGTAAAAATAAAAAGAAGATCACATACATCCAATATATAATGGCACAGGATGTACATTACCATTTCAAAATGTAGAGAAGGCATCATAGTGAGGAAATACTGGACCAAAGCCTGACTCTTCATATCTGCATTTTCATATCTGATGTCAAAATGTTCTTCAGGCCGGGCAGTGGTGGCGCACGCCTTTAATCCCAGCACTTGGTAGGCAGAGACATGCGGATTTCTGAGTTCGAGGCCAGCCTGGTCTACAAAGTGAGTTCCAGGACAGCCAGGGCTACACAGAGAAACCCTGTCTCGAAAAAAAAAAAAAAAAAAAGAAAGAAAAAAAAATGTTCTTCAGATCTTCAATTCTTTTCAGCTTTGTTGATTGTAGCATATGTCTTTCTCTTAAGCTGGTTTCTACTCCCTATTAGCAGCTTTCCTCAGCAGGCATTCCATGATTCTAGCATTTCCAAATTCCTGGGGTCTCCAATGCAATTCAGGATTTATAGTTACAGCTTCATGCAAAGGCCTCTCAGAGCCTCTATTCAGAGACATGCCCACCATATGCCTGACATCAATGGTTTTCCTTAGTCACAGAGGGAGATTCCATAATCCATTTCTTGTATCTTTGACTCTAACGTCACCGCGTGGCTGAATCTGCCAAGTTCTGCTGCTTGCTGGGGCTGGAACATGTTGGCCTCTTTCAAATACATTTTCACCAGCTTTCTGTTTTGATGGTTGCCTTCACTGCTGAAGCTTGGTTCTCCTGGTCCTCACTCTGTAGACCAGCTTGGCCTCAGACTCAGAGATCCACCTACCTTGGTCTCCTGAGTGCTGGGATTAAAGGTGTGTGTCACCACACTGGCCCTAAGCTTTTCTTTAGTTCCTTTTCACAAGTTGGAAGCTTAGCTGTGTGGGGTCCTGTCCTGAGATTATTGCTCCCTTTAGTCCATTTATGATGAAAATTTTCTTCAACCTGTTTATCTTATCTTCTTGAACATGTGATTTAGCTCCTGGTGCCCCAAATCTTCAAACTGTGTATTTTGTTTTTTTCCTTGCTCAGCTTGCTCCTTTTCATTACAGATCTTAATAAGCATGACCACTAATAACCAAGCAACACAGTCTACACTAGGCTGTCTGGAAATCTTCTCTACCAAGGCTGCTAATCCATAACTCTTTAATTTAGCCTCAAGCAGATATTTTTGGATGAAGGTAGGAAATAGTCATGATCTTTGTCAAAATATGACAAGAATGGTCTCTAGGCCATATATGAACTTTCTTCTCTGAAACTTGTTGAGCCAGGTCCCCATAGTTCAAACCACCACCATGTTCCAACTAACATGGTCCATTAAATCCTGCTTAAGATATCCAATTTCTTTTCTAGCTAAAAGTCACAAAGTGTACCATATTCCTCCAAACAAATGCATGGTCAGGCCTATCACAGCAATACTTCAGCCTCTGGTACCGACTATCTTAGTTAGGGTTTTATTGATATGAAGAGACACCATGACCACAGCAATTTTATAAAGAAAACATTTATTTGGGGCTGGTGTAGAGTTCAGGGGCTTACAATCCATTACCATCGTGGTGGGAAATATGGTAACATATAGGCAGTCGTGGAGAGGTAGCTGGGAGTTCTGCATCTGAATCTGCCGGAAGAAAGAGGGACACAGCCTGGTTTGAGCATTTGACACCTCAAAGCCCACTCCCAGCGTCATACTTCCTTCAACATGGCCACACCTCCTGATAGTGTCACTCCCTAAGAACCTATTGGGAGCCATTTTCATTCAAACGACCATACCTTTTGTCCAGTGCATTGGGGCAGTAAAATGGTGGGAATGAAAAGTGAAGGAAAGTGACATGGAAGATGGAACTCTAGAAGGCCCTGCAGGTCTGTGTGAGGGCCTTAGATGTTGCCCTGTGTGCATCAGAAAGGCCTAGGGAGCTTTGAGTTCAGGGCTGGTGCAGTCTGACCTATTTCTAACAGGACCTGTTTAAGCTCTTCTTGCCAACCAAACAATGACTGAGCCATCAGTCAAGACATCCTTTGATCATTTCAAAGAACAGACCACTTTGGCCTAGCTCAGTGATTGTGAAGGTGGTGTGGTCTGTTTAGACAAATGCTTTGGGGATAGAGCTAATGGGGTTTTTATATGAGTTTTAGTGATAGTGAGGTCAAGGATAATTACAAGATTTGGGCCTGAACACTTAATTTAATCAACCTGGTTACTGCCTATCTCAAAACGATCCCCTAGCTACTGCTGCTAGATCTGACCCCAGTGGGGAAGGAAGTGAATATTGAAGTCAAGGTACTGAGGTCTTCATTTTGCTATCATGGCAATTGACTTCCTGGAATCAATATACATGAAGCACAGTGTTCCTTTAAGAGTAATAGAATAGGAGGACACTATTGGCTCCCAATCATATTGCTGCAAACTTCTATAACACAGAATAATACATTCTTTTTCTCATAACCATCTCCAATCTAGATGCTTTAGTAAATATACTCTAAGGACTTCCTCTCCTCTGATTGAACGGAATCTTGTAAAAATATTAGAACAGGAAGTAGTGATTTTACAGTTGGAAGTTCAGAGAATTCCATTCTTTCGCTGTCTGACTTCCATCAGCTTGTTCATACTGGAGATGGAAAGACCCAAGCTCTAGAACACTGAGAATCAGGGTTTATCATCAGCCTCAACCTCACAGACTTCAGTAAGGAACCTATAATTAACATTTTAAAATCTATAGGAGTCCAAAGTTCAAGGCCACATTCAAAGAACATGGATGGATGAGGAGAAGATATTATAAACATCAATTATTTTGAGAGAATGTTCTTAATTTAGATGCTCAACAATGGAACAAAAGAGCATTGGCTGATAAATGTTTATGTGCTCCACATTAGGGGGAAAAAAGAAAGAGAGTGACTCACAGGAGGGTCATCTGACTTTTAGAAGAAGATCAAAATAAGCCAGTTTGGCTATTTGTGTTGTTTTCTGATAACGCTAAAAAGGTTAGAAGGAATTTCCTGGTTTTTTTGTTTGTTTTTGTTGTTTTTGTCCTCCTTTTTCTCCTTCTCCTTCTCTTCCTCCTTCTCCTCCTCCTCCTCCTTTTTCCTCCTCCTCCTCCTCTTCCTCCTTTTCTTCCTCCTCCTTTTCCTTTTCCTTCTCCTCCTCCTCTTCCTCCTTTTCCTCCTCTTCCTTTTCCTTTTCCTTCTCCTCCTCCTTCTCCTCCCCCTCTTCCTCCTCCTTCTCCTCCTCCTCCTTCTCCTCCTCCTTCTCCTCCTCCTCTTCCTCCTTTTCCTCCTCTTCCTTTTCCTTTTCCTTCTCCTCCTCCTCCTTCTCCTCCCCCTCTTCCTCCTCCTTCTCCTCCTCCTCCTCCTTCTCCTCCTTCTCTTCCTCCTTGTCCTCCTACTTCTCCTTCTCCTCCTCCTCCTCCTCCTCCTCCTCCTCTTCCTCCTCCTTCTCCCCCTCCTCTTCCTCCTCCTTCTCCTTCTCCTCCTCCTCCTCCTCCTTCTCCTGCTACTCCTCTTCCTCTTCCTTTTCCCTCTTCTTCTGATTCAAGCTCTTGCATTGATCACCAAAAGAAATAACATATTAGGAAAGACAAAACTGACATTATTGTCGCATTAAGCCTGTTGCCCAGAAAGAGATCTCCTTTTATGAAGATGAGCAGTAATTGTGGTGAAAAGAGTAATAAACCAAAGAAGGTTTAAAACACTTGACTCTTTTTTGTTAACATTTGTGTGTGTGTGTGTGTTTCTCTGTGTCTGTGTGTGACTGTGTGAGTGTCTGTGTATGTATGTCTGTATTTGTGTTTGTGTGTGACTATGTGTGTGTCTGGGTGTATGACTGTGTGTGTTTTGCTGGAATTGAACCTAAAGCCTTCTGCTTACCTAGAAAAGTACTCTATAGATGCCCCCCCTTTGATTTTTGACTTTGTTTTTATCTCTATCATGCTTGTGTGAACCTCTGGTTTTCTTTCTAAATCACTATGCCATCTACTATTAGAAACAACTTTTAGGGGCTGGAGAGATGGCTCAGCGGTTAAGAGCTCAGGCTGCTCTTCCGAAGGTCATGAGTTCAAATCCCAGCAACCACATGATGGCTCCCAACCATGGGTAATGAGATCTGATGCCCTCTTCTGGGTGTCTGAAGACAGTTACAGTGAGAGAGTGGACTGGAGCCAGCGGGACCGGAGCTAGAAGAAAAGGTGTCTGAAGACAGCTACAGTGTACTTACATATAATAAATAAATAAATCTTTAAAAAAAAAAAGAAAGAACCTTCAAAGGTAATTAGGCTAAGCCCTTTTGGGGTTCTTCATATGTAGCTGGGATAATAATCACACAGTGTTGTTGTAGAAATTATTTAAAGCCTGACCTCTGGTTTCTACTCTGCTTTTGGTTATTGAGTTCCCGGATAAAAGACACATTCATATCCTCTATATTTACAATAAGCCTTAAGCAGCACAGAGCTGGCCTCCACCCTATCAGAATCTACTTTCCTATCGATAACACAGAATTATTACTTACTAATTACTATGTTTCATCTGGGCTGCTCTCAACTCCAATTGGCCAGCCCACATGGCCACGGTTTTTTGTTTAATTTTGTTTTTTAACTCCTAACCCATGGCAGCTTCTCCTGTAACTCCTCCTGCCTTCTTTCAGTGGTTCTTCTCTGATCCCAACCGTCCCCCCCCCAAACCCAAACACCACCTATGTCTCTTCTGCCCAGCTATTGGCTGTTGGCATCTTTATTTACCTATCAGGGACAGGGTCACAGGGTTACCTGCAGACTACAGGTCTTGGGGGAGGGCACACTTAGCATTACAATAGACAGTAAAAGGCAAAACCTCTATCTGCTGCAGGAGAACTCTGCCTGGGCCACCAGTGCTCCATAGCCAAATAGCAGTGGGAGAAAGCTAGACTCCCAGGAGTGTGGAAAAGCCCATGAGGGGGGGTAAGAGGAGGACCACGGCTCAGCGGGACTCGCCCGGAATCCTTGGGACACAGGGACTGAGGAACAGCCAGGAGAAGGAGCCTTCTGGCTTCCATCTGTGGCTGGAGACCTCTGCCTGGGCCACCAGGGCTTCATAGCTAAATAGTGCCAGGAGAAAGCTAGATTCCCAGGAGTGTGGGCAAGCCTGTCTGCTCAGAAGGACCCACCTGCAATCCCCAGGACACAGGGTCTGAGAAGTCGTCTTCAGGTTTCTTTCGGTGGCCAGGGAGCAGATCCTGTGACACAGGGCTCCATACTCAAATAGTGCCAGGAAAGAGCTGGTATCCCAGGAGTGCAGACACACCTTCAAGCACAGGCAAGACCACTACTTCTGTTCAAATTCACTGGATCAAGAGGGACCCTTGCAGAGCCATCAGGACACAGGAACCAAGGGACAACTGGGGACTAGATCCTTCTGGTTTCTGTCTGCACCCCAGAGCTGACCCTGTACCACAGCTCTCCAACCCCAAATTCCTCTCAGAGAGAGCTGGTCTTCAAGGAGTATTGACACTGAGGCTTGCAGGAAGGTCAAGCCACAGTCAGAAAGAGGAAGACCAGCTAACACCAAAGATAACCAGATGGCAAAAGGCAAAGGCAAGAACACAAGGAACAGAAACCAAGGCTACTTGGCATCATCAGAACCCAGTTCTCCCACCACAGCAAGCCCTGGATACCCCAACACACCAGAAAAGCAAGACTCAGATTTAAAATCATTTCTCATGATGATGATAGAAGACTTTAAGAGGGAAATAAATAACTCCCTTAAAGAAATACAAGTAAACAACTAGAAGCCCTTAAAGAGAAAACACAAAAATCCCTTAAAGAATTACAGGAAAACAAAATCAAATGGGTGGAATTACAGGAAAACACAATTAAACAGATTAAGGAAATGAACAAAACAATCCAGGAACTAAAAATAGAAATAGAAACAATAAAGAAATCACAAAGGGAGACAACCCTGGAGTTAGAAAACCTAGGAAAGAGATCAGGAGTCATTGATGCAAGCATCACCAACAGAATACAAGAGATAGAAGAAAGAATCTCAGGAGCAGAAGATACCATAGAAAACATTGACACAACAATCAAAGAAAACTCAAAAGGCAAAAACACAACATAGTGTCACCATCTCCTGCAATTTAGAAATAATCCTGCAGATGCTTGGAACTAATTGAGAAGTTATAGTACACCCAAATGAGTCAATTCAAGCCAGATTATAGTATATAAAGGTAGTTTTATCAGGAAACCACTCTCTGGTGGTGGTGGGTTTTCACTTGTACCAAGGAACAAGACCAGGGAAGTGGCCATGGGGAGAGAAAAGAGGGGAGGGGAGAGAGAAAGAGTGAACATGCAGCAAGGGGGGGGGGGAGAAAGAGGGACCAAATTGTCTGCATTGTATAGCAAAGAGCTTCTAGGGGAGAGGAAACTCAACCCCTGAGCTGAAATGTTCAAGGTAGAAGGTTGGGTATACCAGGGAGAGACTGAGGGATGCTGGGAGAACTTGAAGACCAGGTCCACTTTGGCATGTAACATATGCACCTCAACCTCTTGTCCTGGGTCTGAAACCCAGTATCCCAGGTTTCTGATGATAATAAATGAATAAGGGGTGATGTAATCATCTATGAGTACCTCCTGCTGGCATCAGGACTTGTTGGGGTGGGGGCAAAAAACTGGAATGTTGATCAAGTCTGGCAAGAGCAGGCTGTTTTACTTGCTGTCCAGGTTGTGGGACCATGGGGAAGCAGGAGTCTGCGGGTCTAGTTGAAGCACCTGTGGAGCTGTCCTGGATGCAGGGTGTAGGAAACACCTGGACTTTGGCAGGCCTGGACTTTGGCAGGGTACATGTATTATGATGCTGGAAGAATGTGGAGGCCAGGTCTGCTTTGGTATGTAAAATAGGCACCTCAGCCCCTTGTTCCTGGTCTGAACTAACTTGTTCATCTTCTAAACCAGTGGCTAGGAGACAATATTTATCCATAAGAAACTTCGTCTGCTTAGTGTATCATCTCCAGATATTAAGTTCATACTGCCAACTGTGCTATTTCAAAAACTGCTACCCTATGGCTAAATTCATATTTATAGATGTTATTAGATTTCCTTTTAATATGGCAGTTGGGTGATTTTCCTCTTTCCTGTGAGATGCTTGTAAAAAATTAAATGACGGTGTCTGGTGTCTCCGAGTTTTGTATTTGAGAGAGCTCTAGGATTTGCCGTGGTATTCCAGAGCGGAGCGTGGCATTGTGATTATGCGTTATTTCGATGGCATAAGCTGGGAAGTTGCTTTGAGGGCTATCTATCCTGATGACTCAATAGTGCAGGCCTTGATTTTATATTTCTCCCAGTTGCACAGAAGTATTTTTTGTCCACGAGTACAGATGCTGACAGTCCATTCTTTCTATTGATTCCCAGCATCAAAGTCAGGTACTCAGGTTTCACAGAGAACATCTTTGCCCATTGATTTATCTCTTGGACTCTAAACCTCAAAATTCTGGTCCATGTGTCCCTAGATTAGGATCAATGCCTCTCTGGGTGCTGTGAGCACACTGGTATCTTAGGATCCCTCCTTCTCTTCCTCACCTTGCAGAAAAACGTGCAGAGAGTTCACATATTGATCCAATAATCAAAGACTGATAGGTTGCTCTGTGGCTGGGTGCTAGCAATGAAAGATGGTCCAAGTCCTTGGTAGTGTGAGCATCTGCTCTAGGTCTGGAGAAGCGCAGTAACCAGACAGTTGTGAGGCAGTGTGAGATGTTCTCCTTAGTGTGGGCATTAAAGTTCTGTGGGAGCAACTTGGTTAATGGTAAAGAAGAAAGCTTTCTGGACACAGAGAGACTGGGCTATCTACAGGGGGACTAGGAGCTTGCTGAACAACAACAAAGAAAGCATACCTAAGTATAGGCTGAAGCAACTTGGACAGGAAGAGTTATCATATGTGAGATGTATCTGGCATACACAAATAACTAGTTAGTGCAGACGTCTTTTCAGATATTGGAACCTTTGGTTTGACGGAGCTGTCTTTGACTTGGCTCGATTCTGCATTGCTAACTAGCACTTTTGGCTTTGTAACTTACCTGATCTTGGGCTCCTACAGTCTCCTCCTACCTTTAAGTCTGAAGCCTGGGACAAGTGGCTAAGGGATGTGTCTATTAACATATTAAAGCCGTCTTGGCAGTCAGGTTCTCCTGGCCTCCCTCAGTCTCTACCTGTTACAGGTTATGGCTGGCATACCCGGGCCTCCTACCCACTACCCACTATCCAGCCCAAGGGCTGGACCGCCCTTCCCCCAGAAGCTCTTCTCTATATAATTCAGCTGCTTTGGCCACCCACCCAGCCCCTCCCCTTTTTAAACCTTTTGACCTCTTGACTGCTGCATCTGGTTCCCCTCTCTTCCCTCTCCCTCCCTCTGCCCCCTCTTCTCAGGGTCATGACTCAATGTTGTGACTGAGGGGCCTGACTATTCTGGACTCTCCCAGATGCCTCTGCCTTTGGCTATGGTTCCTGTTGTGTTTTATAAAATAAATAAATAAATAAATAAATAAATAAATAAAATAAAATAAATAAAGCCAGGAATATGCTTGACAGAGCCAGGTATGGGGAGGGGGAGGGGGGCCTTGGCAAGCCCATGCTGAAGTATCCCCTCCCCATGAGGTACATATGACAGGTATAGTGTAGAATAGAGTTTATTTAGGTCATGGAAAAAGGAGTTGAGAAGGGAGTAGAGGCAGAGAGAGAGAAAGAGGGGGGGGGCGGTTCAGGGAGAGAAGAGTGTCAGAGAGGATAAGAGATCAAGAAGGGGGCAAACAGCTCCTTTTATAGTAAGCCAGGTCTACCTGGCTGTTGCCAGGTAACTGTGGGGCGGAGCCTAGAAGGAATGCTAATGCTCTACCTTTTACGTACAATAAACTTTCTCCTCCACCATACCTAGGAGCAGTCATGCCTTTCTTTTTTATTTCTTTTTTTTTCATTCACCTACAATATGTGTATGTTACTAATTGTCATCAGGGAGAGGCTCGGGCAGTTGCCTTCTCCCACTGCATTGCATGGGTTGCAAGAGTGCCTGATGGGAGCACTCCCCCAGAAAACGGTTGCTTCCCCTGGAAAGTTTAGTTATGTCAATCGAACACATACTCTTGATGAGGAATCTTTCTTTTTATCTCTAAGATTCCTTACTGCATTGGCAGACGAGCTGAGCTCTCTATTCCAACAAACAGGGCGGGAGCGAGTACTGACCCGGAGCCCGGCCCCTGCTCTCGACACTCAGCTTAGCCACTCAACACCTTCTACAGTTGATTACGGAGTCCAGCCATCTGGAGTGGACTTCAGTTAATCTCCACTCTTGCCAGTCTGCCTTGTATGTAAGGCGTCTCCTCTTTAGAGAAAGCAGTTTCACTTCTCTGTGAAGCTAATATTCTTGTGTACCAGCTCTCGCCTCGGGGTTTTATGTCTCTCATTGTTTCTTTTCTGTAAACTTCTCCTATCAGTAGACAAATACTTAAGAGCTGAATATATGTATTCTCTCTCTACATTGTTTTGAAGTAGAAGGAAAGAAGATACAGCAAGGTGGGTGTAAGAAGGAGGCAGGAAGGCCAGGGACTTGAATAGGAAAGGGGGAGGGGCCAACAGCAGTGTGGTCTTTCGGGTCAAGCAGGGGATGGCCTCTTTTCTTTCACAACCACGAGTCCTAGATTTACCCTGAAGACCTTAAACACACCAGTTCCTTAATCCTCACAGTTTGGTTTCATGCCCCTTTTGCTCTGCAGCCCATCTTTTGATGGGCCATTGTCTATTAACACAAAGTGAGTTTCATTATCACAGTTGACTTTGGTGGTTACTCCCTGTAATTCCCTTGAGGATTTGTTGGGCTTTTTCTTGGCTTTTGTTCCTGATTTTAAAAAAGGGGCGGGGGGGGGGGGAGCTGGAGAGATGGCTTGTTAAGAGCACTGGCTGTTCTTCCAGAGGAATTCCCAGCAACCACATGGTGGCTCACAACATCTGTAATGGGATCCGATGCCCCCTTCCGGTGTGTCTGAAAACAGCTACAGTGTACTTGTATACATAAAATACATAATTCTTTTTAAAAACTGGGGGGGGGGGCGGTAGGGGGAATTTCTTCTAAATAAAAAAAGCAGGACTGGGGAGTTGACACAGCAATTAAAGGGCTTGGTGCCCAACTCTGAGGACTAGAGGTTAGATTCCCAGAATGTATGTAAATGTCGGGTGGGTGTGTCAGCCCAGCTGTGATCCAAATAGCTTTACAGCAGAGATAAGGAACCTAGGAGCAGGAATCCTAGCCAGATTAGCCGTATCTGCACACTCTGGGTTCAAGTGAGCGACCTTGCATCAGTGAATACTGTGGAGAGTGATGGAAAAAGACTTCTGACCTTGAACCTCCGGATGCATGTGTATAGCTGTACAAGCACCCCTGCACCCTTGTGTACACACACACACACACACACACACACACACAGAGAGAGAGAGAGAGAGAGAGAGAGAGAGAGAGAGAGAGAGAGAGAGAGAGGAACATAATAACACAGAGCTACAGAAGAAGGGTCAAGGGAGCTTCAACCCTGGATACCTCAAACATGACTCAGCACGAGTTGGCTGTCTCCCAACTTCCAACCTGCTGCCATAAAACTGGCTCCCTCACCACCAACCCTAGCAAGAAATTATCACCTTGACAGTTATCAGGCTTCAATCCTTTTTTGACCTTATGAGCACAAAGTTATATGGTGTTAGTATTTTGAGTGTCTCACAGTGACTGTTTTGTGTCTCCAATCACTCTTTTCTTTGGTGGACTATTACAGCACCAGCATGAAGCTATATGTCCACAGGTAACCATGGATCTTTTAAAGACACTCATGTATAATCGTCTACTTAATTTTTCTTATATTTGAAATAATGTCCTTGGCCATTATGTGGCCTGACAATATATAGATCAATATCTCGTATCTTAATAACTGATAGCAACATCTATTCTATTATAATTCATATAGAATAAGCTCATGTCTGTTAAGAGCACAAAACGTTCCATTCCGTGACTCTGTGTTACTTCAATTCAAATGCCACTATTGATAAGATGTCATAATATGCTTGTATACTGTATGCTGTAGTACTTGGCTTTTGAGAAAATCATCTCTCCTACTACATTATATTTTTTCTAGTTTGGGGAGATATTTTATAATAATCTTTCTCAGAACATAATGTAAGAATTAGATAATAGCCACAAAGATGAGATGTCTTTACATTCCAAAGGGGAAAAATGTTAAGTTGGCAGAAACTAAAAACTATAAACTTGAAAACATCGCCCTAAAAATTGGTGTTAATGGATTAAACCAAAAATATATAGAATCAGAAAAAAAATGATAAGCAAGAAATACCTCGGTAATTCTGGGATGAAACCAAAAGAAGTCTTCCCAAATTCCAAAAAAGGCTGTAGATTAATTCTGTTTGTCAAAACAAGTACAGGCTGTTCCTCTGGTACTGAGATAAGAGGTTCGTATAATCTGTGATGAGAGAAGGGAGTTACATTAGAATGGTTCTCAGCAATATACTATGCGCCTAGAAGGGTTCCTCAGGCCAGCACAGCCGGTGGAGACGTGGCCCCAGGGGGTCTGTTTTTATGAGTGAGGGAGTGTAAAAGGAAGTTTCCTCTCTCATTTCCTCCTACATGCCAGGGCAAGCAGAGAAAAGCCGTATTTGTTTGTTTTTAAATCTCTGGAAGTGGTTCAAGTCTTTCACCAGCTTCCTTTTCTGGTTGTCTGGAGGACCTAACTTGGCGACTGAAAGCTCATCATTATGGCGATTCACTGGCCTCCATTCAGGGCTGCCAAACCACTCGCTGTAATTACCCATTCACCGGACTTGTTTTCTTAATCTTCTCCGATGGACTTCCTCTTTGCCTTTAGGCCCCCAGACCTTCATTTTTGTAGAGCGTCTTCACCAAACGTGTAATTATATTTTCCAAGCCCCTCAGACCTTTTAAAAAAAGGTCTCCCATCAGTTTTACAACTTAGAAATGTCGCCCAGCCATCTCTGAAATTTAATCACGAAAGGAGGTAGCAGCCCCGTGGGACCTAACTTTGACACAGTGGCAGAAGAAAGCCTACTTTTCTTTGGGGTAAAGACAATTAGTAAACGTGAATGGCCTCTGTTCTCCTAACTCCAACACGGAACTCCCCTGGCCTTCATTTCGGTGCAGCTGGGTTTTCGAGTTCCAGACACCCTTCGCTGTCTCATGGTCTTGAACAGGCTGCAGTGCCCATTTAATCTTATCTAGTGAAACATTTTTTTGATACTTTCAATTTTTTTGCCCAAATTTATATTTTTATTTCATCATGATTCATCAAAGAGATATCAGAAAGAAGTTAATCGGATCAGTGATTTGTAGTGTGTGTGTGTGTGTGTGTGTATACTTAGCATGAATGTGGAGATCAGAGGACAACTTGCAAGAGTCGATTCTCTCCTTCTGCTGTATGGGTTCTGGAGATAGATTGCCAAGTCACAGTCACTTTTACCCACTGACCCTCTTGCTGGCCACTATACTTATTCTTAATTAAATCAATTTTTCTATTTCTGGATTCAGTACTTTGATTCACTTTAAAATGAGCTGTTAATTCACTTGGATTCCTGAGCTTTTTCCAAGTGAATTGAACTTAAATACTATTTCACGCATCCTAGAGCAATATCAGTGAGATAATCAAGGAATCTTTTAAAGCCGCCATATTCTTAATTTCAACCACTCACTAAAAATCAACGGGAGAATGGAAACAAACAAACCAACCAACCAACAAACTACTGCTGGGCTGGGTTCATCCACAGGAACCGATTTCATTGGTCTAGAGATGAAATAATCATAAGGCTTTTGCAAATCCTTGTTTGATTTGAATTTACAGTGCAGCTTGTGAATCACTGCTTAAGATTCTCAGAGTTTCTTTCTTTTTTAATTAAATCAATTCTTCTATTTCTGGATTCAGCAAGCACTTTCTGGGAGACCACTTCCTGCCAGACACTGTCTTATTACTAAAATGAATGTGGCACAGTCTCTGCCTTGCAAGGATATCTCAAAACAAGGGCAAGCAGAATATACATGTCTCAACGCAAGTAAAATACAGACAACAATAGAAAGTCAAAGGTGACAGACACCCAGATGAGACAGGGATTAAAACTCTCCAGAGATTATGTCTGACTTCATTAGGCTCATGTGTATGACTTCATTAGGCTGATGTGTGTGTATAGAGAATGATGTCAGACCGTGGAGAGAAGATTCTAGGTAAAGTAAACAATAGGGAGCAAATCCCAGGGATCAGAAAACCACCATTGTGTTAATGTCCTCAAGGTCTCTGCTGCTGCTGCTGCTGCTGCTGCTGCCCCAAGGCTGAGGTCTATCTCACTAGTCTGGGTTGACCAGACTCACATTTACTGTCCACAGTTTCATTTTGTTGTTGTTGTTTGTTTGTTTGTTTGTTTTTTGTTTTTTCTGGAAAGTTGTATCCAAACCAAGGCACATCAACCCTGAAGATCTACATGGAAATAACGCAGAGTATTTTGTAGGAACAACAAAGTATTTAATATGACTGGCCTGGAGAGTGGGATCTGGCCATTGTTCCTAATTTTGAAACAAGGTCTCCAATAAATGAAACTGATTCTGCCAACTCCACTCCCAAAGTCCTAGGAGCCCAGGTGTGCATGGCTATATCCGGCTCGTTCTGAAAGCCCTTCAGCATACACAAGGACACAGCAACATCACTTAACTGATTTTTTTATTGCATTATTATGTTTACTCAGCCTCAGCAAACCATTTTAGAAATGATTGGTTACATGGCGTGTAAATTATAATGCTTCTTAAAAAGCCCGAAGTGTAGCAGATTGAATGGGAAAAAATCAATCACTCAAAAAGTCCCTGGTTGACTTCAGTGCTTCCTTGATTAAAGAGCTGTGGCTGGAATCTAAGAGCTTACAGATGTGGAGGGGTGACAACAGAGGAGGGTGGTCTCTTATTCACAGAACCTTTGCAGAAAGACTGATTGAACCCTTGGCATGCTATCTGCAAGAAGGATGACCCCTTAGGATATGACATGCATTACCTCTTAAGTCTAACATGGCAGATCACTTGTGTTTTTAACAGCGTGATTATAGAGCCTTTAGAATTTCTTTCTTTAGTGCTATGCTGACATAAAATATAACCGACGTGTATTCTCTCCAGAGGCCTTTTAAAATCAAAGTATCTATCTGAAGATCTCTTTAGGCAAGATTGCAGGTCTCAAGCTACAAGAATATTTTAAAACAAAAACGAGGGAAATAGGAAGTGTTAATATTCTTTAATTACATTTCAATTCCCAAAACTAAGGCAGAGATTTTAAGTTTACCAAGCTCTGGACAGCAACTTCCTGCGGCGGCCGGGAACCTCAGCTTGGGCCACAGGGCTCCATAGCAAATTAGCGCCAGGACAAAGATCCCTCCCAGCAGCTTGGAAAAGCCGGGAGGGGGCCCAAGACATGCCCCACAGCTCACCAGGAACTGCCCCGAACCCGCGAGACACAGGGACCGAGGCAGGCGGGCTTAGAAACCCCCCTAGATCCCAACAGCGGGAGGCTGAGGTAGGAAAATTTTGCCTGGGACAATAGGATTCCATAGTCAAGCAGCTCCGGGAGAAAATTTTCTCTCCCAGGAACGCAGAAAAGCCCCGAGCGAGGGCAAAACAAGCCCCAGAGCTCACTGATTCCGCCTGGTTTCCGCGGGCCACAGAGATTGAGGGACAGCAACTTCCGCTGGTGGCCGGGAACCTCAGCTTGGGCCACAGGGCTCCATAGCAAATTAGCCCCGGGACAAAGATCCCTCTCAGGAGCTC
>CM052712.1:58794916-58820430 GCA_028551405.1 Uromys caudimaculatus | reverse complement strand
GGTCTGAAGGAGCGGAGGGAATTGGTAGCCCCATGGAGGGAGCAACAGCGTCAATGGGCTTGACCCTCCCCCTGGTCGTCCTGGAGTTCAGACCACCAACCAAAGAATACACATCTATTGACCCATGGTTTGGACCACATATGTGGCAGAGGACGACCTGGATGGCCATCAGGGAGAAAGGAGAGGCCCTTGGGCTTGAGGGTGTTAGAGGCCCCATTAAAGGGGAATGTCAAGGTGGGAATATGGGAATGGGTGGGCGGGTAGGTGGGAGGAGGAATTCCCTCACAGAGGCGGGGAGGGGGAGGGGATAGGGGGTTTCCAAAGAGGAGACCCAGAAAAGGGGAACCATTGGAAATGTAAATAAAGTATCAAAAATAAATAAAAAAAAAGAAAAAGAAAAGTTTACCAAGCTCAGTCACTGGGATGGAATGATACATATATCTCGTAGATTTCTGGGAAACTGTTTTTAGAGGAGACGTAATCTGTCTAGGTTTATTTATAGAGAGAGGATAAAACTAAGTGTCTTCCTTATCTTCGACAATAGGCCATAAATAACTTCTCTCAATATGCTAGAGCCAATGTCAACATAATATAATCTCTCATGTGGTTATAAGATAATAATTAAATGCTTTTGAACTTTAAGCTGCTTTCCTTTCAATAGTTTATGAACGGGCATTATTTTATTTAGACTACAACTAACTCTCTATATGTGTTACAACACAGCTAATTTAGGTGAAAATAATCTGTCAACTTTAAGCCACAGCAGAACCTGAAAGACGAGTTTGAGTGAAGAACATAAATATAAAAGTTCACAGGTTTTTTTTTTTTTAACTGAAAAGAATATTTTAAAAAACAAATAAAGAACAAATATCTTTTCTTTGTTCCTAGAACTTTTGTCAGAAACTCTGTAGAGCGAATGCCAGGGTCACAGAGATTAAAAGCATGCCAGAGACACACAATTTGGGAAAACCCAAAAGCTTATTTCTAATGTCCGAAAATTTTAACTTCTATCCAAGAGCAACGGTAACCTACAGACTAACCCTCTGAAGCTCTAGCTGTCGCCTAAAGCTTGTTCAGGAGTTTCTCTGGTGTAAGGATGTAGCATCTAGGAAGACAAAACATCACAAAAACTAACCCTCTTACCTAATCAGGAGGGAAGGCTGCTTTGTTCTTGATCCAGTTGCACCCATGGAGTGAAGACTTAGAATTCAGTTCCCTGGAAGAGCTTGTTGATCAAGGAGTGCCCCAGGGGGAACGTTCCAAGCCTGTTCTGCCCTGGTTTTTCAACCTGTCTGCACTTGGCTGTAATGAATCAGTCTCTTCTGGATGAAATAATAAAATTAACAGTGGGAACTACAAAAAGCTGTGGAGCTGCCCTTTCTTGTAATAGATGGGAATTAGCACACCCTAGTGGCTGGCCTAAATAGTGCCACCTCCTTAGACTACCTTTTAGATTATAGTTTCTATCTATCTATCTATCTATCTATCTATCTATCTATCTATCTATCTATCTATCTATCTTTATGTAATTAATTAATGACACTTTCTATTTATTTACTTATTTGTTTATTTATTTGAAACAGGATCTTTCTACATAGCCTTGGATGTCCTGGAACTCACTCTATAGGGCCCTGAACTCAAAGAAATCCACCTGCCTCTGCTTTTTGAGTGCTGGGATTAAAGGAGTGTGCCACCATGCCTCAATAGAATTATAATTTTTAATTTTACCTGATGATGGTGACTATGGGAAGAGGGCTTGATCAGATAGCTGACCTCTCATTATTCCCTCGTATAAATTTAAATCTGTAGAAGTGTATAGCAGGCACATGTTGTTTGTTGGACCCTGGGTTGTTTTTGTCTGGTAGTTGTTAACAGTGTTGATAAATCCTCAGTTAGAAATATTCTATTTATAGAAAAGGTCCTGCACACAGAGCTGAACAGTCGAGATATGTGACTTCACCAAGGACCAGACTCCAGAATTCAAGGAGTCCTCCCAGCTCTTTGACTAAAGGGGTAATGGTAAAATACTGTACCCATAGGGGGAACCCATTGGAGCTTCCCCTTCTCTAGAAGAAGGGGAGAGGGTAATGGGGGCAGGGAGATTGTGGGGGTAGGACTGGGAGGAGAGCAGAAAGGGGTTGCTGTGATCACCGAGGTGCTCAGGGTCCTGGGGAACCCCAAGAGTGATGAGATGAATGTGAAGGCGTTGGACTTGGAACATTTCCTGACCATGCTTCAGACTGTGGCCAAGGACAAGGAACAGGGAATTTACAAGGATTACAGTGAAGACCTTTGTGTGTTGACCAAGAAGGTTACTGTCACGGGTGCTGAAATCCATCATGTCCTTGTCACAGTGGGTGAGAAGATGACAGTGGAAGAAGTAGAGTTGCTGGTGGTGGGACATGAGGATAGCAATGGTTGTGTCATCTACAAAGAACTTGTTGCAATGGTGCTGAATGTCTGACGGCCTTTACATATCCTGAGCCTGTGCCTTGCCCAGTGTGAGATCTCTATTTAGTCCCAGAGGCTTCCTAGGTTCCCTTTCCACATCTTTTCAGTCTGGTCTCTTTTGGATGATGCTCACCTTCATCAAATAAATTTGATCTCCTCCACCCCCCAACAAAACAAAAAAGCAGCAAACAAACAAACAAAAAACCCAAACATGCCTGTATTTAAAATCAAATTGTTGTTCTTTTTCTTCCTGGAAACATAGCTAGATTCTCCTATCAGAATCCGTTATGGTTGGGTAGTCCCTGGAGATGGATTCGGCCGATGTGATGCAGGTCGGAGGAGTGTGTGCAGCTTTTCTAGGTCAGGCACATAGAAACTTCCTATATGATGTTTCCTTTGTCATTTTTTCCCTATGCAAGGCCTCAATGAACAGAACCTGGAGGTCTTAGAGAACAGAAATAATCAGACCAACCTTTGTGTAAGTAAGAAGTAAATGGAGAATATGTTGAACTACTACATTTTTGTGTTATCTTCGTAAGATGACTAAGTTTCTCTTACTCATACAGAAATTTGTATAAGGAGTGGGAGTCTCCCATAATATTATCTGAAGAAAGATTATTGGCTAGGTCATGTCAGAATAATAGAAAGCAAGGGGTTCTGATTCTTTAGTGACTGACAACTCAGAAGGCAGACTCTGTTGCAAATAAGATCTAGGAAATAAATTGGAAAATATATCATCAGTGTAACTGGTTATTAATGAATGCCTTTACTAAGACACTGGAGGAAGGAGATGGGTAAATTCACAAAAAAATTGACTGGAGTCTTAGTTTGAGTTTCTATTACTGTGAATAGACACCATGACCACAGCAACTTTTATAAAGTAAAATATTTAATTGAAGCTGGTTTATAGTTTCAGAGATTTAGTTCATTATTGTCGTGGCAAGAAGCATGGTGGTATGCAGACATACATGATGTTGGAGAAGGAGCTGAGAGTTCTACATCTTGATCTGAAGGCACCTATAAAAGAACTGAGCCTCAGCCTAAGTAAGCATCTGGTACCTCAAAGTTCCCCAAAGTAACACACCTTCGCCAACAAGACCACACCTCCCAATAACGTCACTCCTTATGGGCCAAGCATTCAAGTTTGAGTCTATGGGGGCCCTTTCTATTCAAACCACCACAGCTAGTTTATTTTTTTTAATTCTTTATGTTTCTTTGCTATTGTTTCAGTGCTGTGGCCTTGATTGTGGTGGGTAAGCACTCCACCATCGAGCGATATTCCAGTTCAGATTTGGCTGGTTTGAAAGCAAACACTAAACAAGATCAATATAGTCATAATTTATCAAATATGTATGTATGTATAGTATATACTTTTTCTGAGACAGGGTCACTCTTAGGCCTAGATTGACCATAAACTGTGCCAATCTTCCTGATTCTCAAGTGCTGGAAATCCAGAAAAACTGAAAGAGAATTCCAATCATATACTCTACCCTAAATGAAAGACGACCATTGCTAACATTCTTTGGAATCCTTTACTCAGGAGCATTATTCACTCAGATGCACCATAAACAAGGATCACTCAGTGCAGAGAGATTTGGAGCTCCCACCCCAGTTGTTACAGTGAGCAAATTGACACACTTTTAAGCAATAAATCTTCATACTCATTCTATGGATTTATTTTGCTTAACATAATTTGTCAAGCCTATAATCGACTACTCGTTATGTATTGTTATAAACTGAGAATATTCTTAAAGCCTAACATTTCATTCTAACATATTTCTAGAACAGGAGTTTCTAAATCAAATGATGTATATATATATATTTACAATCCTCCTGAAAAACCTGTACTTGTTTTTTTGGTAGCAGCATGTGAGTTTTCATGTCACATTTAATTTAGAAAGACCTTCAAACTTGTTTTTCTGCTCTTAACCTGATCCCCCTAACTTCTGTTTTCCAGAATTTATTGGCTTTTCAGAGTATTAACATAAAAATGCAGAGCAGGCCACATCATTTTGCTGAGTAAAACCCTCTGCACGTCTTTGTGTCTTTGCCATTACTCCTGCCTTGTCCAGTGCAGCTCAGACACATTTTCAGTCACTGTCATGAAGAAATCTGATGCATTTTTCAGGGTCTCTGTATTCTTTCTTCCCACAAATACTCATGTCACCTTCTCATCCCTTGTGTCAATGCTGCTTCTAGGCATGGTGCTGCTCCTTCACAGAGAGACACTATAATTCTTACTTTCTCTATAGGATGAAGCTTTCCTGTTCTGAAGAGGTCTGTCAACAGATAATCATATTTGAATTACCTGCTCATTGGCTGAGTACCTCTCCTCCTCTGCAACTAGATGTTTACTTAGTTTACATTCAGCATCAGAGAAGTTAGAGCACCTCAGGCACTGTAGATGGCCTGTCAGGAATTGGGGACAGACAGAAGGAAGGGAGGAAGAACTTAAGATTTTGTGCATGAAAATCTACCCCCAAGTAACAAACAACACAACAAAAAGAACAACAGAAAATAAGGAAATGAGCCCAAAAAGAAACTCTTTAAAGAGGAAGCTGGCATTCTAGCTTCTGCTCAGCACTGTGAGGCTTGCCTGACTTCTCCCAATAGCAACCCTTCGTCTGCATAGCTTGCACAACTCTGTAAGGCAGACTGGATGCATCTGAAAGGCAGATCACTTTCCCAAAACTTCCATCCGGCAGTTGATCTCGCAGCAGAGATGAGAAGATGGTTTTCTGGAAGCTGCTTAGCCTTGGCCATATACAGGCAGGGGAAGAAAGGAATCATATACAGCCTCCTTAGAAAGGAATCTTAACATTTTCTAGGTGCTAGGCTAGGCTTTCTTTAAATGGCTTTACAGGCATGAACTTAAAGCAAGCCCTGTGAAGTCTTCCTGGTCACTGCAAATAACGAGAGTCGGAGAAGCAGACACACCAGAGAGGTGAACTAGCTTGCCATTGCTATACAAATGATAACAGTTATAATGATTTACAGAGCTGACTTAAATTTAACTCCAGAGTCTGCATTTGGAGACCTTACTGTAAATAAGGTTAGGGAGCTAGACACTCAAATACACCTAACTGAGATAGGATCAGAGCAGACAGATAGTGTATTAAAATGTTAGCAAGTCTGAATACCAGGGTTTAGTCCCCAGGACACTAAAAGGAAAGAATTAACATCTATAAGATGTTCCCAACCCCCCCCATACATTTTTTTAATTAAAAAAATTGAAAATAAAAAAAAATGATGCCTTAGATTACACATGAAGACAAACTATTACTAAGAAAAAGACAAATATTAAGGGCTCTTTTCTCTCAACTTATGTAATATTTTAAAATCAGTATCTGCCAGAAGTTCAGTTTTGATATAGTCATGTTTCAAAGATCAACGTTTTCTTGGTGTCCGGTGTTGTCTGGATCCGGTTTTTGTTAGCCTTTATATCCTGATGGGTGTCATTTTGCATTATTAACTTACACATTGCATGACCATATGCATCCTGTATGCCTTCCTTTACACAGGCAGAGCACTCATTCTCTCCTCAAACTCTGCAGCTATGGCCCGTGCGACTGTGGACCAGGCATATGTATATGTATATGTATATGTATATGTATATGTATATGTATATGTATATGTGTATGTATACACACACATATTATATATTCCTCCACTAAGTCTGAATCCTAATCTTTAATAGGGCAAGATTTTAACCACACAAAGCTGCAGTGGAGAATAGTAAGACAAAATAAATCAAGTGTTTGTTATTTATTATATGCTTGACAGACATTTGTTTGATATATTACACTGTATAAAATTTAACTTCCATAAGCGACAGTGACAATACCCATCATTAGATTTATTAACGTACTTAAATAGGTTTCCAGACAGCTACTCATCTTAACAGTGTTTGGGAATTCTCTATCCACAGTGCTTTAAGACAATCGCCTTTAGCTGGAACAATGTGAGTTGTAAATATGTCTTTGTATAATAGTAAAACCTGGAAAGTAATAAATGTTTTAAGTGGGAGACAGCTAAAGCCCCAAGACCATTCACTTGCAAATGCAGGAGCATAGCCTGGAGAAAGGAATTTGAGGTTGACCTTGAACATGCTACTGGGCAGTTTTTCTCAGAATAATTTACAGTTTGGATAGTTCCTTTCCCTTTTACATGCGTCTCAGCACTTTCTACCATTGGATTGAAATTACAGCTCAAAGAGTTTGGGGTTCAGTTCCTAGTAAATGTGTGTGTATAGACCTGGGTTTTATTTACCAGCAGGTTATTTTTGATTTTTAGCTTGAGTAATGAGTATTTGGATTGCCTGATAATATATAGCGGACTCAGTTAAATAAGACTTTTAGATTAAAAAGAAATAAACTTTTAGTTTAAGTTCTGCTATGCAGTATTTTGGATATATTTAAAACGTTATTTGTTGTTCCCCTTAAACTTCTCTTTTAACTTTGCCTTTTTATGAGTTCCATCTTGAATCGCGTTTGTTGTTTGCAAATGGGAAAAAAATCAAGTATCTTCTTAAGATAAAAAAAAAAAAAAAATCTAACTTTAATTTGCCTTTGAGGTCAAACTCCTGAATAGGAGACTGTCAGATCTAGGGGAAAAAAAGCCCTGGGTTCAAATACAGGCTGTGGCTACTCTTACTAGATGGTTTTCTGCAGTGAAGAAAGTTCATGAGATCTGTCACTGAATATTGTCGCAACCGAGCTAAGGTCTGTAAATCTTCCTCCAGATAGCAAACCGACGGGTAACAGACTTCCCCTCAAGCAGAAAAAAACTCGCCTCAAGCAGAAAAAAACCTTGCTCTTACTAGTCTACAAGGGAAACCAATGGTTG
Source organism: Uromys caudimaculatus (assembly GCA_028551405.1). Taxonomy (NCBI): domain Eukaryota; kingdom Metazoa; phylum Chordata; class Mammalia; order Rodentia; family Muridae; genus Uromys; species Uromys caudimaculatus. Next base: position 58,813,134 of record CM052712.1, on the reverse strand, counting down.
AAGCTTTGCGCAGGCGCACAAGGACTTTGAACCTGGCCGCCGGCCCCGCCCTCCGGAAAGTCACGTGGGCGAACCGAAGCGCAAGCCTAGGGTTCAGGCCTGTCACGTGACAGGCATCTTTGCTTCTCGGGGATGGAGCCGGAAGAGGGAACACCGCTTTGGCGGCTGCAGAAGCTGCCTCCGGAGCAGGGCGCCAGGGTGAGGGGTTTGGGAAGGCGGGGTCGGGACGATTCTTCCTGGGCCCCTAGAGACTGAATGGCGGCTTAAGAACTTTGCGCGGGCCTGGGAATGGCCCAGACCTGGGTGTGTGTGTGCCCTCTCTTGTTTCTAGAAAGCTCGGGTGATAGAGCTCGAGATCTGCTGCGTTCGCGAGTAGATCATGAACTCTTTGAGTTCAGGTCTCCCGAACGCCCCCCTGCGTACCCCTTTCTGTGCGGATGCTGTGAGGACTCGAGCCTGGTCGGACCTGTCTCTTGCAGGGTGGCAGGAACCCACTCCTAATCAGAAAAGAACTGGCCATTAACTTAAGTGTGGCCAAGAGGTGATTGCAGCCGCTGAAAACAGCTCACTCACAAAGCCCGGCTTGTGCAGACCGGAGCCAGCCAGCCAGGCTTTCCCTGCAGCACACCCTGGGTCCAGACCCCTGTGAAAGTGATTTGATGGTGGCACTATTCTTTGCCCAGACTTTCATAAGTCTCCATCGTGGCCCTCCTTTCCAGAGTTGGCTTCAGTTGTAGGTGAAAGAAATGTAACTTCACTGCTTCCGTTGTCTAGAAAATGTATTTTAAACATTTTCTTTGATTTTACAAATGAGGACAGTGAAATATGTCAGCCGCAGGTTTCCAGCAAGCCAGGGCCCAAACAGAAACCTATCAATGGACCGAGTCTCCCAACTTTCAGGGCTGCTTTCCTCTCGTATAGAGATGGCCAAAACATTGACTGGTGAATCTGTGAGCGGAGCCAGCTGTCTTCTCCCCGGGCCTCCGCCTTCTGCCACAGCTGTGGAGAATCCCTCCTTTGGGGCTCCACTCCTTTTTCACCACATCGGTTCCTCTCTAGCCTGGTTTGTTGTGGTGTCGCCATCCTTACCGAGCCACTCGATTTAAAAAACTCTGGGTTTCATCCTCGGATTCCCCTCTTCAACCTCCTTTATCTGTTCACCGTCTCTGCCTCTAGAGTCTCCATAATCTCTTAGTCTCACACTTACTCCTGCTCACAATATTTTGGCAAAGTTTTGGAAAACTAATGTAATTACTTGCATGAAAGTTGAGCACAGATTCAGGCCTTCGCTCCTTTCTGTTGTATGCAAGGCCCTCCGCTATTTGGCCCCTATTTTCCTTTTCAAAGGCCCTCTGCCCTTTCACCCTTCCATGCCTCTGGTAGATGCAGTTCCCACTCGTGTGCGCACTGCTGTGGCTAGGAATGCCTGCTGGCTACTAATTCGCTCTTCCCCTGCTCCTTTGCACCTGCCGTGAACACCTTTTCTGTCCACTCTCTTCTGTCACATACACTTGTTTATATGTGTACTTTTTGATAAGTAGATTGGAACTCTGTTATGGTAGAGCGTACTTCTCCCCCATGTCCTCAGCTGTAAAAAGAGAACAGTCACAATGCTTAACGTCAGAGTTGTAGGGAGTGTCAGGTTCGTGTTTGGCAGACATTACACGTGGATTTCCTGTTGTATTTCCATTTTATATAATGAATGCAACAAAAGATACATGGTTATGAATGAACAAAAGGCGGTATTTGAATTTTTTTCTCAGTTTGAGTTCTTGGAGTTATATTATCATGGAACAGTATGAGAGAACATGGAATACGTGTAAAAAGTGGGAAGAATTGAATATTTATGGCACAAAAGCATACTGTCTTATTGAGCATTAGCCAGTGTCGTTAGTGAGTGTGTAGAGGTGAGTCAGAAGTTACCATCTGTGTGGTGTTAGTGGGGGTTACTGTTCACCACAGAGTGGGTTAAGATCTATGACAATCTGAGTCAAAAGACTTTTAGCTAAATGCTGTTTCCCAGTTATTTGGATTTAAATGGTCCATTGGCAGGGTCCAGATGCTGCCTGGAAATGATTATCTGTGGTAGAACACCGAAGGCTTGAACTGTGGAAGTAGTGACAACAGCCGTGAGAACGAAGGCAGACTCATGGTCTTCCGATGTCTTGTGCCTGCTAAGATGGTTGAGTTACTGTGCTCATACGTAATTCTATGACAGTGTGTGGACAGGTGACATTTTTCTCTTACACTTTGATTGCAGAGAATTTAACTAGAACGAGGAGTTGGTGGAATTAGGAGGCATAGGAGCCCGCTTTGCCCCAAATCCTGTCTGCCTACTTTCACATTGTCATGATTTCTGTTGCTGGTAGTGCAGAGTTGGAAAGAACGTAGGAAAGGAAAGATGGCCAGCGCGTTCTCAGAGCAAAGCAAAACACAACACAACACCCCCACTGAGGAGTCGGGATGCTGTGAGAGGGGAGGCAAATGAGACCAGGGTAGCAGTGCTCCCGTGGGAGGCTTTTCTGTGAAAGGAGCACCGTGCTGGATTACTATAGAGATGAGAGGAGCACCGTGCTGGATTACTATAGAGATGAGAGGAGCACCGTGCTCGGTTACTATAGAGACGACACCTGCAGATCCTAGAGGAAAGAGAACCACTGTGCTCGGTTACTATGGAGATGACACCTGCATATCCTGGAGGAAAGCTTTTAAATGTACTGTTTCCCAGTCAGGAATTTTGAAAGACAACAGTGTACATTATTTTACTTCCTAAAGGTAGACATCATAAAGGAAGGTCTGGGATTTAGGTGACTTTGGTAGCTCACACCTGGAACACCTGAATTTGGGAGACTAAGGCAGGAGGATTGCCACAAGTTTGAGGCCAGCCTGGACTATGGTCTCCAAAACAAAACAAAGCAATAAAACAATAAACAAAATGAAAACGAAAACCAACAACAATAAATCTTAAAGACAGTTGCCTTTCCAACTTAGCTGCCTTTATAAAAGGCACGCCTGCCAGCAGCTGTGTTCTGCAAGGGACAGAAATCTATCTTGTCGTTTTCTTTAAAGTACTTTTATTTCCCTTTTCCCCCCTAGTTCCTTCACAAAATCATCGATGGCATCTGCGGCCGAGCCTATCCTGCCCACCAGGATTACCACAGTGTCTGGAATTCAACTGAATGGGAGCATGTCCTAGAAGATGTTGCCGCGTTTTTCAAAGCTATAGTTGGCAAAAATTTTTCTGAGGAACAGGTAGCTTCAATCCTGACCTGTTCACCTGGTAAAAAGCTCCATCCAGAGGTTCTAACAATGTTCACTGGGTTCTACCCATGTGTTCAGTACCTGATCGCATGCTGCAATAACCCAGGGTCTGATGAGGGAGTGGAAGACCACAGTGGATTTTCTGGGGCTTTGCACTTTTGCCTTAGTTGTTTTTTTCTTCCACTATAGCAGGTTGTACAGACAAAAGCAGGATGCTAAAGAGCAAGCCCGCGTGTTCTGGCTTTGACAATTAGCTTATATTGGACCTGATGGGGCGTGGCTTTTACAACTTTGACAAGAACTATTTGTACATATTTATATGGATTGTTTACTTTAACAAATGGCGTTTATTTGTTAGAACAAATGTGTTGATTTAGATGACATTCTAGATCTGCGTTTCTTTTAATACATACAGTTAATCCGTTATGTCCCTTGCTTTTTCATTCCATTAATAGGACTTTTGGGGAACAGGAGTTCTGAGGTTAATGAAGTCCAGTTTGCCAGTATTTATTTTGGCAGGTGGTGCTATCTCTGTCGTATTTAAGAAATATGAAGGTATCTTTGTGTGTTTTCCTGTGGAGGTTTGATTGTTTTAGCTTCTGTAATCTTCTCTCAGATATGTTTTGAATTAATATTTTGTGTGGGACAGGGGCCGTCTCGGTATCTTCTGCACAGTTTCCCACTGACTCTCTGCCATCTGTCAGACATGTATTGACCGCCCTTGCTCACAAGGCTGCTCTGCAGCATTGATAATAAATCAGGTGGCCATGTGTGGGGTCTGTCTTTGGACTTCATTGGATTCCATTAGTCTCTGCGTTGGCTTTTGGCAGTTTTACACTGTTTTAATTACCACAGCATTAAAGGTATGCTAGGTTAATTTTTTTTTTCTTTTGGTTTTTTGAGACAGGGTTTCTCTGTGTAGCCCTGGCTGTCCTGGAACTCACTCTGTAGACCAGGCTGGCCTTGAACTCAGAAATCTGCCTGCCTCTGCTTCCCAAGTGCTGGGATTAGAGGCGTGCGCCACCACTGCCCGGCGCTAGGTTGATTCTTGATATCAGCTGGTAGAAGATCTTCAGCCTCTTGGTTGTTCAATGGTGACTCTCCTTGGCCCTTTCTGTCTTCATATACATTTTATTTTATTATTATTATTATTATTTTTATTTTTGATACTTTATTTACATTTCCAATGTTTCCCCTTTTCTGGGTCTCCTCTTTGGAAACCCCCTATCCCCTCCCCAACCCGCCTCTATGAGGGAATTCCACCTCCCACCCACCCGCCCACCCATCCCCATATTTTAAAATCAGCTTGTCAACTATAAAAGCCAGTTTGGATTTTAGTGTGGATTGTAATGAATTTCTAGGTTATCTGGGGAGAATTGGAAGCAGTATTTGGCTTCCTAGTCTATGAACATGGGGTAGGTCTCTTTATTTTCATTGGCTCTCATTCCTCTATTTTATAATTTTTAATGTAGAAGTCTTGTAAATATTTGGTTAGATTTCCAAAAGATGGTGTTTTTCGTACTCTTAAATTTTATTCTTAGTTGTTATTGTTAGATGTAGAAACGGTTACCTATTATATCCTTCCCTAAGTCCAATACTTTTCTTATTTTATATATTTATGTTCATATGCATTAATATATATTTAACAAAAAGTAGTGATAGTAGACCTATTCTCTCCACACACCTTAGGGAGAAAATTACTATTTTACCTTCTAGTCATCGGCCGAATGATTTTATAAATATTAATGATCAGATTAAAGAAGTTTCTTTTATTTCCAACTTTGCTGATGTTGTTTTTAAAAATCATCAATGGCTATTGCATTTTATCAGAATTTTTTTTTCTGGCTTATTTCCCATTGTTTTGTTAATACGGTGATTAACATTGGATGTTACATGAAGCTCTCATTGACTCATTAAATCCAGCCTGGTCATGATGGATTCTTGGTCATGATGTATAATTCACATGCACGTTAGTTGGATGACCCACTGTTTTGCTTAGAATTTTTGGATCTCTATTTGATTGACACTGGCCTGTGAACTTCCTGCGATACTGTTGTCAAGGTCTCAGGTTTTATTCTGGGTTTGTTGAATGACTTGGGGTAGGTTTTTGTTTTTTCTCTTTTCCTGTCATTTGGAAGAGTTTATGGGCCATTGATTTTCTTTACTTAATTGGTATTAAATGGTATTAAGTTACTTAATTTTTAAATTGGGAAATATTTATCTCATTAGCTTTTATTTAGTTGTACAGTCGTCAGCTATACAAACTTGTTTATTCAGTATTATACATTTTAATGGCGCAGTGTGTGGTTTACTGTGTATGTTTGAAACTGCTGTGTGGTTTGAAGTTTTTGGGTGTGGTGCTGTATATGTCATGCCATTTGATTAGAAGGAAGTTAATATTCGTATGTTCTGAAACCTCAGTAAAGCTTTCTGTAAATTTCTAGCAGCAACTGAAAAAAGGTGTTAATATCTCTGTGAATATGCACTTTCCCATTTTTCTCTTTAAAAAAGTAGAACTTTGATGGGTTATGTATTTTGAAACAGTGCAGTTAGGCACACACAGGTTTAGGACTTGTGGTTTTCTCTTGAGTTCCTCCTGTTTCTTGTAAGACTCCTTGCTGTAAGGGCTGTGGCTCCGTGTGCATGGCGCTCTCTCGCTTTGTTAGGCAGCCCCTTTCCTTACCGTCTGGCTTGCAGGAGCGTGGTAAGATCTGTCTGGGTTACTCATTTTCAGCTTACACTTTTTATAGTTACTGAGGTATTTCTTTTTATCATACTGTCATTTTAGGAGGGTGGCAGGCTTTTACACTCGGAGCTGCAGGTCCCTTTCACTCAGCCTCTGGCCGTTTGTGTTTGTTTTCACAGACACTCCAGCAATTGAACCAACTGAATTCATGCCATCAAGAAGCTGTTTTGAAATGTTTAAAGAGTAGGAAAAATGAGATCAAGCAGGCCCTGCTAGGAGGAATAGTTGATATTTCTTGTGCGCAGTTACAGGATTTTGATTGGCAGTTAAAGGTAAGAGTCTAGTTATTTATATGTTGCTGTGTGTAATATTTAAGTCTACTTATTCTTTTAAAGTAAAAATGCCTAAAATTGGTTATTTTGAGACTACATTGCTCCAAGGTAATAGCAAACCTCATTCTTGGATTTGTATCAGCTTGGACATAGAACACTCTAAGCAGCCAGGCCATGTGTGGTGTCATTATACCAAGTTTTCCTAGACCTTTCAGTCAGAAATGGAGAAGTCTGTATTTAGTGCTTGATGTTGGTGAGAGTCTTGTAAATGCTGTAGCTCTCTCAAAATTGGTAAATATGGCTTTATGAAGAAAGTATATGTAATAAAGTAACAGTTTTTAAAACACTGGGAAAAGAGGGCCATGCTGAGTATGGTTGAGAAAGAACAATTTCAGAACAGCTTTCTGTTCTTTAAGGCACCAAGCGAGTAGGCAGGTACCAGATACATTCTGATTCTTGATTTTTGGCATGGTCTTAGATCCAGAAAGTGCCTCATGTTGTTTTGTTGGATTAAGAGGACAAAAGATGGCACAGTTAGATAGGCTCAGAGCTCGATAAGCAGCACTTGTAGACAGTTGTCTTAGTCGAGGAGACGGGTTCTGTGGTTCTGGTTGTGGCTTAGCTGTGTTTAAGATTTTTTTATTAACATACTTATCATATTGACACAAAGCCTGAAGAATAGTAAGTATGCAGAACAGCCAAAGTTTGAAAACATTTTATACTTGTTACACTGATGGTCCAAATGAAAAAAACAAATTAATTGATTATACATTAAATAAGTTTCATTTAAATAAAGATTTAACATTGAAGTAAGTGTGGATGATAGGGAGAGGCGCTCGGCAGTGTGCATGAAGGAGCTGTAGCTCTTTTGTTTATCAGCTGGGGCCTTGACTGATGCAGCCTTGGGTGTACATTGTGCGGCTGCAGTGCTCGCAGGCAGGGGAAGGTTCCTGTGGACGCTCTTCTCATGTGTGCAGTCTTTCCTGTCAGTTTAATGCCTTTAGTTTCCTTAAATATTTAAACAAGTAGGACCCCCACCGGAAAAGAATGACCAGGAATTTAAAATGATGATTTGTGAAAATTCTTGAAACCCTGGAGACCGTGTACCCAGGAAAGGTTAGGCCAATTGAAGATGCTGTAGGTATGTTTAGAAGACTAGACGCCCCTCGGATAGTATCAGCGGTTTTGATAGCCAGTCATGAGTTAAGTTGCTTAATTTCCAAGAGTTTCTGAGTACTTTTAGACTGTCTTCTACGTGAACTGTCGTCTTGGAATCTTTAACAATTCTGATTCTTTCTGTACCGGACACTTTTAGCCCTTCTGCGTTCCTACAGTAAAGCATGGCTGTAGCTAGAAGAAGGAGAGTTCTACTTATTTAGCTGGACCAACTGCCGCTTCCTCTCCTCCTGCCCACTTCCTGTATGTTTTGTCTCCTTTCCTCTCTTCCTGCTCTTCGGATGTGTGTTCTGCCACAGGTTTAGTTGATTTCTCCTGTTTCCCAGAGTCTGCGAGCATACTGGGGCAGTGAGCTCTTCCCAAGCCCTGGTGTTTGTTGAGCAGTGTCAGCTTACTGCACCATTCTCCTCACTTTTGACAGCTTGCGCTTTCTAGTGACAAGATCGCCACCTTGCAGATGCCCCTTTTAAACCTCCATCTGGATGTGAAGGAAAACGGCGAAGTGAAGCCATACTCTGTGGAAATGAGTAAGGAGGAGTTACAGAAGCTGATCAGCTCCTTGGAGGCAGCTAATAAGGTGTGTGCTCAGGTCGGGTCAGATGCTAGTTCAGCTGCTCAAGCATCAGTCCACCCTTGCGTAGGAAAAGTGGAATTCCAGTTGGGTTTTAACGTGCCTCACTTCACTGATACTTAATATCCAGCACAGAAAAGACTTGTTTGGGATATTCTGACCTCTACTTTAAAGGTTGAGTTAATTATAACTTACAACATTCAGTTACAAAGTTCTGAATTTAATTACATAGCACTTATTTCTGAAAAAAAAAAAAAAAAAGCAGTAATATTCTAACTATACATTTTGGTTTCCTTTTGTATTCATTAAACTTAAAAATAAAGTTTACATTGAGACCATGAAATTAGTTGATTCTGAAGTTTCTCTAGTTAAAAAAAAATCTTTATGATTTTATAACAAAAGAAATGTCTTATTTGGATGAGTAAATGTTCAAAATTGCTTTTGTAGAGTTCGAGTGTGGGAGATAAACTCTAATTGCAGTTATGATAGAATCAGGCTGACATGTGGTAGAATTAACGAATGTTCCGAATCTTTATATCAGCAGAGTTGTGTCTGAACGCCAGCAGCCAGTCCCAGTGTGTAGTACATAGAAAAAAAGCAGCACTTAAACAGCAGAGATTTGCTGTGGGGAAGAGGAAAACATGATTTTTATTGTCAGGGTTTGCTCGTTATTGGGCAGCTCTCAGGAACCGGCTCCCAGCTCTCCCTGGTCACCTCCCTGGGCGCCATCACTCTCCTAGACCCTCTTGCCCCTAAAGCCGGATAACCATCGACTTCCGATTCTGCATAGTTGCTCACATTTTAATTTGGCCTTCATGATCGACCCTCATGTCCAGTAACCATACTTGTAGCCGAAGCCTGGAGTCCTTTGGAGAGGTGGTGTGGTGGAACCTGGTCTGAGGGCTGAGTGACCGAGCACAGATCTTGGCAGCCGGGAGCCATAAGCCCCTGTCCCCATTTGCCTGTTGCTCTTCATATCGTCTTCAGAGCTGATCTAGCACATACAGCTTCCTTCTTGTCTGCCCTGACATGGCTTCTCCCTGTTTGTGTTTTAAGGTGGTCCTGCAGTTAAAATAACCGGGAGTGGTGAACATCCACGCTATCAGATCTCAGTGCTGTACCGAGGCAGAGGATGCTGTGCGCAGAGCGTGGATGTCCCAGCAGGCTGCGCCGGCAGCAGCACTGCCATTACAAAGATGAAATCTGTCAGAAACCCTAAAGGGCAGGAAATTGTGTGGCTGATAGGAAGTGCACAGGATGAAAGAAGAAAACGCTGAAGTCGCAGCCCGTGTTTTCACAGTGATTGCTTTGTCTCATTTATTAAATATCTGAGAAAACTCTGTAGATAACGTTTTATCAAAAGGTAAAAGTAAGTTCTGAAGTAATGTAAACACACAGAGCACAGACATACTGGACTGCTCTTAAATGTGAATAGCAAGACGTATATTCTCAATGTATAATTTGCAATATTTGAAAATAATGTTTTAACGCATATTCAAGCTACACATGTAACTCAGGAGGCTCTATGTCTTTCTCATGTTTCAAATAAAAGATTTTTAAGTTATAAAGTTTTAGAGAAAAGTCTGTTATAGATATAAACAAGAAAACATTTAAAATTTGCTTACATAATTTGGGAATAATTTGAATAACATAAAACTCCTAAGATTTTTATAAGCTAAAACGTAAACTACAAAATGAGGATAACATTGTTATTTTTCACGTCCTCACTTCCTTGGGAGACCATGGTCTGAGAAAATGAGAAAGTTATCATGGATGATGTGGTTCCATGTTGTTACTCACATGCAAGGTGTTTTATAAGGTTTTATATGGCATTTGGGCTTTTGGATGGTGACAAAGTAATTGAAATACAAACCACTTATCACCTCAGTTAACTGAAAATAAGCATTCCAAACAAATAAAAGTGTCTGGTTGTCTCTTCTTGTGTTGCTTGATTTCAGTGATTTCCCGAATAGCTCAGTGGTTGGTGTGTAATTCACTGGTCACTGCTGTGTGCTGTTCTGTGGCTTGATGAGCCACCCGTCTGAACAGTGATGACTGCTATTCTTGGCATACAACTGCGGGCAGGCTCAGACAAGGCTGCTCTTTGGGCTGTGGCATAGCGGTGATTAGGAGCTTGGGCCAGTGTGTCCTCAATGTGCTGCTTTTCTCATCAAGAAATGTGGGTGTGGAAAGTGGATCTAGACGGTGTGCTCATGCAGTCGCTGGTTTCCTTGTAGGCCAATTCTTTAAGTCATAATGGAGCATTGGCAGCTTGCAAGAACAGTGTATCAGGAGGCCTGGTCCAGCAGTCTCTATTGCATCCTCCCTTTCAGCAAAGCCCCTTATAAGGGAATGTCTTGTTCTCTTCCACCCCAACAGCCTATTGCACAGTGTCTTTGATTGGCACACAATTTGATTGATACACTATATAATGGCCTTATTTAAAGTGTTGGTTCAATACATTTTGACCAACAGATACTCAGGAAAGCATCACCATGGTCAGGGGTGTGAATACAATCTCGCCTGTAAACTTTCTCTTGTCCTGATAGTCTCCATTCCTGGGTGTTCACCCTGGGTCACCACTGTACCTCTAGTCACCACGGGTTAATGAGAATGGAATCCTACAGTATTTGTCCTTTTTCTCTTTACTGTTGGTAACAGGATGCAGGATGGTGTGCTTTACCACCAAGCTTAGTCTGTCTCCAAAACAAACAATAACAAGCCAAATTAAGTCTGGCTTTTCCCAGCATCTTTCTTTGTTCATGGACAGGGCCTTACACGGTTGCCTGGGCTGTCCTAGAACTCTCTGTAGACCAGGCTGGGTCTTGAACTCATGACCGTCATCTGGCTTCAGCTTTCCAAATACTGGGGTTACTGATATCAGCCAGCATGCATGATATTAGCGTTATTTCGAGTTATTCCTATTGCACGTGTCAGTACTTTGTTCCTTCTTGTTGAAAAGCATCATGTTGTATAACTCTCGCAGCTTATCTGTTGATAGCTTTTTGGTGGGGTCAACATTTGCCCATTATAGTAAAGAGAATGCTCTGAGCATACCATGTAATGGACAAATGGTGTCTTTGGAGTGACATAGCCAGGTCCTGTGATAGACATATTTTTTAAGGTAAGGTCACAATTTTTCAGAGGGATTTTTATTCATTTTCCATTCCTAGCAGTTTGATAACATTCTGATCCACCTGCCTTGGGTGTGACTGGTCTTCCTGGTTTCAGCTATTTTGGTATGCATATTCCGGGATCTCATTGTGCTTCTAACTGGCACTCAATGACCAACCACCTTCCTCATCTCTTGACATGCTTCTGCTGTCTGCGCATCCTATGGGACTCCTATTGGCATCCTATTCAGACCTAGTGCCTGTTTTTAAGGTGGAATTTTAGTTTTGCTTCTTAGTATTGTGCTTTGACAGTTCCCTTTTAAATGCAAAGCCTTTGGATCCTCTCCTCCACACTGCATGGTCTGTTTTGTTTCTCCTGTGCATAGATGATATTGATTTCAGAGATCAGCTTTAGACAGAAAGCTTAAGAGAGTGGCAGAGAATTTCCATACCATCGACACTTTCTTCTCTTAGCCGATTACACTGTAGGACACTTGTAATTGGTGAAATAAAACATGGCCATTAGCTAACTTTTTATAGATTATTTGGATTTCCTAAGATTTTTATCTGCCTTCCTCACCGTTGATGACCTTGCTCTTATGGAGAAATGTGTGTGACTCTCCCAGGAACGTATCGATGTTTTTCTCATAGTTAGACTGGAGTTACAGGTTTTGGGACAGAAGATTGCAAAGTCAGAGTGTCATTTTCGTCACCTGATTTATGACCTGATGTGACTGTAACCACGGTGGGAAGGTAACACCTGTTAGATTTCCACACTGTGAAGTGACGTTCTTGCTCCAGGCTCTTCTCTCTGGGTGGGTATGGCTGTGTTCAGCCTGGACTAGAGCCCTGGGGAGCTCTGCTCCTCATTACCCTGTTGAAGTGTCTATAGAATTTGTCTGCAATTCACATTTTTTTTCCTGTGTTTTCTCCCATAAATTATTTTGTCATTTATACCATAGACTCATGGGTATTTCTTTTGTGCTTTGGAATGTAATCCCATATTGTTTTATTACTGACTTTTTAAAAAATATTTTATTTATTTATTTTATGTACGTGAGTATACTGTAGCTATCTTCAGACACACTAAAAGAGGGCCTCGGATCCCATTACAGATGGTTGTGAGCCACCATGTGGGTGCTGGGAATTGAACTCAGGACCTCTGGAAGACCAGTCAGTGCTCTTCCCCGCTGAACCATCTCTCTAGCTCTACTGACATTATTTTAACTTTGCCCTTGGGAGGCTCTTTTGGTTGGTTACTGTTGCTGGAATTTTCAACCTCAATAAGCCCATATAAAAGAACCATACAATTGCGTTATTATATTTATAAGCTGTATGCCTATATTGGGCAGATCTAGCACTATACTGACTTACTTCCCAGCTATAAGACCCTTTGCTACTTGTGGTTTCTCCTGGCCACATGGTTCTGCTCCATTTTGGCTTCCTCCTCCTCCTCTTCTTCTGTCCTCTCTCCTTCTTTCTCATTCCATCCGCCCCTACTCTCAAAAACCTCCTGTCCCACCTTTCCCCTCCACTGCCCAATCACAGGCTCTAGCCTTTATTGTTGGGGAAAAGGTTCACATGAGATAACCTGAGTAGGATCACTCCTCTGGGGCAGCCCCTCTTGAGGAAGCAGAATTAACATCAGAATACAAACAGCTGGGGCAACTCAGGTTACCAGTCCCTTTCTTTCTGCCAGTGGGGTGGGATTTCCTATTTGATGGTGAAGCATTTTTATTTTTTACCATTTTGCTTTGAAAAGGCATTGCTCTGTGTTCTGTCAGCATACGGTATTCTAGGCTGCTCTTTGAATAACATTTCTTTATAACAAAAGATGCATTTATTTTTATTTTTGGTGTGTGTTTGTCTGCACGTATGTCTTGGCATTACAAGCATACTTGGTGCCTGGAGAGGCCCGAGCAGGATGTCAGATGCCCTAGATACAGACAGTTGTGAGCTACCATTCTGGGTGCTGGGAATTAAAGCTAGGTTCTCTGGAAGAGAAGCCCATGCTCTTAACCACTGAGCCATCTCTCCAGTCCCTGTGCAATAGTTCTTGACCAATCCTAGAATCAGCCAATTCTCCAAGAAATCCAGGACTTTATTGAAGACAGATACTAGAAGCCAACTGAGGTATGTTGTGCTCACTGCTGTTGGGAGCTCCCTTAGGCTTTCACAGTACAGACAGAACAAAGCAAATGTGTGTGTATATCCTACCCATGTACAGACAGACACCTATAAATATGCATTTACTCATGGGTGTCTGCATTGAACTAATGACTTCATGTTGATGTCCAACTCTAATCTAGTTTTGTACAGGTCATTATAACCTCTTACCCTTATCTATAAATTTCTACTCCACAAGAACCATGGCCCCTAGCAAGTACCATCCAGTTATTGAATTGTGTAATTCCACAGCACATATGTAGAATATTAGAATTATTCATCTGCAGGCCTGTAGGTGCTTCTGTGCATCTGTGCATAATTTCATCTTTAGTTGTTGTGTATGTCAACACCTTTTCATCCCCTCCCTCCTGCTTCAGGGGAGTTGTTTCATGTATCTGTAGTACAAGTAGACATTATCATCATTATCATCATCATCACCATCACCATCACCATCACCATCAGCATCATTTTTGCCAGACTTACTACCATAATGTTTCCTGGGATCCTTTTACTTGGAAAATGATTTTTAAAACTTGTATACATTGGTGTAAAGTAGTTGTCTAATGGATCATGCATGTGTCTTGCACACTGTTCAACATCATGAAAAGCCTGCCTTCAGCTGTGTATCCCTCTCCCATCCTAAGAACCTCCGATGCTACTGAGTTTTCTAAATCTCTAATGTGTTTCCTTTTTCAGAGTGTCAATGGAATCACGTAGCATGAGGTCCCGTCAGAGGAGCTACTTTTGTACAGCAGACGGTGTCTAAGTTCCCGCCTCACCTGTTCATGGCTCATTTCTCTTTTAATCTTCAAGGTTTCTCTACTAATTTCTCTACTTGTCCCAACTGTGAAGAAAGACGTTGTAAACATCCTTAGACAGCATGATTGGGTAATGCATAGGAGCATGGCTGCTAGATTGTGTATTAAGACTATGTTGATCTGTGGTGGGAGACCTCTGCCTGGGCCACCAGGGCTCCATAGCCAAATAGTGCCGGGAGAAAGCTAGAGTCCCAGGAGTGTGGGCAAGCCTGTCTGCTCAGAGGGACCAACCTGGAATCCCCAGGACACAGGGTCTGAGGAATGGTCTTCTGGTTTCTTTCGGTGGCCGGGGAGCAGATCCTGTGACACAGGGCTCCATACTCAAATAGTGCCAGGAGAGAGCTGGTATCCCAGGAGTGCAGACACACCTTCAAGCACAGGCAAGACCACTACTTCTGTTCAAATTCACTGGATTAAGAGGGACCCTTGCAGAGCCATCAGGACACAGGAACCAAGGGACATCTGGGGACTAGATCCTTCTGGTTTCTGTCTGCACCCCAGAGCTGACCCTGTACCACAGCTCTCCAAACCTAAATTCCTCTCAGAGAGAGCTGGTCTTCAAGGAGTATTGACACTGAGGCTTGCAGGAAGATCAAGCCACAGTCAGAGAGAGGAAGACCAGCTAACACCAGAGATAACCAGATGGCGAAAGACAAGGGCAAGAACATAAGGAACAGAAACCAAGGCTACTTGACATCATCAGAACCCTGCTTTCCCACCACAGCAAGCCCTGGATACCCCAACACACCAGAAAAGCAAGACTCAGATTTAAAATCACATCTCATGATGATGATAGAAGATTTTAAGAAGGAAATAAATAACTCCCTTAAAGAAATACAAGAGAACACAGGTAAACAACTAGAAGCCCTTAAAAAGGAAACACAAAAATCCCTTAAAGATATAGGAAAACACAATCAAACAGGCGGAATTATAGGAAAACACAATCAAACAGACGAAGGAAATGAAAAAAAAACCATCCAGGAACTAAAAATAGAAATAGAAACAATAAAGAACTCACAAAGGGAGACAACCCTGGAGCTAGAAAACCTAGGAAAGAGATCAGGAGTCATAGATGCAAGCATCACGAACAGAATACAAGAGATCGAAGAGAGAATCTCAGGAGCAGAAGATACCATAGAAAACATTGACACAACAGTCAAAGAAAACGCAAAATGCAAAAAGTTCCTAACCCAAAACATCCAGGATATCCAGGATACAATGAGAAGACAGAACCTGAGGATAATAGTTATAGAAGAGAGTGAAGATTCCCAACTTAAAGGATCAGTAAATATCTCCAACAAAATTATAGAAGAAAACTTCCCTAACCTAAAGAAAGAGATGAACATAAATATACAAGAAGCCTACAGAACTCCAAATACATTGGACCAGAAAAGAAATTCGTCCCGTCACATTATAGTCAAAACATCAAATACACAAAATAAGGAAAGAATATTAAAAGCAGTGAGGGAAAAGGTCAAGTAACATATAAAGGCAGACCTATCAGAATCACACCAGACTTCTCACCAGAGACTATGAAAGCTAGAAGAACCTGGGCAGATCTCATACAGACCCTAACTGGCATCCCAGGCTGCTATACCCAGCAAAACTCTCAATTACCATAGATGGTGAAACCAAAATATTCTATGACAAAACCAAATTTCCACAGTATGTTTCCACAAACCCAGCCCTACAAAGAATAATAGATGGAAAACACCAACTCAAGGGGGGGAAACTACACCCTAGAAAAAGCAAGAAAGTAATCTTTCAACAAACTCAAAAGAAGATAGCCACACAAACATAAAAATAATTTCGAAAATAACAGGAACCAACATCACTATTCCTTAATATCTCTTAACATCAATGGACTCAATTCTCCAATAAAAAGACATAGACTGACAGACTGGATCCATAAAGCGGACCCAGCATTTGCTGCATCCAGGAAACACACCTCCGTGTTAAAGACAAACTCTACCTCAGAGTAAGGGCTGGAAAACAATTTTCCAGGCAAATGGTCCCAAGAAACAGGCTGGAGTAGCCATTCTAATATCGGATAAAATAAATTTTCAACCAAAAGTCATCAAAAAAGTTAAGGAAGGACTCTTTATACTCATCAAAGGAAAAATCTGAACATCTATGCTCCAAATGCAAGGGCACCCACATTCATAAAAGAAACTTTACTAAAGCTCAAAGCACACATTGCACCTCACACAATAATAGTGGGAGACTTCAACACCCCACTATCATCAACGGACAGATCTTGGAAACACAAACTAAACAGAGACACAGTGAAGTGAAACTAACAGATGTTATGAACCAAATGGATTTAACAGATATCTATAGAACATTTCATCCCTAAACCAAAAGAATATACCTTCTTCTCAGCACCTCATGGTACCTTCTCCAAAACTGATCATATAATCGATCTCAAAACAAACCTCAACAGATATAAGAAGCCTGAAATAATCCCATGCCTCCTATCAGATCACTACGGATTAAGGCTGGTCTTCAATGGCAACAATAACAAGAGAAAGCCCACATATACATGGAAGCTGAACAATGCTCTACTCAATGATAACTTGGTCAAGGAAGAAATAAAGAAAGAAATTAAAGACTTCCTAGGATTTAATGAAAATGAAAGTACAACATACCCAAACTTATGGAACACAATGAAAACAGTGTTAAGAGGAAAACTCATAGCTTTGAGTGCCTCCGAAAAGAAACTGGAGAGAGCATACACTAGCAGCTTAACAGCACACCTGAAAGCTCTAGAACAAAAAGAAGCTAATAAACCCAAGAGGAGTAGAAGGCAGGAAATAATCAAATTAAGGGCTGAAATCAACAAGTAGAAACTAAAAGACCTATACAAAGAATCAACAAAACCAGGAGCTGGTTCTTTGAGAAAATCAACAAGATAGATAAACCCTTAGCCAGACCAACCAGAGGACACAAAGACAGGATCCAAATTAACAAAATTAGAAATGAAAAGGGAGACATAACAACTTCTGAGGAAATTCAAAAAATCATCAGATCCTACTACAAAGGCCTATACTCAACAAAACTGCAAAATCTGGATGAAATGGTCAATTTTCTAGACAGATATCAAATACCAAAGTTATGTCAGGATCAGATAAACCATCTAAACAGTCCCATAATGCCTAAAGAAAGAGAAGCAGTCATTAAAAGTCTCCCGACCAAAAAAAGTCCAGGAACAAATGGGTTCACTGCAGAATTCTATCAGACCTTCAAAGAAAACCTAATGTCAATACTCTTCAATCAATTCCACAAAATAAAAACAGAAGGAACACTCCCCAATTCCTTCTATGAGGCCACAATTACACTGATACCAAAACCTGACAAAGACCCAACAAAGAAAACTTCAGACCAATTTCCCTTATGAATATCAATGCAAAAATACTCAATAAAATTCTCGTCAACCGAATCCAAGAACACATCAAAACTATCATTCACCACGATCAAGTAGGCTTCATCCCAGGGATGCAGGGATGGTTCAATACCCAGAAATCCATCAATGTAATCCACTACATAAAAAAAACCACATGGTCATCTCCTTAGGTGCTGAAAAAGCATTTGACAAAATTCAACATCCCTTCATGATAAAAGTCTTGGAAAGATCAGGAATTCAAGGACCATACCTAAACTTAGTAAAAGCAATATACAGCAAACCAGTGGCCAACATCAAACTAAATGGAGAGAAACTTGAAGCAATCCCACTAAAATCAGGGACTAGACAAGGCTGCCCTCTTTCTCCCTATCTATTCAATATAGTACTTGAAGCTCTAGCTAGAGTAATTGAACAACAAAAGGAGGTCAAAGGGATACAAATTGGAAAGGAAAAAATCAAAATATCACTATTTGCAGATGATATGATTGTATACTTAAGTGACCTGAAAAATTCCACCAGAGATCTGCTACAACTGATAAACAACTTCAGCAAAGTGGCCGGATACAAAATTAACTCAAGCAAATGAGTAGCCTTCCTATACTTGAAGGATAAACAAGCTGAGAAAGAAATTAGGGAAATGACACCCTTCACAATTGTCACAAACAATATAAAGTATCTTGGTGTGACTCTAA
>CM052712.1:58712727-58794816 GCA_028551405.1 Uromys caudimaculatus | reverse complement strand
TTCTTCATAGACTTAGAAAGAGCAATTCTCAAATTCATATGGAACAACAAAAAACCCAGGATAGCAAAAACTATTCTCAACAATAAAAGTACTTCTAGGGGAATCAGCATCCCTGGCATCAAGCTGTACTACAGAGCAGTAGTGATAAAAACTGCATGGTATTGGTACAATAACAGGCAGGTAGATCAATGGAATAGAATTGAAGACCCAGAAATGAACCCACACACTTACGATCACTTGATCTTTGACAAAGGAGCTAAAACCATCCAGTGGAAAAAAGACAGCATTTTCAACAAATGGTGCTGGTTCAACTGGTGGTCTACATGTAGAAGAATGCGAATTGATCCATTCCTATCTCCCTGTACAAAGCTCAAGTCCAAGTGGATCAAGGACCTCCACATAAAACCAGATACGCTGAATCTAATAGAAGAGAAAGTGGGGGAAAATCTCAAACACATGGGCACAGGGGGAAAGTTCCTGAACAGAACACCAATGGCTTATGCTCTAAGATCAAGAATCGACAAGTGGGACCTCATGAAATTACAAAGCTTATGTAAGGCAAAGGACACTGTAAATAGAAGAAAATGACAACCAGCAAATTGGGAAAAGATCTTTACCAATCCTATGTCCAATAGAGGGCTAATACCCAATATATACAAAGAGCTCAAGAAGTTAGACTCCAGAAAACCAAATAACCCTATCAAAAAATGGGGAACAGAAATAAAGAGAGAATTCTCAACTGAGGAAATTCGTAGGGCTGAGAAGCACCTAAAGAAATGCTCAACACCCTTAGTCATCAGGGAAATGCAAATCAAAACAAGTCTGAGCTTCCACCTCACACCAGTCATAATGGCTAAGATCCAAAACTCAGGTGACAGCAGATGCTGGCGAGGATGTGGAGAAAGAGGAAACTCCTCCATTGTTGGTGGGATTGCAAGCTGGTACAACCACTCTGGAAATCAGTTTGGCAGACCCTCAGAAAAATGGACATAATACTACCTGAGGACCCAGCTATTCCACTCTTGGGCATATATCCAGAAGATGCTCCAACATGTAATAAAGACACATGCTCCACTATGTTCATAGCAGCCATATTTATAATAGCCAGAAGCTGAAAACAACCCAGATGTTCCTCAGCAGAAGAATGGATACAGAAAATGTGGTACATTTACACAATGGAATACTCCTCAGCTATTAAAAACAATGACTTCATGAAATTCTCAGACAAATGAATAGAACTTGAAAATATCATCCTGAGTGAGGTAACTCAGTCACAAAAGAACATGGTATGTACTCACTGATAAATGGATCTTAGCCCAAAAGTAAAACCCAAGTTTTACTTTACAATAACCGTTGGACTGAGTGTGAGGTCCCAGATGGAGGAGTTGGAGAATGGTCTGAAGGAGCTGAGGGACTTTGTAGCCCCAGGGAGGGAGCAACAGTGTCAACTTGCCTGACTTCCCGATGCTCCCAGAGACTGGACCACCAACCAAAGAATACTTATGGAGGGGCCCATGGTGCTGGCCACATATGTAGTAGGGGAGGGTCTTGTTAGCGATCAGGGGGAGGAGAGGCCCTTGGGCCTGAGGGTGTTAGATGCCCCATTATAGGGGAATGCCAAGGAAGGAAGAAGGGAGTGGATGTGTGGGTGGGGGTGGGGGATTACCCTCATAGACTTGGGGGGGGGGATAGGGGTGTTCCAAAGGGGAGATCTGAAAAGGGGGAAACATTTGACATGTAAATAAAGTATCAAAAAAATGAAAGTACATTGCAATTAAAAGTACTCAAGTAAAAGTGATAAAAAAAAAAAAGGCTATGTTTACCAGAGAAACAGTGAATGCAATCTCTCTCCCTCCCCCTCCCTCCGTCCCTCCCCCTCCCTCCCTCCGTCCCTCCCCCCTCCCTCCGTGTCTTTCTCTCCCTCCGTGTCTCTCTCTCTCTCTCTCTCTCTCTCTCTCTCTCTCTCTCTCTCTCTCTCTTGTCTTGCAAATTCCCAAATGCTGGTTCCCTCTGGTGTCTGACTTTGGTACTGCAGTTTCCCTGCGGCTCTTGCCAATCACCCCTCTTTCTAGTCCCAGCCCTGTGGCTTCTGTACTCTTCTGGGTCCTGTCCGTGCTCCCAGAACACCGGACACATGTTCTTCTGTTCCTTTTCACTCACAGTGAGAAGCTACTGGTCTTTATCAATTTCTTCTACACCGCAGGCTCCTTGAGTACCAGGAGCAGCCCTTTGTCTTTTGTTCTCAGCAGGGTCCTGGCATCTAGACACATCAAGGCCTACCTACTCTTTGAGACAGGAACATGTCACTTAGGCAGTCTTACAAAGTGCCACAGTGTTGGCTTCATGCTGGTGTTTCCTTTCCCTGGGAGAAGCCAGGAACAAAGCCGTTCTTGCTGGTCCCACATGGAATAGCAGGATGGATGGAGGCGGGTAACCGGCAGGAATTTTACTATCCGAGATGGTAGTTTTGTTCCATCCCATGGTTCCGTTTCTTTTTAAATGAATTTTATTTTATTTTTAAAATCGAAAATAAAGCGTTTTCCATACAACATATTATACATGATTTCCTCTCCTTCATCTCCCCTGAGATCCGTCCCATCTCCCGACACTTCCAACGACATCCCTTTTCTCTTTCTCTCCTAAGAAAACAAACAGGCAAATAAGAAAGAAGAACAAAAAAGGGTAAAAAAGAACAAACTAACAAACAAAAGAGAAAGTAAAAAAGAACACTAGAAATGTATACATGTATACACATGTGCGTGCATGCTCATACACACACGTACACACACTCATATGCAACATTAAAAATTCCACATCAAAAACCATAATATATAAGAAAAAGACCAGTACAGTTAAAAAAAGAAAAAGAAAAAGGAGAAAAAGTCAAATAAAGCAATGTGACAAAATAAAATCTCCAATACTGACTTTGAGCTCACTTTGAGTTGGCTGTCACTGCTATGCACTGGGCCTGCCTTTAAGTGCGGTTTGTATACCCAGTGAGACTCCCTTGGAGAAACAAAGTTTTCTTTTGCCCACGGTTGCCAATTGGAAACCGATTCTTTGCTGTGGATGGGAGCTCATGTGCACTTCTGCATCTCTGCTCTGGGACCTCATCTGGACTGGATCTGTGTGTGCTCTATGAATGTTGCTCCAGTCCCTGTGAGTTCACATGTGCGATAATCCTGTTGTGTCTGGAAGCCAGTGTTTCCTTGACCTCATCTGCCTCTCTGGCTATTACAGTCTTTGCACCTCTTCTGCAGAGTTCCCAAAGCCTGGGGGGTGGGGTTTGGTGAAGACATGTCCTTAGTACTGTGTTCATTCCGAGGTCTCTCACTCACCACACGTTGTGCAGTCATGGGTCTCTGTATTAGTTCCCATCTACTGCTGGAGAAAGCTGTTTTGATGATGGCCACATCGGACACTGTTCTATGGGATAGCAGAATGCCTGCCTTTAGGAGTCTTAAATGAATTTTAATTGTCTATGAAGGAGCTGATTTGTGTGTTGTGTTGTTGTCTTGGCATCTCTGGGGTGCTGGGGAGGAATGAAAGTATGGATCTTCAGGTTCTGAGTCTGGTGTCTGCTCATTGTGCATTTTTAGTACCAGCAAATTGCTGTCTGAAATCTTAGCATTTGTGTTGTTGGAATGGTGAATATTGAGAGCCATCAATGTACAGTGTCTGTTGGTTCCTGTGTGTGTGTGTGTGCACGTGTCTGTCTGTCTGTGTATGTGTCTGTCCACCCCCCCTTTTTTTTTTGCTGGTCTGAGGTTATTTATTCCTTGTATTTTCTTGGGTATAGTTAACTTCTTTGGATTAAAGGTTTCCTTCTAGCACCTTCTGTAGGAATGGATTTGTAGATAGATATTGTTTAATTTTGATTTTATTGTGGGATGTATTATTTTCTCCATCTATTGTGATTAAAAGTTTTGCTGGGTATAGTAGACTGAGCTGGTGTCTGTGGAACATCTGTCCGGCCTTTCCGGCTTTTAGAGTCTCAACTGAGAAGTCAGGTGTCATTTTAATAGGTCTGACTTTATATACATATACGTATACGTATATATATACATCATATACATATGTCTTTTTCCCTTGCAATTTTTAATAGTCTTTCTTTGTTCTGTACATTTATGTTTTGATTTATTATGTGCTTATGGAATTTCCTTTTCTGGTTCAGTTTATTTAGTGTTCTATACATTTATTGAACCTACACAGGCAATTCCTTCCTTAGGTTAGGGAAACGATTTTTGTTGAAGATATTTTCTGTGCCATTGACCTGGGTTTCTTCTCTTTCCTCTATTCCTATTATTCTTAGATATGGTCTTTTCATGGTGTCCCAGATCTCTTAGATGTTTTGTGCCTGAACTTTTTCAGATTTAACACTTTCTCTGGCTGAAGTATCTGTCTCTTCTACCATATCTTTAATGCCCGAGATTCTCTCTTCCATCTCTTGATTTCTGTTGGTGAGGCTTGGCTCTGAGGACCCTGCTTAAGTTTCTATATTTTTCACTTCTAGATTTCCCTCACTTTTGGGTTTTCTCTATTGATTCTTTTTCCACTTTCATATCTTGAATGATTTATTCATTTCCTGCCTCTGTTTGTTTGTATTTTCATAGATTTCTTTAAGGAATGTATTAATTTCCTCTTCAAGGCTCTCTATCACATCCAGCTATCTTAAGGTCTTTGTCCTGTGCTTCAGCTATGTTGCGATACTCAGAGAGCCTACTGTGGTAGAGCTGCTGGGCTCTCATGGACACATATTGTCCTGCCTGTTATTGATTGCGTTTATATACTGGCGTCTAGGCATCTGGGATTAGGAAGATTGTAATTTTAGGTACTGCTATCTGTTTTTTCTTTGTTGAGAGGGTATGTTGGTCCTTGGTTTCTGTTGCCCTCTCTGGTTCTCAAGAGGGTATGCTGCTTGGAAGGGAATTTTTCTGGAGTCCTGATAGGTGTGGCTAGTGATGATTCTAGGTAAAAGGTATTTATAGCTACTGGCAGCTGACACTTAGGGATGGGGTTGGCTAGGCATGCTGGCTGAAGGGGTGCCTAGGAGGGAGGTAAGCAGGGTAATCCACCTGGATCTGCTTAGTCCCCTGAGAATGGGGTGGGTAGACAGTAAGGAGAGCAGGTAGTCTGCTCCAGATATGCAAATGAGATCCCAGGATTGGATGCAGAGGGAGGAGGGAGAGTGAAGGGCTAAGAAGCCTACCTGCTTCTCCCTCTACTTGCTTCTCTGGCTCTAGGCTGGTGTGTTCCTAGGGATGCCTGCTGGACTTGGGGGCTGGGATAACAGAATAAAGTGGAGCGGAAGGTTGGAAATCTGTGTGATCCCCTGGAGATAGGGGTGGGGGAGGCTCTCTAAGCCGTCCGCTAGAGACCTGGGGATGAGACTAGGGGAATGGATTTGGAAGAGAGAGGATTATGAAGATCTTCAGGTACCCTACCTGCTTCCGTGGCTGGGACAGGTTGTAGAGTCTTGATGTAGAACCCGGGAGCTAAATGTGTCCGGAAAAATTTTTAGGATCGTTAAAAGAAATGATGTGACAGGCTCAGAGGTGACATCACTCGGATTGTAGTGACAGCAAAGACTGCACAGACATCCATGGGCCTCCAGAACGTGCACTTGCCTTTCCGCAGAAGATGGAAGCTCCCACCCGGTTTTGCCTGGCCACTTCCACGCTGATTTTGCAATCCCTGGGAATCTGTGAATAGACTGCTTTGCCCTAGTGTCATTTAGTTAGTTTTTCTCTGCATCTAGACTGTGATTTTTCTCTGGGGCTGAGAAGATTTATATTGTTATCCAAGCCTTTCCCCACTGCCCTTGCATAATAACTAGTAGTTGCTTGCTGAGTTAATAACACTTTGTTTTTCCTTGTTTAGGAAGATGAAAGACATGGACTATCTATCTCACATTTCTTACTAAACACACTACTTGTTCCTGTTCTAATTTAGGTAAAATTGGATGGGTGTTTATTTCTCCCACGTTGTGCTAGTCCCCGGGGAATGGTCGCCACTTCTTCAGGATGAAGCTCGGTGCTCCAATGAAGTAACGATTCCCAGTTATTTTGTTACATAGATGTTAAACTTCTCCCCAGGCTGGGATTTAGACTTTTATTTAGTCATCCATGAACAGATAAACGAACCTCACGATTGCAGTCTGTTTGTTATTTTATTGTCAATACTTTCTCAAAGAAGAGAAGGAGTTTGGACATCAAAAGTCTTCAAATGAGGAAAGATTGACAGACAGCTCTCATATTCAAGTGTACAGTAGAGATTAAAAAAAAAGTGACATGAGCCACTTCACAAGTGGATACCTACTGATTTTGTTTTAGACATCAATTTTAGTATAAGGAGAGACTGTTCATGTCTTTCCCCCCATCTACTATAGAAATGCTCCTTCTGTTCATGTTTATAAAGTGTGTTTCCTAAAGAATGTGTTTAAAAGTAGTGCAGAAACAAACTCCCACTAAGGTGCTGCCTCTTCTTCTTCTTCTTTTTCCCCCAGTTGTTAGATAATATGGGAAAGCATCTCTTTCACACACAGGGCGTTAGCTTTGTGTTAATTTTTACAATAAAAGCTGTCAAACAATAATTCTGAACATTTTAAAGGATTATAAAAAGATAGATTTGAAATCTCATGTTTTAAACCATAGTACAAAGTAGGCTTTTTATATGGAGCCATTTGTTATCGGTTTCTTAAATTTTTTATTGAAATAAGCTGACATAAATTGTACATATTTACAGCAGCAAATTCCGTCTCAGAAACTTCACAGTTACAAGCAGAGCTGATGGCTTCTGACACCAGCCTTTCAGATGTGCTATCTGCCTTTCATCTGCTGCATAAGGGTAAAATCTTGTATACCAAAGCAAACGATAGCATGTTTTATCGAAAAGCCACACTGTTAACAAAAAGGCCAAGTGAAGGACAGCCCCGTGACTGTGGGAAGCTGTGAGTCCTGAAGTCGAGAGCACAAGCATCTCTTGTGTCCATGCCTGATAGCATGTACTTTGATTTTGTATCTTACAGGAATGCACAATTACTTGATGGGTGACTCAGAATAGAAAGAAGGTCAAGAAGGGATGGAGGGGTGGGAGTCAGAGGCCACTGAACAGTTTCTCACTCACAAATTCACTGCTTACAGGGAGGTCTGCCGTTTATTTGTACAGATCTCAGTCCATAGGCTTCATGGATTTTGTACACAGATAGCTTTTGAGATAATGAAGGCAAATGTCACTTGCTTTTTCTTTTTTTTTTAGCACATAAAAAAAAATTAATGAGATAAAATATTCTAGTTGAATCCCAAACAGAAAGGGACAAACTTAGTGTATGAAATTTGATTTCAAATGTAAAAAGCCACAGAAGATCACAAATCCTGTTAGACAGACAGCTATTTCAGTCAGAAAATGCAGCATATATTGATACAAAATAGAAATCTCAAGTTATAAAAGTAAGGAGTCCATCTTTTCCTTTCTTGACATCTGTTTAAGCCTGTGCCATTTCATTAAATTTTTTTTCTACAGGTTTTCAGAAATACTGTTCTTCGCCATTCAGTTTCTTTAGTGGTCTGATAGGTATACAAAAAGTATTAGCAGCTTATGTTAGAAAGAAAAGGCTATGCCAGAGAGTAAAAGATGATTAAATATTTGTTTCCTTTTGCAATGCAAGAAGTTTGCTTTCTGAAAACCAAAGAGGAGTTCTTTTATTTACAAGAACCTGTGTTATGCCAATCAGGATAACGAGTTTGCTAAATTATATTTGGCAAGAGGCTAGATTGCAAAATTGATTAGTGGAGACTCAAAAACATAAGGAGAAAAAAAAAAAAAAGAAACACCAAACAAACCACTTGATGTCCTCTGACATTATTTGGTGTGCTAAGCTTAACGGAGCCCACGAGGCAACAGAAGGTGTGTGTTTCTTTCTGCGTGTTTGTAGCACCTGCTTTGGAAGCCACAGCTGTTGAACACAGGGTGCTGTGAATTAAAGTAGCAGACACTTGTTTGGCGGGTTTGGGTGAGTTTTGGATTCAGTCAAGTTTTCAGTGACGTAATTGCCAAAGAGGTGTTTGAATCACTGCCAGCAGCATGGACATTTTGTGTTCTCTAGCCTAATGGGACTTGAATTCCCAGCTCCTCTCCATCCCTCATCCCCTCCCCCCTCGCCACCGGAGTGAGCCATCTTCAACCCATATGCCTTTCTCTCCAAAACAATTTGATTTGTGTTTATGCAGCACTCTAAATGCCCCCCTTCCTCCCTTAACCTTCTGAGTGACATATGTGCCAGCCATCACATCTCCATCACAATGGCACACAACGCTACCTGGTGGTGAAAACCGAAAGCTTATTTAAAAAAGTTAAAGCACACGTGTAAGACCCTGCAAGCATTAAAACCATTGGGAATTTTCAAAAACCTCAGGCAACCTTGACCTTTTAAACATGCCACATGGTAGCTTTTATCAAGAGAATTATTGACTTAATTTAAAATATGGGGTTGAGCATCAGTGAATAAATACACGTGTATAAAATCATAAATATTCCTTCCCTTAGAAAAATAGTGGTGTTCTGAATATCAAAGGTCACTTGGATACATAATTCTCACTACAGTGAATTAGAATGATCCAGGGACTTTCCTAAAAATATCTCAGGGGCACTACTGCAAAACACATCTCAAGCTTTCTCCAGTGAATATCTTTTTTAAAAAGATGAAGAAATCAGACATTAATGTGTTGCTAAAAAAAGAAAGAGGTCAAACACACTGGAATTCAATGTATTGGGGAAAATGTACGTAGAAAAATACACTACCTAGTAAAGCTGGGGAGTATGGTTGTTAGCGAAGTCTGTTTCTTTTAGGAAAGCATACACCATCACGGCAGGAATGTCAGCCACCCTGCTTTTCAATGTATTGAGAACAATGGTGAATGGTGAGAACTGTCTCTCCTGCCTAGCTACTGCCAAGTCTTCTGTTAACATCTTGGGAGAAGTGGAACTTGCTGTATAAATATCCTCTGTGACTATTCTCTTAAGGCTTCACATTGGAGTGTTCCATTGACAATCTCATGCCGTTTCAACTTCCAACGCTCCATAGAACATACATTCAGACGACTTTTAATAAGGCAGGCATGGGTTAGTAGGGGTAGAAAGGAAACTATGGGAGAAAATGCTCCCTTTTCCCATAAAGGAAAAGCGGAGGTAATCAGGATGGAAAGTTCAGTTCTGCTAGAGCTCGGGTTGAATGGAGGTATTATAAAGATTATGCCTGCTCACTCACAGTCAGTGGGGAAAAAAATATCCCGGTGGCTAGTCTGCATGGGCTCAGTTAGAGCTCGATTGTAAGTATGATTTTATTTTTTAATTTATTTAGAGATTGTATGCATGGGGTCCTATAAAGACTTAGGAACTAGGGTGTTTACTCTTAAGAACTATTTCGTTTTTTGAGAGGCCAAATACTTACAAGAGGACTGGAAACACACAGCATATGTAACTTCATTGGACAGAGTTGTTACAGCAGTGATGGGGTGCTCAGGGGAGGAGATGGAGACCAGGACTCAGATAGATATTTTGGGTGCTGCTGGCTTGCAAGTCATCATTGGGATGGAGCTAGGAAGAAATCCTGACATTGACCATAGGAGGTAAAGTTTGCAGCAAGAGAAAGCATTTGGGATGGTGCCTGGCTGTGGGAGGGAAGGTTAATGGAGGGCTATGGGTCAGTCTTGAAGGTGCCAATTAAAGAGAGCAACGAAAGCTTAGTGCACAGGAGGGACGAAGCCTGGTTAGGCACAAGAAGTGGCTCACAAGGGATAAGACATATTTTCTGGGACTGAACACAAGCTCCATCAGCCAACCTATTGGTACTTCCCATATCCTCTGGGTTGCTGAGATTCCATAATTAAAGCGGTCACTTAATTTGTCATTCAGATGGGTATCTCAGGCAAACTGGGTCATATGGTCTTCTAATAATGATGGTGTGAACCTAAAGAATGGAGCGGGGCCGGAGCTGCTGCCACACAGGCTTTTCTTCCTCACTTTCCTTGGACAGTGAAAGGCTGTTATGTTCGGGGAGCTGAGAGACAGAAACTGAACAATGTCTCAGTGGGCACAGTATCTCACTCTTGGCTGTGAGAGCTGTCTTCTTCTAAGTTTTTGCACATCTTTGAACTACTCCAAAAGCCTGTATTATTGAGGCCAAAGGGATTCAATATAGATTACGTGGGAGCGGAAGAAACTTTGTCTTTGGAGGCAAGAATAACTGGGAAAGAATACCCACTTCACCAGTAGCCATCAGATCTGGGTAAGTTATTTAAGCTATTTGGACTTCTGTGTCCTGATACTGGTGTTCTTGAATAACTTCATAGGGCTGGAGTGCAGAGCGATATTGTAGTGGGAGAGTATTTTCTATACCATAGCCTAATATGACGTAGTCATTATTGGATATCTACCCAAAGCCATTCTTAGTCTCATTTTTAATTAATTAATTATGTTGTGTAGCACTGGGCACTTGTAAGCCTGTTGTGATATCCACACTCTTCAGTGAATGGTTGAGCAATGATGTCTAACTCAACTTCGGCCAATAGGACAAAAAGGATGGTTTTTGGGGCTGAGTTGAGGAAAGAGTTCCTTGCCTTTAAAAACTAATCCAGGACTTGCCCTGTTTCCGGATATCTGACATGGTCTATGCAACCTTGTTGCAGCTGTACTGAGTGCTGATGATATCCAGAGAGTCAGATAAAGGTCTTGGGTCATATATTCTTGAAATAAGCATGCTAGACTAGCCACTCCTTCCAATCCTGTACTATGAGCTAAGAACGTTTTGATTGTGTAGGATACTCTGAGAGTCATCTTTTGTTACCTGTACCTGAATGGATCTCAGCAGATACACCACTGTTAGTAAAGACTAACATTGCCTCAGTTAGGACTTAAACACTTAGGAATGCTTCCTTCCTCTAAAAAAGATGTTAGGTGTGACTCCATGTAAAGGTTAAAAATGTCATGGGAAAGCAGAAAAGAAAGCAACCACCTCATTGCTTGACAAGGAACGGGAGTCCACCGACACATGGGGAGGTTGGGAGAATCATCTTTGAAGATTGCCTGAGGTTGGGAGCAGAGTACTCAGCTAGTTTTGCCAAAAAGAAGGTGTTCCATTCATAGGCTGATATACAGCTGAAAAATGGTATTTCTGGGCATTATCCTAACAATTTTTAAAAAAAAATTCAATGTAATAAATAATAAAACCTTTCAATAAATTATATATAGAAGAAACACATATGAACACAATTAAAGCCATATACGACAGATCCACAGACATAGGCAATTGGATGAGAAAAGATTATTCTAATAATTTTCAACAGTTAGAAGGCTGTCAGGAAAATCATAAACATTCAGTAAAAGTTAAACATGCTTGCAGAAATTACTTTGGTGGTCATGTTCAGAGACTGAAACGGGGAGGGGTACACTGGCCAGAGGACAACTGCAAGGCCAATCACAATTTGATAATCTTTAACTTTTTGCTATGGCTGTATCTAAAATATCAGACCCAAGTGATTGGCAAAGTAGTGTAGCAGGAGACAAGTGGACAGGGACATGAAGGATGTGTATCAGCTGCTAAGGAGTCTCTTTCGTCTAGATGGCTTGCTGCATCTGGCTTGAAAGTTCAAACATATTTGCTCATTTCATTTTAGGAACATAGGGAGAGATGTGAAGTTCAAAACTGGATATGTCTAGAATGCATTTGGTCTCAGACACTGCCTAGAAGATGGCCATAAATCCATTTATGTGGGAGGGCTTTATGGCTTTTCCTTGACTGAGTTACAGAGGATGATTTAAGAACATCTAAAATTCCCAGGATCTAAAATTGGAGACCAGATCACATGGATAAATATTATCTGAGAGTCCCTTAAAGATACTTTTCTAAGATGGAAGATTGTGGTATAGGATATTTTAAAAGTAGAGGTTTGAAAGAAATATGACTAATACTCAATTCACTTGACACCATGTGGCTAACTCTTAAAGGCATGAGACAAAGACTATTATTAAATTTTCGAGGCTGCATCAACAGGGTCTGTGGTGAACCTGCATCATTTGGTTGGACTCCAATGTCAAATAACCTTTGAAATATGGTTCTGGAAGAGAACTTGAAGTCATCGGTTGGCATGTCAAGGGTCACAATCCTGGGTAGACATATACCCCTATCCTGATTCCAAGGTGTCCTTCATCTTATCTTCCCCCTCTCTTCACCATGTACTGTTAATCTTCCAATAGTATAGGGCATGTTGTTTGCTATATGTTTAGAGAACTCTGCTCTCTAACTTTATAGAGATGTATTATGGGGGAAATACATCTTTCATAATTCTCTGGTGATAATTTGGATGGCATAATGGTTTCTGCCATTGCTAACTCTGTAGAATTTGCTAGAAGGTTGAGGGGGTAGGTGAGGTGAAATATATGAAGTGTAAGTCTAGGATAGGGGTACAGAAATGATGAATTAGGTCCAATTCTTAAATGATTATCTGTAACCACTGATATGCAGCTTGGGTGATAAGATATTCTGGGAAGAATAATAGGAAAAATTTACATACCATATAGCTAAGACTAGGGGAGCATATGCATAGACAAACATAATTTACCATGTTACCATGACATCTTAAAATGGCCGTAACTTATATTCTGGTATTGATAATGTAATCATTCATAGGTCTAAGTGCGTTATTTTCATTTCTTCTGTATTTTGAAATAAGTTTGGAGAGACAAGACTTTTGTAAATGTGTGTACTCTTTACATAAGGTACAGAAAGAAAAATAATTCAAGGGTGTTCAGAGGTGCCTGTGATTAAAAGACTTGCCTCTGAAGACCTTTTAAAGGCATTATGAGTAGGAATTGGGAAGAATTGTTATAACTCATTGTTCATGAGTTAAATGAAGAAATGCAATATAAGTCCAAAGATTGAAGCTACCATCTAAATATAAGCAAGATAGCATATACATTAATTTCAGAAATGAAATTAATAAATAGAGGAATGGAGTTGATTCCATTGGGTATATAGTTGGGAAAGAATTCGACAGAAGATTTAATCTATTTTATAAAAACTGAGATTGCAAAATATACTCATAATATTTTAATTATTTGAATATATAAAAATATATTTGAGAGTGTCTCCTGGTTCCTGTTTCTCCTCAAAGGGAAGCCTGGGAAGAAGCAAGAGCCAGATAATAATATTGCTCTTGTTAATCCTTTGGCTTTGGAATGAGACAGTATTAATGAATGAATCTGTGACTCTGTGTCCCTAAGGCAAATGAACAAGGTTATTTGGCCTCTCTTGTCTGGACTGACTTGTTCTGATTGTCCACAGGACAGAATGTGCAGGCAGTGTAGTTCTGGAGAGTGGAATTCCTTCTCAACTAGCTCAGGAGTATCAATTTTTCAACTTAAATTCCCACTGGACTTTTTTTTTTTTGATAAATCCATGAATTACAAGAGGTATGGAAGCCAATCAAAAATGATTCTGAGTCCCTTGATGTGAGTCCCTTAATATGCCAAAGGCTTCTGAATAGGTAAAAGAAAACCATGAAGAAAATCCTGATAGATTCCTTCAATTTTAATGGGAAATTTCTGCCGTGGGAGATGTCAAAACAAACAGAGAACTGGTATTCTTACCCTGCTAGGAACTTATTATGTTCTGTTTTGTAATTCTTTTATTAAAAAGAACTTCTATCAAACACTTGCTGCAGCTTTCAACAATTATATTTTCAATCATTTCAGATAATATGTTATCTGAAGAAAAGCTAAAGTAAAAAAAAATCACAATATGTTCTAACCTGGAAAATAGCAGAATGGATTAATTCCAACAAGGTGTGTTTTGTGAGTTTGCCCGGTGGTGGGTCACATCTTGGAATTAAAATATCCCAAAGTAATGGCTCCCTATGTGTACTCTCCTAACACTTAAAATGACACAAAGAATTTTACCTTCAAGGAGGACACCTTTCCCTCTAACACTAAGAAACCAATCAGTCTTCAATTGCTTGGATATTCTGAATTTCTGTTTGTACCACCCCCCTCTCTGGGATTGCCAGTTTGCATGGAAACACATTCTGTGCTCTAACGGCCCACATCCTGGAGACTTTTGAAGACTCCAAAAACTTGGAGGGGACAATACCTGGAAACATTTAGTTACCAGGTTCTTAAGACTGAAGTAGCTTACACCATACACACCCTTTCTCAGCTTAGATACCCTTGTCTGCCTTCTCTATGAGTTCACACCAAAGTTCTTGTCTACCGTTAAGAGTGAGGACATAGGTACCTCTCTGTCTTTCACACATATATCTGTCACATAGCACTGTCAAGGCCATTTATTGTCTCTACCTGCACCCCTGAGTATCCTTTGGGTATTTACTCTTCACCCTGATCAAACCCACACATTCTATTTATGTTTAGTTTTATTAGAAGTTCAGGAAAACAAAGTGGAAAAGTTGGAAGGGAAAGCTATTGGCACAAATGAAGCTTTGGATTCCCTGTGGATTGTGTGCATCCCTCCGTCCCTGGCCCCTTAAGCAGCATCAATAATTCAGTTCTTGGTGATACAAATAGCCACAGTGACTGAAAACAACTTTTCTTTTTTTCACGACTGCTCAAGGAGCAGATTGTGTCAGTTCTGGTTTCTGCTGGTGCTCTGTTCTTTGGCCCCACAGGTTGGCAGCCTTCTAAGCAGCTGCTGTCCCTGTCAGTGGGTAAAGGCATGAGGCAGTGATCATGGACACCTGGCTATGGCTTACAGCAGAGTCACACAACTGTACGCATGAAAGAGCAAGAGCTAGAGAGATTCTGGTTTGGGCCTGAATCACTAATCATTTCACTTCATGAATAAAAGCAAAGGCTTTATAAGCTTACGTTATTTACAGTGCTCCGGTTTTCCAAACATCCACCCGAAGTTGAGGACCACCACACCACAGGGAACAGTTCAGTGAACTATGTACAGAATTTACAAGGAAGTTTACACAGTAGCCTATATTCCATTAACAAATGGACCTCTGTGTTTTCTTTCAGATATATGGGTGTTTTCTCTTCTGTTCATCCTGCAAACTGCTGATTGAACCATCTTGAGCAAGTGGTTGCACGCTCGTTTCACCCCTTCCTAGGATAAATGATTATGCTTTAAGAAACAAATGGCAACACATCACTCCTTGACAAGATAGTGGCCACAATTTTGGACATGAGAAATCTCAGAGACATTTTTTAATTCTAGAAAGATCATCCTGTTTCCTTTTCGTTTAACTTGGCAGGTTGTAATTCTAAATGAATATTCATAAAATAGTTATTGGTTTTAGGAAGATGGAGTTTTTGTGAATTTTCTATGGCTTTCTTAAAGGAAAGTCCATTTTTTTTATAGGACCATAAAGCCATCACTCTTTTTCTCTGCACCATATTTTTCTCATTTTAGAAATCCATCATTGACTGTATGCACAATAAAGAATATAGATATATTTTATGTGCGTATACACAAACACAAATTATTCATTCAGCAGACTTGCCAGCCAGCTGCTGTTGCTCTTTGGCAACAGAAGAGATTGAGATACTAATCCTGGATCATTCAAGCTGAAATAAGCCTTTACCTGGGTCTTAGCCTCACAGAATTGCCAAGTATAAGGAACACCTGATGTTTTATGTGCAGTCACAGTTGTCAAGTAAAAAGTGTGGATGTCTACTGTGCCCACAGCCGGTTAAGTCTTCAACATGATCTGTCCCACAGTCAAACTGTGAAACATAGGGTTCTCTGGATGTAAATGAGGCATAAGAGAGGAAGTATGTGATCTCTTCTGTTCCTTGATGCAGGGGATTATGGCTATTTTCATAGCAAAAGGAAATTAACTCAATAACAGTTAAATAACCTTTATATAATGTAATCTGAATCTTTTGATAATGGGGGCATTCATGAATGTTTCATGACTTTTATGTTTTATTTACACCATTTTGGGAAAGAAGAGGGAGAAAACCAGAGAAGGAAGGTGCTTCCCTGTCAGCGTTTGGCTTGAGAAGGGAGCAGAGAGGAATGGATTAGTCTGGGAGGTGTTCAGAGGTTAGGACAAAGATCATGACCCACAAGCAAGACATCTTTTCTTGATGCAATAGAAGCTTCAGGTGTCTATTGCTTCTGAGATTAAAGTCATGTAGTCAGATTTGCATAATGGTGGCTGTGCTCCCCCTACCATTTCATGCCCAGTGGGCAATTTATGCTTAATCACCTTACATTTTAAAGGGTTAAAATGTAGGAGGAGTTCAAAATATTGTTTCATTGTTTTATGCAAAAGATGCTTTATATTTAAAACTATAACAAAATCACTTTAGATTCTAAAAAGGAAGATACAGTACTGAAAACATAAACTATCACAATCTTTTATGAGAAGATCTAAATAGAGAGACAGGTTCTCTCTGATTTACTTTTTCTTTCTTGAAAGCCATTTAAAGAGCTTTGACATCAGAATGATTAATTTCTGTTCAGCATCAGGCACCTAATATCCATTCCTATGTTTAAAATCAATGACTGCTTAGTGGCTCTCGGGTACTAGGAACCCCCTACTACTGACAGGGTCACATTCTACTGTGTCCATGGCAAAGCATCTCAGCTTGCTGGAAGCTGAGCAGAGCTTTTTACATAGATGACCCAGTGACCCCAGGCTGAGGTTAGCTCAACTAGGGAAGTGAGTTCACACACCTGAAAACCTAACTGAAAATTTGTCTTCAAAATCCTAGCACTCCTCATGAAATAGCTGTGATCAGTTTTTTGTTTTGTTTAAGTTATAGTGGGATTTTGATATTTTTACTAACGTCTGTTACTACATCCAGCCACACTCACTTATTTAAGGTTTCTTTTCCTCTTGCTTTCTAAATGTATATTTTATATTCTCCCCTTGGGCTCGTTAATAGAAATTCCAGCTTTCCCTTTCCAATTGTGACTATAATTGTTAGCAGCTCACACTACTCTGCACATCGATTTTCTTCTCCGAGGAGAGCCAGAGCATCAAATGAGGCAGTCATCCCATCATCCTGATTAGCCCTGCAGTTCCTCATCCTGTGCCTGGATCCTGCCTGGATCGTGCCAAAACGGCCTCCATCCACACACGGCTGGTCAATTGGTGCTCTCACTCAACCTTGCAAATAAACATATAATTTTACAACTCAGCCCGAAAGAAAATGAGATTTTAATGCTGTAAAACGGGAAGAACTCAACAGTAGCTTGTTGAGCATGTTTAGAATTGTGTTGCTTTACTGAAAGTCATGAGGACCACGACCCAGAATAATCCACGGGAGAGATGAGGCAGTGCAATGACAATGATGAATGAGTGGAGACACTTCCGGTCCATGCCTCAGGGGCTGGTGGGCGTGGCTAAAGGCTCTGTTTTGTCATTTCGAGTTTCTTTCTTTTTTTTTTTTTTCTGTGATTTTGCTACTTTAAAGCTTTTCTTAGGCTGGAAACCTGGCTTTGGAGGAAGACATTGATGTGGCGGATCAGCATTTCCTGGGTGACCATTCGTTTTGTAGCTTGAAATGCAGAGTTCAGAGAGCAGAAACAAAAAGTGCCCGCAGAGTCCTGTGCGATGAGCTCGCCGCCATTAGACACTACTCTCTGGAAGGCTAAGAAATACGTACAATTTGACTTACGATTTGGCAGTGTGGATAACTGCCCAGGCACCTTTTACGTAACATGTAAGTCTTGCCTTCTTCAGGGAAATAGTAATTTTTTTCTCAAGGAAAAAAATTGGTCTCCACCTCCTTCAAAGCCCTCACAAGCTGTACCCCACATATCCGTTCCTTCTCTCTGGAGCAGGGACTGAGGAAAATGATCATATGTTTTCATGTCATCAAGAGATTCCAAGGCTCACGAAGGACAGTCAGGGCTGCTCTCCATAAAGGGCAGGAAGAAAATTATTTATTGTCCCCCCAAACTCTTTACTCTCGAGAAGTAAAGAAAATTGGTGCCAGTGACTACCATTTAGATCAGGGTGGATTCTAATGTTGACTTTAAACATCTAGGCAGTCTGAGAGAGGACCGTTTTTAGGAATATCCATGGTCATTGTCAGATGGACACAATAGAGTGAGTTTGGGAAAAAAGTGAGCTCCACTGGCTTTAATGTCTCTCTTCCACGGAGCTCCGAAGCCTTTCTGGAAGGGGTTCAGAAGAACTTCAGAATGGATGGTAACTCTCAGTGTTATATACCCTCTTCCTGGAAATCTGCAACTTGTCAATGGCTTTATTCTTCTGAGATGCTCAAGTTTTTTTTTTCTTATTTTTTAATTTCTATTTAATTTTTTGGCATCATGAGATGGTTACAGTTTACCCAGAACACAGTGCAGGTGGACAGCAAGGTCCACTGTACATTTTCATTTTTAAATAATCCAGGGCAACTAAGAAAGACTGCCAACAATATCTACCACCCATCTACCTCTCTTCTTTGTGTTTGTAAACAAAGCAATTGATGGAACTCTCACAGAGCTGGTACCTTGGACCACAGTAGACAGGAAAAAATACCTTTTGTTGTTGTTGTTGTTGAAGTAAACATGGTGTGATAATAAAAACTGACACACAAGATCGAAAACCATCTCGAAGGCTGAATCTCTTACCTCAAAAACCACAGCAGCTACTGCGGTTGGGAATCTGTGGGGTTAAAAAACAAGCGAGGAGGAAGGTAGTCTAAACCGAACCACGAGACTGACCTTAGTGTACATAGTAAAGCCAATAAACGACATTAAAAAGAGAAAAGGTGATAGGAAAGAACATTCGGGACCACTTGTCTATGGAGTTCACATCAGTCAAGTCAGGGATCTTCACTTTGAGCTGTGAGGCGCGCCTGCGGATGCGCCCCTTGCCAGGCACCCCGTGCCTGTCCAGCCCACGCCCGAAGCCCTCGCGGCTGCTCAGTGGCTTGCGGTACTGGATGCTGGCGCTGTCATATGAGTACATGGTGGCCTTGGGGTCACTTACACCCGTGAGCACCTCGGAGCCACTGGTCTCGTTCCTGATTTCCAGGGTGCTGAGGAGAATATTGCCGTGGGCATCAACCTGAGGGCAGAGAGGACATGCTCAGATGCTCACCAAGGTCATTCACTGTTCTGTTGTTGTCACAGGGGAGACACATAGGTCCTTCCCATTTCGTGTACCTGATTCCTTTCAGTAGATAACTGGCTCCATGTGCCTACGGACAATGAAGATTATCTGTAGTTCATCTGTCTATACCGATCAATCGTCTATCAGTCATTCACCCTATCTATTAATCTATCTTCTATTACTTCCCTACCACTCATCCTCTACCTCTGTCATCTAGTTATATCAATCAGCTATTTCAATCAATGATCTGTCTACTTCCAGCAATGATCTGTTTACCTTCTACATATTT
Source organism: Uromys caudimaculatus (assembly GCA_028551405.1). Classification (NCBI taxonomy): domain Eukaryota; kingdom Metazoa; phylum Chordata; class Mammalia; order Rodentia; family Muridae; genus Uromys; species Uromys caudimaculatus. Next base: position 58,775,439 of record CM052712.1, on the reverse strand, counting down.
GCCTATCAACTGTCAACTTGCATTTGTCATCTATTTTTAACCTATTGTTTGTCTATCTTCTATCATCTGTCTATATAAACCATCAATTTCCATCAATTATCTCTCTGTCATCTGTCTACCTATCACAGATCTATCAATGATCTGTTTTTATCTTCTATTTATCATTTGTCAACTTATTTCTATTAATTACATACTGTAATTTGGGGGCTTTTCTTTGCCCCCTTTGTCTCCCCCAAAATGACATTGAGAATTTGTTTTTATTAACAAGCTTCAAGGACTATAGTTAGGCAGCTATTCCTCTATTCTAACCCTCCATGGCTGCCTACTTCCCAGCCACAACCCTGTTACTTGTCATCTTAGTCTTGCCCTAGCTGCTTCTGCTCAGGGCCAGTCTCTCATGGTGACAATCTCCTTTCCACCTGAGCCACCCTCTTGCTCTCTTTGTGCACAGAAGTCCTGACTTATCCTCTCCTATGTAGCTATAGGCTGATCATTTCTTTATTAACTAATCAGAGGCAGTGGAAAACCATCCTCCAACAACTTATCACCCACTTAGTTATCTATATTCTATCATTTATCTGTTATTATTCTATATCTATTAATTTTTTGTTTCTCTATCTTTACCCTTCTATTATCTATTTACTTCCATCTATGAATTACCTATGTACTATCCATCCATCTGTATGATCTATGCATCCATCCATCCATCCATCCATCCATCCATCCATCCATCCATCACCACCACCATCATCATCATCATAACCAGCATCCATTATTTATCTTTTTTCATTACCTATCTTGTTATAATTTGATTTCTGCTGTTTGTGATGGCTAGTTTTAAGTAAACTTAAAACACAAACTTAAGTCATCTGAAAGGAGGAAACTTCAATTGAGAAAATGCCTCCATAAGATCCATCTGTAAGGCATTTTAAAATCAGTGATTGATGCAGGACTCAGTCTATTGTGGGTGGTGCCATTTCAGGGCTGGTGGTCCTGGGTTCTGTAAGAAAGAAGGCTAAGCAAGCCATAGGGAGCAAGCCAATAAACAGCACTCCTCTGTGGCCACTGCATTAGCTCCTGCCTCCAGGTTTCTGCCCTGTGAGAGTTCCTGTCCTGACTTCCTTGGGTAATGAACAGAAATGTGGAAGTGTAAGTTGAATAAACTCTTTCTTGCTTTGTGGTCATGATGTTTTATTGCAGCATTGCAGCAATAGAAACCATATCTAAGACACTGTTAAAAAATACTTTGACCAAAAATTACTTGGGAAGGGAAGGGCTTATTTAGTTTACACCGTGATGATTATAATCCATCATTGAGGGAAGTCAGCACAAGGAATCAAGGAGAAACTTGGAGGCACGAATGATGGGGGAGCTGCTTGCTGGCTTTCTTTTTGGCTTAATCAGCTAGTTTTCTTAATCAGCCGAGGCCCATATGCCCAGACTTGGTGTTATCCACAGTGGACCAGGCTGCTTGGCAAGAGCTATCAAGACAATCATGGTGATTCCTTCACAGACTTGAACCAGGCCCGACTGAATCGCGCAATTCTTCTACTGTTTCTTTTTCTAAGTGATTCTAGGTTGTGTCAAATTGGCAATAAAACCCAACCGGCACTTATTTTTTTGTGCTTGTTTGCTTTTATTGCTGTGATAAAACACCACGACCCAAGACAACCTGGAGGAGGAAAGGACTTATTTAATCTTACAACTCCCATGTTATAACCCATCACAGAGGGAAGTCAGAGCGGAACATAAGCAGGGCAGGACTGGAGTCAGGGATGGAAGGAGGAACACTACTTACTGGCTTGCTCCCCACGGCTCTCTCTGCCTTTTTCTTTTTTTAAAATATAATCCAGGACTTCCTTCCAGGGGCAGTACCACCCACAATGGATTAGGCCCTCCCACACCAATCATTAATCAAGAAAATGTGCCCTACAGACTGGCCTACAGGCCAATTTGATGAGGCATTTTCTCAGTTGAGCTTTGCTCTTTGCAGATGACTTCAGCTAGAGTTAAGCTGATGAGAAGCTAACCAGCACAACGGACCTCTTGTCAACTTGACAGACAACAGTATTAAACCAGTAACCTTTCCTTTCCTGTATATTCCCAAGATCTCATGTTAATATCACAATAGAAAACATAACTCTAAAAGTTGCAATTCTTCGAGCATTTAAACATTTTAAAAGACAAGTTCTCTCTCTCTCTCTCTCTCTCTTTTTTTTTCCCGAGACAGGGTTTTCTGTGTAGCTCTGGCTGTCCTGGAACTTATTCTGTAGACCAGGCTGGTCTCGAACTCAGAAATCCACCTGCCTCTGCCTCCCGAGTGCTGGGATTAAAGGCGTGCGCCACCACTGCCCGGCTCAAGTTCTCTTTTAAAACTCCTTACTAATCTAAAGTCTCTCTGGGAATGAGGCTTAGCAGTTAAGATCACTTACTGCAGATTTCAGTTGCCAATACCCAGGCCAGGTGGTTCCCAACCTCCTCTCACTGCAGGTCTAGGAGCTCCATCCACTGCCCTATTCCAGCCTTTGTGGGCACATGCACTCCTCGCATGGACACCCACACCCAGGTCTCATACACATAGGTTAAAATCTTTCTTTTTAAGTTTGTAGTTCAAGGTAAAAGAAATAAATCATTAGTTAACATGTGTCAAGTTAGGAAGTCAAAACAACTGATGAGGGAAGGAAGGGACATTAAAGGCTGATTTCAAGGGAGTGAGTGAGGAAGTCAAAGGTATTGGATTGTAGCAGAAAACCTTCTAAACTGGAAAGTTCACACATGGAGGCCTGGGAAGATGACATCTCACAGGAGGGTGTGCTAATGCTTCTCTTAGCCTGCATGGGATGCAGCTGTGTGTGTGTGTGTGTGTGTGTGTGTGTGTGTGTGTGTGTGTGTGTGTTCACACCATATAATGTGTGGAAAAGTCATGCCTAAGAAAGTTTGTTGCTGAAATTGTGGAGCTGATAAGGATATGTATTTTAGAAGACAAAGAATAGAATATATGGCTTCTAGGTTTGAAATATTCAAGAAAAACATGAAACAGATTATTAAGGCACATACCTCATTGAGGTGCATTGCTGATATTGGAAATCATAATGTCATGTTTTCTATTAAATACTAATGTATTGGTTTCAGGAAGCTTCATGAAAGCAAGCAGCTGGGTTAGAGTCTGGAAGGATGTAAACATGGCAGAGCAAGGAACTGGGGCTTGGAAGCTGTGTTCTCATCCTGATTATTTTATTAACTGATGAGCCATGACCTTGATCTTAGCATTCTCATGCATAAATTGGTGCCTTTTCCTAGATAATCTAAGGGATTTGTTTCCCGTCTTTGGTAGTCTTTGATTATGGAGTATAATATTGCAACATAATATGTTACAAATATTATGTAAAAAAACAAAAATGGAAAATTAAATCTTCATCTGTATTGTATACATTGTGTAGTTTAATTATTATGAGCAGCTAGATAAACAAGTTTAAAGACACTATAATAAGCCATGGATGCATGCAGTTCTCATTAAGCTGGTGTCGGGATGTTTCTTATATTTTTCTTAAGTTGGTGCATACGCACAGACGTTTAAAGGTTTCATGAGATTTATTACTTTGTGTAATATTAATAAATAAATAATTATTAATAAGTAAAGAAGTCTCAGAAGTTGTTAGAAACCATAGTTTCAAGTGGTGTTTTGACACATAAAGAACGAATCTAGCTCTAAAACTTTCTATGGATGTTGAACACACTGTTTAATTATTAAATCAGCAGTACAATGTTCTTTTTGAGGAATATTAAAGAAGATCCACGTTAAGAATCCTTTTATATTTCCAGTAACTTTCCTTACTAGAACAGGGTTATTGGAAAAGCTGATGTTACACACTTTGCCTGTGCATGCCTGTGTGTGTATGTGGTGTGTGTGCATGCCTGTGTGTGTGCATATGCGTGCATGTATGTGATATGTCTGTGTGTGCATGTGTGTGTATGCCTCTGCGTGTGTGCATTGGTGTGTATGTGTGTGTTCATGTGAGTTGTATATATGCTTCTCTGTGTGTAAATACTCCTGAGTGTGTGCATGTGTGCGCATGTGTGTATCTCTGTGTGTGCATGCTTAGGTGTGTGTGTGTGTGTGTGTGTGTGTGTGTGTGTGTGTGTGTGATAGATGGCTTATTCACGTAGCACTGATGCAGATTCTCCCAAAATAAGAGCCACAAAGAAAATGGCTATTGGTTTTTCACATCTTCAGACATACTAAGAAGGCATGCTATGCCCTGCCTCATCTATACAGCCTAGTTAATGAGGGATTGACATCTAAGTGAAGCATGACTCAGATAATAAAGATTTTAGACCTCAAGGCAGATGGAATTAAAGCAAAAGAGAATGTAAACGTGATGGATCTTTATGGATGTTGGATGTTCTAAAGCACCGCTGGTGGTGACATAACTCCTTTGTAGGATGACCACACCCCACCGTTCATGTCCCCCTAAAGGAAGGATATTCTTTCCTGCATTAATTTCTAGGCACAGACGAGTCAGGATCACACCCAGCTTCCCATCTCTTCTCAGTGATCTGACTATGCACCAGGCATACTGACAAAGAAGTGAGCAGACACAGCTCTGCTTCATCTGGAGTTTTCCTTCCCTTTGATTTGTTCACGGTGAGGGTGCAGTGTGAAGGATGCCCTGATGCCCTTGTGGGTAAAGACTGTGGTTGCTCATGGATTCCAGTGACTTCAAGATGGGTCTGATAATGTGGGAAATCGCTGATCGTAGTATCTGTATTCCTGAAAGATATTCATTACTGATTTTTATCTTATATTACAGCATCATTGAATCTAAATCTATAGAACATTATGAGTGTGGCTTCAGGAGGACATGTAAGGAATTTCTCTTTCTTTCACTTTATCTAAAAGCAGAGTGTGATGGTTTGTATATGCTCCGCCCATGAAGTGGCACTATTAGAAGGTGTGGCCTTGTTGGAGTAGGTGTGGCCTTGTTGGAGTAGGTGTGTCACTGTAGCTGTGGGCTTTAAGACCCTCATCCTAGTGCCTGGAAGTCAGTATTCTGCTAGCAGCCTTCAGATGAAGATGTAGAACTCTCAGCTCTGCCTGCACCATGCCTGCCTGGATGCTGCCATGCTCCTGCCTTGATGATAATGGACTGAACCTCGGAGCCTGTAAGCCAGCCCCAATGAAATGTTGTCTTTATAAGAGTTGCCTTGGTCATGGTGTCTATTCACAGCAGTAAAACCCTAACTAAGACACAGAGTTTACATGGTGAATAAAGGTGGGGCTGTAGACAGGCAGCCCCAAGGGCTGTCATTTCACTCTTTACTGGATGGGCATATTTTCTGTGCTGCAGGAGGGAATTTTATGATGAACATGGATAAACATTTTAAGTGCTCATTCATTCACCTCCCCCATCTATTCAGCAAATGTTTATAGAGCGCCTGCTGGGCTTCAGGCAATGTGTCAGATGTGGCTATAGGACAATATGTCTCTTATTTTAGAAATGAAAAGATCTCAGTGAATAAAACCCTTAATATTATACTCTCCTACATGAACATGAAGCTCTCTCTCCTTGAACAGACTGTAAATCTTTTACTGGACAAATGACGTGACCTCTGTTAAATATGGGCACTTGGTGCTCTTTTCAAATGTCCCTTTTATGTTTGCCTCCTGTGACTCTGAGCCTTTTCATCGTCTTCCTCCTCAGTGGTCATGTTAGTTGGCCTTGGTAGCAGCTGGCCACAAACAAATGGAAAGGCTCACATATGAAGGAGAGCCATAGAAAGAGTGAATCTCTGGCTTCTGGTTGTTGATCTCTGTCCATCCTTCCTTTAGTACAGGGCTTGTAAACATCTTGGTTATAAATTCTAAATCTGAGAAGATAGTGGTGAACAAAGTAGACAAGGTTCTTAAAGTAATGGGGCTTACATTCTTATGTTCTCAAGGAGGAAAACAAGCAATACTTTCTTCTCCTGGCAGAAATCTCTTTAAAATCAATATAAAAACCCAAATTATCATTTATCATTTATAGATCTCCATTTTGCTCTCTCTCACTCTCTCTAGCCTAGCCCTATCTTTCTCTCTCTCTCTCTCTCTCTCTCTCTCTCTCTCTCTCTCTCTCTCTCTCTCTCTCATCTATATCTGGTAGACTTTAGAGCAAACACAGGATTATTAGAGGAGAAGACTGTATGCCTCAGGACTGAGTTTATGGTTCGAGAATGTTCTACAGATTTGGGATCAAGTTCAGCTTAGATTCTAGCCTGAAGCTTGCTCTCCAGAATTCAGACTTGAAAGCTCTCCAACTGCACAAGACAATTCCTTAAAATAAACTTTGTTATAAGTTGTTGGTTATGTTTTTCTAGAAAATCCTGACTGATGAAAATGGATATGCACAAAAATCCTGAGGGTGGGTCTAAAATGACAGGGATCCAGGAACAAGCAAGATGACAGCTATGTCCTCCTCAAGAGAAACATGAAACACATGTGCCAACTTATTTCTATCTTGGCTCAGCCTCCATGCTATTATTTCTCTCTGCCTTCACCACTGCTCCCCCCTCATCCCTTTGTAAAAAAAAAATATGTTACCACTTGCTGAATTTAACCATTTTGGATGTTTTCAATATACAAACATAGCAGAACTCATTTCATCGTAATTGAAATAAAATACAATCTTGTTGGCAGTGACAGTTTTAAAGCCTTCTTGAGGTATACCTTCAGGCTCAATGCACGTTACAAACAGTATATACAAAAAACTATTTCCTTCTTACTGGCCGATTTAAAAAGATTCATCTATACTAAATGATTCTGAACTACCAAACATGGAATAAGTAAGGTGATGTTGGCTGCAGAATAACCAACTCAGTGTCCTTGAGAAGCCCACAGTCTGTTTGATGAAGCCGAAATAGTGAATAGTGAATAATGGTCTTTGTACATTGTCACAGATAGCCTGGGAGGCCACGGCCTCTGTGCACCCCCCCTCTCCTAGCATGCACCGTGTTTTCGGGCTCTACCCATATCACCTGCACTCATTATGTCTGTCACGTCTGATCCCTGGGCCTGGACTTTCTTTTCTGGGGTCTGGGTTTGGGGTTGTTGGCAGCTTGCTCACAGTTTTTACATTTCCTTGCGTGTTCTGGTAACTATTAGCAGAAATGAACAGTTTATTATCACTTTGAGAAAGGGCAGATGGTTAAGCACAAACCTACATACATGCAAACAAATATACACATTCTAAATATACTTTAAAATACATAATTATATTAGGTATATTAATATATAAATAAGTACATAAATATATTAAATGTAATAATAAATAGAAACAACAATGAAGATAAAATGAGGTAGCTGCTAATTTTCTAGAACTGCTCAGGGAGAAAATCTCATTTTGAGTTCCTTTACACATCTCTCTCCTCCTCTATATTAACAAGGGCAAATGGCTCTACTTAAACATGTCTAGATTTCGACTTCCTCCCTCCATGATGGCTGATAGCTCCATAATTCATCTTTCTTTCTCTAGGAATGTGGCCCTTCAGTTTTTGTCTGTGCACAGTAGCCAGAGTGATTCTACAGGACGCAAAACAGATGATTTCTTCTCTGTTCAAGCCTTTCTTAGCTATTTCTCAAGCCATAGAATGAAATCTAAAATTTTTATCCTAGTTCCCAAAGACCACGTATGCAATCAAATTTCTCATTGCTATTTCCCTTGAGAGTTCTGCTAGAATCACTTAATCAATATCTCTCTCTCTCTCTCTCTCTCTCTCTCTCTCTCTCTCTCTCTCTCTCTCTCTCTCTCTCTCTCCATGAGAAAGAGAGGGAGGGTCTTGTTATGTAGCCCAACTGACCTCAAAATTGGGATTCTTCTGACTCAGCACCCCCCCCCCCCCCAGCTGGAAAGATGTCTGTGGACCATTTTGCCTAGTTTTTCCCACTCCCTTTGTGAATCTTCAGGGATTTTACCTGACATTATATTCTCCTGGAGTATTCTTAAGACGCTTACCAGGCTAGGTTATTGTCACTCTCTCTGTAGTGGCCATCACTAGCTGACATTCTATCAGGTAGTTTACCTAGCTCTATACACATTTTATTTTTGTCAAAAGAGATGTATATTTTATGTGCATGAATGATTTGCCTATGTATCTGTTTGTGGTTTGTGGGCCTCATGTCCAAGGAAGCCAGAAAAAGGCATCCTACCCCTAAGAACTGGAGTTACAGAGAATTGTGGGCCATCATGGGTGCCGGAAAACAAACCAGGATCCTCTGCAAGAGCATTATGTACTGTTAACTGCTCAGCATCTCCATCCATTCTAGGCACATTTTCCAATGAGCTCCAAAGAACATTAGTTCAGATAGGCAGGTGCCAATTGCAAGATATCACCACTGTATGTCTTTCTGGTCCTTCCAGAACTAAATCTTAGGTGACCTACAGGATTAACTCAGTGTACAGGATGAAGAGTCCAAAACTCTAGCTTTCTCCCCTCTCTCTGAGCTCTGTTTTAGTTTCAATGGTCAAGATAGAAGAGTGTGTGTGTGTGTGTGTGTGTGTGTGTGTGTGTGTGTGTGTGTGTATGTATGTATGTTTGTGTGAATCAACTGTGAAAATTGTTAAAAAATTCTGAATCACTTTTATTTCATCCTTTGTTAGCATCCTCCCAGCCTACACTTTACACACACATCACAAGGATTTTAGTTGGTCATGGTGATGTCTATTGGTGTGGTCTTTCTGATTCCACCGAACTTTCCTTTGATGCAGCCACTCTGGCATCCTTTGTACAAATGGCTTGAGTGGACCTGATGGCATCTTTTAGGTTCCATAGATGTGTGTTGCTCAGACCTGAGTATTTGGTGTTTTCTGTTTTATCATTAAAAAGACTGAATTCCTCATGACAATGTGACCTAAGTTGGTTAAATACAAATAGGCTGAAACCAAGAGCTTATTTTGGCTTTCATTATTAGGTTTAGCATTATAAAGAAAGTACTTATGGGCTGGGCTGGGATTATAGATCTTGACATGATAAAGCTAGAGCTTTTGGGGTTACTTCGAGAGAAAGATCTACTGAAAATAGTGCCAATTTAAAGGAAAGTGGAACTAAGAGATGAAGTGGGAGGCTACCTACAGGTGCATGGATTAAAATAGTGAATCAAGCTAGGTTTAGACAAAAGTATGAAGTTTAAAGTTCACGAGGAAATGTCATAGGCTTGTCAGTGGAAACTGTAGAGTTCAAGCTGCTAAACCAAAACAATCAGTTTCATCAAAGATAGGGTCCATGTTCCAGCCACCTTGAAGGGAGATGCAGAGGAATACTGAGGTCCAGGATCCAAGGCCAGCAGTATGTTCCTGACTTAAGTGGGAGCTGTGTACTTCTGAAATACTCATCTTTGCATGCATTATGCATTCTGGAGTCCAGCACAGCACATAGCTTACTTCACATGCAGAAAATTGACTGACAGTGCTTGGATGATTTACCACAAAGAACAGAAATGTGAGAGGAGAGGCTGCATCACAGAACTTAGATCTAATTACAGAAAGACAAGTTCTCCATCCTAACCTTTGGGGTTGCAACTTCAGTCTGCTATGAATCTTTCATAGATTCTCCCAGTGTTCTTCATGATTTACAATGACTTTCCATAGTTTCTGGTCACCAACCACCCCTGCATTTATTTCATCCATTTTATTTATTTGCACACAGGTGACAGAGTGGTGAGTATATACAACTAAAAAAGTTCTGGGTTAGTATTAAAGTATCCCAGAGGCAGCTTGCTTAAAGTCTTGTTGTGCTGTGAAATCTGTCTTTCAAAACTCTAAATACAAGCCCCAGCTTCAAATGGTGCCCAAGGGGTTCATGAATCTACAGTCTTTATCACCTTGGAGATTGAAACTCTCATAATGTCTGGATTCAGCATCTGCACTCATATAAAAATGCTTCCGTGCAGCTGGTGGAAGTATAAATCAATACAGGGCCTGAACTTCCGAGGTATTGGTTTGGCTGTCCCTTGACCTAACTGACCAGTTGAGGTCATCAGAAGTAATGTGCAATAATGAACAATGTCTCTTCATACTCCATGACACCAAGGCAAATCCTAGAGCCCTTTAGAATGAGAAGTCTAGGAGACTAGACACATATCAATTATGTTTGACTTTTTACAAGCATCTCATGAGAAAGAATAAGATTACCCAGGCAGAATATTAAGGGGAAATATAATAATTTTTATAAATTTGGATTTAACCATAGGGTAGCAGTTTTTGAAATTGCAAAATTGACATTATTTAACTTCTAGAAATGATATGCTGAGCGGATGAAACTGCTTATTGGACACATTACCTCTTTGAGTCTCTGGCTCAGAAGATGACGAGGTCAGGATTTATCAAATCCATGCACTTGCAGGATCATTTTAAGTCTCATGAGATGGTGACACTGTGTGCTGGATAGTTTAATGTCAACTTGACACAAGCTAAAGTCATCTAAGAGGAGGAAACTTCAACTAAGGAAATGTCTCCATAAAAGCCTGTAGGGTATTTTCTTCATTGGTGATCGACGGGGAGGGCCAGCCATTGCTGGTGATGCCTTCCATGGGTAGGTGAGTCCAGGTTCTATAAAAAAGCAGGAGGAGCAAGCCAGGGGGGAGCAAGCCAGTAAGCAGCACCCCTCTGTGGCCTCTGCATCCGCTCCTGCCTCCAAGTTCCTGTCCTACTTGAGTTCTTGTCGTTACTTCCTTGGATGACCAATACTGCTGCTTAGGCCAAAGAATTACTTTCCTTTCCAAGTTACTTTTTTTTTTTTTTTTTTTTTTTTGGTTTTTCAAGACAGGGTTTCTCTGTGTAGCCCTGGCTGTCCTGGAACTCAGAAATCTGCCTGCCTCTGCTTCCCAAGTGCTGGGATTAAAGGCGTGCGCCACCACTGCCCGGTCCCAAGTTACTTTAGATCATGATGTTTCATCACAGCAGTGGTAACCCTAATTAGGACACTGTTCAATTATTATTCCATCTACATTTGAAGAAGTCAGTAAAATCTTAGCCCTGATCATCTTTGAAGGTTCTTTCCAACAGTATATGGCGTGATGCTTTAGAACAAATACAAGAGCTTCACAAAACATGTTTAATAAAAACATTATTAATCAGAGAGTTCACTGCCTAATATGCAAGAGGCCCTGAGTTCAATACCTAGCAACACACACACACACACACACACACACACACACACACACACACACACACACACACACAAAACAAATGAAAAAAAGGAATAGTAAGACAGTATTGTACAGAAGCTACTGTTTCCTTTTCTCATTTCATATGAAGATGTAAGAATTTATAAAGCATAATGACTTGCCATTCAATAATTTGAATGAGCTCTAAAAACTTTAATGGAGACTGTCTATCTGGTATTCCCTCATTCCCTTAAGGCATACTTATTTTGGTTCTATCCCATTGTAGCCACTGAGGAAAGAATAGTAAACACACTAGACAAAGGCCCTGTTGCCTCTCATTGTAGATTACAGTCTAATGAGAGATAGATGCTAAGGACAACTACAGGAACACATGCTATTACGGCAGTGCCACGCAGACGTGTAGGATTCCACGGGAACAGTGAGCAGAGGGAGTGAGTCCACTCAGAATTGTGATTCCAGTTCAGGCACCTCCAAAGGGCAGTGAGCTCAGTAAGAAGCGGAGTGATGGAACTGGAACTAATCCCTTCTGCTGCACAGACCACACCATCAATCCATCGAATGACATGTTCAAGCCGGTGACTTACATCCATTCTATTTCACAGTTTCAACTGGGACATGTAAGCTGAAATGAGCCCCTTTCTCCTCAGGTTGCTTTTGGTCATGGTGTTTTACCACAGCAATAGAAACCCTAAGTGAAATACTATTTTATGGTCTGAATGTACCATACCTTGTCTAATCTCTCTTCTATTTCAGAATATTTTGGTTGCTTTCAGTTCTAGACTGGTACTTCCACTTCCTACAGACTTTAAAATATATTAATTATAGTTATTCTTTAGTGCTAAATTTTCAGGTCAACATTTGAGATTCTTAAAGCTACATTCTCTTGGTTGTGGCATCATTTTCCTGTTTCTGCTCAGGTATATTAATATTTTACTATGGACCAAATATTTGGAATGATGTATTATAGAGACTCTGGGCTGATATATCATCCCTGGAGAATTTTGTGTTTTGATTTTTCAGGAACTTTAATCACTAACGTATCACCCAGAATAGCTGGAAACTTGCTTTTATGCATTGTTAGACTGGGCCTACTTTAGGCTTTTTCCTTATTCTTATGACATAAGCTTTATTCCTAAATTAGGATCATTTTGGGAATTTAATGGAAAACCCAATATATTTCCTACATGAATGGGTTAGAGTAAACTCAGATACTGAATTCCACATTGTGGAAACTGGTTGAAACCTGTTGTTTTTCCTCTCTTAGTTTTTAGCCATGTTTCCTTTTGTGACTGCCTTAGCAACATTTTCTGTTGCTGTAAAGAACTTAAGAAAGCAACTTAAGGGAGAACGAGTTTATTTTGCTTCACGGTTTAAGAGTATTGTCCATCAAGGTCAATAAGTCTCTGAGAGAGAAGGTTGCAGTCCTATTTCATTCAGTCAGGAACTAGAGAGCAATGGCTTCCCTCTCTCAATTAGTGGCTTTTCTTTTCTTTTTTAAATGCAATCCAGGACCTAAGTCCAGAGAATGGTGTTATACTCATTAGGACAAGCCCTGCACAAACCTAACCCCAGTTAACCTGAGATAATCCCTCACAGGCCCATCAAAGGCTAAACCAAACTAAATATTTTCTCTCAAGTGCGTTTGGAAACTTGTGTCTCAGATGAGTCTACAGCCTGTCAAACTAACACTCAGTACTAACCATCAAATAGCCATCTTGGCTTCGTGGCCTCTTCTCTGGACATTCAAAGGAAGTTTATACTCAGAGTTTGAGCAGCTATTGTATTTTTTTCTGAAATTTCAGGTACCCCAGAAGTATCAGCATCCATGCTTTGACCCCTCCAGCCAAGAAGTCTGCAGTTTCCTGCTGAAGTGCTGCTGGGGAAAGCTGTGTGCCTCACGGCCTGCGGTTCTCAAAGTACAATTCACTCTTCTTTTGAGGGCCACTACTTTCCTGTCTTTTGCTTGTTTTCAGTCACTAAAGTCTTTAAGCAGAATTTAAAAATTACTGGTTTTCATGACTCCAGACTATAAGAGAGTTTGATGCAAACTACTTGTGCCTTAATTTAAATCACTTCGTATTTTAATTTTGCAGCATATTTGTTTTTTATTATTTTTTTCTGGAGAATGCTTGTAAATTCCACATCCAACTGCTTCCCTGGCTGAATCTGAGCTGTGGCTTAACCACAAGATGAATATCCTCAGTTCTGCTGAGGGTTAAGTCAGCTAACTCTCCCCTTTGTTTACCAAGCAGAGTCCCATTGTTCTTCCACATATAGTCTTACAAACAAATTAGAATGAAGTTTAATGAACTTGCGGCTGAGCTCAGTCACTGGTACACACTATGGTTTAGGTCTGGGCTATGTGTATCCCCCAGGCTTTCATGTGCTGGAAACTGCATTCCCAGTGTGATCATGTTGGGAGTTGAATCTTTAAGACTCATAGCTTAGTGAGAGGTGACTAGCTAATTGTACATGCTGTCCTAGAAAAGGGCTTGGAGAGCCCCACATTTCTGTCTTGATTTCTTCTTTGTAACGTAATCACTTTGCCCCGCATATAACTTACCAACAATCATAGTGGCAAAGTCAGTAGCATGCTGTTCAGACTTTTATCCTCCAAAACTGTGTGCTAAACAAACTCCTTTCTTTATAAGATCAGCCTGCTTCAGCTATTTTGTTACAGTCATGCAAACTAATACATATGCTATAAATTTATAGAGTTTTCAGTCTACTTTCTTTGGTCAAATATTCTCAAATCTGTAAACTGAGGAGATGGCTTGGCCTTAATAAGAACAAATAATGGTTCATAAACATGATTTTCTGTTACAAACATTCCTGGGCACCCCATCATTGATAAAGATAATAGAGACGGTATTAGCAACATACAATGCATTACCTGGACTTTGTTCATCTCCAGTTTGTTCTTTTCATTGGCACTCTGGTCTTGTTTGCTTGCTCCCTTTTTCTGAGGGCCTTTTCCAAAGAAAATGTAATTCACAAAAGCGTATTCCAGGAGAGCCAGGAATACAAACACAAAACAGCCCATGAGATAAATATCAATCGCTTTGACGTAAGGGATCTTTGGCAGAGTCTCCCTGAGGTGAGTGCTGATGGTTGTCATTGTCAGCACCGTGGTAATTCCTGTGGACAGAAAACCAAAGCTTAGCTGATGGCACCTTTGCGAAGCTGTGCTTTCCAAAGCCAAGAAGATAAACGCTACCTCTTCATGTTGTACTGCCATGAGGGCAGGAGCATAAGAACCCACTGGACCAAAGTGCACACATTTCTAAAGACAAAATGACAGGCTTCCTCTAGATTCTATTACTAAGACATGACATAGAATGCACAGAGGGCTGATGACAATTTAAAAATAAGCACATATATATGCATCTATATCTATATTTATCTCTATCATTTATATCTATGTCTATGTCTATATCTATATTTATGAAGAAAAAAGCTGTGAAAAGGTAGAACAAAATTCCACAAGGTGAAAGGTGAGGACCAACTTGGAAAGCTATTGTCTGACCTTCACACACACACACACACACACACACACACACACACACACACACACACACACAGACAGTTTATAAAGTTCCTGGGACCCCACTGCCTACTCTGTCTCACTGTGCTATGCGGCCAGTTCCCACATCCCTCCTTTCTCCTTTCTCCATTACACAGTCATTTCCCCCTGGAATCTGTCTTTGTCACCCTGATCTTCACAGCAGTCACTGCTAGACTCAAAGTTAGCAACCCGTTTGGGGTAATTGACTTAATCTCATGGGTCTATACCAAACTTCAACTCACAGTTTCCTTTTACAGTTTCTGGTCACTTGTCACCCATGTGTGGCATTGCCAAAAGAAGCGACATTTAAGAAAGTTTGTGATTTATTTAAGTATTCTCTATATTCAACATGATATTTGTTGCATTGCATTGGCTATTGAAATATTGCCTTGGTTTTATTGTCCCCAGAGCCTGTAACAGATTCATTTCCTAGTGCCAGGAAAGGGGTTATTAAAAATCAGTCTGTAGATCTGATAAAGAAGTTAATACCTACAAACTCAGGGCTGGCTATGTTTCATCTGCTCTGTCTAATGTACACAGTTTGTTACTATGTTAATAGTAACAACTATATGTTAATAGTATAATGCTTGTGTGACAGTGTACCGAGTGTAATGCATTGATAATGATGGAGTAATAAGTAGAAAAAAAGAAATACAAAGAGAAGTTAGATTTAGTGTAGACAGCTTGTTTCGAGACTCCTAAGCTCAGTACTCTACATTTGCACAGTGTATTACAACAGTTTGCTGAATATGATGGGGGATTATCTCTGTTATTTTAAATTTATACATGGATAGACACAAGGTCTGGAGCTGAGTAGGATGGTTCAGGTCTGTAATCCCCGAGTTGAAAAACAAAAACAGTAGGAGTTCAAGACCAGCCTCAGACGTGCGGCAAGTTTGAGGCTGGCCTATGTAACATGAGACCCTGTCTCAAAAAACCAAAACCAAGCAACCAAGTAAAACTCTGAGAATGGTCATCTTTATGTAGGTCAAAAACCCACCACCACCACCAAAACCCAAACAAGATGTTTAACTACAGTATTTAAAATAAACCACAAGATTTGATGGTAATATCTGAAGTAAGACGAGAGTTACTGATGGGGATTGTGAAGGAGAAGTCAGTGGTGTGGAGAAACTAAAGAAGGGGAAAGGGGAGCGTCGAACATCTGGCGAGTGAGGACTCTAGATTGTAGACTCCCCGATCATCATCAGCACCATCAATAGCTAAGATATAGCATTTTCCATTTCCACCCATTTACCGGTAGTTTTCATGATTAAATTTTTCTTTATAGTCGAATTATGTTCCATTGTGCATATGTATCAAAGTTTCTTATCAATAATAATAATACATAATAATAGATAATAATAAACAATAAAGTCAGAAGAGAAAAGGGGTTAAAGGTCCCTGGGGAGAGTTGGGAAAGCAGTGAGGTGATATGATCAAAATACTTTGTATACATGCAAGATATTTTCAAAGAATAAGTAAAAATATTATTTAAAAAAGCAAAATGGGTTCAGATCAGTGATGAATTCAAATGTATTGGGTTGATAAGAACTTCCTTCTAAGTGACCTTACTTGTTTATTTGAATAAACCTTTAAGGTTCATCTAACATAGTACTAGCTAATGTGATTTACAGAAATAATTATTCTATTTATATAGCCACTAAACGTATGCTTTTAGTTTTTTATTTTAAATTAGAAAATAGTAAATAAATGTTTAAAAAATTATTTATGTTAGAAATATCTTAGTTCTATATTTTAAAGATCAATTTATGTGCCAGACATCTTTCATATCTACTTGGCTTCTTAAAAATGATCTCCCTTTGTGAGTGCAAGCGCCCAAGGAGGCCAGAGAGGGCATCAGATCCCCACGATCTGCATCTCCAACTGATTGGGAGCCACCCAACATGGGTGCTGAGCTCACATCCTTACAGGAGCAGTACAAGCTCTTAATTACGGGGCTGTGTCTCCAGCCCCTCTCATGCCTTTAATGAAAATGTCATTTGCTTTGAATAGGCATGTATAGAGAACCACAGTACACAAACTTGTGAGATTTTCCTTGATGAAGATTGGCTACCATCCAGTCTTCTTTAATCTTAGTATATGCACAGGGTTATATTCACATTATACCAGTATGCTGAAGAAGTGTACGAATATGAAAAACTATTTGTCCATGTTCTTTACACTTGGAATATCCTCAAGTTGCTGTGAGGCTGCAATCACTTGACTTTGCAAGGTTTTTGTACTCAGCCAATAGAAGCAGGCAGGAGATGTGCCAATTAGTCCATGTGTCAAGGGATACATGGGGCAATTAATCCAGCTTAGTAATTTCAAAAGAGAAGAGATGTAATGTGTTGTCTTAGCCAGATGTGATTTTTTCCTCTTTTCGCTTGTCTCTTTGAAACTGGAGTGATATCTAATATGTTTCTGAGTATTAAGTAATGAAGCAGAACTGCACATGGCTAGATCACCAGACATGTTTTACACATTGTAGCCTTCCAAAGAACCATTTATAGTCTCAAATATAGCTTTCCAGTTTTCAGCAATTACTCAACCATGGTGAGATTAATTCTGAATTTTGTTCCAACAAATGGGAAAGCATTTTTATTCTGTCTTGATCACAGATCATTAATATAACTGATGAATTGTTTGTGCCTTATTGAACATAATGAGCTCTATTTGAAGGAGAGACTCAGTTTGATGTGTTTTAACTTTAGTTAATCAAAGGGTAGTATTTCTCTACAGTTGATGCAGCTTGCTAACAGTTGCAAGTTCTAGCAGTCTCGATGTTTGTTTTAAAATAATGAGTTACAAGTGTTTCCACAGTCAAAAGCAGGGAACAAAGAGGAAGTTATCACAAATTTTGGGGAAAATACAATATAATGAGATTCTATCAAGTAATCTACAAAACACTCATATGATGGGAAACATATTGCAATTTTATTTTCAAGTGCTAAGAGATATTGCATTCATTATAAGCATTCTTTTATATTGGATATTTTATTTTTAAGCATCCCACTGCAGCCTAATTCCTTTACTTGCACCATGAGAGGTCTTGCTTTTGATCTTGAATATTGCCTCTTTGTTCGAAGGTCTGATTTACTAGCCAAGAAAAAGTGGGAATGCATTACCTAGTGCGACTCTGGCTGCAGATGCATCATAGTTGATCCAAAACGACACCCAGGACAGAATTGTAATCAGTGTGGAGGGCATGTAAGTCTGCAAAATGAAGTAACCGATGTTTCTCTTTAGACGAAAACTTAGTGATAGTCGTGGATATGCCCCTGGGGGTGGGGGAGAGAGAGAGAGGGAGGGAGAGAGAGAGATCATTATTTGATTAGAATCACCATCTCCCTTTCATATTTCATAAGTTATTAGGGAGGAAACTTCTTCACCTGTTGTGAACTCCACCTTCTTGGACACCATCTTGTAGTCAACAATTGAAAATTGGGGAAGCTCAATTTTATTGACCCCAGTTACTGCTCCCTCTCCTCCATTCCAGTAAAATTCGATGTCATCAGTGGTATAGCCATCTGAAGTGAAGAAGCATAGCCTAGTCATAAAGAGCACAGTTGGTCTAGAGATGCATTCTGAGGACAGTTGTCTGGACAGAGGGAAGATCCATAGCACATTAGGATAAAATAAAAATCATTTTGAACTCGAATGGCAGCTAGATTTATAGGGAGTGCCATTTCTAATGGGTTAGGAGTGGCTACATTGAGGAAAGAGATGCATCTGGCTTTAGTGAGCTTACTAAAATCTTCAATCGCTACTACAAAATTGTTTTTATTTTATCTATAGATGGGTGCTTTTTTGTTAAAGCAAGGAGTGGCTGCATATCAGGGCTCTGGAAATGGGTTTGGATTATGCATTACCTAAGAACAAAAACAGAATCAAATGATAAGCACAGTTATTAAAAAGAGACCCTTGGCGATAATGAAATGGAATACAGCAATAGATCAAATCTTTAATAAACGATCAAGGCATTTAAAAATAAACACACTTCATTTAGAAAAGTAACTAGGCTTAGATGCTTCTATTATGGCTACCATTTTTACAGATAACGTACAGGTAAAATCTTAGAAATTATATATGTTCTTGACTATATTAGGTGCACTATGAATTATTGATCTCTTTGGACTTAAAAGGGTGGACCTTAATGTCAGCGGAACCCAGAGAAGATTGAAGACAGTTGAAGCTGTGCCCCTGGTTTTGGCATGGAAGGTCTTATATTCATGGCCTATTCTTTTCCTCCTGGTCTGTTCCCATTTGCCAGTGGCTTAGCGGAGTCACGGTAGTGTATAAGAGTAAATTATGTAACAGGGATAATACTTGAATATATTTTAAAGTTCTAAAAAATAATTCAGGTCATTTAAAATCCACTTTAAACCAGTTATACACATGGCTGATTTTTCCATTTTCTTTTTATACTCACCTGAAATAAAAAAAAAAAAAAAAAAAAGCATTTTTTTCCTTAGAGTTACTGACACTTGTTTCAAAGATAACCTTATGAATGCTTTAAAGTATGCATTATGCTGGCTTACTTTTGATTAAAGCAGTTGCACGTTTCCAAGGTATTTTTAAAAAAAGTTTAAGATTTGGAAGCTCAATTTAAGTGTCAAAGAAACTGCACCAATTAACCAGTTCAAGAATGAGATAAATTTTAGTCTTTCTCTCAGTTCCTTTCTTTTGGGTATGTGTGTAAGAGAAAAAGCTGTTTTGATTTTACATCTTAAAAAAATGAAAATTCCTCTTTTAAAAATTCTGATCCCTGAATTTGTTGAACGATAGCTGCTTTTTATTTGATATCCCAAATTTATCGCAACATATTCAATTTCTCATTAAGCCATCACCCATTAAAAAATGTTCCTTCTCCATATGAAATAATTCATATGTAATTTATTTACTTTACATGTAAACATTGTTTCTGAGAAGCTGCGTGATGCTCTTTACCTATTGGGTTTAACATCACCTATCTGGGTTAACTGATATGTTGGGGCTTTATGTTAAATTGGGTACAAATGAATGACACTAATGTTTAACATTGTTTTGAATATCTGACAGGAATCCACTAACAGCTCTACAGAAGATACATTCATAGATAGCTGATGTATAGATGTGTGTGTGTGTGAGTGTGTGAGTGTGTGTGTGTGTGTGTGTGTGTGTGTGTGTGTGTTGGATAGATAGGTATGTAGACAGATGAATGATGGACTGATAAATAGATGTGAGATGGAGAGACAGAAAAATAGATGGGTTATAGATGACTGGAGCCATAGCTGTGTGATGGATGGATGGATAAATAGATATACGAGTGATGGATGGGTAGATAGGTGATGGATAGATTGATTGGTGATGGATAGATGGATAGATAGATGGATCATGATGCATGGATAGATAAATGATGGATAGCAAATGGGTGATGAATGGACAGATAACTGATGGATAATGAGTAGATAGATTGGTGCTGTGGATAGAGAGGCAGACATGATGGATGGATTCATAGACACATGATAGATGGATAGAGGAATAGATAGATAAGTAATGGATGGATAGACAGATTTGACATACAGAGAGATGAACAGATAAACACATAGATAATCTCCACATCCAGGAATTACAAAGCTTCTGGCTTGTTCTAGGCTTGCTAAATTAACAAGGTGATAGATTTTAACCTCTAACTGCTGTTTCAGTTGTCAGAATCTAGGGCAAAAATGTAAGCATGAGTTCAAGTTGTGAGAGTCACAGACGGTTTTGTAGTTTGGGTTAGGAGAGGAGAGGGAGTGGGCGAGCCAAACTGGCAGCTCTGTGAGCTCCGACTTCTGGGCAGCAGCATAACACTAAATAAAACTGGAATGTGACAACCAGCCAAAGCAGATTTTAATATTCACGTTTGTTCTCTCTTATGCAATATTTCTCTTCCCACAGTCTAGGTGGCCCAGTTATCCATGGTCTGGGAATAGTAAATGGAAAATTTTAAACATGAATATCTCATGAGACTGAAACTGCACACCGTTCTTAACAGAGCTATGAAATCCCATGCTCTCAAGCTCTAGCCCACCCACGCTGCTGGAGACCTCTTGGTCTAGTGTATCCTTTATGCTTCCTACCCATTTGGTAGTCATGTCCGGTATCTGATCAACTGCCTCAATACTGCAGGGTAACGGTCAAGTAACCTTTCTTGATAGTGAGACTATAGTCACCTAGGCCTGATTACAGTTTGTTATAGTTGTCATTGTATATGTTTTACTTAAAATTGCTTCTGTTTTATTGTGGTCATTGTTTATTTTTCTTTTGTCTAGTTCATGTCCCAGCTATGTATGGAAAGGAAAGGTGCAGTCTGGATGGGGTTGGCATATGCAGTGCTTTGGGCGTCCGTCTGCTGGACTTCCTAAAACATTCCTCCTTGTGGATGAGGAGGGACTACTGCATTCAACACTCATGTAGTCAGTGGTTTGAGTCTTTATTTTCAAGCTCATTTCACTTTGTTTAACTAAAACTCATTACTCACAGCACTGTAGGCACTGAGATAATCACATATGATTTGGGGAGGGGGAAAGAATGTGAACTCTCATTTATATAGATGCTGGAGCTCTCATGGGAGCAATAATGGCAGCTGGATCCAAGCGAAGAATAGAGGCCTTGAAGCACACTATTATTCAAAGGTTACACAAGAACATTTTGCCACAGAGAGAGAACATCAATTTACTCATGCCTAAACAATCTATTTACCAAAGGTTTTCCTTTATGAACCGGTGACTTCACACAGCGTTTCAGTCTCAGCACTCTGATACCAAGGATGCTGTTTCCTAGCAACGACCACAGAGGAGCACTTAGAATTTCCTCTCAGCCCCTGGGGACTTCTTAGTGATGCAGAAAGTACAGATAAAATTAAGTTGATGTCAACAGATGAAGATACACAGAGCTAGATGAAGATATACAGAGCTAGATGAAGATACACAGAGCTAGTTCAGTGTCCAAGTGTCTGAATATTAGTATTCTCTGATGTTTGAAATACTTTATTTTGGATGAATTTTCTGCTCTACAAATAAAAAAAAAAATACTCTTCTCTGTGCCTTTGTAGAGCTATAAGGATGGTCAGATATTGTTCTTAGATGGGTTGGGATGATGTAGAGACTGAAACTTCCACCCACAAGCAGAGAGATGGAAACATTTCTTTCTGAGGAGAGGCCTTCGAAACATAGCAAGTTCTATTATCTTCATGGACTTCACCCAATCCTTAAAATATATTATTTTTGCATTTGGTGATTAGTTCAAGGCTAGACAATGATACAGATTGTTATATTCTCAATGTCTCAGTATGGCTCATGTGTTGGGAACTTGTTTTTAATCAAAGCAACAGTCTTGGGAGGTGAGAACTTTTGCGGGTGTTTTAACTCAAGAGCGATAAGCAGTAATACTGCTAACATGACTAATATCTCTCTCTCTCTCTCTCTCTCTCTCTCTCTCTCTCTCTCTCTCTCTCTCTCTCTTTCTCTCTCTCTCTCTCTCTCTCCCTCTCTCTCTCTTTCTTTCTCTCCTCTCTGCCCTCTGTCTCAGACAGAGAGAGTTCCATTGTAGAGGCCTGGCTGACTTGGAATTTACTATGTGGACCAGGCTGATCTCAAACTCACGGAGCTTCACCTGCCTCTGCTTCTGGAGTGCTGGGACCGAAGGAGTGTCTGTGAAGTCTGTGGTTGGACTTCATTTGCTTCTTTTGTTCTTGTGTTCTCGTTTTGTGGTGCTTTGTCTTCTCTCTTCCAGTAAGGGATAGTACAGCAAGAACACGCTCACCAACTACTGGGCCTTTGACTTTAGACTATATCAACTTACAGGATTGTGAGCCAGTAAAATTTTGTTGTTTTTTAAAAAAATTCAGTCCACAATTCTCTGTGACAGAAGCACAAAGCAAGCATTGGTCTAAGACAAACAATTTTGTTGGTGTGCCTTGGGCCAAATTAACTGGACATGAGCATGTGATATGAGTTGGTATGGAGAAACCTAGGATTCCTGGTTAGCAGTTAGATGAGAAACCATTTCTTTTACACACAAGAAACCCTGAATAGATCTGTCAGTCCAGATTTGAGAACCTTTCTGATTACATCAGTCATTATTTGCACCTTGTGAGAATGCCCTAAATCTCACTCATGATCAGCATTTCAGCCTTTGGAGTTCTTTACTATTCATATATCCAGATCCATGATATTCTCAGGGGCACTATTGGCCATGGGAATCAGAGTTTAGAAATGACCTCACAGTTAAATACAAGCCTATGCAACAATCCACTTAATGTTTGACTCCTGGATGACAGTTTGGGTGCTCATCTCGTGTTTGTAGTCATTCACCTCACAGTTGCTCAGACAATGGGATAGTCAATTAGAATTTTATGTAATCATCAGACAATGTGTTCTTTAAAAATTACTGCGGTGTTTTTGTGTGTGTTTGTGTGTGTGTATGTATGTGTGTGATATCACATGCATGTGTATGCATATGTTTGGAAGCCACTGGTTAACTTCACATGGTGTTTTTTCAGAACAACACTTAATTTTTTTGAGTCAAGGTTTTCATCAGGCCTTATAGCTTGCTTATTTGACTAGGGTGATTGGCCAACAAGCTGAGGGGTCTGCCAGTCTCTTCCAACACTGGAATCACAAGTGTGCACTATCATCCTTGGCTTTCTATGCAGATACTGAGAGTGAAATCAGGTCCTCATGCCTGGGCAACAGATACTTTATTGGCTGAGCCGTCTCTTCAACCCTGAAAATATGTTCTTTTAATAATAAGAAAATATATTATCTTGGATGTCGTCTGTCATCTGATCCTTGTCCAACCCATGTGTGAGTAGAAAATGTCCCCAGTAGTTTTTCTATGTACTAGCATCTTTATCTTCAAACACCTTTCATGTATTCTCCTGTCATTTTCTTCAAGTGCCAGTTTTTCTTAGAACCCACGTATCTTTTTTTTTTGTTCAATAGTTTCTACTCTGCTTGTTTTAGATCATGTCCACTTAAGGACTTATACTTCAGACATGATATTTTTTGTTTGTGTTGTTTTATCTGTTTGTTTATTTTTTGTAGTATTGGGTGTTGAACCTACAGCCTTGAACATGGTAGGCAAATGCTATACCAGTGACATTATACTGAATAAATTAAGAAGCATCTGACATGAAGAAGAACTGACATATATTTAAAAATTATTGAACACTTACTGGCCTGTTAACACAATATTATTAGTTTTTAAATTATAGGTTTTACACTTGATCTTAGGATATAAACCACAGAACTTAAGAAGGTTAACAAGCAGAAGGGCCTAGGTGAGGATGCTTCAGTCCCACTTGTGGGGGTGAAGGAAGCAATCATGGGAGACAGAGGGAGGGAGGAATCTGGGTGGGAGAGGAAAGGGATAGGGGAAAAGGGGGACATGATAAAGTATGGGGGGGAGACAGGAGAGAAGCCCTGAGGGCCAGCAGAAGGAATGGAAATATGCAAACTTGGGGGTAAGAGCTGGGGGGACCCTCTAGAAAGTCCCAGAGACCTGGAGGTGAGAGACGCTCAGAACTCAAAGGGAGGGACCTTGGATGAAATGCCCATCAGTGTGGAGAGGGAACTCACAGAGTTCACCTCATGTAGAAAGACAAAGCATCAACTGGAGGGATGGGGTTGCCATCCCAGAGTCAAAAACTCTGACTCAGAATTGTTCCTGACTAAAATAACTGCAGAGACAAAAATGGAGAAAGGCGTCCAGTGACCTGCCCAACTTGGGATCCATCTCAAGGAGAGGCTCCAAGGCCTGATACTACAGACAGGAGCCTAGCATAGCTGTCCTCTGAGAGGCTCATCAAGCAGGTGACTGAGACAGAAGCAGATACTTAACCCAACCATTGGACTGAAGTCAGTGACTCCTGTGGTTGAATTAGGGAAAGGCTAGAAGAAGCTGAGGAGGAGGACGACCCCACAGGGAGATCAGCAGTCTCAACTAACCTGGACCCCTGAGATCTCTCAGACACTGAGCCTCCAACCAGGCAACATACACAAGCCCCAACACATATACAGCAGAGGACTGCCTGGTCTGGCCTCATTGGGAGAAGGCACACTTAACCCTCTAGAGACTTGAGGCCCCAGGGAGTGGGGAGGTCTGGAGGGGGGACATTCTCTTGGAGACAGGGGGGAGGAAGAATGGGATGAGGAACTGTGGGAGGGTGGAGCAGGAAGGGGGTAATGACTGAACTGTAAAAAAATAAAAGTAATAAAAAATTAAAGGTTTTAAAATATATTTTACAATAAGTAATTGAAAGTTCTTGAAGAGCTTGTAGAATGTAGACATATTTCATCTATACTGGCTAATAATCAAATGGCTTGGTTAAAACTTTATCACCAAGAGTTGCTAGTGCAACATTCAAGATTCCCTACAGTTTTTCATTTACGTGGAATGTATCAAGATCTACCTAATTTCCCCAGTGGCAAGAGTTGTGATGTCTTCATTAGGTCTGCTGATCCTGATTATGGCTTATCCTGTCTTGGGTAACCATTAACTTCTCAAGATGAAATTGCTGACTGATGTCAATGGGGCTCACTCTTTGCTGACTTTTATTACCAGCTTTCTTGCCTTGTGTTGGTAAAAGTCAATGGTCTATCCTATCCTGCATGACCCGTGCCATTGTTGGTATGTTTGTTTAGTGAATATTAGATTTTTTTTTTGTTCTACTTACTTATCTTCTAGTGATTCAGTAAATATATATATATATATATTTTTTTTTTTTTGGGTTTTCGAGACAGAGTTTCCCTGTGTAGCCCTGGTTGTCCTGGAACTCACTCTGTAGACCAGGCTGGCCTCGAACTCAGAAATGCGCCTGCCTCTGCCTCCCAAGTGCTGGGATTAAAGGTGTATGCCACCACTGCCCGGCTATGATTCAGCAAATATTGAATTAGCTTTTTCAATAGCCAAGTGATTTTTCTCCCCCCTTTGGACACAAGTATAGCATCTAATATTGCTCCATTAAAACTTTACCTAAGTCATTTTCACTCATTATTTTAGTCCACTGAAGTTTTTTCTTTGTTTATTTGGATCTTTTTAGATTCATGTTATCATTACATTTAGAAAATACGCCACTTATAAATTTCACTTGGTTGAGATGAATGTGGACTGGCAGAGACAAGGACTGAGCCCTTCAACACTCTTCTGGCAATATCCCTTGAGGCTGACATCAAACTTTAAGCGGCATTTGTGAGTGGCACTATCATTTATTCATTTTATATTTATTTAATCATTTTAACGACAAGTCTGCTTTTCTCTGTTTACCACATTTTCTAGGCTTGCTTACTTTGAATACTCATCAAATAAGAGCAAATGTGTTTTGACTTTTATTTAGAGAAATGAGACTGCCTCCACAGATTACTGAATTCTGTCTACAGCTTGAATCTTGTCCAGACTGAACTGATCAAATCAGCCTACATGGCTGCAGAATTTAGATTTTTTACCTTCTGAAAAAAAATATTGAATGATGTCTTTCTTATTATCAGTAACAATAGCCATGTGGTATGTGGACAGGTTTATAATGAAAAAAAAAATCCTTCTACAGATGTCCAGCTTTAATAAAAGCCAATGGTGCAACACCATTTTCTGTCATGTAGATGAATATGCTTTAAGAAAATTTTTGGCAAAACATTAGGATCAAGGTGCGGTCAAAACCAGTGGTGAAGTAAAAAACAATTTCATGGAAATGATAACCCTATTAATAAATGTGTGCCTGGCTATCTGTTTCTAGAATTATTTTTTAAAAAACAAACAGCCCCTACATTTGAGTTAGGTTAACATTAAAAGGACAGGACAGTTTGTCTTGGCAAAGAAAAAAAGTTCCCTTTTCTTCCAATTTTTATGGTATGATAAGACATAGATTCCTTTGTCTTCTGTTTCGGACACCAATTCCCTAAATTCCTTGGAATTTCACCAGTGGCAAGAGCATCTTTTGTTCTGATGAGGTGACTTTCCCAAACCAATCAGTAGCCTCAGGATGGGGGCAGGTTGCCCAAAGACCAAAGCTCGTTTAGAGGCCTGACATTTTTAGCCTAATGCCAAAGGGAAGGCAGTCTAGAGCTTGTATTAGCACTCAGTGCATCTTCCCTGAAAATCCTACATGATGAGGTTAAGGGAGCTTCTGGGCCGATAAACACATCCAAGGTGCTAGGGGAAGGGGGGCCTGGAGAGGAGCCAGGGCCGTGAATCCTCACCCACACCCTGCCATCCCTTACCATATGCTTCTATCTGACCATTCATGAGTTGAACCCTTTAGAATTATCTAATAGAGACTGAACTTTTCCCCTCACTTCACTGAACTGTTTTGGCAAGTAATCCTGAGGGTGCTTGTTTTGGGGAACTACAAGGCTGTGTCACGTTAGAGTTGGTGTGGGCAGCCTGGATCCATTCCTGTGGCTGGCATCTAAATAAGATGGTAACTTCATGGGACTGAGCTCTTAAAAGAGTGGAGTCTGACCAACTCTGGGCTGTAGGTGTCTGGATTGAATTGAGCTGTTAAATGTCTGGTTGATGTCAGACAGTAGGAGAATTGGCTGGTGTGCAGAAAACCTGCACATTTTTACCAAAAACAGTTCACAATTTTCTGCATGTGTTACAGTTACAGAGTAAATTTTTCTAAGATAACTGTGGTCTTCTTTTAAAAATAGTCTTCAAACCCTATCTAAACATTTAATGGATATTCCAACTTCTTGAACCTTTCTCCTTAAAAATATTATGGGGGGGGGGGGAGATGGCAATAATTGTTACTGCTAAATCTACTAAATCTTGTTCTTAATTTCTGCCACATTTTAGGTACAAACAACCAAAAATGATTGTTTTCACAGTATTCTAACTGTAATAAAGCATGCACTTGCTGCAAAATTGCTGAGAAATTTGTGTTTGAAATTTAGACAACTTTATGTTTAATATTTCTGTCATGAAAGGAGGAGGGCCTTGCCTTTAGATGAAGTTGGGCAGCTGCTGTAATAACTGGATACCACCCCTGCTCGTAACTTCTGATCTTGTTAAAATCCCTTTTCACAGGAGGGAACATCAATCTACCCACAAAACTTGAACCCAAAATTTGTCTTGCCTACAAGATGCACAGGAATAAAGATGGAGCAGAGACTGAGGGAATGGCCAAACAACTTGAAAACCATTGTGAGAATGGCCTAACTTGAGAACCATCCCATGTAAGAGACCAACCCTTGACACTGTTGATACTCTGCTATGGTTGCAGACAGAAGCCTAGCATAACAGTCTGCTGAAAGGTTTCACTCAGCGGGTGTAAACATATGCAAAGACCCACAACCACACATCAGGTGGAGCTCAGAGAGTCTTGCAGAAGAGTGGGGGATAGAATTGAGCAAGCGGGAGGGGTCAAGGACACTACCAGAAGACCTACAGAGTCAACTAACCTGGGCCCATGGGGCCCACAGAGACTAAACCACCAACCAAAGAGCATGCAAGGACTGGATACCCCACACATTTGTTGCAGACGTGTAGCTTGGTCTCCATGTGGGTTTCCTAACAACTGGAGCAAGGGTTGTCTTGAACTCTGTTGCCTCCCATTGGATCTCCTTACACTAAATGGAAGTCTGGTTGGGTCTCAGTGGGAGAGGATGTGCTTGGTCCTGCTGGGACTGGATGTCCCAAGGTGGGGTGGTACCTAAAGGGGGTTCCCTTTCTCTGAGGAAAAGGAGAGAGGGTCATGGGGGAAGGGATTTGTAAGTGTGGGACTTGGAGAAGTGGAGGGTGGGGGGTTAAAGGAAGTAAATGTAAGGTGAATAAATTAGTAACTTAATGAAAACAAATCCCTATTCACTTGGCAATAGATGTTTGATTGTTAGAAAAGCCCCTTACAGAATGTAAAATGAGCACCTTTTTTTCTTGATATATGAAAAAGAATTAACCCTGTAAGTAAGGAATTTAAATAAATGTGTCCATATTGAAATGTAGTTTAAGATTGTTTTAAAATGTGATTTAAGCATGGGTGTTGTTTAAGAATGCTTGCTCTATCTGGAATTGCTAGTTGTATGCCAGTTTCCTATTGCCAAGTTTAGAGAAGAGAGTCACTCTTAATTTTGAGATACGCTTAATATTCCCAACTTAATTTTATTTTCTAAAGCATAAACTATCCTTGAGGGTGAGACCACGAATGAGTAAAGCAGAGGCTAAGGCTGTTTATTCAGTAAATCACAATGTTCAGTTAAAGCTTTATCAGTGGTAATTTTGACCTGAAGCTGTGGATTACTTTTGGAAAGTTTTTTGAATTATCTAATTTGCTTCTTTATTGCTACCTGATATCTCATATTGGAAACCATTCATCATTTATCTATATTTTTACTTTAAATAGTCAAAACATTTTAGTATTATTGTTTGTGAGTCCGTCCTTGGGGGCTATTGAATTTTGTTTTATTAGGAGACTCTTTCCTTTCATATTAAAAATGTGCATGTAAGGTAACTTCCCACCAAGAAATTCTGGTGGTAAAAACATTTTGTAAAACACATTAAAATCTAAAAACATCTATAACTAATTTAAATCAGTTATGGTAAAAAGTCTGTAGTGTGTCGTTAAGAGAAAAGAAATAAGAAATTGCCTGTGTGTGCATGCATGTCAGGCATGGGGTACCTGGCTATGAGTTGTTAGCCAGACCTTGTTACTTTTGTTTTGTTGTGATAAAATGCCTTGACAAAAGCGACTTAATAGCTTAGATAGAGACAACCATGGTGAGGAAGGGATGACAGCAGGAGCAGGAAGCTAGCTGCTCACATTGCATTGGCAGGTCACAGGCAGAGACAGGACAGAAAGTGGAGCCAGAGTATAAACATCAAAGCCCACCCACCTTCCTCCTAAAGAATCCATAACCTTCCTAAAAAAGGATCGCTGGTGCAGAACACCGCTTCACCTACCTTAGCAATGATTTTTAATATGGAACATTTCTCAACAGGATAAGATTTTAGATCTTTTTCTTTAACTAAAATATTATATTAAAAACAATAGCAACAACAAACGAAGTAAGCCAAAATTTCGAAATTCAGAATTAGAGAGATAATAATCAGGTTTCCCAAAGGAGCTGATTCCAAGTGGCAAGATAATGAAGTTCCCTCTGCTTTAAGCTTTGCACAGAGAAAAACCTGAATTACCAGTGCAAATCACTCTTTTTCTCTTCTCTGGTCTCCCTGCCTTACAGGGAAAGGAACCTTGAAATGAGCAATGCTCTTTTGTTCTTTATGCTTGCTCCAAGACATTGGCAGACCAACTTTTTCAAGACACGAGACCATAGGGGATAATTCACACACAAACTACAATGGCCAGAAGTCCCCAGAGACCTCCCAAATGGCAAAGATGATTGCCATTGATTTTGGTAGCTTTTCAGAACCATATGATAAGATGTTATTGCTGAAGATACCACACATTTTGAATGTAGGACATAGAGAAAATATGGTGGGACTGAGCTGCCTATTTCCTTCCTGGTGCCAGGCATTCACAGTGGTAGAAATTGCTATGTAGTCACCTGGCAGAGAAAAGTCATCGGTCTTATCCTACTGCAGACCTTGGATTCTATAATACCAACTTTCCAGACAAGATGGGGTCACTGTTCAATAGTAGGGCTACTATGGGAATAGCCAAGTGCATTCCTATGGACTCTGATGTCACCTCCACAAGAGGGAGTTAATGCATAGTACTGTGGCCCACAGCTGTGGAAATCATAGGCTTTACATAGGGTGAACCTACTGCTTCTGTTTTGATAATGGAACAACTTGTCAAACTTGTCTTCTGTGTATTTATGTTTATATTCATAGACAGATGCTTTCCTCAACCTTGGTAATGGATGCCTTTTTTTAGAGTGAATAGCTGCTAATGCAGAGACTCATGGTTGGTCAAGTATCATAAGTGGCTATTGAGTACTCTTCCCTCAAATGGACATTCACATTATCCTTTCCAAAGCCCAGGGAACACCAGCAAAGAAGGGGTGGAAAGAATGAAGTAGGATTCAGATGACAGGAAAAAGAGCCATGTCACACTGTCTTCTGAGAATGACATGGCTGTCACACTTATGAACTCACAACAGATACAGTTGTTTGCACAGGACCACACAATACTAGGTCTTCCCACGTGTAAATGGCAGTAAGTGCTCATGGGGCCAGGCCCCTCCTTGGGGGAGGAGTTGGCAGTTGTATGGCTGATGGAGGTGGGGAGAGAATTGTTGTCTTCATTGATGTAGCTACTGATGAGTTGCCCATGGTCCAGTACATAGCTTCATTCCAAAGTCAATGCCAGTGGCCCTGGTTAAACCCAGCAGGCCACAAAACATTAGCAAAAACAAAAGCAAACTGATATTCTCAGAGGGTGATTGTCTGAGTCAGAGTTTCTATTCCTGCACAAACATCATGACCAAGAAACAAGTTGGGGAGGAAAGGGTTTATTCAGCTTACACTTCCGTGCTGCTGTTCATCACGAAAGGAAGTCAGGACTGGAACTCAAGCAGGTCAGGAAGCAGGAGCTGATGCAGAGGCCATGGAGAAATGCTGCTTACTGGCTTGCTTGTTTCTTCTGGCTCGCTCAGCCTGCTTTCTTATAGAACCCAAGACTACCAGCCCACGGATGGTACCACTCACAAGGGGCCCTCCCCCCTTGATCACTAATTGAGAAAATGCCTTACCGCTGGATCTTATGGAGGCATTTTCTCAACTGAAACTCCTTTCTCTGTGATAACTCCAGCTTGTGTCAAGTTGACACACAAAACTAGCCAGTACAGCGATTAATTAGGAAGAGAGGGTTATTGATAAGGGGTAGGAAGGGCACTAGAGAGGATGGGATGCTGTAACCATAACCAAAATATATGTATAAAATTGTCAAGAGAGAGAGAGAGAGAGAGAGAGAGAGAGAGAGAGAGAGAGAGAGAGAGAGAAGCAGCAGTAAGGAACTCATATAGAAATAGTTAACAGTAGCTTTCTATGGATGTCAAGACGATGGGTGAGGGAAACATATTTGACACCTTTAGTGTGTGAATACGCCATACCTTTGAAAGGAAACCCCAGTAAACCATTTTTATGTTCCAGAAATTGCCAAACTATTTTAAGAAAGGGGAACGCCAAAACCACAAACCGCACAGTTAACCTGTAGAGGGCACCCAAGACGTTTTAGACTAAACTCTGCATTCAGATCTGAAAATTTTATTCCTTTCAGTTAGGTTTAAGACAGAGACTTAGCTTTTTCACAGGGACTTTTAATTTTGGATCATTGATTCTCAGGAGGTTTTATTTTGAAATTAGCTTATATTAAATGATCCTAGAACAATTATGATTAATGTACTTTGTCACGAATTCAGATTTAAAGCTGAGGATCTAATTTAATAATGAAATGCTAGTTGGTGCTTAAAGCAAACGTGGAAATTAACTGCTTTAGTATACCTGGTGCTTGACCTTTAATCTTATCACTGTCATCTTGAAAATGATGCTATAGTATCCCAGCTGTGTATACAAAGCAACAAAAATCTGTGGCCTGTGTATGATGTATGTATGCTATGAGTCTATTCTTCACATCTTCATATCTCTCAGCTGAGGCTAAGTAAACAGTAGAAGTGAGATATGTTAAACCACACGGTTAGGGGAAGCTAGAGTTCAGCGTCTGACTTTACTAGCTAACCAGAGTCCAACTCCCTTAGGGATAAACTGTTCTTTTAGTCTCATACTGCCTTTCATTCACTTGCAGATAACAGTGAATCTACAGCGTTCAGTTTTTAAACATGATGCTTTTTCCTTCTGTAGATGTCAGGTGTGTGGTCCCTGCCATGGATTTTCACAAGCCTATCGCTATTAGAATCTCTTCTGGGTCAGGCTGGATAGACTTAAAGAACTAGAGACCATAAGCTTCTGTGGCTCAAAGACTACTATGGCTTTCCCCCACAATTCCTTGCTGTTCGGAATCCACGTGAGTCAAATGCTGATAATCTGAAGGTATCTCGTAGTTTGTGTCTAGAACTTGTCTACACTCAATTCCAGGTGCTAGATCAGTGTCACAGAGGTTATTATATTAGACATGTTGGTCACATTAATATCTGTGTTTTTAAAATTGCATTGTGTTGGGGCATGCTGAAAAACCCCACTGTCTGATTATTATTGGTTTTTCTAGAATTGATTTTTTTTTCTCCATGTAATTTGGCAGTTACATTGATGGAACATGTGGCTTGTTGCCATTTTCTTTATGTCAAAGGCTTTCTTTCTGATGAGCATGAAATAAGAAAGCAGGGAAATACAAATGTATTTTTAGAGCTGCCCGGTGCGGAATGGGCACAGCAGTCGCAGAAGGGTATTGCTTTGTAGCTATTGTCCGATCTGTGGCCTGGAAAGAAAAGCAATGATGCTAATTCTTACTTTTCAGGTGGGGGAAATGAAAGTGCAGACATTCATGACCTGATTGGGAAGGCTGAACGCTTCCAAGTTTCTATCTGTGGAAATGGGGTCAAGGATCTGTGCTACCTCACTCATAGGGAAGATAAAAAGGTCATTTTGCAAAGTTACGGCTGCAGAGTGCGTCTTAGAAGCAATCCATCATCCTAGCACTTAGAAACATCAAAAGTATCAGGAGGAGTTTGGAGCAGTGGCTGTCAACATCCTACTGCTTGGGGATACTTAACGTCTAATTTTGGTTGTCACAATCTGGTTTGAGCTGCTTTTGGTATCTAGAGGTCAGAGATGCTGATGGGCAAGGCAACAGCTTGCCAGACAGACTTGTATCCATGTTGAGAAGGCCCTCACCCTTGCCTAGTGGAGACTGTGGTCAGCATCATGGTTTCTGCTGAGATCTTTTGTACCAGTGATGTGCTACAGGTTACATAGTCATACCTAGGTTTATTCTGAGGGGATAGAATTTATGAATATAGAAGATGCAAAACTGTTTTGCAACCAAATCACAAGTAGACATCCCTCACTATAATCTAATGTCTTATCTCTGTTACAGTTCATCCTGTACAAGATATGGTTACATATATTTGGAGCAAGCTGCAGGTGAAAAAGGCAACTGAGAAACTTAAATAACAGGACTGGGAAACTCTGTGCCTTTTGCATTAAAAGTTATTGGTTTGGGGAATTCTTATTGCTCTAAACTTCCAATGCGTGCAGTAGTTAAAGAAGACTTCATGATGAGAACGGAGAGGAGAGAAGTAGAGAAATGGAGAACTGTGTTTGCCTTTGTCTTTCATAGGTTGGTTCTGGAGTTGTATGCGATGCTGACCACTATGACTCAGAGATACCCATGAGCTATAGCAAACTCACACAGTCCCATCGCAAAACCAAATAACGTCATTAAAGTGAGCAATAGCTCTACATAGACAACTTCTCAAAAGACACCAAAAGCATGATCAATGTTAATAATCAGAGAAATGCAAATCAAGCCACAACATGCTATTATTTCACCTTGTAAGCATGGTTATTTGCTACCAAGAAGAACAAATAATAAACGTGAGTAACGTTGTGGAGAAAAAGGGATCATGGTTAATTGTTGGTGGCAATGAAAGTTAGTACAGTCCTTGTGAAAAACAGTAGCAAGAGCTCCCAAATACTATAAATAGGACTTATAGCTAATGCAGCCATAATACTATGGGGCGTGTGTTTAAAGGAAAACAAAATCTTAAAGTGACAATGGTATCCCCTTCACTGTAGTATTTATTCACAATAGCCAAAATTGGAAACAGCTTCAGTGTTTACCAACTGGTGAGAAACATGTAGTGCATATTCAAAAGGAAATACCATTATGATATACAATGAATGCAACCCTGACATTGTAACAATGTGAATAGAAAGATAGACCATTGCCTTAAATTGAGACAAATCAGGCATAGAGCTACAATGACCACACAATCACACTTATATATCAAATCTGAACAAGTTTTGATCTCATAGACGTTTGTAGACAATGGTGGTTGTTCAAGGCTTGGGGGAAGTAGTAGGGTTCTAAGTTATAGTGAGATGATAATAATAAATTCTAATGTGCTATTGTCCAATGTCATAGTTTACTGTCAACTTGACACAGCCTAGTCATCTGAGAAGGGACTTTCAGTTGAAGGATTGCCTGGATCAGAGAGGCATGTCTGTGGGTGATTGTCTTGATGGTTAATTGATGCAGGAAGGCCCAGTCTACTGTGGGCAACACAATTCCCTGGACAGGAGGTCCCGTGCTGTGGAATAGTACTACTGAAGAAGAGCCTGTGAACGAACCAGCAAGCACTCTTCTCCACAGTTTCTGCTTCCAGTTCCAAGTTGAGTGGCTTGCTTCCTCTATTTGCCTTAATAATGAACTGTAACTTGTGAGCCGAGATAAGACCTTTTCCTTCTCGATGTTGCTTTTGATAAGTGTCTTCTTACAATGAAAGAAGCAACCCAAAGCACACAGTTAACATTATAAATAATTCTAATGAAATTTTTATTCATAAACTTGGGTTCACCATTAAGTAAATGGTAAAAGTTTGAGGAGACAGGCAAGTGTAAATTGATTTAAGCAGTACATAATGTGCACATGGATTGAAATATCATGTAGTATTGATATATATGTATGATTTTTACATTTTATGCTTCAGTAAAATTCATTCCATATTATAAAAGTCCTGACGTTTGGTTAGAAGCATCCTTGTAGAAAAGTCCGTGGTTCCCATCTTTGGGGTATCATGATCTGTTAGAGCCATGGGGTGTCACACATTACTCTACTCTGACCTCCCCTGTGAGTCTGTGATAATGTTGGTTGCAAACATACCCTGCAAGAGTGCCTACGGACATAGAAGAGACCTCAAAGTCATCCTCTTGGAGGGATGGCTCTTGCCAGGATAAGACAAAGATCAGTGAAATCTCAGTCACTGCTGGGCAGTAAATTTTCATTTCCAAAGAAAGATTTTTGACTAGGTTACTTTTCTATAGCTCATATCAACCAGTATTTCAGGGGCTTCTTTGTGATATTCCATAGAAATATCTGTCTTTGAAACCCCACTGTTTGGCTTTGTCTTTTCTGTCAAAGAGTACGTTTTCACTGTAAGGAAATTGGAAGATAACTGATTTTTACTGAATTTAACACTTTAATGAATGCTCCACTCAGTAGATATTTTAATTCTAAGGCAAAAATTACAACATTGAAGAAAAATCCAGAGAAGTTGTTATGTAAAGAGTATTATAGAAAACTAGAAATTGAGTTTCAGAAGGAACACTGAAATGAAATATTATTGAGCAAACACCCCCATCTGAGCTTTTATGTCCTTGTGATCGTATTTACATCTGTCATTGATTAAGCATCTTTCAATGGTCAGATATAGAGTGGGTCATTTTTTTCAGACAGACATGAGCATCCTACTGAATTTTAATAAGAAAAACCATCCACATTTTAAAACTTAGAAAAACCAAGTCACAGCAAATTTAGCATGGCCTAAAGATTACATTGGTGGTTTATTTGCAAAATCTTTCTTTACCATACTGCCTAGTTTCTTATGAATTTGTTCTTACTGTTAACCAAGCTTAATTTTCTAACACTGTAATGATTATCTTGCAAACTATTAGGTGTAAGCACATGAAAGGGTTTATATTTGGCCCTTTTGGAAACAAAGGAGCAAGTCTAAAAGGTTTGACTTGCTATAGTACAGTATTTGGAGCAATGATACAGAATGACACAGTACATGCACTGGCTGTTTCCTCATGCTGTGGTAAAACACTGATAGCACCAACATGGGGAGGGAAGGATTTACTTGTCCAAAGACTTACATGTTGAGCACCCAAGGCAGTCAGGACAGAAACTGAACAGAAACCTGGATGCACGAACTGAAGCAGATATCTGGACAAATGCTGCTTGCTAGCTTGTTTTCTGTGGCTTGCTTTTAAAAATAGATTCTAAGATCCTCTTCTCAGAGGTGGCATCTTCCAATCAATAGTAGACGGTTTGTCTTACATCAAAGCTCAAGAAAATTTCTCATAGACTTGCTACTGGCCAATTTTATGAAAGCATATCTTTAATCGAGGTTCCCTCTTCCTAGATGACCCTACCTTGTGTCAACTTGACCAAAACTAATCCACACAGTATAGTATAGAATGCTGTACAGCTCACTATAGTGTATAAAGTGGGGGGTTTAGGCCCCGAATGTATAAGGTGTTTATACATCCAAGGTATGGTGCAGAGGAAGGCTTTTATTGTAGGTATGAGGGAGAGTGTTGAAAAGTCCAGAGCATGGAGAAAAAGTAGTAGAGTGAACTTGACCAGCAGAATAGACAGGGCTACAAAAAAGAAAGAAGGGGAAAGTGACAGAGGAGAGAACAGAGAGGAGGCGGCCAAGAGAGGGGACCAAGAGAGGGCCAAGAGAGTGCATGGCCCAAATGGCAGGGTTAAATAGGAGTGCAAAGCTGCATAAAGGAAGCCCATGCACTGGAGAAATTTTGGGCAGAGGTAGGGTGAGAAGAGCTGAGTAGAGCCAGGAGGCCAGTGTGGACTCTGTAAAGGATGCTGGGATGCTGGGAAAGGCCAGCATGCACTTCGGTCTGCTAATAGGCACCTCAGCCATTTGTTCTGAGTTTCCTGTAGACCTGACATGGTGTATAGTACAACCTATTCAATACTATACACTGTAGCACGACTGATAGTGAGTTCATGCCCAGACTGTATGTCCAGGGATGATAGTTTGACATACTGGTCAGTATACAACCCACTCTGTACTGTTATCTTGAATATAATGAAGAATTTGAAAAGTAACATAAGTTTCAATACATCATTCCTGGAGAAAAAGACATCAAAGTTCTTATGATGAGAGAAACACACATGGAATCCAAGAGCTGGATCCTGTTTTCTGGTTCATCATTTGCCAGGGGTGACTTTGATAAGTTTTAGTCACCCCTATTTTCAGTTGCCTACTCTATGACATGGGAATAATTATAACTGTTTCCCAGAGTTATGACGATGAAGTTGCTTAATACATCTATATAAAACCCAATGCATCTATTATATGACTGCTATGCCCAGACACACTGATAAGGTTTTATAATGTCTAGATTAATGAAAAAATTTTAAACTTTTTATTGTTTTGTGTGTGTGTGTGTGTGTGTGTGTGTGTGAGAGAGAGAGAGAGAGAGAGAGAGAGAGAGAGAGAGAGAGAGAGAGAATTTCACATCATGCACCCCCATGGGAGTGCAGTCCCATGCACTGGGACTCATCTCCCAGTCACTTCCTATCTGTCCTTGCAATATCTCTGCCAAAATAAAATAAGATAGAAGAAAAAAATCTTGTTGTGGAAGCCACGGTGTGTCACACGGTGTTCCCCTTTGTTCACACATCTTTACTTGCAGTGAGTCATTGGTCTGTTTCAAGACCTCTGGCTTCTGCTACCCTATCAAGATCAATACTGGATCCTCAAGAGTCTCCTGTCAGGTTATCCATTGCCCTGTGTCATGGAGATTCTGCAGCCTTGGATCTGCAGGACCTGCCCTTTCACCCTTTCCGGCAGATCACAGATAGGGTAGGTGCTGGGGTGAGCCAACTCAAAGATATCTGAGTTAGTTAGCCCACCAGCTCTCCTGCACCTGCACCACCGGGGTGAGCTTTCCAGTACTGCCCTGGCTAGCTCATCCAATGCCAAAGCTAGCAAGGGGCAGGGGCAGCTTTCCCATGCTTATGCCCTAGGGACCTGCTCACCCCACCTCCTCAATCTGGGTCAGCTCTAGTGTGCAGCCTAGGTAAGGGGCAGGAGCAGCTCCCGCAGGTGTGGTGGCCAGCAGGGGCAGGGCCAGCTCAGCACAGTGCCTTATGCAACAGTCCAGGCAAGGAACATCTGCATGGCCTTTAGTAGTAACATGGGCCTGGGACATTGAAACACACCTCAGCTGCCATAGGACCATGGACCCAGACATGGTCTCTGGCAGCAGCGTGGGCTCAGATGTCCCCATGGCCTCAGGTGGCATGGCAGCTACTCAGATCAGGATGCCCCTAACTTCCCCTGCATGACATCATGGCTCTCAGACATCCACATGATCTCCCAGGGCAGCTCAGACCACAGAGATCTGCTTGGCCTTTGGTGGTAACTTGGGACACAGACATTCACACAGACCACTGCTGCAGCAGAACCACAGAACCAGATATGGCCCTTGGTGGCAACCAGAGCCAGGACCTTACCTTGGCCTCCTCATATCTACCAGTTCCTCACCACCTCTGAGCCTCCAGCTGCCCCTTTCTCCACATGTATGTAGAAGCAAGAGTAGGAGTCAAGTGACTTCCTTAGTTGACTCTAGTTTATTGCCTTGACACAGAAACTCTCATTGAACAGTTATGGTTTGGACCAGTGGTTATCAACCTGTGGTTGAGACCCTCATAGGTTTGCATATCACAAATATCTACATTATGATTCATAAAGTAGCAAAATCATAGTTATGAAGTCGCAATGACATACTATTATGGTTGGGAGTCACGACAACATGAAGAATTGTATAAAAGGTCGCAGCACCAGGAAGATTGAGAACCACTGGTGTAGGCTAAACTAGTAGACCAGGGGATCTCTGTAACAACTTCTCTCTGCCCCTCATGTTGGGTAATCGATACATGTGATCCTGCCTGGCTTTTACACAAGTTTAAAAAAAAAAAGACTTGAGCTTGAGTCCTCCTGCATCCAGGAAAAGTGCTTTTACTCACTGAGCTATTTATTATCCCAGTTCAGAGCTCACTATTAAGACTGAGAGAAAAACAACCAAAACCAAAACCAAAATCAAAACCAAAACCATGCACCCAGTATAATGGGAAAAGTGATAAAATTAAAGAAAATGTTCAGATGTTACCGGAAAGCCGAGGGAGAAGTTTAGCCTTCATCTACCAGCAAATCCTAAGGGAAGGAAGCTCGTCTGTTTCACTCAAACCCAGCATTGGCTGAATGAATGGTGAAATATTGGGGTTGAGGGAGAGGCTTGGGAGTGAGCAAATCTTTCTATGCTGCTGCTTCTTGGGAGTGAGTCTCTCTACATTGCCTCTTCAAACTCTCCTTCCCTCTCACTGCAGACACAAGTCAGTCCTCACCCTCAGCACAAGATTCCTCCTGCCAAGATCCTCAGTGGCCTTGACTTGCCAATTAAACAGGGCCCATCCTGGCCCTTTTGTCATCTAGAGGTCAGGTCACCCCTGACCCCTTAGGCTCCTGTAGCCCTCACCCCTTTAGCTCCTTTGAATCCACATTTTAGGTTCATCTCCTGGACAGTTTCCTCTCCTCATCTTTAGACTTTTTCCTCCCATGAAGAACTTCAATGTTCTTTTGTTTGTTTGTTTGTTTTGTTTTTTTGAGACAGGATTTCTCTGTGTAGCCCTGGCTGTCCTGGAACTCACTCTGTAGACCAGGCTGGCCTGGAACTCAGAAATCCGCCTGCCTCTGCCTCCTAAGTAATGGGATTAAAGGCGTGCGCTACCGCTGCCCGTAGAGCTTCAATATTCTTTTCTAGCTGTTTGAAATGGAAGATACCATTTGTCCTTCAAACATTACAACTCTGTTCTAGTATCCTCCTGTGGCCAATTTATAGCACTGTCGCTTCATCTGCTCACCCATGGGAGTCATAATATAGTTCTCCCATTATGTTTTACATTTCCTGGGAAAGGCATTAGGACTGCTTAAAGATTATAGAAATGCCTTTGCAACCGGGCAGGGACGTGTGACTCTAGTGGGCAAATGGCAGATGATCTTCATGTTAGGATTTTGTGACTGAGTACCTTTGTGACCTGGGTCAAGGTATGCAGTAAAGGTCACATCATGCGACAGATCTCACACAAGAGGGAGAGAGGGGGGGAGAGAGAGAGAGAGAGAGAGAGAGAGAGAGAGAGAGAGAGAGAGAGAGAGAGAGAGAGAGCAGGCTGTGATGAAGGGATCTTTTAAAAGGCATTGAGGAACTGGTGATGATGTTGCTGCTGGTGCTGATCTCGTGTAATCATGATAAAAATTGTCTTCATGAGAATGGACCAGGATTCTGGAGTTTGTGATGGCAACATGATCCAACTACGCCAACCCTCCACTAATAAAAATAAAAATACATTTCAGCTGTCCAGTTTTTCCTGTTTCTGTTGCCTTATTTCTGTTTGTGACAGTGTTCTTGAATTGTTTTCACAATGTCCAAACTGGGTTCAGTAACTGCTCACATTTTGAGGCTTTCAAGTCCATTTTCCATGTATCCAATGGAATGTTTAATTTAAAGTAGAAGCAGGACAATGCCACTCCCAGCTTGAAAGCTTTGACTCTTCACTCATTCGCTACAACAGTCATTTTTAAAATTCGTTCCCTAGAACAGTTACTCGATGCTCTGGGAAGAGATTTTTGTAAAAAGACTAATGTTCTCAGTTCAAGAAGATTAGCCAGTAAAGTGTCCCATCTTGGAGGCTTACAGATGTGTGACTGATACTAAAATATCATGTGATGAAGACATTAGTAGAGGTGTTTTTAAACAATCCATTCCCAGAATTATGGGACCCCTAATAATTTTTTTTAAAAAAATGCTCTTTAATATTAAAGTGATGTCTAACTCATTGTCCAGCCTAATACAAAAAAAATCTGTAACAGTCTTAAGTCTATCTCATCCTATGGCCTATTGCAGAATACTGCAAGTGTCTAACTCTGTGCTAGTACAGTTATGGTGTCTAACTCATTGTCTGGCCTATAAATCCATTTGTGAGCATCCACTGTCTTTCCCTCCGGCTGCTTTTCCCATCACCACCTGCAGCTGATGCTCCAGTGGTATAGACCAGGCACCCCTTGCTTCACCTAGTGCAATGCCCCTAACCTCACGCACGGCCGCCTTCGCCTCCGGCTGTTCCATCTTTAGTTCATCTTGAGTCCAGATGATGCTTGTTACAGGCTGGAAAGCAAGGCTTGCTGGTAATGTTGGTTATTCCATACTGCCTGGGCATATGTTGAAATCAGAGAGGCAACATCAGCCTTGCTGAAAGTTCTCCCTCCACTCTTCTCTTGTGGCTAACTCACTTCCAAATAAGTCTCCTTGATGTGGGACCAGATGTAGTTCCTGCTTAGCCTTGATTTGTGAGTTTCAGTCTCTTTTCTGCATACCATATTGTCCAAACAAATCAGTCAGAGATGCTCTAGAGACACCAGAGGACTCTTGCCTCTCAGTACTACAAAGCCTGACCCGTCCTGCCTGAGCACATCTTCCCCCAAAGCAGCCCTTCTATGGGCTGGGTATGCTACCTAGAATCTTTCCTTCCTACTGAACCTCAGGCTGTGAGAAAACCCATTACATGTGAATAAGCTCATCTGCCCAATCAGCAGGTGTCAGATGTTTAGCCATCCCATAACTTTAAGGCAGGAATCCTGCCATAAGCAACCACAACTGAGAGTTTTTTTCTAAACACCTGTCTCATAGCTTCCCCTATCCCAAACATCACATACCTTTCCTTATACTGATAAATTATTTTAAGTACTTGATTGTAAACCTTTCCATGTTTGTGTCTGGTGGATTCCATTCTTGTTGGCATTGGAACATGTCTTACTTAGCCAGGGTCTTGTGTATGGTTGTCGTGATGTGATTATAAATCCAATGGTAATATCAAATAGTGTTTACCGCTGAGAACTTTCCAAGTCACTACTCAAGGTTCCGTGAGACCAGTCTTGTTCTACAGATGAAGAAATTAGGCTCTGATTAGATCACTTGTTTTAAGAACAGAGACTAGATTGGGAAGCACGGCTGTATCTTATGTGCAGATGATGTATGGATCTTCTGAGTGACTGAGGCTGTGATGTGTCACATGACCTGGCAACTTAAAGGTGAAAGCTAGGCAACTGGGAATTTTGTTTGTTTCACAAATAAGCTAGATGGGGGCACGAGAGCTACAAAATACCTCGCATACTAAAGGGATCTACACACAGAAGAAACCCTATGTCTGCTCCTGGGTGTATTGAAGGGCACGAGACACTGACAGTTCAAACTATTTTCAACCCCAACCCAAATAAAAAAAGAATAGAAGAAAAAAGAGTTAAGAGGCTTAGGTCATGAAGGGACAAAGACGGGAGGGGCATTAGTTGTCAGAGTAAAGAATATTATGTTAAGTGTTTTGAACTAAAAAACTCAGACAAGGCTTCAGTATGTGGCCAGACTTCCTCACCTGAGTAGCTGGGAATCCAAGCATGTGGGAGAGACAACATCCTTGTGCTCATAGAAAAACAGTAGGGAACCAGGAATGTTAAACACACAATATTCCCAAGACCCCTCCCCTAAGTCAATTTACATAGTAATTAGAAAGGCAGTGTTTAAGACCTGCCTTATACAGGTAACTAGTCAGATTGGGTTGATGGTAGATTGGAATAGACTGGAATTTTAAACTGAACTGAGGTTCTGCCAGTGACAGAACATGGTCAGATAGTAATGAAGTGGCTAGAGATGGCCTCGACGACAGAGAAGAGATTCAATAGCTCCTTAGTAGCCAGAAGAAGGAACAGAATCCCCAATTTGTGTTCATG
Source organism: Uromys caudimaculatus (assembly GCA_028551405.1). Taxonomy (NCBI): domain Eukaryota; kingdom Metazoa; phylum Chordata; class Mammalia; order Rodentia; family Muridae; genus Uromys; species Uromys caudimaculatus. The sequence continues at coordinate 58,732,241 of CM052712.1, read as the reverse complement.
GAGTTTTGACTACTCAGTAGCTCTAAGCTCACTGTTAAAAAGACAGCCCCAATTGCTCTATAAAAGTGAATTTAATTTGGCTAGTGAGATGTGGAAGGAAGTTTTGTCTAGCTTTAATGTAAATGCCCAAGTTTTGTCTACCTGCTAATTACAGTTCATTCCTAAGCAACCTGTTATCCTTGGGATGTGAACCTTCAAAATTTAGAGGCAGCTATTACACTTGCTTCCACGGGAAGTTAGACCCTGCAGGAATGGGAGCTGAACCACGTCCTTATCTAATTTTCCAGACATTTATCTACACTGAAGTACAGGTCATATCTATGCACAATTGCCCAGAAACATAAAATCAATGAATACAACAAAGTTTGCTTTACCATAAGCCTCAACGCTATTTACTTTATCCATTATTGTGAGTACAGCCTAAGCTGTTGGCTGGTGTCTTTCCTGTTTAGCATTCTTCATCTAAACAGAATTGTTGAGAGAAGGTTGTTTCTGAGGTTCAGTGTCTGTCTTTCTCTCCATCCCTTCCTCTCACCTCTTGTCCTTTATTTCACAGGAAATCAATCCTGGGCAAATTAGGAAACGGATGCATCTCTATGACATCTATAATTATATTCCAGCTTCCACTCAGGTTTGTTATTTCAGTAAGGAATACAGGAAACAAAGGAAAGCTGTGACGGTAACAATCACACCTTCTGTCCAGGTTTGTGTTCAGTCACAATTCTAAATTGGAGAAAAGTGAGCCTTTCCCCCAGAGCCACCGCACAGATGGCAGTGTTTTTACTCCCGTGTGTCGCTGTGGAGTCACGCCTTTGGTCACCAAGGGCGTAGGGGGGTCTCCTCCAGGTGCCCAGAGCTTCCGAGTAGGCAAAGTGTTGGTGAATCACACGGAAATTTGGAGATTAAGTCCCCCATTTTGTCAAGTGGAGTTGAAGACCCAGAGAGATGAACAGACTTGGCTGAATTTATACTTTTAAGGAACGACAAGTTTGAAATTTAAAAAAGAATGAATGAGGATGTGAATAGATTTGTCTATTGGCCTAATACATTTTGTAAAATCCCATGACTATTACTCTGGAGAATTAGTTTGTGTAAGTGTGCGCATGGGTGCGTGTGTGCATGTGTGTTTGTGTGTGTGCACACGCACTGTGCATGCGTGTGTGTATGGTGTAAACAGGAAAGAAGGATAAGTGAGGAGATAATTTTTGCAAATGTGATCTGGACATAAGACTCAGTGGCTAAAAGAGTCTGGACCACTATTTCACCAAAAGAAAACTGGACCTCAGAAATAATAGATTTGTCAATGGCAAATATAAGATAATTATCCTGTTCCTTAAGGGAAAAGGAGTGGGTGGGAGGAAGTGGGGGGAGAAGGACTGGGAGGAGTGGAGGAAGGGGAAACTAGTAGGGATGCAACGTAAATAAATCAGTAAAATAAAAAAAGGTAAGCATCCTGGTCTCGGGCCTAGCTTCTCTATTACCCTTTCTAAGCTAATCGCCTATATTTATTCTTTGCTGTAATCAATAATCAATATTAATATTCCTTAAAAATTAATATAATTGATGCTAATTGTAGTGACACACAAGTATAATTCTAGCGCTTAAGAGGCTGAGGTAGGAAGATTTTGAGATTAAGTCCAGTTTAGGATCAATACTGAGAACCTGCCTCAAAACCTGTGAAATGCACAAGTCACATGTATTCATGATGTGGAGAGAGTCATGTGCTCCTCAAACTAGCAGCTCCGAAGCTGTGTGATAGCCCTCCTTCTATCTCTCCTTCTCAATGCCGCACTAAGCCTCCGCTCAGCCAACGGGGCGTCTCTGCCACATATGGGCACACTTCCTTCTCAGTCCTTTATTCTCTTGCTCAAGAGGCCTTTTAAGCTCCCTGTTGCTTATCTCAATATTTCTGCAAGGTCATGTACTAAATAATTAATATGTGTTGACAATATTATTATCTGCCACTCGAAGTCATTTCAAGCACTCCTGGCTCCAGAGATCTCAAGGCTTACCAATCAAATTTCCATATGCTTCTTACACTGCTCCACCTCAGTCACTGACAGAAAACAGAAGCTCAACACGTGATTTATAGGCAACTCCATCAAGCCAAGGAAGCTCTAAGGCAGTGGTCCTCTACCTTCCCAATGCTGCGACCCTTGTTCCTCATGTGTGGTGACTCCCAACCATAAAATTATCCCATCGCTACTACATAACTGTAATTTTGCTACTGTGAGAATCATAATGTACATATCTGATATGCAACTTTGAAAAAAATCATCTAACCCCCAAAGGGGTCTGGACCCACAGGTTGAGAACTGCTGCTCTAAGGAGTTAGTGCTCTCAATCTGTTGGAAAGGGATAACTTAATGCCTTCTCTTACCTATCCATAGAGATCACTACCTGTCCACAAGAGAAAAGTGCTGCTAACTAATTGCTCTTCTACCAGAAATGAGTCAATGAGCACAGGGAAGCTTCACTCAAGTCAATGCCTGGCTTCCCCGGCACAGCTCTTTGTAGTATCTATTTTGTCTCAAGTCTTAGTCCTTCCGATCATCATCTGTTGTTGCTTCCAAGTGGCATAGGTAGGACACAAGTTGTTAGAAAAATAAACTTTGCATTAATAGGAGTTTAGGGTAAGAAAATGGCTCCGACTCAAAAGGATGCGTAGAATGGCATCGTGATGCCATCAAAAAATATCTAAAAGCAATAGACACCACAACTCAGTAGGATATGGATCCAACGAATTGTGAAATCTAAATCAATCTTCTGACTGTCCCACAACTGACAGTCTTTTAAGGTTTTCATCATGCAAAGTCAGAGCCATGAGCGCCATCCCCTGTCCGCCTCTGTTGCAAGGTGTTACTACATTGCTTCTGTAGAGTAAAAGAAAATTTTGTTTTGTTTTGTTTTGGTTTTGAAATTGGAGGTAACAATGAGACATATTTCCATTCTCCATCTTATGCTATTTCCTGACACTGGGCCCCTCTAGTAGTGGATAAAATTAGAGACTCAGTTTGGAGCCAGATTGTGGACCTTAAATGGTTGAATTTATCCTGCGGACAACAAGAAGCAGTTGAGGCTTTTAAAAGCAGTAGGTAGCATAATGAGAATGACTTTATAGAGAAATTAATCTGGTGATAATGCTGAGAACAGATAGGTGGAACACAAAACTGGAGGAAGAGATGCTAGTTAAGAATTTTATTTGCAATAATTCACACTTATCTTTTAATTTGAGGTCTATTAGAGGTACTCTACCTGGGTGAGCTACAGCATATTTTCAAGCAGAGCTTAGTGTATGGGAATTCACCTGTATGCACAGTGGAGAGATCCACATCTTGGAAAAACTGGTGCATGTACAGACAAATTTGAGTGAGAGAGGAAGTCAGACACACTCCATATAAAGTGATGTCATCTAGTTCTGAATTCATCAAAGTGGGAGCCTATGGAGAAGACACTAAGTATTGAGGTGGGGAAGGCTCCAGTTACATTTGCTTGTGACATACTTCTATCTACTGTGCCAATCAGGGTCCCAGCAAGAAACAGATGGTACACTCTAAGTAAGCAATTTGAGGAGCTTGTCAAAGGGCAGTTTATAACCATAAGGGCAGGGCTATGAGAAACCAAGGAGCTAGGGACAGCCACACATCCCAGGGGGGCAAGTAACAGCTAAGAAGTAGTTTGGTAAGTGCCAGCTGGTGGAAAGGTCAAGTTGAGAGAGTTGTTTACCTGTGCCCAGATCCCAGAGGGAAAAGCTGCAGGAGAAGGTCAAACGGTGGGAGACTGCTATAAGAGGTGACACAGCCCTTCCCGCCCCAGCCAGTGATGAGGCGTCATGAATTCCCACACCTCACTTTCCTCTCAGGTGTTGATAGCTCATCTATGCTATGCCCTGGGGAAAGCAGCCAAAGTACAGATGGTAAGCATAGCCCATGTGAGGAATCCTCCCCAACACACCACAGAGAGAGACAGGAAAAGAAGGGCAGTGTTCAGGAGGACTTCTAACACGGGTCTCCTCTGTGCTGCCAATCCTTAACGCTCAGGATAGTTCTATAACCCTAAGAAAATATCCCCATGGTCTTTTCTTTACATTTATAATTATTCAGGAAAAGTTAAAATTTGACTAATTCATCTCAGTAGTAACAGACTAATAAGCTAATAAATAGTGGATGAAAGCGTAGGCAGATATAGAAAGGATCAACCAACCAATTAAAAAGGAAAAGGACATTTTTCCCCCAGTGAAGGCATGGGCTCACCATTCTTCTGGCCTTGTGTTGTAGGCAGTTATGTTAGCTGAGCTGAGCTAAAGATGAAATAGAAAAAACAAAACCAACCAACCAACCAAAACCCAAAACAAAAAAACCCCAATCCCCCAAACCCAATAACCAACAACCAAGACCAAACCTTTTTAAAGGGTGCTTTAATTTTTTCTGTTCTAGGTCAGAGGGACCTCCTGAGGGTGACTGGAAAGGCAGAATCCCTGTTCCCACAGTGGTTTCCTGGACTCACTTCTCTTGCCCTCTTTGTCCTCAGTGCTTTGGCTTACTTGGCATATCGAGAAACATTTTGTGCCACGCACCAGCGTCTGGATATTATTTTAGAATTTCCTGTTGCCATGGAGTGCGTTGACCGCTTGTGTTTTTTCGTGTTTCTATTTTAGCTCATTCCGACTTATTCTTTAAGATCCTCATCTTTCCTTGTTGTTACTCTCTAGCTCATTTTTCCTTATTCCACTTTAAGAAGAAAATAAAATTTAAACAGACTTTAAAAGATTTTTTTCCTCCGCTTCTAAGCACTGCTTTTAACTTGGATTTTCTTGTTTTAGCTTTTATCTCTCATCCCTCTAACTTTCATGCTCCAGCTTTTATCTCCTGGGTTCTGGCCCTTTTAGGGTTTCCTTATTTATGCTGGTTTCATCTTTAATCTTTTATCCCTTACTTTCATGTTTTGCTCATGAATCTCATCGGTTTTAGTTTTTCTTTTCTTTGGTTTTTCTCCTCTTCCCATGGCTTAAGCATCATTTATATTGAATTTTGTGGTTGTTGGCTAAAATTTTGTTTTGTTTTCTTATGTTACAGTCATTTTTAGCCTTAATTCGAGGCTTTGATTTCCCTCAATTTAACTTCTTCCTCTGCTTTTAGCAATTCATCGTAAGATTCTTGTTTCTCTGCCATCCTTTCTTATGCTCCTTCTATTTCTTCTTCAGGATTCTTTTTAAGTTTGCTTTTGTGGTTACAAGAAGGCAAGAAGCTTGGAGACATGGGGGGGCCCTAGAGACTAAACCTGATGGTTCCATTTCGGTCTCCATTTGGGTTAATACCCTTCCAGGGGCCACTTAGTTCAAGGATAGACACTCTCCCTTGAATCATCACAACAGAATGCTGAAAAAATTCCCTGGCCATGACACTCCATTCTGCTTTCTCTTCTTTTGGATGCAATAGGTGCTTGTTTTGTTGTTATTCTTCTCTGTGAAGTCTGCACTGTATCTTTTTAGAGCATCTCAGTGGTGAGGTGAATTCATCGTTGGGTGAGAAGTAGGCTAGCCTCTTTCCTGCTTTGATCTCAACAGTGTTGTTGAGATGCCCAGTTTGTGGGGCAGAATTTTTGTCCATCCAGATTCAGTGTGTTCTGGGAAGCTAGCCAAGATCAGTTCTCATGCCTGTTAGCCCCATCAAGGTGAGAGTCTCTGTGATATGCTTATTTTTTATTTGGGTTTAATGGTGACAGTCTCTCTGGCACTTTAAGTACAAACTCTGCTTGGAGATCTTGAAGGAGCCTGACTGCCATCATCAAGAAAGAGCAGGATGGTTTCCTTTAGGTCATTCTATCAAGATGGACTTCTTCACTTTAATGGGAAATGACCCTCCATCTCATCCATAGTAACTTTCCAAAGGACAAAATCCAGCAACATATCACATTTCTGTTCTATTTTAGTGACCTTGAGACCAGAATCATAGAGGGTTTTAAGATGCTTCTTTTTTTTTAATGGCATCCTGAAAGTAGCCATGCCTGAGAGGTCTCACACTGTAGGCTAAGCTGAAACTTACTATGTAGCCCAGGCTATCCACAATCATGAAAATTCTCTTCCTTTGTTCTTCTCAGTGCTGTGACTCCACCACCACACTCAGCCTAGGAAAGTATTCACGTCTCTTCCCTTTTAATCCTATGATACAGCATTGTGCAGCTATAGTGAGACTCAAAACCCAGGCAAGGCAGACGGAAGATGGACCAAGGCTCAGACCCAGCACAAATACTTCCTGTCTAAATAACTATAACTCAAAAAGCATATCTAATCTCTAATCAATGCCACAGAATGTGCTATTCTACGATATGGGATCCAGAAGATAGAGGAAAATCAGATTCAGGTCCAAGCTACAACACACACTAGTTTGTGACTAGTGAACAAGTTACTTCAACTCCCTTTGCTCCCTCAATTTTCTTATCTCTGAAGTGGGTAGAAAAAATTCATTTGCATGTGAGATGTTTGCTACCTTACCAATCACATTATAATTTCTCAAAAAGCATTGTATTATGTAATATTTAAAAGTCAATTCAGGTTTCCACCCCGATTAGCTGTTGAGTCCCATGAATGTGTGTGTGTGTGTGTGTGTGTGTGTGTGTGTGTGTGTGTGTGTGTGTTCTCACCCTGTCCCCAACATACACATGGGTGCACACACTCAGAAACATGTTCTTTCGGTTCATCATGGTACTTCAGTTACCCTGCTCTAAGGCACCCTATAACACATCTCTCCACAGTATTTTCCATGTACTCACTAGCTGTTTCTGTTTACATATATTTTACCCTTGTTTCCAGTGAGCATCTGAGGGTCAGGAGTTGTGTCTTATTCGCCTTTGTATTCTTAACATGTCACAAAATTGTTGGTAAGTGGTGTGAGTTTAACAATTATTTAATAAAAATGAGATCTAAGGACCTTCCAATAACTCTGTCATAAGTGTATTAACGGAAAAATTTTTCTACTTCATCAGTAAGAGACAGACAATATCCTAAGTTTTGCCACCCCATTCTGTCTTTTGAGAGACTAGGTGGAAAGGGCTTCCCTGTGGTCAAATTGTATCTGGGTTAATGGACAATTGTACAAAAGATAAAGGTCCGAGAATTCGATGAGAAGGTCTTATCAATTATAAATGCCTCATTTCCTTGGGTAATGCCCAGATGGTATAATTCCACGTGAGAAGATCATCAATAGTCTACAAATGGGACACATTCTGAAGCGCTGTCTCCAGAGACTTGAATTCCACAGCTGAAGACATTCCTGTAGCACTCCTTTCTCCTTATACTCTCTTCTCCCTCTGACAACCGGGTTCCTAGAGCTCCTGTCTCCATGTATTCATTACCCATTCCTACTGCTGGGGGGTGGACATCAGCCAACCTGACCACAACCGTTATCTTCGTCAGTCTTCAGTCCTCATTTTACTTGGGTTCTAGCAGCACTTTACCCCGTTGTCCGGGATGTTCTCCTGACATCAGTTTCTACTGGTCATTCTACTGTGTACACAAGCACTTCTCCCACGATTTTTCAGTTTACATTTATCTCCTTGAGTAAATTAGGGATGTTAGAGGCTATAGCTTCTTTTCTTCTGAAATATCTCAGCATAGACTTCCCTTCTGAGCAGTAAAACTGCAGTTTCAGAGTCTAAAACTCCAATAGATGGCTTCATGTCATGACATGGCCTCTTAATCCTCTACCAAAACCTGTTGTCCACAAACTGGGCATTGAACAGAAACTTCAGACGTATCTTTGATATGACATCTTATTCTCGAACTCTACCCACAAATCACCATCATTTTCTGAAATGTCTCTTGAATCAGTCTAGACTTCCCCATGGGCACTGTGTTATCTTCATCCTATCTGGCTGAAGCTATTGTATCCTTCTCTGAATTAGCCTCACTGGTTCCATGCTCTACACCCTTATGTTGTCTTCCAAAGCAGCAGTCCTGTGGCACTTCATGCTGATACCTGTTTGTGCTACTCTCTGGCCTCAATGGTGCCTTATTATACTCAAGACACAGAGCAAGACCTCCATACAAACCCAGGTAGCATCAAGCGGACTGTTTCCTCTGTACTCCAGCCTTCTCTCGAGCATCTTCTCACTCCAATAAGTCTACCTTTATCCCTTTAAACATTCAAATTTTCTTTTATTACAAACCCCTTTTTCCTTTTCATCTCTATTTATTTATTTATTTATTTATTTATTTATTTATTTATTTATTTATTTATTTATGTCCAGATTTTATTCCCCCTCCTGTCCACCCTCATACTGTTCCACATCCCAAACCTCATCCCCACCCCCTCTTCACATGGATGTCCCCACCCCTTAACTCCAACCCCACCTGACCTCTAAACTCCCTAGGGCCTCCAGTCTCTTGAGGGTTAGGTGCAACATCTCTGACTGAACCTAGACCCAGCAGTCCTCTGCTGTATGTGTGTTGGGGGCCTCATCAGCTGGTGTATGCTGCCTGGTTGGTGGTCCAGTGTTTGAGAGATCTTGGGAGTCCAGGTTAATTGAGACTGCTAGTCCTTCTACAGAGTCACCCTCCTCCTACAGCTTCTTCCAGCTTTTCCCTAATTCAACCACAGGGGCCATCAGCTTCTGTCATTGGTTGGGTGCTTAGACTATGTACTGTTTCTGCTGGAATGTGGACTTTTAAGTGTTCCTCTCAGCAGTTATTTTACCATCTGTCCATTGACTATCGCCATTGGCAAGTCCTTGCTAAATCTCTATGAGAAATTTCATTTATTCTCAATGCCAAAAGTATCATTAGTTCCTGACCACTGACCTCTTTTTTTGTTACTTTGTTTTACTTTGTACACACAAAGATCCATGAAACATTTCTTGAGAGGCTAGTATATGGTGGTTACCTGCTTTGAGTCCAGATCCAAATCGATTAGGTTTCAATTCTGACATCAGATTCATAGTGATCTCTGAGGAGGTACTCAACAGTCCTACCCTTGTGTGTACTTAGTGGTAAGTGCAAATAATGGCAATGCTTATTCTTACAGAGTTATTGTGAAAATCCACTAAGGTAACATGCATAAGGCTTTCAAAATAATTCCCAGCACATAGAAGGGCCTTGATAAACTTTTTGAATTATTTTTATTTTGCCTCTGATCATAGCTTGCATTGCAAGGTTGCCTCATATGAAAGTGACTTCTCAGTCACTAACATATAGATTCTTGACTTAAAGCTCATTTTGCTTTCCATGTAATAAAACATACCATATTTGAAGTGTATTTTTTAGTGTTCAAATTTAGAGTGAAAAGAAATATAGTAGACTACCAATTGTAATGATTGATTTTATGCAGTAAATCAGGAAGGGTGCTATTTGTTGGACTCACAGTGAGACATTACAGTTTGTTCCATAGGAGTGAATAACCAAGTTCCTAACTGAAAATATTTTTGAAACATGGTTTAATTTGCATTTCTACTTCTACCAGTACATCACTGAATTCTATCATTAGAACCCAAGAGTAGAGGAGTCTTGTATTATTAATGTGGGCAGGGACATCTATCTTGCTACATGAAATTATTTTCTTAGATATAGTAGAAGATTGGACTCCAATTTTATTTTATAAAACCAAATATGTGGAAAAAACTAACACTGGACTGTAGCACACCGGTAACTTGAAAAGCATATTGGCAAAGGGGAAAGTTATTTCTTACACGTTTAAAGTCCTAAAATAATCTTTCTACTCCCTATATTCTTTGTATTTCTGAAAAATAATCTTTCTTATCCCACATCACAGATGTCTGCATAGCTACAGACTCCACTAGCAAAATAACAAATGGATTCTCAAGATTACACTGCATCTGTTCGTGGAAAAAAAAAAAGCAAAGCACTTCCCTGCAGTGAGTAGGAATAGTCAGTGCCTTTGTTGTACCTCATGTAATTATATTTGGACAAATTAGGTGGCCCTCCCTATATCAGTCAATGTAACAAGATCTTAAAGGGAAATAAAGATTCATTTTTACTTCATGTCTGAGGCAGAAGGCACACAGGCAGAAGCCCAGATTACGATTGCTTTAAAAAAGGAACTACCATCTGTTGTGTGTAGAAACTAATACTCAGGCTCCCTCTCACTGTGGTAAGAACATTGACATTGGAACCGTTTAACCACAAGTACCCCTCCGGTTTTCACTAAGAGAATGCATAGGTTTGGCTATTAACAAAAAAAGCAAAATGGGAACAAAGGCATGCTTTTGTCTGAAAATTTAATGTGTTAAAATTGGACTTGAGAACTAGCAACATAGAAAACCTTGTCTATCTGCCTCCTAGAGGTTGAAGATAAGGACGTATTCCTAAAGACACCATGCACTTCAGGCATAGGCTCCAGAGAGCCCTGAGCTGGAACTGAAGCTGAAAGCCCACTTCCAGACTACTAGCTTTATGATACCAGAAGGTGCCATGAGAGCTTCCAAAGGAGAGGGGCAAGGTACAGTCCTACCTAGCTATGGTGCCTATGAACCATATCAATGACCATCATGGTACCATATCCCTAAGGGTCTAGTAGTGGCACATATGCCTTTGTGAATAGCCAACGGCTCTGAACATGGACTTTAGACACTTTTAACAAGCAGGAGACCATGATTGTTACTGGAAACCTAGCTAACTTCTCAGTGCTATGAAGTCATGATTATTGGAGGAGAATCTACAGCCACTAATTTATTAAACATGCATAGTTCCTAACACCAACCTAAATATTTGTCCTTATAACTACGGATAAGTTAAATCTTCACCCATCACAAGACTTCTCTTTGTCATGAAAACCACAACAGAAAACCACAAACGATCAAAATGCGGAGTTGTTGAGCCTAGTCTCAGTGGATACATCTACAAAATACACTCATATATAAAGCTCTGGGAACATTGTAGAAGACAAGGAGAAAAGATTGTAAAAGCCAGACAACCAGGGAGTTTGCTGGGATATGTTATATCTTAGCAGTGTCAGAAGCTACACTCATAAGGCTCTACCAACATTATTGTTCAGCTGTGAGCTGAACAATGATGACTCCTGTGGGTATGCCAAGGTGGGAAGGAAAAGTCCGTGAAGTTTCAACCCTCCACAAGGAACTACAGGCAACTGAAAAAAGCTGGGAGCAGAAGAGATGGTCCTCCCCAGGGAAGAGCACATCAACTGGTTGTCCAGTGATAATCAGTCAGCCCCCCAACATAAATGCAAGTAACATTATACAGACCAAGCAGGTTATATTTAGCAATATATGTGCATATACAGATGCAGACATACATACAATAACAATTGGTGAAAAAAGAGGTGTATGGGGAAGGTTATATGAGAGGATTTGGAAGGAGAAAAGAGAAGGGAGACATGTAATTATATTATAATCTCAAAAAAAGGAGATAATGAGAGATCAAAAATCTTCATATAATCTCCAGAAATTTAAGTGTTTGACTTAGTAGTTTCATTACATAGAAATTTGTATAATAACCATTTTCTCACATTAGTACATGTGGGTCCCCCTCAACACAAGGCATACTTCTTAGATTGTTAGACCCTTGGAGAAACCTTTTTAACTTTTAGGCCAATCATGGGCCATTTATATTAAAGGATCCAATGTATTTGCAGGGACTTTTCAAAGTACAAAGGTCTCTACAAATGCCAGAGAGGTTCCAGTATTAAACATGTAGCAAAGAGTTGTGGTGGCTTTCCTAAATGCTACTTTCACAGGCAACTACTGAGTACCAAATCTCCAGGTGAAATCACAGGTCTTCCTGCCAGAGGTTCACAGCTAAGGAGATCACTTCAGACCTCACGGTTCTGCCTGACTCCATAGAGATTTGGAATTTCAGCAAGAGCTGTGACACTACAACCCAATTCTCCAGAGATGCCAGGGGAAGACTGGAGAAACCATTTCACTTTCATACTGCAATACAGTTGGATTCTGCTGGTTTTCACGATAGCTTTAAATCTCAACAACCTTCAATGCAACTCATCCTGTTAATATTATTTTTGAGAAATAACCCTAGAGTTTCTATGTCAATAGGCATCACCACTCCTAAGCAGTTTTAATCAGGCTGTAAGAGCCTTTTATTATAGTTATCATTTCAAAAGTGGCTATGGGCAAGCTTCTTTCTTTCTTTCTTTCTTTCTTTCTTTCTTTCTTTCTTTCTTTCTTTCTTTCTTTCTTTGTTCAAATCAGAATTCAATAAGGCTCAAACTGCATTATCTGATAAGTCTTTTATTTCATTTTTATTATTAAGACAATTTAACTTTAAACATATTTTGATCTTATTCTTCCCCTCTCCCAAGTTCTTCCAGCTTCTCCCTCCCTAACTTCTCAACTTTTTTCTTGCTTAGAAAAAATAAACAAGGGGCTGGAGAGATGGCTCAACAGTTAAGAGCACTGACTGCTCTTCCAGATGTCCTGAGTTCAATTTTCAGCAACCACATGATGGATGACAATCATCTGTTATGGGATCCAATGCCCTCTTCTGGTGTGTCTGGAGAGAGCTACAGTGTACTCACATATATAAAATAAATAAATCTTAAAAAAAGAAAAGAAAAAATAAACAAAAAACCCAATACAACAACATCCTCTCAAATCAAGAAAACAAAATTAAACAACACCCAAAAAAGAAAAAAACAAAATCACCAAACTGTAACTAAATAAAAACACACATAAAAATGTGGAGCCCATTTTATGTTGATCCTAAACATGGAGCTTGCCCTGGAGTGGTTGATTTAGCCAGTTTCACTTTAATGGAGAAACTAATTTCTCTCCTAACAGGTATAATTGACAGTTCAGTTGTTATCTTTTACCCTAGTGGCTAGGTATCCATCATCCATCATCCATCATCCATCTATCCATCTATCCATCTATCCATCTATCCATCCATCCATCCATCCATCCATCCATCCATCCATCCACCCACCCACCCATGCATCCATCTATGCACCCATTCATCCATCTATCTATCCATTCATCCACCCACCCATGCATGCATGCATGCATCCATCCATCTATGCATGCATGCATCCATCCATCTATGCATGCATGCATCCATCCATCTATGCATGCATGCATCCATCCATGCATCCATTAGTGTTTAAAAGTATAACAAAATAAAATATAATATGGCAAAACAAAAACTATCATATTAACGTAGCTCAATACAAACCAACAGAAGGAAAAGTGGCCAAGAGAAGGCAAAAGACTCAGACCCACTTGTTCACACACTCAGAAATCCCATAAACATACTAAACTGGAAGCCATAGTATATATCCAGATGATTTCCTGCAGACCCATGCAGGCTCTGTGTACGCTGTGACTTCATGCTCTGTGACTTATGAGCTGTTTGTTTCCTCTTTCATGGGTTTCTCTGAGGTATGGGGGGGGGGGTTTGATGGCGATATCCCATTTAGGGCTGAGTGTTCCCGGGTCTCTCACTCTCCATATAATAACTGGCTGAGGGTCTCTATATTTGTTCCCATCTGCTGCAGGAGAACGCTTCTCTGATGAAGGCTGAATAAAGACACTGATCTTAGGGATATAGCAGAATATCGCCAGGAGTAATTTTATCACTACAGTTTTTAAAGGCAAGTATCATTTGATCACCCAAGCAGGACTAGCCTTAGGAAGTCTTCACTTGTCCTGATGTCACTCTTAACATCATTGCTGTTGAGAGTGGAGGATGGGTGAGGTCTTTAGACCCACACCAGCAGCTGCTGTTATAGACTCAGTTTTGCCACACTGGGTACTCCAGGTTGCTTTCTTCTTTATACCACTAACTTCCATTACACTTTTCCAGAAACTCTGAGTGACTAGCAGAACCTTGGTTTGCCTCACACACAGCTGCAAAGGGAGTTAAAAGAGCAAACATCAGTAGTATTCAGGTTTGGCAATAGGAGACAAGCTTTGGCTTGAAGATGGCAGACATGTGAAACATAGAAATACTGAGTTCTCAATAAATGGCTGACACATGTCACACCCATGAATTGATATTTAGAAAAAGCTTACTACTGCCACAGATTTTTTTTAACTTCTGTATTTTTTAGAACTACATTACCTGCTTTTAATCCACAGATTAAATTATATCATGTTTTCTTTTTCTGAGTGATATTATTAATAAAAATGACATGATGGGAACTTTCTAGATAAAAGGAGTAGCTTGAAACAACAAGACCAAAACTAGGTCGAATCTTTCAAACTATTTTTATTAAGGTCAATGACCTGCTTCTCTATGCTACATCAAAATATCAGTCTCACAACACAAGAAGAAAAAAGTCAGTTTACTCATGGCATTCACTCTCTGACATCAGAACCAATATCTGTCCATTTTGCCTTCTGTCTTGAGTGTAAGTACAGCCAGAGGAGAGAGCTGCAGATGAGGGAGTATCAGTTTGGATACAGGCTGTAGAAAATCTGTGCCCCTAGCCGAGCGTTGGTGGCGCACGCCTTTAATCCCAGCGCTTGGGAAGTAGAGGCAGGCGGATTTCTGAGTTCGAGGCCAGCCTGGTCTACAGAGAGAGTTCCAGGACAGCCAGGGCTACACAGAGAAACCCTGTCTCGAAAAACAAAACAAAACAAAACAAAAAAACAACAAAAAAGGAAAATCTGTGCCCCAAGTTTGCTCCTTGGAAGTGCCCATCTGCTGAACCAGGTTTGAAAACTAGAAGATATTCCTATAAACACAATCATTTCCAGATATATGTATTCAATAAAAAATGTTTTTCATCCCAAAAGTCAACATTCAATCAGACACTTCCATTTGCTATTTATTTATTTATCTATTTATTTATTTATTTATTTATTGGTTAATGGTAAATTTATTCAATCAGTTGCTGAGATATGCTGTGTGCCTGGCACCAATGGTATATACGAAGGAGAAATACATTGTATCTTTTGTTATTGATATTGTTTACAAGGCAGTTGGGTGATGTTACTCAAGTTGAGTTTATTAGCTCTGAGGAAGGGTATCATTGATCCATCCAACAGTTATGTGCCGAATATCGGCTAAGTGCTAACCAATGTTCTATGTGCTAATAAATAGTAGTCGTTGTCATTGTATACATAGCAGGTGCCAGGACATGTACTCCTTTCTTTAAATGTCTGTAGAGGTTTGAATAAGAATGGCCCCCATTGGCTCAGAGATTTGAATACTTGGTCACCAGGGAGTAGGTGTAGCCTTGCTGGAGAAAGTGTGACTCTGGGGGGTAGACTTTAAGATTTCAGCAGTCTAAGCCTGGCCAAGTGGCTCTCTCCCTTTCTGTCTGCAGGTCCTGATGTAGAACACTCAGCTACTATGTCTTCCCGAGTGCCACCATGCTCCTGGCCATGAGGATAATGGACATGAGGATAAGGAACCTCTGACACTGTAGACAAGCCAAAATTAAATGCTTTCTTTTATAAGAGTTGCTGTGGTCATGGTGTCTCTTCACAGTGATGGAACATTGAATAAGAATAATGTATGTAATATTTTCATTAAGTCTATGAGTTATATATTATAGTATAGAAGACGAAATATAATGTTAGAAGGGATAGCTAACTTGTCCAAGGTGACAAAACTTGAAAGAGGTAGATCTAACTGCAGGATCTAAAGGTAACCTCTGTTCAATAGCCTCTCAGGAGAAGTCTTGCCTGTGACTCACACAGTTGATGAACCAAGCAAATAGATCCATTTAAGTGCAGCAGGAGAGTTATTGTTCCCTCAGGGTCCTTGATGTAGCTGCTCTACTAGTGGCACCAATTTCTATAAATTGGGAAAACAGTAATTAGGCCTACTGAGTTGAAATCTGGGGCCAGAGGGATGCTATAATAACTACAGCCATAAGTAGGGATGCAAACAGCCACAGTAAGCAATGTACTCCCTTGCAGAATGACCACAGGAAGTCTCTAGAAGATTCTGGTTTTCCGTTTTAGCCAATGCAACTTCAAACGACTTTACTGCCACCTCTAGTTCTTTGTAAGATTGTTTTTGTTTGTGAAAATGGAATATTTTCATTCTAATAGGATCTGATCAACCTCTGGAAAGGTACAGTAGAAATGTTTAAAGCATGAAAGTGCTCATTCACAGGCTTGTAGACATTCAGGACAATGATTTTTTTTTTCTTTCTTTTTTTAAATTCTCTTTCTTTTTTCTTTGTGCGCATGCACGTGTGTGTATATATGTGTTTGTTTCAGAGTGATAGTACTATGGTAATGAGTTATGAACAAAAGAAATCCTGCAAGTTGGAAAGCAGATGGAGAAGGAGGTCTTCAGCTCATTCAAGGAACCCAAAACCTAATTTGGCAATGGGGGAAAGCTAAGAAGTATCCAATTTTCATCATGCAAATGTCATCATCTAGAGTCAAGGGCATCTCAACAGCTGTGAGAACCAAGTACCTTGTAACAAGGTGACATGTCCTAGTGACAGGGAGCTCCTGACCTTAACTATGGTTTATGCCTGCAGTGCAACATGACACACACACACACACACACACACGCACACGCACACACACACACACACACAAACACACACACACAGACACACAGATACTCAAACACATGTACACACACACACACACACCTCCCACATGCATGCACACATAAACATGCACACACATGATGGACTGCACCCTAAATCTGTGAACCAAACAAATTCCTCCTTCTTTAATCTGCTTTCATCAAGTATTTTGGCATATCGAGAAGTAATAACACAGGAAGTAAGCCTCATTTATTGTTGATGGGAAGGGAAATGGTAAAACCACTCTGGAAGGCAATTTGATAGCTTCTTAAAACTCAATATATGGTTATGATATGATAGCATAATCACGTACTTTTTCAAAAATAAGGAATCTGTTAAACAGGAAACCTGCATTTGAATGTTCACAGCAGGTACTATGGCCACATATACAAGAAGCCAAGATACCCTATCATAAGTAATTAGATAAATTGTAAAGCATCCAGACAATGGAATATTGTTCAGCAATAAAATAAAAATGAAGCATTAAGGCATTCAAAACATGGAGAAGCATTAACATCTACACGGATAGCGATAGCAGGTATGCCTTTGCCAAGTCCCACACTCACGGGGTTATATATCAAGAGAGAGGACTGCTCACATCAGAGGAAAAAGAAAAAAAAAGCAGGAAATCCTGGATCTCTTGGATGCCCTGATGAAGCCAGCAACTGTGAGTATTAGTCATTGCCCAGAACATCAGAAGGGAAGAGACTCAGTGGCCTGGGGAAATAACCAGGCAGATCAAGTGGCTATGCAGGAGCCTATCTTGGTTATGGGCCTGCAAGAGACACCTGCTAGGGAATGGGATTGGACAAAAGGATGGCCTCACTTAACATATATAGAAGAAGAAAGGACTCAGATTGGTAGCCACCCTACCAACTATAGAGAAGGAAGGACAATGGTGTACACAAGAAGGGAGAATTATACTCCCCAGAAAGCAAGCAAAAGACTTACTAGGCCAAATGCACAGATGGACTCATTTAGGGGCTAAAAAGCTTGTCCAAGCAGTTAAGGGATCTAAAGTATATATAATGGACCTCAGGTTTTGGGCCAGAGAGGTAGTAGAACAGTGTAAGGTATGCCAGCAAGTGAATGTTTAGGCAGCCAAGAGTAAACAGGGCAAAAGACCCAGGGGAGAACAGCCTGGAGTATGTTGGGAGGACGATTTTACAGAAGAAGTTATGCCAGGAAAATATGGTAACAAATACCTTCTAGTGTTTTTAGATACTTTCTCTGGTTGGGTTGAGGCTTTCCCCACCAAGCAGGAAAGAGCTACTGTGGTAGCCAAGAAGATGTTAGAGGAAACTTTCCCAAGGTTCAGAGTGCCCAAGGTAATTGGATCAGACAACGGTCTTGCTTTTGTCTCTAAGGTAAGTGAGGGATTGGCAGAGATATTGGGGACTAATTGGAAGCTCCATTGTGCACACCATTCCCAGAGCTCAGGGCAGGTAGAGAGAATGAACAGAACCCTAAAAGAGACCTTAACTAAATTGTCCTTGGAGACTGGCACTGACTGGGTGGTGCTCCTTCCCCTGGCCCTGTTCCAAGCCTGGAACACCCCCTACCATTTTAACCTGACCCCTTTTGAGATCCTGTATGGGACCCCCACTCCATTGACCCCAGCACTTGAATCCCCCCTCCCAAGGGTGACTTTTCAGGCTGACAAGGATCTTATGGCTCGATTGCAAGCTTTCCAGATCAGTCACCAGGAACTGTGGCTTACACTTAGTGCCCTGTATAATGCAGGTACCCCAGAGGTTCCACATGAATACCAAGTTGGAGATTGGATATGTCTTAAGAGACATCATGCTAAAAACTTGGAAGCAAAGTGGAAAGGGCCATTCCTGGTGCTGTTGAGTAACTACCTGGGTTCACATAACTCACATCAGACCAGCATCTGCGTCTGATGCCAACTGGATAGCAGCTAGACCCCCCAAGCAACACCCTCTAGCTCAAGATCACCCGACCTTCTGTGAGGTCAGGGAAACCATGAGAGGGCAATGGTGTATCTTCCTTCCAGTACTGAGCCCCAGCTCCCCCAACCCTACCAAAGTGACTTGGCAAGTACTCTCAGCCACTGGGGATCTAGCTTGGTCCACAACAGGGGAACACCTGCCTTATTTTATATCTGGTGGCCGAACCTTCTCTTTGATCCCTGTAATTTAGTGGTGGACATTGACTCCTGGGATATCCCCACCCTAGAGAGACACAGCGGGAGAGATTACCTGAATGTGGGGGATGAGAGACTTGTGAATCTAAACCATGTCCCAGAAGCAGCCTTGGAGGGCTTAGGGTGTAGACACCCGAAGTTGAGGAGTGTCCTTCGAGAAACCCCCATATATGTGTGCCACAAGATGGGAGAAGTCAGCAATAGGCCCATCAGTGTTGGATGGCCAACTATTTTTTCTGTGCTACCTGAGGGTGTGAAACATCAGGAAGCACATACTGGAGACCATTCCAGGGGTAGTTAAAGATTCAGTGGCCAAGGAGAGAAGGGCTAGCCAAGTGGAAGAGAGAAAGAGAACAGAGTCAGGGCTGATTCCAGTCTTGGTTTAACTCCTCCCCTTGGTTAACCACCCTCATATCCACCTTGTTAGGACCCCTAATTATTCTCCTGCTATTGTTGACCTTTTGACCCTGCATATTGGACAAGCTTATAGCCTTCATAAAACAGAGAATTGGAGCAGTGTCTTTGATGGTCTTGTGTCAACAATATGAGACCACGAGTGTAGGACCTGAAGAATATTAGTTACCCAAGACCCCTGAGCATAGCTCCAGGATTGGAGCTTGTACAAGAAAAAGGGGGGAATGAGGGACCCTAAGGGCGTTTTCCAGTCCTATACCCTCTTTACAGCTTCCCCCTCCCACCCAGGGTCAAGGCTAGGCCAAGTTCCATTCTCCACCTACAGGAACATTCTTCCTTCCTTCCTTCCTCCCTCCCTCCCTCCCTCCCTCCCTCCCTCCCTCCTTCCTTCCTTCCCTCCTTCCCTCCTTCCCTTCCTCCTCCTCCTCCTCCTCCTCCTCCTCCTCCTCCTC
>CM052712.1:58693273-58712227 GCA_028551405.1 Uromys caudimaculatus | reverse complement strand
GGATACAGAAAATGTGGTACATTTACACAATGGAGTACTACTCAGCATTAAAAACAATGATTTAATGAAATTTGCAGGCAAATGGATGGAACTTGAAAATATCATCCTGAGCGAGGTAACTCAGTCACAAAAGAACGAATATGATATGTACTCACTGATAAGTGGATATTAGCCCAAAAGGTCCCTCCATTTTCAAAGCAAACACCTAGTCAACTGAGCCATTTCCCCAGTGCCTCATTGTTTAGATTTAAGAATTGTCTCCCGTGAAACTACTAGGGCTAGGAATCCAGAGGACAGTCATTGTAACTGAGATCATGAGAAGACAGAGCTATAGGAAAGAGTGCTCTATTGCTTTGAGAAGAAACACACACTTAATATTTTGGTATTCTCCAGCACTGAGAAGCAAGGGGAGCTGTAAAGGAAAGGTAATGTAGATATAGTACCCTGAATAGCTCAGCTGTGGACAATGTTCACCCCGTTATGAAATGGTGACCACTGCATATCAACATCACAAAACATTTTGATATGACTAAGAATTCTATTAAACATATTAAGCATTTTACCAACTGTCCTACAGGGCTCTACAGCAGTACTGAAGGCCACTGCGGGCGCCAACGTGCTCTTTCCATTCAGCTTTAGCAGTAGAGTAGATGTCTGTCACCTGGGAACCTCAGAGCAGTAGGCACTTTCCAATTTATTGGAAATGACTGCCGTATTGGTGACACAAGATAGTGGTGTTTGGGAGACAGAAGGGAAAGGTGTGTGTGTGTGTGTGTGTGCGTGCGTGCTTGTGTACGTGTATGTGTGTATTGATGGACTGTTGTAAGGACAAGAGAATGAATCTACAGAAAAGTGTAAGTATAAATCCCAGAAACTCTCCCCTCCCTTTCTCCCTTCTTCTATTCCATCCTCTCTTTCCCACCTTTTTTCCTATCCTGAAAGTGGAAGCAAAGGCCGACAGAGAACCGCTCTACTTAGTTCTGCTCCCAGCACCATTACATTACATTTCTACATTGCTCAATAATCTTCATTTAACTAAAAACATTTGAAGGAAATGACTAAAGACACAGGTCAGGAAAGACCTGTGACCTTTCTTTCCCTTCTGCTTGCTGGATGTTTGCCACTATGGAGAAAGAAACAAAATATCCTATATCAGCACTTCATATTCTCAAACCAAGTGCGACCTGTGTCTAACCAGCAACAAGCAAATGATAAATTGCCTGTATGTTTGGCAGGTAGAAGAAAGCGCTTTAAACAAATACAAGTTGTGTGGTGATAGAAATTCAAACACAGATATCTGTCTGCTTTCACAATTTAATATTTCCTGGGCCTCTGGAGTGTTTTATTACAAAATCAGATCATCAATATCAATCACTTTAGCCACATAATACCATTTTGGCACCTGAAGAATGTGGTAACCCCATCTAGATATTGTTTTATATCTATTCTTTTGTTGCCCCTGACAAGACTTAGCCATGAGCAGTGCCGGGAATTAATCATTGTGAAGCAGAACACTTAAGTCTTCACTGACAGCTGATCTTTCAGTTTGAAGTCAGCCTTAGATGTCCCAGGCTGGGGTAATATCCCAGGGGGACTTCCCCTTCTCTGAGAAGTGAAGGAGGAATGGGAGGAGGGATTTGTAAGGGTGGGACTGGGAGGAGAGGAGGGAGGGAGTTACCATAGGGATGTAAAGCGAATAAAAAAATAAAATGCATTATTCTTCCCACAGAAATTTATTTTCGTTATTGTCCTTCATAAAGTTAACCAAAGTGTTTAGTCATAAAACTAGAACAATCCTAAAATGTTGAAGAAATTTATATTGTGTTTAAGTTAAAAACACTAGATTTTTGAGGGAAGAAGGCATGAGCTTATTGTCTCTGGACTTAACTAGTTGTATATGTTTGAGCAAGTGAGTTTAAAGTTTTTGAGTCACTGTTATCCATCTAAAGGCTCGTTGGACTTTTTGTACAGACAGTTTCTTGTAGGGAGGAACCATGGTAGGTTGTATGGTGCTGAGTCAGTTGGAAGCTCAGGCCCCACAGCCTTCTCAGTCAGTTTCAGAGTCACAAGCTGGTGGATCCTTGGTGAGGTCATTATTTTTAGCTTTGGAACTGTTAGGAAGTCTGCAGGGGATTTTCACACATTCAACAAATTAGCAAAGGTCATCTAAACAAATCCACTAGCTGCATCCATTGGCTTGAGAGTCTATCAAACCAAGGGCTGTCATATTAAGTTAAAGAGCTTCCCATTGTCTATATTTCCAGTATTCCCATTAAAAGGGTCAAGCAGAATTGTGGTTTCAAATGATCCATTGAGATTGCATTTCACTTAAAAAATTTTAATTTATTTTTAATGTGTGTATGTATGTTTGTTTTGCCTGCCTGCATTTATGTGCACTACATCTTTGCCAGTTGCTCACAGAGATCAGAAGAAGGCATCTAATCGCTCAGAACTGGTGTTACAGATGGTTGTGGGTCACCATGTAGGTGCTTGCAATCAAGCCCTAGTCACCCAAGAGAGCAGCAAATGCTCTTAACCACAGACACATCTGTCCAGTTATTAGATGAATTTTAAATTACAAATGTTGACCTTGGTAAAATCTGTTTGTTTTCTATCTACATCCTTCTATTTTCTCAGCATGTTGCTGCATTTTCTGCCAGTGTAAACCTTTCAGTCTCTTCTCTTTTTAAGCTCACGTTCAAGATCCATTTCCAGGAAGTCACCCTGAACTTTTCTCATGCTGTTTGCATGACTATTTTTTCTCTTGAACCAGGATTTACTTGTGTTTGAAAGTTGAATTTTGTGTAAAGGTTTGATACATGGCTCAGACAGGGCCCTGAAGCTTTATATAAGCCTCTAACCACATTCCTTTATTCTTGATTGATTATCCAAGCTTACGAAGTAGCTATAGACATCATGACAGTGTACCCACACCATGGCTCTTGCAAAACTGTTGAAATGTTGTGGCTGGGGACATGCCTTAGTGGTTAAAATGCTCGTGAAGCTGTTAATCAGGATCTGAACCCAGGAAGATGCCAAGTGGGCACACCGTTCCAACCTCTGAAAGCAGAGATCATGCTCCCAGGTCAAGCTGATATGACACTAGCCATATCGGCAACTGAGCCACTCCTGGGCTTGCATGTGCACATGTGCCCACATACATGCAAACATGCCTAGACATATACATGCACACCACAGACATAAAAATGGAAAAAAATTTACAGTGTTGATTTCCTTGCTTCCAATGTTGTCATAAACAGTGTCAAATAATTGAAACTACTTCTCTACATCTTTTTTTTGGTATTTGTAGTGTCAAAGATTGATCCTTCAGCCACCTATATATTAGGCAGACACCCTGCCATGACTTATATCTTCAGTCACTGCTTTTCCATGCACTCTGCCGTCAAATGCTCTACCACTGAGCTATACCCCCACCATGCACTCTGAATGGTGCCTTTCCATCAGTGTGAATCACAGTTTCTTAGTTCCCTCAGCAATTCCTTTCCTTTTTTGGATCTGATTTTTTTTTTTTTTAAAACAAAATTGTACTTTGTTGTTAAGCTGATGGATTGCATAGAAAAAAAAAATTGGAACTCAGGGCCCTCTTTCTGAAAAATCCTGCTGGGTAAATATTATTCTTCCGAGAGAAAGAGTTTCAATCTTACCCCTTGTTTGTAGTTCCTTTACTTCGACCAGTAGACAGCATAGTAATTCTAGAGTCCATTTTCCCACTGCTTTCCAGCTATAATAACAGCGCTGAGTTTTTCATTTTTCTATTTTAGTTTTATTTTGTTTTAGTTCCTATGGTGGCTTATTTTAGATTTGTACTGAGTAGGTATGTGTGTGGGGGGACATGTCTCCCTCTTCAATCCAATGAGATGGAGATTAAAAAAAAGATCCTCTTTCTATGCCTTCACCGAGCTACAGCAGTTACAGTTTACAAACCACTACTTCACAATTACCTCCTCCTCTTAGGCTTCATTGTTTTATGTTAGCCCAAGCTGCTTTGAAGCTAGAAAATATTCTCAGTGTTTTGCTATATTCTCTACATACAGTAGAGCATGTGCTCATTGGATCGTTAAGTCAAATTCCTGTCCATGAATCTCCTTTCAAAGAACTAGCTATATGATCTTGACCACAATGTCATTGAGCCTCAGTGGATCTGACTATGCTCAGATCTGAGATTCTAAGTGTTTGTGTTTCTCAAAATTACTACTATTATTATTATTTCTAGACATAAATACTTCAGGACTTAAACACTGAATTTCCTCAAGTAATCTCTTTATTGAAAGAAAGGGTCTTTTCAAAGGAAGATTTATTAAGGTTTCTTCTGCAATGAAAGGGCTTTTTAAGTCATTATAGTGACAGCCACAAAAGGATCAAGTTCGTGATCTGTCTCTTCAGCTACCGTCAGCAAGTCAGAAAATGTTGCCATTTATTTTCCATAAAACAATAAAGGGACCTCTTCCAGACACTGATGCAGAATTTAAGTTGTAAGAGTGATTGTATCTGAGCAGTAAGCATCATGAGAAGTTTGTTTACTAAGTTTACTGTGAGATGGCAGCCCCATCCCTCCACTTGATGCCCTGTCTTTCTGCTTGAGGTGGACTCTACAAGTTCCCTCTCCCTATTGTTGGGCATTTCATCTAAGGTTCCTCCTTTGAGTCCTGAGAGTCTCTCACCTCCCAGGTCTCTGGTGCATTCTGGAGGGTCCTCCCACCTCCTACCTCCCAAGGTTGCCTGTTTTCATTCTTTCTGCTGGCCCTCAGGGCTTCACTCCTGTTTCAGCTCAAGCCTTAACACTATTACTGATGCTATGGTGTCCTTACAGGCAGGAGCCTAGCATGGCTGCCCTCCAAGAGGTCCAACAAGCAGCTGAAAGAGTCAGATGCAGATACTTACACCTAATGAATGGACAGAAGCTGGGGACCCTTATGGTTGAGTTAGGGAAAAGTTGGAAGAAGCTGAGGAGGAGGGCGACCCTATAGGAAAACCAGCAGTCTCACCTAACCTGGACCCCGAGATCTCTCAGACACTGAGCCACCAACCAGGCAGCATACACCAGCTGATATAAGGCCCCCAATACATATACAGCAGAGGACTGCTGGTCTGGCCTCAGGGAGAGAAGACACACCTAACCCTTGAGAGACTTGGGGTCCCAGGGAGTGGTGAGGTCTGGTGGGGTGGGGATGGGGGTTGGGGACATCTTCTTGGAGAAGGGGGAGGAGGAATGGGATTAGGAACAGTTAGAGGGCAGATTGGGAAGGGGATAAGGACTGGACTGTAAAGAAAGATTAAATAATAATATAATAATGATATAATAAATAAAAATTCCAAGTTTATGTTTAGCAAGTGCTGATCACAATTCTTTTAGAATAAAGCAAGCAGTAGGATTTGGTAGAGAGGGGGATACATTGGGAGTTAAGATCTAATTTGGTGTCCAGCAGAGATTATTAATTAAACCGTTTTGCATTTTGTGTCATAGGTTTTTTTCACCAACAGAAAGAGAAATATCACCTGCCAGATATTTGTGAGAGTGCAAAGTCACACTGTCATATCTGTGCCACGTGATTATGATTACGTTGCTAGAACATGGCCAATGGTGTGGGGCTGAGACTAAGAATCAAGAAGTGGCATTTGGTGACTTAGTGTAGACACTTGCTTGTCTTTATAGTTAACTGGATGGTTTTTGCAGTGTTGTTGGTCAAAATAACTGAAGCGCCACTACATTCTCAGTGTTCTTCTAAAATGCAAAGGCTCCCCAAGCTTAAAATTCTCCTCAGTTGCAAAGTGGTGTGGAGAACAAAGCTCTATCAAGATGTAGGCACACAAGGCTCACTGTATATAAAATGATCTCCTTAAGTAACCATTAGATGAGGAGAGTGGAAAATTACAAATAATACAAAGTGGGGCCCTGGGGACTCTTTGCTAGTCTTATAGGGCTTGTTATCAAGTTAGCAACATTATCAAAAATATCATAAAAGAAAAACTGGAAAAGAGTGTTCCAGAATCTCCTCCATGTTTGAGTTTGTCAGAAAGAGGCCTCTGGACTTGCTCTGATCTAATGCTTGTGTCCTAGGAAATTCCTGTGCTGAAATCCCACTCCTTGAGGTGAGTGTATTGGAGAGGAAGGGCTTTGGGCAGTAAGTTGGAGCTGCTAAAACTGCTGAGGTTGGCTTCCCTTTTACCCAGTTCTTTTTGCCAGCTTTTCTAATATTGGTGCATGTTTGTGGATCCCCACACAAGGAAGATTCAAATATGAATCCAAATCGGGATCCAAATATGGAGCCCTTAATGTGTTGAGGGGCTCTTCTGTTCCCTTGGTAAGATCTTGACTGGCAATAAAATGCTAAATGTTAAATTGCAACTCAATGTATTTATATAGAGAAAGTAAGAGCACTTTGGGAAAAAGTCTATAGTATTCTTTTAAATTATTTAGCCATTATTTAATAAACTATTGATTTGTAATGTTCAGAAATATCCCAGAGATTTAAGAAAGTCACATTTCCCAAAGTAGTCTACTTTAAAACAATATTTTATACTGAGAACCATGCAGGAAAAACAACAAATGGCTTTAGAACTCACGGAATGCAGCCAGAGCCACG
This sequence comes from Uromys caudimaculatus, assembly GCA_028551405.1. Lineage (NCBI taxonomy): Eukaryota > Metazoa > Chordata > Mammalia > Rodentia > Muridae > Uromys > Uromys caudimaculatus. Next base: position 58,705,622 of record CM052712.1, on the reverse strand, counting down.
TGGGCAAGCCTCGGTGTGGCATGGCCCTGAGGACCATGTGTCCTGAAGACTTTACACTGTGAGAGAGTTCTGCTCTGCTTGCTTCCCTCACATTTCTCTTAATCTAGGAATTGTTCGAAAACTTTAAGGGGGCTTCCAGTCCCTCACTGGGCAGCACCTCTGGCACTCACAGTAGTAATGCTTGATCTCTTTGGGGCACTGCTGCTGGAACAGATTGATTCAATCACCACTCTAGAGAAGAACTTGGAGATGTAGATCATCATCAGTGACCACCACTCTTAGAAAACATTTGAAAAAATCAAGTTATTAGTGAAGCTAGGTTGAGATGTTTTTACTGCTGGCTCTGATATAGAAAATCTTAGGGAACGATCTGACATTCAGAAAGGCACACTCTTATTAGTTAGGCTAGGGACCCTTTACGGTCAGGGAACAGGAACAACGGCAGCACGGGCTGGTGTGACTCTCACTGAGGCTGGACTGTGACGATTGATTTCTTATACCCATTTTTGCCCTCAGCTTCCTGCCGTGATTTATTATGAATTGCTGATGAGTAGATATGCATTTTGAGGATTTAAGACAGATATGACTGATTTTTATATAAAAGTTTAGATTTGTGATTCTGTTGAGATTCTTACAAGATAACTTTTAAAGACAAGTAATAAAACAATTACTTCTTTCTTTGTAACAGCAAATTTCTGCCTGTCAGTAAGAGAAACTGGCTGAGAAAACTCTCTTGCTTGCTTACACTTTGTTAATCTATAACAAGTTGCTTGGTTATGAATGTATGTGGGTTTTTAAGAATAATTTGTTTTCTTTACCTGTACTACGTAATGTTATTTCTTGTAAAGGTACTGAGGAAAACACTGTTTTTCTCATAATCATTGACTAAAAGAAAACTAAAACACAATCACATTATAATTTGTATACTGCTTGGAAGATTTTGCTGGGATATATAAGCGATGAAAGAAAAAGATAAAGTAAGGGATGGTGTGGTGTGGCCGGAACACGTCTCTCCCATCCATCAGCTGTGTGTGTGTATAGTTTGTGAGAATGGGGGTTGGAGCCCTGTACCTTCCGCCCACCAGTTGTGTGTATTTATGTGTGTATGTGTGGAGTACTTGGAGTCTGCTTGCTGGAGCTTTGCTCTAACCATTCTATGTGTGAACATGTCTATGTGAAACTTGTCTGTAGGTTTGTATGCATATGTTTATGTGTGTATTTATGCATGCATGTACATTTGTGTGTATGAAGTTATTGGACTCTGCCTTTTGTTTCATCTATTCAGAGTGTGAGTGTGTGTGTGTGTGTGTGTGTGTGTGTGTGTGTATGTGTGTGTGTAAATTTTCTCTCTTTTGTTCTCTTTCTTGCCGGCCCCAAGGAGTTAAAAGTGTTCACAGTTTTTCCGCTGGCCACAGAGAGTGCCAGCCTCAGTAAATTAAACCTTGTTCTCTCAGAAAAAGGTCTGCTAAGCACTTTTCTAATCACTGGCTGCCTTTGGCAGTAGCCCCTGTAGGTATCTGGATCCACCCCAGTCAGTAGCTCTAAGCACTGACCCCCAAATGGCTGCCTGCCTTGGTTTACCCACCATATGGATGCCAAAGCCAGAGTCATTGGCAATTTTGATTTATTGTTTGAAAATGCCATGAATTTGCACAATAGACTTTTATCATATCCATTCATCATTACCTCCCTCGATTCCTCCTAGTCCCCTATCTCTTTTACGACCCCTTGCGCCTTAATATACACATCGGCATAGGGCCATCCACTGTGGCGAGCCACGAGAAGCCACATTGGCAAAGGAGAGTGGTTCTCTCTCCCTCAGCAGTCTGTAACTACCAATGTGTGCACCAGCCATGTCACGTCTAGAGGTTGACATTTCACAGCACTCCCCTCCATTCTCTGCTACTTAGATTCTTTCCACATCCTCTTTCAGGACGTTCTAAGAGCCTTGGAGAGGGGGAGGATATACATGTCCCATCTATTGCGGAGCACTTACAATTGCTTATTCTCTGCATAAAGCATCTCATTTTGTTATCTAAAAGAAACTAGGCTGAAAGGATGAAGTTTCTCTCCATGTTGAGATTATATATATATATACAAATATATGTATGTATATGTATGTATATACACAGGTCTAATCACATACACAAGAACACACATGTTATTATTCTCTAGACATTTATCCATGATTTGGCAGTATCAGAGATTCAGAAAGATTTAGCAGAAATAACTTTGAGGGCATTGAATCATTTTTTACAACTCAAGTGCAAACGCTGCAGCTATTGTTGGCACACATCTGTAGGATGTGTGGGTTAGCTATAGGAGAGGCAGTGACTTGTAGTGGAGCTGATACTCTCTGTGACAAGAATTGTCACTACAGTAATGGAAATTTATCAAAGTGCTTTAGATCACACAGCTTGTGAACACATAGGATGGTGGGTAAACAGTTCTCCATATAGAAGTCACTGATACTGTCATATTTCATCTTAAGGAAGTTTGGTTAGGAGCCACTAAAATAACCTCTAATTCTCCATACTCATTGGTAGTAAGTTCACCAGATAAACATAGTTAGAATTTATTTAACACAGGCAATATTTTGTAACAGGCAAGCTTGCAGTATCAACTGTAGCAAGGGAAGAAGACAGGGGTCAGTGGAGAAGAATGGTTAAGTGTCTTGGTGGCCCTTTCAGCACTGATTTTGTATGGCTTTGGTATGTCACATACATTCTGACTGTCTTAGTTACAATTTCCAAGCTGTGAAGAGACATCATGACAATTCTAAAGGGAAGTATTTAACTGGGGATGGTTTACAGGTTCAGAGGTTTAGACTGTTATTGTCATGGTGGGAAGCCATGTTGGAGATGGAGCCAAGCATTCTACATCTGGATCCGCAGGCCATGCTTGGTTTGAGCACTTGAAACCAACAGCCACCTTCAGTGACACACTTCGTCCAGTAGGACCACAGCTACTTCATCAAGGCCACCCCTCCTAATCTCTGGCAAGTGGTGCCACTCTCTCTCTCTCTCTTTTTTTTTTTTTTTTGTAAATGTACTATTTATTTATTTATTTATTTATTTATTTATTTATTTATTTTCCTTTTTTAATTTTATTTTTTGATACTTTATTTAGATTTCCAATGTTTCCCCCTTTCTAGGTCTCCTCTTTGGAGACCCCCCTCCCCCTCCCCCATCTCTATAAGGGAATTCCACCTCCCACCCACCCGCCCGCCCACTCCCATATTCCCACCTTGACATTCCCCTTTACTGGGGCCTCTCCTCCCCCTGATGGCCAACAAGGCCCTCCTCTGCCACATATGTGGTCCGAACCATGGGTCCCTCCATGTGTGTTCTTTGGTTGGTGGTCCAGCCTCCAGGAAGACAGGGTGTGTGTGTGTCAGGCCAGTTGACACTGTTGCTCCCTCCATAGGGCTGCAGACTCCCTCAGCTCCTTCAGTCCCTTCTCCAACTCCTCCATCTGGGACCCCACTCTCTAAGGACCAAACATTCAAATGTATGAGTCTATGGGGACCATTCCTATTCAAACCACCACACAGGCTTACTTTTTTCTTTAGAATATTGCCAACTATTGGTTTTCTACAGCTTCCCTATTCACAGCAGTGAGTGTATGCATCAGCCACACACCACACTCACCTCTGCACCCAGTGTTTTCTTCCTTTTCAATCTTGAAATATGTTTTATGTGACTGTTTTGCATTGGATTTGAATAGTAGGCTGTAGGATACGTTAAACCTTATTTTATTTTATTTATCTTATTTTACCTGGAACACGACAAAGACTTTAGGAACTTTGTGAGTGAATGAATAAAATTAAAAGTCTAAATTACTCCTAATACTGATAATTACTTATTTACAATATTAAGTATTAATTAAGGTGTTTATGATGTTCTGTTTGATTCTCCTAACTATTAGGATAAGACTGAACCAGTAAATTTCCAAACAGGAAATTTTGAAAAAAATTTCAAAGAAGGAATATGTTCTCACTACCATCTTTGTCCCTTCAAGAAACAAAAACTTTATGTAGTTGTGCAAGGGCCACGATTTTTAAATGCAGCAAATGATGAATGTGTTCCTTCTAGAATTTAGGAGAACTATGGGAAAACTCCTTGTTTTATCTCATTCAAGTAGCCATTAGCATAATGGCTCATCAGAAACACAGAAGAATGTTAAAATTGAACTGCTTAGCCTAGGAACATAAGGTAATCAATACCCTGTCAATGATAGGGTCAGAAACGTTCCCTGAGAGTCTTTTAAAAGGATTACAAATTAACCTAAGAGCAACTGAGTCACTGGCCTGTGGATGTGACAGCGAAGTGCACAGGAATTTAATGTTGAGTCAAATTACCAGCAGAATGTTTTTCTACCTGGTGATCCAAGATCTAATTTCTATTGATCTATCTTCTAGAGAATAGTGTTGGTAAATCTGAACAAACACCATTACAGTAATGTAGGATTTGAGAGGCTAGAAGCAAAAAATAGCGTGTGCCCCATACATCTGAGCTTTGGTAGAATCCGAAACTTCTAGGAACCCACAATTAGGCAGAGAGAGACCGGAAATGAACTGCCTCAGCACTCTGCCATTGAGGCAAAAAGGGCTTTGATTGGCTGGTGATATAAAAAAACCCATCGGCTTTTTAAGTGAAAGCAGGTGATATGGGAGAAAATGGTTAGGATGTAAGAGGGAAGAATGATAGCATCGACGGCAGCATCCAGAAGCTGTGAGATGGCAAGAGGCAAAACTGAAAGCAAAGGCACACCCAGCCGGAGCCGGAGCCGGAGCCGGAGCCGGAGCCGGAGCCGGAGCCGGAGCCGGAGCCGGAGCCGGAGCCGGAGCCGGAGCCGGAGCCGGAGCCGGAGCCGGAGCCGGAGCCGGAGCCGGAGCCGGAGCTGGAGCTGGAACTGGAGACGTAGCTGGAGTAACTCAGCACCAAGGCAGAGCTAACAGCTGATTGCCCTCTGCGTTAGTGAGAACCCTGGCCACGCTTTACAGTGTGGCTAAAATGCCCTGAGCATGGTGCAGGCGTTTTGCTTGTTGTTATTATTTTTTATTATCATTATTATCATAGGCAAAATAGGTGATTTATTGTCAGATGGTTGGCCAATATAAACCTTCGTTTTTACTTACTTTTGTTTTGAATCGTGGAGCAGAGACTGAAGGAAAGGCCATCCAGAACTTCCCTACCTGGGGATCCATCCCATATACAGTTGCCAAACCAAGACAGTATTGCGGATGCCGGGAAGTGTTTGCTGACTGGAGCCTGATATGGCTGTCTCTTCAGAGGCTCTGCCAGAGCCTGACAAATACAGAGGCAGATGCTCACAGTCAACCATTGGACCGAGCGCGAGCGAGGTCCCCCATGGAGGAATTGGAGAAGGGACTGAAGGAGCTGAGGGGGTTTTGCAGCCCCATGGGGGGGAGCAACAGTGTCAACAGGCCAGATCCCTCTGGAGCTCCCTGGGACTGGACTACCAACTAAAGAATACACATGGAGGGACCCAGGGCTCTGGCCGCATATGTGGCAGAGGATGGCCTTGTGGGACCTAAGTGGGAGGAGCGGCCCTTGGGCCTGAGGGGATTTGATGCCCTAGTGTAGGGGAATGCCAGGGCAGGAAGGCAGGAGAGGGTGTGTGGGTGGGTGAGGGAGCACTCTCATAGAGGCAGGGGGAGGGGGAATGGGATAGGAGGTTCCAGAGGGGAGATCTGGAAAGGGGATAACTTTTGAAATGTAAATAAAGAAAATATACAATAAAAGAAAAAAAAAGGTTTTTGAATAAAAAAGTAGCACACCTCCCCAAATTGTTTTAATCAATTCTTTTAAAAATTATTCACTTTACATCCTGATTGCTGCCCACTCCGAGTGCCCGCCTCCCATAATCCTTTCCCCTACCTCCTCCCCTTCTCCTCTGAGAGGGTGGTGCCCCCCTCCTGTATCCCTCCACCCTGGCACATCAAGTCTGGAAGGGCTAGGTGCATCTTCTCCCGAGGCCAGACAAGGCAGCCCAGTTAGGGGAGTATATTCCACAGACAGACAAATTGCATATTATCTTAATGACATGTGGGAGTTGATCTTTTACTTGATTTCTGTCTATCAGCCCTCCACGTTTTCAACCAGTGGGCCTGTCTCTCAATAATCTGGTCTTCACTTCCTGCTCTAGTCAAATCCTTGGTTCCTGAAAGGCCTCTCACTGATTCCCAAGCTGATTTTACTATTATGCCCTTGGTATTGAGCCTGAAACTTGGTACTCAGTCACTGACATGTTTCTCATGCTCCTTTTCTTTACAAAACCTCCTGAATTGCAATCTTATGTTACCTTGCTGATTTCTGCCAGCCCAAGGTTAATTCTTCTTTATGTGGTTAGCTTCTGTGCCACCTTCACACTCACCTCATCTGACACTATGGCTGTTCTTCTGACTGCCTCTGAAGCTCTCTCATCCCTCCACGCTGCAGTGCTGGACTGTGTGCAGAGGGGCCCTCTTCTACAGTTTCATCTCCTTTCCCTGACTCCTTTTCCTTGAAGCTTAAATGGAAAACTCCATCCTTAGATAAATCTATTGTCCTAATTTCTCCAAATCTGACATCATGTAAATAAACAAAGCTAACGGCAAGCAGGAACATACCAAGGGGTGGCACTTAGTGTCCTCAATATGCTCATAAGGACACACCCTTCTCGGACAGTACTCGATCTCCCTTTACTGGTCTGAATAAATTCATGTTTCCGGATCAGATGTTTTGTCTGAACTTCAGACTTTAAACTCTAAACTTGATACTTCTTAAATGTATCACAGGCAATGTAAACTTAGTGTTGAAGCAGATTGGTTTCTCCCTGCATTTTTCTTTCTGCAGGCAAAATGGCATTTTCTTAGATGTTGACTCATAAAGATTTTTTCTTTGAATGTCTGCAGAATCTACTTATAGAATACCACACATGAATTCTGTTTGGGTGATGTGTGTCACAGAGCTGCTAGCTTGTCCCATTTCTGTTATATTTGAATTTTCTGCATTTGTGCTTCTGGGACTACTTAACATATAAGCATAATTTAAACTACCTATGAATTTCTGTTTTCATAGACTAGATTTTGGATGTGGGAATGATATGCAAGGAATTCTATCTCACTTTTATCTTCAGATTTTGCTACTTGGATTCATCACTTCTGTCATATTAATATCATCCTTGCGCTGTTATTGTTATACATATATACTTAGAACAAAAGATAGGTTTTGAAAAATGTTTCTATGAATCAGAGAATCTTCAAAACAAATCTTTAAGCAGAGCATCATTGTGATATAATATTAGTAACATAAAGTACTTGTTTCTAAATTTCCTGCAACCTAAAAATGAAAATAAACTCTACTAAAACTTTAATAATCATCAGCAAACTGCAAATTTAGCATATTTATGCTTGTTTTTTTTTATTATGTTACTAACAAAAAGTTTGTCATAAATCGCCAGGAAGACAATAGGAAGAATATCATTTTGCCTTTCCTGGATTGGGAAGGAGTACTTCCTAATATAGGCAATCAAAATCAGAGAAAAATGTAACATACCTTCCCTTTAGAAGAAGCACTGTTTTGGCATATATTGCCTGCATACATTCTGAGAAGAGACAAATCCTAGTCATGGCCATGAGTTCAGGGAAGTACGAGTGGGTCTTCCGATTCAACAAGTGGATACCCAGTGCATGCAGGTGACAGCTGCGAGCCCATCACCACTGCTGTCAAAATGTAGGCAGGCAATAAGGTGTGGGCACTCAGCGTCAGGATATTCGCTAAGACTTTGGAGCTGACCATTCATCAGAGGGCAATTGCTAGACTTTAGGGAAGAAATTAGATTGCTTAAAATGAGAGTTAAAATCATCTTCATTCTAGGCTGTAAATAGCATCATCAAGCAGAATGGGGCCTTCATCTCCCACCCAGGGATGACACTTAGATCCTAAGGTTACATCGAGGATCAAAGAATAAATTGCTTTCATCCATTTTTGCTTCACATGAAGCAAGAGCTTTATCACTCATAGGAAGTGTTTGCAGTTATGACTCTGAATCATCAGAAAGGATGTCACTTTCAAAGTTCTCTACTGAGAAAGGCTCTCATCAAGAAATGGTTATGATAAAGGCTAGAAAATACGTGTTCTTCAGAGTGATTCATGGAACCAGAAGTTCTCCATAGCTGAAATATGACCTTCAGCCCCTTCCACTAAAACTCCTCTACACTGTGGACATAAAAGCAAAGTAAAAACAAATGGAGTGTTTGCTACTTTTCCCTTTATGAAGTGCCTTATAATAACCTATTTACCCCAATACTATTTTTTTTCTAATGTGGTCTGGTTTCTAGCTCCAAATTTTCGGATGTGAGTATATAACTTAGAATAATGACTGAAACAGGGAAAATAAAATGGGACCGTGGCAGGGAAGGGAGAATAGATAGGCTAACAGGTGTTACTGAGGGGGAGGGAGAGGGGTCGGGGAGGGGAGAGGGAGGGGGAGGGAGAGGGGTCAGGGGAGGGGAGGGGGGAGGTCAAGACATAGAGGGAAGGAGGAGGGGCAAATAATACTAAGGAGGTTTGATAAAGCCCCACGGAATCATATTATTTTACATTTACCTAAAATAATGAATAAAATAAATAAATTCACCCCCTAAACACACACACACACACACACACACACACACACACACACACACACACCAGAAATAAAATCAAGCATCTTACATGAAGTTATTTCACTTGGACTGACAGTGCTCCCCTAAAGAGCCAAAGAGTATCTTAACAGAAACTCCAGTATCAGTAATGAGAAATCTCCATTAAGCTGTTGTCCAGAATATCCGGATTCCCCCAAACCATATAGACTGTTGCTGTTGCTTTTGATTGCCTCACAGAGGTAGAAAGTAAGTCCCTATAGCTGAAGACACCTCATACTTCAGACTCAGGACTATGATGATTCTAACTGATTCTAGCTGCAAGCCTCCTTCCTCCCACACCAGCTTCCACAGTACCAGAAAGCACTATATAGACTGCCAAGGAAGGAACGCACCAATCGTGCTATCCAGCTGTGCCATCCACAAACTATAACTACAATCATCATAGAAAGACAGCCCTAAGAGTACAACAGGAGCACTCATGGTTTGATGGTAGCCAACAGTTGTCGATTTGGACAATGACATCAATGGAAGTGCTAACTTGGAAGAGGAAAATTGATTTCTCAGGATCCCACCCATGGACAAATTATAGACTGATGGCTGCTGGGGGGGGGAATTCCAGGAATGTTCTGGCTAATTATGTCTCCAATACAAAGTAGTCAGCCTTGAAATCATGTATACACAGCCACACTAACAGATTCAGCCAACTGTATTTATATATTGCAGTATTTATGTTCATGCAAAAACAATAACAAAAAGAGGCATAGGTTAGAGAAACGGTCCATGGGAGGGTTTGGGGGAGGATGGGAGAAAGTGTATTATTATATTTTAATTAAACGTGTTTTATGATACTCTGAATTTCTGAGACTCCTCTCCCTATGAGAAGTAAGCTACAGATGTTATACACTGAAGGTGCTTCAATTCTGAGCTGATCAGATTTCAGTGTTTGGGAGCTATTTACATCATTAGGAAATGACTTTTCTGTCCAGTTAATTTAAAACTTAAATTCTTTTGAATCCAATGCAGAGCAACCAGTGTGACATAGGCTTGCAGCTAATTATGTCAACCACAGTGGGTGGCAGGCAGGCTGGAGAGGTAGACGGAAGAGTACAGGTGAGCTAGCTTTTGTTCCCTCCTGCAGAACCTTGCAACTTCAGCACCATCTATGAAGTGTTCAGATATCCAGCTTCTGGGATCCTACGTAGCCCCGTGGAGCCAGGTCTGACTTTTAGTCATCTCCATGTTTATATGTGACCCCTGACATGATCTGCCAGGAGCTAACAGACAAGTTTTCATTTCCTGCTCTGGAAATTATAAAGTACCAGTAAGCAAGCCACGGTTCTGTTCGGCGCACGCCTTTCATTTTCTTTCTCAGGAATTGTAGATCAACATAATATAAGAAATGGGGATAGACTCCATTTGGAATCAGTGCAGTGACGTTGTGAGAGCTAGGCAAGCAGTCTCCCTTTCTAAACAATCCACAAATGAATGAGTACAGTTTGCACTGGTAGGGTGGGGATGAACCGTGATTCAGACGTTCATATTTCTGCGTTTGAAACAAATAGATTATGCTTCATTTCAGTTTGATACACTCTTTCTGATAAGCCTATAGCGACATATTTATTCAAGTATAAAGTTTTTCTAGCTTTTCCCCCCTTACACGATAGAGAATGTCACTGCAATGGATAGCACTCACACTCCTCTCTCCAAAGTAATTTTCTATCCCAGGGCATCATTATATAAATCCCTGTCTCATTCATCACACGTATATTAATGTGTCTTGTACATAGATACTTAAAATAGAGTATCAACCTGTAACAAGATTACTTTCATGTGTACATGTGTAGGCATGTATCTGTGTGTGTTTGTGTATGTGTGTGCACATGCACATGTGGACATGCAGACTGCCTCAGGTGTGGACCCTTACCGTCCACATATTTTTCAGTATATTTCACTGTCCTAGGGCTCATCAAGGAAGCTGGACCGGCTACCCAGAAACCCCCAGGGCTTTCCACATCTTCAGCAGTGGGGTTCCAAGCACTACGTCATTGCACTAGACATTTTTTATTTTTTGACTATCAAATAATTTACTGTGATTCAACATGTGTGTGCTCTCATAGCTCCCGGAGGGAACTGAGAGGGTTGGAGGACTTGGGTGCCAGTGGCAACAGGGACAGTTCATGACAGTCTGTTCAAATCGTCCATGCAAAGGTCTTGGTCACATCTGTCCACTATCCCTGGACTGGCCTGGCTCCAGCATCTTTTCCTTCCTTCCTTCCATCAGCACCTCCTTCCTGCATCTGGCACCTCCATCTCCTGAGCCTGTGTCAGGACGGGCACAAAGAACATGACTGACTGCAGGTAGGGGGATTGGCAGAACTGGGGGAGCAGGGACATCAAAGTGGATATGAAGCTTTATCTGACTAGCTGAGGTCACTGCCTCAGATGTCTCGCTGGTCTCTGCCTCACCTGGTGTCAGGACAGCACACACTTGCAACTCATGCAGCCAGGACCACGCTCATCAGATGGGTTCAGTTTCCACAGTTTATGCTGCTGAGTCTCACATACTAGCGTGTAAAAGGCATCCTCTACACCCTGTCAGGTCTTGACTGACGTTTCAATGTAGGGGATGCCATAGATGAGAGCAAGGTCCTGAGCCTGCCGAGACTCAACAGTGCGAGCAGCCAGGTCACACTTGTTGCCCACCAGCACCATCGGCATATCATCTGACTCTTTCACTCTCTTGACCCTGTACTGATGGATGTCTTCAAAGGACTTGGTGTTGTTGATGGTAAATACACAGTGGAAACCCTCTCCTGTGCGCATGTACTGGTCCTGCATGGCGCTATACTCTTCTTGACCTTCTGTGTCTTAGATGTCCAGTAGACATGTCTCCAATGACCACCTGTTTCCGGTAGGAATCCTTTATAGTGGGATCAAACTCGTCCACAAAGTGGTTCTGGATCAGCTGGATGGTCAGGGCACGCTTTCCAATGTCTTCAGCGCCCACCACCATAAGCTTGTGTTCTGTCATTTCTTCTACAGGGGCTGTCAATCCAGGAGCTCCTGCCCCACCGCTTCCTGGCGCGACTGCCCCGGGTCCGGGTCCGGGTCCACGGCAGGTGCGACTCGGGCTGCCTAGACATTTTTTTTATAAAAGTGGATTCTGGACATTGAACTTGAGTCCTCATGCTTGTAATGCTGGCATTTTACTGACTGAGCTATATCCAAGCTGACTTCTTCTTACATATATTGGCTATTTGTTTGAAGCAAAGATTCCATTGTACACTGTGGTCTGCTTGTCAATCTGCTTCAAAGCATATGCTTTTGAAAAGAAAATGCAGGCTTCTGCTCTATGGCATAAACTAAACAATAGCTTGACAGCTTCTCTTTGATCTTTTCAATGATTCCTTCCTCTGAGCTACAGGCTGTTCTTCCCTGAAATTTCTTCTTGTGTTTCTATATTTCTATTGTGCTTCCCATTTAGAGAACTCCATTAAAGGACAAAGTATATGTCTATGTCTTTTTCCAAGTTTGTAGATGCTTGTTTTTTTTTTTTTCTTTTTTTATTTATTTATTTATTTTTTATTTACATTTCCGATGATTCCCCTTTTCTTTGGAAACCCCGTGTCCCCTCCCCCTCCCTGCCTCTGTGAGGGAATTCCTCCTTGCCCGGGGGGGGCCCCCCCCCCCCCCCCC
>CM052712.1:58662357-58692773 GCA_028551405.1 Uromys caudimaculatus | reverse complement strand
GGGACTATTGATGCTGGTTAGCTGGAGCTAAGATATTAGTGGTGATTAAGAAGAGACCAGCATCATTGGGGTGAAATCTTCTGAGAAGTATTTTCTGAGAGCACAGAGGCTGCATTCCAGAGATAGCCAGGGTTGTACCTTGTACTGTAGCTGGACTTAGTAATGTGTAAGAGTCACCCAGGTGGTACTGGTTTTGAAGTCATGAAGAAATCATGAAGAGCAGCTGAGGCCTGGGCACCGTAAGAGGCTGCAGAAGGCCATTGGGGAAGGTGCAGCCTCAGTTGCAATTGGCAGCCCAGGACTGAAGGGGTCATGCAAAGGAGGTGAGGCTTGGCACCATGAAGAGAGTCTATGAGAGGCTGTTGGTAAACCTAGATGTAGCAGAAGACATCAGTGTTTTGGACATGCCAGTACCATGAGATGACCACCAAGAACAGCAGCAGCAGTGGAGTACAGGAATGTGGAGCCTAGAAGACAAGGTCTGTGCTACAAAGGGCAGAGCTGGAGAAGTGACTCAAGCCCGTGGAGGACCCCAGAAGATCATGAGTGGATCCCAGACATTGGATGGTTGGAGTTTGATTTTCTTTTGATTGTGACTGTGGCCTGATATTTTTCCCTCGTGAAGAAAGAAGGTATTTTAGTGGAGCCCACAGTTAAGAGACTTTGAATTTTTAAAAGACTTTGAATTTTAAGAGATTGGATGTTTAAAAGGGACTGAAATGTTAATATGTAAGAATTTGCAAAGACTGTGGAACTTTTAACATTATTTAGATATTGGGGATGAATAAGAAAGTAAGAGTCGAGGCTTAATGGTGATGTGTTTGTGTGTCAGGTTGACAAGGGGTGAATTGTACTGGCTAGTTTTGTGTGTAACTTGACACAAGCTGAAATTATCATAGAGAAAGGGGCTTCAGTTGAGAAAATGCCTCCATGAGATCCAGCTGTAAGGCATTTTCTCAATTACTGATCAAGAGTGGGAGGGCCTTCTTGTGGGTGGTACCATCCTTAGACTGGTAGTCTTGGGTTCTATAAGAAAGCAGTCTGAGCAAGCCAAGAGAAGCAAGCCAGTAAGGAACATCCCTCCATGGCTTCTGCATTGGCTCCTGCTTCCTGACCTGCTTGAGTTCCAGTCCTGACTTCCTTTCGTGATGAACGGCAATGTGGAAGAGTAAACTGAATAAACCCTTTCCTACCCAACTTGCTTCTTGGTAGTGATGTTTGTGCAGGAATAACAACCCTGACTAAGACAGGCATCCATAGTGGACACAGCCTATTTACATCAATTAGCAATCAAGGGAATGTCCCACATACATGTGGGCAGGCCACTCTGCTGGAAGGTATTCTTCCATTGAAGTTCCTCCTTTCCATGTGAGTCAAGTTGACATGTAAAGCTAACTATAAAAGTAGTCAATGTTTAAGTTTTCTATTTTACTCAGAGAGTATTTAGGTGCCCAATGATTATCCATTCAGTTTACTATTATTAACTCAGTTTAATATTAATTCAGATTTTAATTTCAATATCACAAGACATTCTCAAAGTGATATATTATTAAAAAAATAAGTGTTGATAAAGCAAAAGTATCAGAACAATTGATCCACTTAATTTTAAAATACATTTACATAATTTTAAATATGCTAAACAAAAGTTAGCATATTTGATCTATAAATCTACACAACTCAAGGGAAACAAGGCATAAGAACATGTATTTTGATACTAATAAATAAAAAATACAAAAGTTTCATGGTAGACTAATTTTTAATTATATTCGTAATTAAAGATTTGTCTTAATTGGATCTTTAAAATAGCTCTGTTAGCTTGTATAAGAGATGATTTTTTAAGTAGAGAGAAACTAAAAAAATTCTAGAATTTTTCCTTCTTTTGGAGAACTTGGGAATATGTGATTTATGTAAGTGTTTATTTATCTATACAAACTAATCAAGACCAGGTTCCTTTACACCAAGAGGCCTTATGATCCAATCTATTAATACTCCCATATAACAGAAGCCAAAGACTTTTCCAAACTACAGATATGAAAACTCTAAAGTGCTTGTAAATGCAGATCTACTCTTTGCCACAGATCTTCAAGAGTAAACACAAAAATACAAAAATTCACTGCCCAGATGTCAAATGGCCATTTTCCTTTCCATGGGGCATAATTGTTTCACATCCGAAATGGAATACTAAACAAAACAAACAAGACATACAACAGACCCTGCTGTCTTTTACCCAGCAGAGTATAGAATTTTGCCCCTGTGATTCATTAACCTATTTACATAGGTCATTAAATGGTCAGACCATGAAACCAAATTCCCAATCTGTGTTGCCACCAATAAATGTCTTAGTGACTGTATGCACATCAGAAACAAAAACAAAACAAAACAAAAACTGTTAGAGGAAAATGTTAGAACCAGCACTGTCATAATCTATTGCTGCTTGAATATCTTCTCAGAGAAGAAAATAAAAGACATATCTAGATTTACTTGTCCCATGAGATACATGGTTTTTTATTATTGAAAATTGTATACGTTGATACATTGTGTTTTGGTCAAATCCACACCCAGGCCTTCTCCTCCAGTTCTTCCCCTATCTTCCCTTCAAAGCCCAGCACAGAAGCACATCTCTTGGCCATGGTTTTGGTCCCTCTGACTACACACAGTTTTACTTATGACTGAACAGTAATGGCCCACAGAGAAGACTGCAGGTGTGGAAGGTGCCCACCATGGCTCCTTGGCACACAAGCTTCTTCTAACTGCAGTAGTAAATGTAACCTTTACATTTCTTTCCTAAAGGAAATCATTTATTTGCAGAAATTTTGACTGTAAAATTCAGGAAATAATTTAAAACGAGGGCATTATTCATGCTTACTCCCTCCAGAAATATTTTCCATTTATATGAGTGATAAGATCTAATTATTTTTAAATCCTTCATTTATCATAATATTGTTGATATTTAATTGATAGTAAGTTAATAAACCATAATTGAATATTTAACAATACTTTTAAATATATTTTAAAATATGATTAAAATATAAATATATATTATTTGGACAATTTGCTGTACTCACAAATATTTTGGCTAATTCACCTGAATGTTGCACCTTATATAAATTTACATTTGATTGGAGGTCTTATGATAACATTAATGTAAGCATGATTCAAACAAATTATTGGCTTTGGAAATTATTCAAATGCCAGTAACCTGTGTTTGCTTATTTAACCAATGCATTCAATATGATTTTTAGTAAGAAATTTAATCAGAGTGACAAACATAGATCTTTACTATAAATTTGTTTTCCAAACAACGTTGGCATAATTTTTTAATTCAGGCAGTACATTGGTCTGTTTCTGTCTTCTGAGAAACCATGATTTCAGTATATTCTTAAGTTCTTGTTAATTCTATTATGCCTACACATCTATTTTAAGGCAGACACTAGGCAGACATTGATAAATAACTTATTATGAGGTCATTTGCCATTTAATGGTAGCCATCTATTCAAGCAACAGTCACACCAGAAAACAAATAGTCAAACAAAGACATGTATAATTGCAAACTGTGATGAAAAATGAGGGAAGGCATTTTCATGCCAAACACCAGTGCCCAATTAAGAGAATAGAATGTTTGACTAACAGAATATATTTCAGAACATTAGTATCATTATCATTATTAAATACCAGTTAATGTAAATCCGTGTGAGAGAGAGGTAAAGTTTGATTTCCATTTATTAAGGCAATTCTAGGATAGAATCCAGGAAGGCAACCCTGCCCAGTTCAAAAATGACATGTAATGTGAGGCTTTAAGTAGGGATTATTCAAGGATTTCTCTCTTAGTATCAGAACATCAAACTTGAGTGTATTAAAGAGACTGAAATGCATTAGCATGTGCCTCTATTTGCTTTCATTTTCTTTGAAGGAACAATGGCTGGGAAGATGATCAGGGTGAAGAGGGAGTAGAGAAATAAGAGAAAATAAAAAGAAAAGGAAAGTCAAGCTGGAGGGAAGGAGAAAAGAATGCTGGGGGATGGGAAAAGGGAGGGAGAACCCAGAGACCATTAAAACTTTAACTCCCTTTGGATCAACCCAGCTCTTCTCCCTCCTCCCCAGTTTAACATTTTGCCATGTTTTCTTTTAATACCTGTGGTTTCTTAGGGCATACATGATAGTGGCTTATTTTTACAAAAGTTCCATAAATGTTGCTTTCTACAAACATCCTTTCTAGTTTGGGGTCTTGTTTGCTTTTCCACACAGAGTTGTGTAATCATTTATCTTAGGTAGCAGGAGTTCACCAGTTGTTATTACATTCTAAAATCACTGGGGACTGCAGAGAGAGCTCAAAAGTCAGGATGACTTGTAGCTTCCTCAGAGGACATGTGTTCATTTCCTATCACCCACCTTGAGTTAAGGAATGACCACCCATAACTTCAGTTCCAAGAGAGAGAACCCCTTCTTCAGAATTCCATAACACATGTGTACAGTTACCATATTCACATATACACACAAACACATACATGACACATATACACCCCACATGCATGCACACAAACACACACACTGCATGCACATGCACACACATACATGCACACGCACACGCACACACATGCACACACAATTTTAAAAAGAGAGAAAACAGTTCTTAATTCTTTGTATGCTGGTGAACAAGTAACTATAAGTAAAATGTCCAGGTCAAAACACAACTCTTGTCAAAATGCTTACCACAGCAAGGGCATCCATTTATTTTGTCCTCACCATTGTATGATGTCTAAATCCCCATAGGGATATATAAGCATCCATTATTATCATACATTAATTTGGTGGTTGGAAATAGTCTTCAATTTGTTTAATTTATAATTTCCTCATTATACAAAAGAATATAATCTCTAATTTCAAAATAGTATTTAATGATATCGGACCCCTCCAGAATTTACCTAATTAACATTGGCTTTATAAAAGTTCATTTAAAAAACTGACTTTATTTTGCAGCTCTCATAATATACCCATCATAACAATTTGTGTTTAACAAGAACAAAGGAAAGAGACATGAAAATGAGCTAGGGTGGGTGGGAAGAGGGCAAGAGATTCATGGGGGGCAGGAGAGGGACAATCTAGCAGGCAACAAAGCTTTCATATCATTAGATGACCATTTATTCCTGAGTTTCAGTGATATAGAGGTATGCCATAATGTAGAATAGTCACATTTTCATTAAAATGCCATTTATCCATCTTTTAAACTGATAAATGTGAAAGGCAACTAAACGTGTGATGTAACATGCATTATGTCCTATTCCAAACATAGTGGTCCTGACAGCGTGATGAAAATGTTTATGATACTAAAACTCAAAAGGAAAGAACAGAGACTCTTAAATCATGTTTCTGAGTGTAGAATGCCCATAAATAGGAGGGCAAAATGGGTAGAAACTTACCCCAGGGCTGATACGTGTTACACCATCTCCTAATTTCAGGATTTCTTCCATTGTTGCTTATTTAATGAAAAGTACTAATGTGCCCAAGCTGCTCTGTTTCATAGTTCAGGGAATTTTTCGAGTGCGTGCTTTCCTTACTTGTGTTTATTTTTGCTCTGTTCTCTGCCTCTATGAAACAGCTCTGTCTAGATAAGGCGGTATCTTAAATGCTTGGTGACTCCCGCATCATATCTCCCTCCCTAGAGAGTACTATTTTAGGATGACTGATCACTTCTTAGCAAACATGTCAGGCCTTGGTTCAGAGAGGAAAAAAAAAACAGTACAAGGCAATATAGCAGTTTTACACGTAAGCCCTGTACTAACAGCTCTGAAGAAAGACTCTGTTACTTGTTCTGCCTCATAATTCTTGCTCCTTTTGTAAATGGTCCTAGGAATAGCTTAGGATAATACTTATTGATTCTGCACCCACAGCATCCCCTTGAAGCTAACATTTTCTTTAGAATTTACTGTCACTTTTACTTCAATATCTAGGTCCCTCTCCATTACTTATAGCTTTCTACTGTGCTATTTATTCATAATATATCCAAGAGACAGGCATTTATAAGAACTAAAATGGTAGGAAGAAGGTGCTCTGTTTGGTAGGAGGTAGATTTGATTGTTCCTACTTCCTGAGGCATAATTTAGCAAAATGATTACAAGCTAATATTAACCATTATAGAAAATATGGAGGCCAAAGCTATATGATTATAGTGATATAATTCAGGAAAAACTGGGTCAGATACCCATGGTAACACACAATCAGAGCTGGCTCTGTGCCCTTACCAGGAGTTTGCTTGATCACTGTTGCTCTATCAGTATTTCTGTGCACACCCCACCCCCACACTGATTTGTAAACTGCTTTTCTTTTCTTTTTTATTGTGAACTGCTTTTCATATTTGCAAAATGGTCTATGAATCACTCTGGCCCAACAGAATTGAATAATAATGATCCCATTTAAACAACATTTGGAATACAGATAATTGTCTGAAAATGACTCTGGGATTGCACAGAGAGGAGTCATTAGCATTCAACACCAAGTCTACAAAACCGAGGGAGACAAGTAGCCTGGGATCAAGAAGTTAAAAACTAATAGTTTGAGATAAAGACCCAATTTCATTATTCTGGTTATGGATTTACAGACTTCCCAGCACCATCATTGAAGAGGTCACCTTTTGAAGATTGTGTTTTCAGTCCTGTATCAGAATCAACTAAGTCCATACAAAAGTGTTCAGTTCTAGAATGCTTATTCTTTTGTACTAGTTTGCAGGTCTGGTTATATTGTAGTAAGACACTGTTTAATTACCTGTACCTTGTAGCACAATCTGAAATCAAGAACTGTTGTACCACTCATTTTGTTGAGTTTACTCATGACTGTGTTGGCTAAGTGCCATTTGTGATTTGGTAAGAAATTTTGGAATGTTTCTTTCTCTTAGTAATAGTAAATAATAGTGTGTTGTGCCTTTTCAATAGCAGTGAGAAAATAAACACCAAGTGCTTTCACCAGAAAAATACATAAATAAAAGATAAGCACTTGAGGTGACAGATATGTTAATTATCTTGATTTAATTATTACACACTGAACCCATCACAACATTATTCTGCAAACATCTACATCTGTAACTGTTTAATTTGTCATTTAAAATAGATATTAGCTCCTTCAAAGTCTACATTTTGGTTGGTCCAGATTTACTCTTCAACCTTCTGATACCTGCCCACTTCAACCCCTCCTCCCATCCCATCTTTATCTCCTTGAAATTCTGCCTCTAGGAACGGACCCAGGGGCCAAGATCTCCCTAGATCTTACCTAGCACCTCTTTCAGCCATTCTTTCAACACTATCTATTTCTTTGTCACTTCTTGTGGACTCACAGAGCTGCTCTCTACCAGGCACCACACTTGGCTGGATTTCATAGAGCCATTAGCTGCCCTACTTTTCTAGGACCCAGAGGGGGCCACAGCAACCAAACAACAGAACACCCAGCCAAAAAAATCAAAACCAGATGTCTACACCAGGAATCACTTTAAACATTGTAACTCTATATGCCTAGGTCCCAGAGCAAAACCACACACATATACAACCATGACAAAATCTTTTTCAGAAGCCAGCAATCCTATTGTCATAGTTCCTGAAAAAAAGAATTTAGCTAAAGTACAAGGCAAGAACTTCAAAATACAAATGTTGAATGGTTCAAAGATCTTAAAGAATATATTAATAGTCTTAATAAAGACTGTAAAAACACAAACAGTTGAATGAAATAAGAAAAATAATTCAAGACATGAAAGTAGAACTTAACAAAGATATAGAATCACTAAAGAAAAATCAACTTAAATTAAACTGGATTGAAAAACTAAGGTTATCAAAACAATAACCTAAGAGATAAGCCTCACCAACAGATCAAAAAACATGGAAGAGAGAATTATGGGTCTTGAAGACAAAGCAGAAATAATGGACAGTTCAGTCAAAGAAAATACTAAATTTAAAAATCCAAGCACAAAACATCCAGAAAATCTGGAACATTATGAAAGACCAAATATATTATTAATAAGGATAGATGAATGAGAAGAAATCTAGGTCAAAGGTACAGATATATTTTTTAATAAAAAATTATAAAAGAAAAATTCCCCACTTGAAAGAAGAGCACAAGAGGCATAGAAAGCACCAAATAGACAGGACCAGAAAATATACTTCCCACAACACATAATAATCAAAGCGCCAAATGTATAGAACAAAGAAACAATAAAACTTTTAAAGACAAAGACCAAGTCACATATAAAGGTAGGACCACTAAAAAATAACACTGAATGTTTCAATGAAGACTTTGAGTCAAAACAACTGGATGGATATTCTACAAATAAAGAATGTAGATACAAACCTAGACTACTATACCTAGCAAAACTATCAATCATAATCTACAGAGAAAGAAAAATATTTCACAATAAAAAACAACATTAGCAATTTCTGTCCTGCTAACATAGCTGCACTGAAGGCACATAAAGGAATTCTTCAGTCTGAAGAGAAAATTAACAATATAGTAAAGAGGACACAAGGAATAAATAATCTCAGAATGAAACATTAAAAGACTTGGGGAAAACTTACCCCACAACAACAAAATAATATAATAGGCATCAATAAGGAGTTCTCATTAATAACTCTCAATGTTATTGATGATTTCAATTTTCCCAATAAAAAGACACAGACTAAAGGTTGGAATAGAAAACAATATCCATCTTTCTGCTGCATCCAAGAAGCATATCCCACCATCATGGGCCTCAGATTGTTAACTGGTATATCCACTGTGGTAATCAGTGTCGAGGTTACTCAAAATGCTGAAAATGGTCTACCACAAGATCTAGTTACACCATTCTTGTAAATATATCTAAAGGACTATATCTTACTACTAAAGTACTTGCTTATTCCTATCTTTTGCTGCCTTATTCATAATAGCCAGGAATTAGAAACATCCAAATTGTTCACTAAGTGATAAAAACATAAGGAAAATGTGGTACATTTACACAAAGCAATATTATTCAGCTTGTAATAAAAATGAAATTTTCAGGTAAATGGATGGAGCTAGAAACACTAATCCTAAGTAAGGTAATGCACACCCAAATAGACAAATATCACATATTTTTTCTCATATGTAGATGTATCCCTTAAGATTTAGATATATGTGTTTCAATCAGAATAAGCAGAGGAGTTAGGTAGCTAAGAAGGGACAGGGACTGGGAGGAGAGGATATCCCAAGGAAGAGAAAATAGAATTAGTGGAGGGGCACAGAGTCTTCCAAAGGAGGAAATAGAACATAGCGCTATAAAGAGATAAAGGGGACAGTACAATAGAAGGGTTAAATGGAAAAGTGGAGTAAAGGGAAGGGTGAGGAAGGGACTATGGGAGGGGATTTTTGAAATGTCATATGGAAACCTGCTCTAGTAAAAGTTTCCTAAAATGTACATATCTGTGAAAGAAATCTAAATGGACTTACCATATAATGGGGGAAAGAATGCCCCAACTACACATACCACGTCATCAAGTAAAATCTTGTTGAGTCATTGGCTGAAAGAGTCCCATAGACAACACACACACACACACACACACACACACACATATCTCAGGCTATTGCTAAGTATATTGGTTGTTCTCCACACCTGATGGTTGGACCCCTTTACTCAGGACAACACTTAATTCTGCTATTGAAAATAACAAAATTGAGCTTATACCCAACCAGAAGGTTTACCCCTACTGACTTGTGTTCATGATTCTAGAAGGTATGTTGGACACTACTGGAGGAGAAGAGTAATGATCTCTATCACCCAGACATAAACCCTGAAATCTACAACAGAGACATGTCTACAAGGTATACTGGTACACTAGTGGCACAAATGTTATGGGAGTATCCAATCACTTTTTGCCTGGCTCTAAGATCTATTCTATGAGATGTAACCCATACCTGGCATTGCTAAAATAGCCAAAACATGAGACTAGACAGTAGGGTGTACATATGAACTCATAAAGACTATTAGAGCACACAAGACCTGCATGAGTTCAAAATAGACAAAACCCCTCTATAAAAGGGGAAATGAACATGAAATCCCACCATTAGCCAAGAAACTATTTGAAATTAATACCTATTAGGAAAGAGAAAATTAGTTTTCTTCAATGGAGTATATTTCACTGGGTATGTTTCCATGCCTAGGAGTATTTGACCACAGAAAAAAGACTTCAAATGCTATTTTTGGTTCTTTTGTTTTGTTTCTGTGTTTTGTTCTGTTTTGTTTTATTATTTTTGTTTTACTGTTTTATTACTTATTATCTCATTTATTTTATTTATTTTTGCTTGTTTTGATCTTTAACTTTTGGGTTTTGTTTTACGTTACATTTTTTGAGAAAGAGGGAGAACAAGAAAGCATAAAGTTCAATGGGCAAAGAAGTGGGGAGAAGTTGAGGGAGAGGAAAGAATATGATCAAAATACATCATATATAAAATTTTTAATATAAAAGAAACTAAAGAATAAACAAAGAATAAAACTAGGTATATATATGTATATATATACATATATATACATATATATGTGTGTATATATATATATATGTGTGTGTGTGTGTGTGTATATATATATATATATATAAACAACAGGAACCACTTCTAGACAGAAAACAAGTAAGCAACTGGGCCCTTAGGCTGGACCCATTGAAAGCTTGCTTTCTTTGTCATAAAAATATAGACTGTAGACCAGAGTGTTTACACACATAGGAGGTGCTTGCCTCTGAACCCAGTGAAAACCAATGGGGCTCAAGATAAAGATACAAATGACAAAGCTAAGAAAGAATTAACACTGAACAAAAGCCTAAGCAAAACCACTTGCTCCACTACATTCATAGCAGCCTTATTTATAATAGTCAGAGCTGGAAAGAACCCAGATGTCCTTCAACAGAGAAATGGATACAGAAAATGTGATACAATGCAATACTACTCCAGTATTAAAATCAATGACTTCATGAAATTCTTAGGCAAATGGATAGAACTAGAAAATATCATCCTGAATGAGGTAACCCAGTCACAAAAGAACACACACAGTATGTACTCACTGATAAGTGGATATTAGCCCAAAAGCTCAGAATACCCAAGATACAATTCACAAACCATATGAAGTTCAAGAAGAAGGAAGACCAAAATGTTGATGCTTCAGTCCTTCTAAGAAGGAACAAAATACTCATGGGAGGTAGAGGGTGGGAGGGACTTGGGATGAAAAAAGGAGGGGGAGGGGGAAAGGGGGATGACAGAATCAGGTATGAGAGAAGTCGGGGATAATATACAGAGGGTCAGGAATTTGAACAGAAGTGTGTAGCAATGGGAGATGGGGGACTTTGGGTATCCACTAGAAAGTCCTAGATGCCAGGAAAGCAAGAGGCTCTCAGGACCCAACAGGGCTGAGATTAGCTGAAATGCCCAACAAAGTGAAGGGAGAACCTGTAAAGACCATATCCAGAGGCTAGGCAAGGTCCCCAGTTGGGGAATGGGGCCACCCACTCATCTCCAAATTCTTAACCCAGAAGGGCTCCTATCTAAAGGAAATATGGAGACAAAGTGTGGAGCAGAGACCGAAGGAAAGGTCATCCGGAGACTGCCCCACCTGGGCATCCATCCCATATACAGACACCAAACCCAGACACTATTGTAGATGCCAAGAAGTACTTGCTGACAGGAGTCTGTTATAGCTGTCTCCTGAGAGGCTCTGCCAGAGCCTGACAAATACAGAAGCGGATGCTCTTAGCCAGCCATTGGATTGAGCACGGGTTCCCCAATGGAGGAGTTAGAGAAAGAACTGAAAGAGTTGAAAGGGTTTGCAACCCCATAGGACGAACAATATCAACGAACAAGACCCCTCAGAGCTTCCAGGTAGTAAACCACCAACCAAAGAGTACACATAGAGGGACCCATGGTTCCAGCTGCATATGTAGCAGAGGATGACCTTATCTGGCATCAATAGGAAGAGAAGCCCTTGGTCCTGTGAACGCTCAATTCCCCAGTGTAAGGGAACACCAGGGCAATGAGATGGGAGTGGGTGGGTGGGAGGGAGAGCATCCTCATAGAAGCAAGGGAGGGGGATGGGAAAGCAGGGTTCGGGAGAGGAAACCAGTAAGGGGGATAACATTTGAAATGTAATACATAAAATATCCAATAAAAAAATCACTAATTATGAAACACACCTAAGAAATAACATTTATCAGCTTCCCAATTGCTTGCTAGAGGAAATACTTCTGACACATGGGTGATGATAACAGTTGTTGAGGTTACTTTGCAGAAACCTTTTACCAAAAGCAAAAGCAAAAGGCCCATCCATTTTTTTTACTAGAGTGTATAGATATCTGATGGATAATAAAAATCAGATACAAGAAGGTAGGGAGATAGCTCAGTCATCCAAGCATGAGAACCTGAGTTTGGTCCCCAAGTCTCAAAAAGTCTGACATGGTGGTGTGTGCTTGTAATCCTAGCATGAAGGAAGTGGAGATAAGTGGATCTCTGGGGTTTGCTGCCTAGCTGTCAGCCAGCCATCCTGCCTGTGGGGTAAGCTCCAGACCAAATGAAAGACCTTGTCTCAAATGAAGAAAGATAGACAATATCTAAAGATTAGCACCCTAGATTGATTTTGGGATTGCATACATGCACACCTAATGCACGTAGACCAACCACATGTGTGCCCACACAAATTTATACACATAAGCATTCACAAGCATGTGTACACAAATGCACACTCATGCACACATACACACATACACAATCACACACAAGATAAAAGACTGTCATCTCTGCCTTCATATTGTGTCTGTCCTCTTTGTCACCTCAATCTTTGAGTCATACTTTACTCAGCCCTGCATATAGTTGTCAATCATTTCAGAATGGTTGCCCAAAACTGTAATACAGGATTAGCTTGGGCCATTGCCCACAGAAGCAAATACGTATGTGTTCTACTCTGCCCTTGTATTTCCCATCAATTCCAGCAATGAAAGTCCTTCAGGTTTGTCAAGTTCTGCATGCAGATCATGCCGGCTACAAGTCATCAATTGCCAAAAGGAACTAACAACATATTGCCCACCAACCTTAGGACAAGAGGCTTGTGTCCAGGAAGAAAAACAGCTTCCAAAATTGTGCCATGATCCATGAACAACTACCAAATTTTAGCATGCCATGGAAAAATCGTGAGAAGTCTAACTCTCCTCTTGTTAAGTGAATATACTGGTCACTTCTAGATAGTACTGGCATACAGTTTAGCTAGGGTCACAATCCCAATAAAAGAGCCTTGTCTGTCCTAATAAATATGTGGCTATATCTCCTCTCAATTGCTTCTATACCCTAAGACCCCACCAAATATTACCATTAATTATATTCTGAAGCGAAACTAAAAATAATGTCAGCATAAATGTGTGGTTAGATGTTTTTAACTGTTGTACACATACTTACCATATTCCAGATTCCTGGCAGGTCGTCTTACCTTTCATATTTGTCATTAGTTAGACAGAAGATATCCCAAATTACTGTTGCTTAAGTAAATGCTAAAATTATGATAAACTTTAGATTTTATGTATATTTCCCTGTTATAGCAGAAATTTTACTGGTCCAAATGTTCTCTCCTTAGACTTATCTGGGCTAAATAAACATCAGAGAGACAAGCTTGCCTGAATCCGAATCTCCATGATAGCACTCACAGACCCTAAACTTGGAGCATTTCTACATCACATCAGGTGTCAGTTTCCTTAGTTTTGATATTGGGGGATATCAGTCATGTAAGTAGGGACTAGTAACAGTAGGGGACTAAATAATTTCCCTATGGTAGTCAGAACACTGTTTTTCCCTGGGATGTCATATAATTCTCTATGCATGAGAGTATATTACCTGATACAATGAAGGAGAATTTACGAATGGACTCAATGTCCTTAAAGAGTAAAGCAGAGTCTCAGGAATTGAGGAGACATGAGAAGAGATAGGGAGTTGGAGGCGATTTGCATTGAAGGTGGAAGAAAAGCTGCATGAGCTAAGGAATGCAAAGGGCCTCTGGAAGATGGAAAGGACCAGGAAACTGATTCTTATGGCCTCTAGAACAGTCATGCTCTGATTTCAGGACTGCTTTTTAAACTTATGTGGAAACACAGTTCAGGGAGAAATACCTGAAATCTATGAGGGTGATCTTGTGAAGACTTCTAGTAATGGGAGATATAGAACCTTAATCTGCCCTCTTCTGGAACCAGGCAAGGTGTTCAGTGGTGGGACATCAACACAGCCACAAAACCTTCGACCTACAATTTTCCATGCCTGCAAGATATGCTAGGGCAAAGGTGGCATAGAACTTGTTTGTGGGACTGGACAACCAATGACTGCAAAAAAAAAAAATTAAAAATGTATCACCTTCATGAGATTTTTTTTTGTATGTGTTTGGGAGGAATGGTGTGTGTGTGTGTGTGTGTGTGTGTGTGTGTGTGTGTGTGTGTGTGTGTGTGTATCTGTGTGTGTCTGTGTGTGTGTCTGTGTCTGTGTGTGTGTATGTCTGTGTGTGTGTCTGTGTGTGTGTGTGTCTGTGTGTGTATGTGTGTGTGTGTCTGTGTGTGTATGTGTGTGTGTCTGTGTGTGTGTATACAAACAAACCAGTGCCACGGTGCATGTGTGGACATCAGAGGACAACGTTGAGGAGTTGATTCTCTTCTCCCATCATGAGTTTCAGGAATCAAACTCGGATCTCAGGTTTGCACAGGAAGCTCTCTTAACAGCTGAGTCATTTCATCAGCCCTGATTTCATGATGGCTGACCTCCAGAACTTTAAAGTAAATTTGCATTGTTTTCAGCCACTAACTAAATGGCTATTTGTCATGGTAGCAATGGTTAAAAAAGAACAGTCTACAATGCTCAGTACAGTACTTGACAGATACTATCCTAGCCATATTGTAAACCTAAACCACACTGACCCTATAGGTCTAGGAGGTAACAGTGGGTTAAACCAACAGTCTTCTATGTGTGTGAGTTTAATATCTTTCCCCAGGGTGCTGAAGCTGCCCAAAGGACCTGTGTGACTTCTCCAACTCCAGTGTGGAAACAGAAGGTCTGCTCTCAATGAACTGACTTAGTCAAGAGCAACTGTCTTATTAGATCATAGCTATAGAAGACAGTCTCATTAATGCTGTCACAACATGAAATTTAGTCCTAACAACATAGCAACCTTATCACTACCCCTCCCAAACAACTTCACAGTCATGTGTGCCCTTTAAGCTACTTATGGGATGACACTTCCTGGAAAGAGTTTTGTCAGCATCAAGAACCATGCCAGTCTCAGACCTTAGAGATGATTTCCAGTTCCCGTGGTACTTAAGGTCAATGGCTGTGTGGCTTAAACCTTAATGAATAGAAACTATGGCAGCAGTGTCCCTGCCTTGGAACCATAGTTTTAACAGCTTCTGACCTAACCTTCAAAATGTCAATAAATTAGATTATAATGTAAGCTGTTCTAAATGTCTTTGAAAGAACAGATGAATGCTCTGCTATCATGAAGCCACCTCTGGGAAATTTGTCTTTAGAAGAATGGCTAGTTAATACTGTTGCCTGTAGCTGAGTTTTTACTATTGTTCTTTGATTCACTCTCGGCAAATGATAGTATTTCTGCACACAAAGAGGATGAATACCTTCAGTGCAGAACACCAGAAACAGATTTTTTAAAAGAAACAATAAACTTTGAAGCACTTAATCAATCCAGTTCTGTGATCTTCAATACCTTTAATTCCGTGAAATGTTCATATGATCATCTTGCTTCGTTCAGAGTGAGTTTATTGCCAGAAGGGTGTGAATTAATTGCAGCGGTGGATCACTGCTTCCGGCCATCCTATTAGATAAGAAAGAGTAATGAAGACATGAGAGGCAATCATTCTTAGAAATGTTCACTGGTGTCTCTCACCCAAAGGCAGGAGAGCCAAATAGTTCTGCCTGGGGACATCTCTCTTTTTGTTGATGTTCTTGTGGATTTCTGCTGAGCAATTTTTCCCTGTGCCAATTGCTCATACCCTGAGTAGTATATCTAGAAATGCTAAATTCTTAGCATCAAAGTTCAACTTTTCCACTGTATATATTTTTCCAGACTAAAGCCTAGATATGTGAGCACCTGCTTGTGTCAGATCCCTATTTGAGTTCCAGTTTCTCTCTGTTTGCAAAGACCCTGATGAGTATCCATGGACCATATTAGTATTTTTATGGCTTTCCTCCAACTCCTACTAAATAATTTTGAGACATTCTCCACCTAGTCCAAGTTGGGCTGGTGAAATCCTTCAGGGAGTTTGAGAATTAAAAGATTAATTAATTAAAATTAGTACTCTCTTTTAAAACTCTATCACATTTAAGCTTGCAATGTGATTTAATACTTACAGCTATGGTTTTTCACTTATACTGCATAGACTGAAGTTTCCTACAAGATTTCATTTTATTAAAGGTTTCATCAGTAGAGAAATGTTCAGAAGCACGCAGTCACAGAGATTCTTGACCTCAACAATGGTATTTTTGAACAGGTGACAGTTTTGGTGTTCTGGAAAGCTGTCCTGTCATTATGAAATGCTTAGCAGAAACATTGACTTCCATTAAACTTGAATCTAGTATCAAATTCCAATCCAAACATAATAATCAAAAATATCTTAAGAGATTGCCAAATATCCCTTGTGGGATGAAATCCTACCTGGGAAAAAAGCATCATTTCTGAGTTATGGAATGTGGGAAGTATGGGAAATTCCCAGTACGTGTTCACATCTTCACAGTTTTTTATTCATAAGCAGTTGTCTAAGAATACAGTAGACAGAACAATTTTGACAAGTATTTTAGTACTTACTGTACAACTTTACTTAAAGTAAAACAGATCCGATGTCTGTGCTTAGGAAGTGACTTTATATGAATACAATATAGTTTTCATTTGGACTTTATATATTGATGTTGCCTAGAGTATGTCATTTGTTTAATATTTTCAGAGGATCCATATTTAATATGCATGTACAGTTTGTACAATTTATGTGCCACAACAAAGCTTTGATTAGTAATTACCTCCACATGTTATGGTGGTCCCCTAATATTATAATGACAGAAACCTCCTATTGAGAGCCCACCATCTCAGTGAGCTTTATGATTGTTTATGGAAATGCAGGCATAAACAAACCTACTCTGCTGGTGGCCATTAAATGGCCGTGCATCTATGATGCTACCCATCATTATTTTAGAAGGTTCTCCTTTAACTAATAAATGTAAGCTTACTATAAAACAAAATGCAATGTTACAATCCTGGAAGTTTCATATATTTTGTGTTTCTCACCCTCTAACTACAAAGGGGCTAGCCCAAGTGATAAACTTAAACTAACTATACTGTCCAGCTTTGTGCAACAACAGTCTATAATATTCATTCATCACAAATAATGATGCTCTCAGAATATGCCATGCTAAGTGTACCTACACTTGTGTGGTTTATATGCATATGTATGTAAATACAAACATAATGTTGGATGTTGGTATACATATATATGTTTTATATTATAATCACTGATTATGCAGTAAATATATATATATTACATACCTAGTATGCTATTGTACTATATGTAGTATACATGTATAATGAATATTTTATTATAGCAAATCAAGAACATCTTCATCTACAAAACTAAACAAAAGGAAACAACATAAATGCCCACAAGTGAAAGATTAAGAAAATAAATTATGTCATTTCCATACAAGTGAATGTGTAATGGCAAAAGTTTTTTTGTAAGAATGGCTTATTATTTACTGATATAGAAACTTTGTGGTTTGGACTACTATGGAAGAGACTTTTCCTCACTAAAACAATTAGCTGTTCTTCTATTTGCAAAGAATTTTTCATACATATTAATTTTCCCTAGTTTACTTTTTATTGCTAATGACAAAACACTAGCCAGCACATACCTACTAAGGCTTATTTATAACATAAAAGAAACTTAGAGTGAAATCTGTATCTTTTGAGGTATTTAAATCATCCTTACACTTTGTAGAGGACTGTGTCTTTAAGAAAGTTTTTTTTTTTTTAATTCCAAAGTGGTATCAAAAAGATTATGAAGAGTAGAGTAGTCATTTGAATTTCTGTTACTCTCAGACTCTACATTCCAGGAAACAGCCTAAGGGAACAATCCAGGAATGAGGGAAGTCTAGATAGGACATCTAGAGTGAGAGTCCTAGAATTTACCACCAACACCTAAGGTTGATGGAGCCCAGAAGTGTGATGTAAGCTTGGATTCCAGAGCAGTGTTTTCTTGCTCTTTATACAAAACCTGTTGAGTGTGAATGTGTCAGAGTTTGGGAAATGAATCTCAGAATCCACGTGGGGGTTGTGAGGTACCATAAGACATAAGAGGCTGACTTCATTGCTTCTGCTATATTGGGTTGCATGGGAAGAGAAGGTTGATCTTTGATACATAGTAAAGCTTCTTCTTATTCACAAATTCAGCAGATACTAATAATATATTGTCAGGATTTGAGCGAATACAAGAAGTGATGTGACATATAACAGGTATATAGAGAGTAACTTCTATATGAGGAACATCTGTTAAGTACAAAAATCTGAGAAAATAATTATGTACACATTAAATAGTTTCATCCACACAATAGTCTTAGGTAGTAGATTGATTGGTTTAGGAGGTCACTAAGCCCAATGGAGCTCATTTAGCCAACCCAAGCCCAAGCCATTAAATGAGTATAAAAATAAAAGTTAACCCAAACTACAAAGTTTTTGACAGCGTTACCATGATGCCTTTGACATGTATATGATGAATTAATCACACTAATAATGGATATAATAAAATGCTAGCAAATTCAACAGCATACTACAAGAATTTTTCATCAGGAACAAGTAGGATTTATTTCAAGAATAAGAGGGTTGTTGAGCATATACAAACCAAAGTGTAGGATAAGCCATCAACAGAATGAAGGACAAAACTTATATGATCTTCCCAAAAGATGCAGGAAAAGTTCTATACATGTTCATAACAAAGATTTTCAAAATCTAGGCATAAAGGGAACTTACCTCATTATAACAAAGACTGTGTGTGGAAAAACTCAGAGCTAACCTCATAATCAGTAGATGTTAAGTTCAAAGCCAACGGATCACATTTTCTGACATCAAATTATAATACAATTTTATAATAAATAAAAAGTCTAAGTGTGTCATTGAAAACAAGCACATTAATGAGTAGGACCAGAGATACCAGATAAAAAGACAGATCTGCAGGCACCAAAAACATACAAAGAGAAAAAATGGTCTCTTCAACAAATTTTGTTTTAAATACTATATATCCACATCCAAAATGTCCCAGCAAATTTAAAGCCTAGCTCAAAACACAAAATCAGCCAAAAATCAGTCAAAGAATCAAACAGAAACTGAAGTACCAGGAGGACACAAGAGGAACTCTTGGCACTGAGCTTAGTAATAACTTTGTATCCATACAACAAAAATTCCAGACAACAAAAGCAAAATCAGCCCGGCAGTGGTGGCACACGCCTTTAATCCCAGAACTTGGGAGGCAGAGGCAGGTGGATTTCTGGGTTCGAGGCCAGCCTGATCTACAGAGTGAGTTCCAGGTCAGCCAGGGCTACACAGAGAAACCCTGTCTCAAAAAAAAAAAACAAAAACAAAAAACAAAAAACAAAATCAACCAGTTAGAATTCAAACAAACTAAAAGACTTTATACAGCCAGAAAAATAATCAACTTGTAATGGGAGAAAATGCTTGCATTCTATGTATTTCATAAATGCCTAATATCCAAAATTCACAAAGAATAAACCCAACAAAAATATAAATATCTCTATTGTAAAATGTACAAAGGCTCCAAATTAAAAAAAAAAAAAAAAAATTTAGAATCAACAGGCATGAGAAAAAGTGCTCAGCAATTCTAAGTGTACTATAAATCAAAACTACAAAGAGGTAGCATATAACATTTGTTGGCTACTATTTACAAAAGAAAAAGAAGAAGCCAGTACGGTCAAATGTGCAAAGAAACATGAATGATTATCATTGTTTGTACTACTATATGACAAAATTGTGCTCCTCTTGCTCAATTTTTCTTTTGGTTATTTACCAGCCGTTTTTATTGTTCCATATGATTTTTAAGATTGTTTCTTCTATTTTTGTAAAAATAAAATAAAATTTTAAAAGTGATTAGCTAAAAGGGTAAGTTTAATGATATGCATATCCTACTGCAATAAAATTTTCAAAAAGATATCATTGGCATTTTAGAAGATATTTGCATTGATCTGAGAGAATACTTTATCATTCATTTTGAGAACACTAATTCTGAGGAGTGTGGTCCCCATGTATTTGTCTTTTCAGCTTTCTTTCATGAAGGTTTTACAATTTTCAGCATACAGGTCTTTCTTCTCCTTTGCTAAGTCAAATCCTACATATCTTGTAGCTTGAGTAAATGGAAGTGTTCTCTTAATTTCCTTTTTGGAGATTTCTGTGTTGGTGTGTTGTACAAACAACACTATTGATTTTCCATATTCACTTCGTATTCTGTGGGTTTGCATGACCCATATTCCAGTTCCAATAACTGTGGTGGACTCTTCACCACTGTCTATCTATATGAGAAGACCATCTATAACACATATAATGTTACTTTTTCCCTTCTTATTTGAAGCTAGGACTGCTAATCTATGTTCAATAGAAGTAATAATGTTGGACATCCTTGCTTTGTTCCAGACCTTAGATATAGAGATTTTGATTTATCTGCATCTGCTGAGATGATCATGTGGGTTTCCTTTTGTTACTATGGTGTAGTATGTTAACTACTCTTGTCCTTGACCTTTCTTTCATTGACTTCATAATATTTCTTAGTGTTTGGTTCTACTGGTTGACTATTTTGTAAACATTTACACATTAGAATAGTTTTACTCTGTATTACACCATCTAATCCTTTCAATGAACTGTTAAATTTGGTCTAATACAGGGGGTTAAATTAAATATTCATAAGAAATACTGGCCTAAAGTCTTCTTTTCTGCTCTATTGCCTTTGGTTACTTTAGGAATTGAGAAGTACATACCTCATAAACTATGTGTGTAGTTTGTTGTATAATACATCAACACAGAAATGGAGTGTATGCTCTTCTGATATTTGAAAGAGACTGAGAAGGGTTAGCACTAAATCCTCTTTCAGTGTTTGGGAAATTCACCCATGCAGTCATATGGTCCTGGTTCCTTTTTGTTAAAGTTTTGATTACTAATTTAAACTCCAAGTCATTGCAATGTTCACACTTTGTTTCTCCTTAAAGTTGCAGCTCTCTAGAAATTTATACATTTCTATCTCTTTATCTGGATTATCTACTCTACTGCTGTATGTTTATGGTGGTCTCCTAGGAGCTTCTAAATTTTCAGCTATTTAGTAAACATGATTTGGGGCTAGGAGGCTTAGAAATAAAATTTCGCCACCTAAAACATTGAATTTACACTTGTTGGTTGGGTGTCTCTCTGTGTCCATGAAAGGTTCCCGTTTATATCATGTCTCTCTCCTCTCTCACCCTGTAGGATCACAACCACTGCAGCATGCATGATGGATCTTCGAAGATACCCTCTGGATGAGCAAAACTGCACCCTGGAGATTGAAAGTTGTGAGTTACTTGCAAAGGGGATGAAAAAGAGGGATGTTTACTTGACCCAATTAAATTCAACCCTTCTCTAAGTTAATTGGCACTGGGATATTTTTAGCTGCCACCTTTTCAAGGAATTCACAATCAGTGACATTTTCCCTAGTATTGATGATTCACGGGTCATTTCAGCAACATTATCTCTTTGGCCAATTAAGGAAAGTCTGCTTATTTTAATGCATAAATTTATAAACTCATGCCATCTTCATCTTATCTCATAACCTTCTAGTATCCAAACTTCATTAGGTTAAACAAAACAAACAAAACAAAACAAAAACACATTTACTCATCTGTTAACCTGAAAGACTGTAAATGGTATTTTAGAGAAACACTGGGATAGAGCACTGTTGTGTTTTTACTAGTGAAAAAACATATAACCATAAATGTCACCTCAATGGGCTTATGCTTTAGGTCAAAAAGTTAATGTTTTCCATGGCTGTGGGCTGATGTTGGTCTGTACTATAAGGCTGTTTTTCATTAATTGTTCTCTTAATAATGTGAACACTTTAATCACTAAGATCTAACCTGACAAACTACCCTTGTGTCATTGTTTTCTGGCCTTCAACCTGTAGACATTTGAACCCATTCATTGTGAAGAGTAGAAACAGATAATTTATTTGTTTTGAGAGTCACAAAAATATACAGGAGTTAACTCTATAACTTAATCAAATGTGAAAAATCATCAGCCATGTATTTTGGGTGTCTAAAATACTTTCTAGAGCTAAATGTCAAGAAGGAAAGGGAAATGAAAAACTCCCAGCTGACCTTCCAGTAGTATTGAAGAACAAATTGTTTCTCTACTGTGCTATTAAACAGTTACATCAACTTTGTAGTCTCATTAGATAGAATTAAAACTGTTCCTATAGAGATAGCACTAAGTTTAGACAGAACCATCATCCTACTACCAGTGGAATGAATAAGAAAATTCATAAATGTTCTTCAATTAATATTTTAATGTTAAAGATCATAAAGAACATAGTAAATACTAAAAGGCATTATTTATGAAAGTGTTAGTGATGACTTGGTTTACACACCAAAATGACCAAATTGGAAACATAAACATGATCATTTATTAATGACTGATAATAGTTTATAAATAGAATACAACTTTTGTTCAGCAAACAAATCATTACCTTTGAAACTGGGATAGAAATACCTGAATGGCTGATGGCCTGGTGACTAATATGGGTTTCCAGTCACCTTTGACTATCTGTCCACTGGTTTTGTGATTTTCTTAAACTTTGGCTTCTTTTGTGATCCAAAGCTGTCTTAAAAATTTCTAAGATCCTCAGCATTCAATCTTCAGCTAAGAAGCAATGAATTTTACAAAGTATTTGAATTGATTCTGTATTAAGATTTACCAGCGTATTCTCCCAAAATTCATATTTTTTTACAGTGCACAGTGAGATTTCCTACTTTGTAGATTGACATTTTTCTAAAGATACCGTATTTCTTCATTTATACTGGAAAGTATGTAACCTTTCAACCCATTCATCATACCGTGTAATGATCAAGATAATAAATAAGGCAGAAATTAAATATTGCCTACATAGGATTTATAGGGGCAGGGAGATGGTAGAAACTAAAACCTAAACAAGAACTATGGACCCATTGCCTTCTATGTATTAAACTAACAGCACAGAATCATATGACACTTCTCTGATAAAAGTATTGTGACAACATCTGAGAGTTATAGTGTCTAGAATGCAGAGAACTAAACTAACCAAAGACAAGGACTGTGGGGGGCATGGAAAGCCCAGGTACTTTTACTAGCCCAATTCTACTCCACCACAGACCTCTGCCATAGACAGGTGAGGAAGGAAGCAGCTCCATGACTGTTATAGCTGCTCTCAGCTAGGCCAGGAACCTGTATTAAGCAAAGAGAGGACAGGTCCAGATTTCCCAAGATTGTCTCTGCTAAAGGTCAGAACCGATCCTAGAAACTGAAGCAGAATTTGGCTCCTAGGTCAAGTGCCAAATATTTATAGTTAAAAGGGAGGGTGTCTTGTAGCATCAGCAAACTGAGCAGCCCTTGATTCCATTGAAAACACGTGCACCTAGTCACCCAGAAGGCTCAGTGATACATAGCTCTATAGTATGTTTAAAATATTTTTATCTTAACAATTGACTAACAGATATAAAGAAATGTAAAATATTAAGGATAAAACTATTATGTCGTGCAGGAAAACATGCCAAAAATATGGAGTCTAGATTAACTTGCTGACTTTTGCTTGCTTTTTTTTTTAACCTACATACAAAACAAACCGGTTATCCCTTGATGGTTTTTAACTCTCCATAAACAACTGTGTCATTTTATGAAATAGCTCCTCCTCAATTGATAACATATTAGACTACAGCTCATCTTTAATGAGTCTAATGTCAGTTAGACTATAAGAAAGATGAAGTAGACACTGCTCAATATAAGATTGAGCCAATCAAACTATTCTGTTATCCACCAAGTGGAAATATTGCCTACTTTCAGAATTTATTAGTTTGTATGTGTATCCCTTAAGGC
Organism: Uromys caudimaculatus; assembly: GCA_028551405.1. Classification (NCBI taxonomy): domain Eukaryota; kingdom Metazoa; phylum Chordata; class Mammalia; order Rodentia; family Muridae; genus Uromys; species Uromys caudimaculatus. The sequence goes on along the minus strand of CM052712.1, from coordinate 58,668,628 downwards.
TGGAGAAATGTTTTCCTTGGTTGGATCCTTTGAGATGAATTAAAGACGTTTTGCTTATTTTTTTTCAATTTTGTAATTATATTTATTTAGCCTTTGCGTTTTCCAGCTTGGCAATGCAAGCCACAGACTTGGGACCCAGGACATTGCCTCCCCAGCAGCGGTGGATCTCATCATATCTGTCATTATAATTGGTCCTAATAGCTTCCACTAGCTTAGCCAGAGCACCCTTGTCTTCAGAGTTAACCTGTGTGAAGGCAACAGTGGTGCATGTCTTCCTGTGGGCCAGCTGCCCCAGCGTGGCCTTTCCCTTGATGATGCAGTAGGGCACCTATGGGAACAAACTTGGCACTGTGGACAGAAGCCCCACGTGTCTGTCCTGGCACTGAGGCTCTGGATGGGACAGGAGACATGCAGGAAGTGGCCAAGCGTCTTCCCACACAGTCTGACAGGCAGGTCGGGGCTGTAGGAAGCCTTTGTGGGCCCTACCCATGGGTGGGGGAGGGGGCCATTCTCGGGGAACTCAGCAGCCATCTCTGTGGGTTCTCTAGCCCAGGGCACCACAGTTGCCACAGGGTGCCACAGACGGACTAGCTGGAGCGCAGCTGGGGTTCCTGCCAGCTTGGGGCGCCAGGCTAGCTGCTTAGGCTTGGGTAAATGGGAACTGTCTGGGAGTGCTGGGAAACCCTCGGTGAGAGATTAGACACCACTCCTTAATCGAGGGCTGGATCCCTTGATTCTTACGGCGGGTCCAGATGAAGAGACAGTCCATAATTCTAAGATGTTAATTTTCATCGTGGAGAGTGGTGTGGATGGAACTGTACCCCCCAAGTTCTGGGATGGGCGAGGCAGATATTGTAACTGGGAAGGGGCATGGTTAAGCCTCTAGGTGTCTCATTAACATGGGGATGTCTTGGGGCTGTGTGGCCACACCTCTACCTGAGGAGGGCTGATACATGACCTTGACTGGAGCCCAAAGCCTCCCGGGAGCATTGGCATAACGTTTTCCAGTCCCTTGTGGATTGTTCCACTGGGTCGCCCAGATTTTACGCCTGTGCTCAACTGGGTGCCAGATTGCCTGTCACAGATCACTGCCCCACAGGCACCCCCATCTTTGGACACAGGGCAGGCAGGAAAACCACCAGCTAGAAGCAAGCATGAGCTCAATGGGGTCTACATCATGGGCAGTCACCACCAGCTGAACCTTCTTGTTCTCCACCAAGGTGGTGACTGTATTGACTCCTGCTCAGAGGACAGGTGGTCTCTTAGTTGGGACGTCCCCTTTGCCAGCAGCTTTCTTCTCAGCACAGGCCAGGAGCCTTTGCTTCTTCTCTTGCTTTGTCTCTGGCCTGTACTTGTGGCAAGCTTAAGCAGCTGAGTAGCTGTTTGCCTGTCCAGGGCCTGGGTGAGCTGGCTAATGGCAGGAGGTACTCTGAGCAGCTTATAGAGGATGGCTCTTTGCTGCTGCAGCCTGATGTAGTGGGACCATTTGATGAAGCATGAGATCTCTCTTAGGCTGGATGTCCTCTCTAAAGCCAAAGTTCTTGGGCCTTTTCTCAAACAAAGGATTGGTCACCTTTTTGCTCTCCTGTTTCTTCACAATGGCAGGGGGCCAGGGCCACTTTCTTCCCCTTGACCTTCTCTCCTTTGGGCATCTTGCTTGGCTGGAGGAGAGACTATTTTGCTTATTTTTAATGCCATCTAAGTCCAGTGTAAGGATTCGGTGAGTTTATTGAGTTTACTTGTAGAGGCTACTCATGTGTGAGGATTAAGTTAAAGGATTTTTGGTGACACAAATGCATCCCTGAAAGACCTGCCCTGCAAGGGTGATGATAACTCACAAGAGCTAGCATCCCTGAGCTCTCTGCATGACCCTTCGCAGGCAGCACAACTAGTCAGTTCCACATCTCAGCATTTATTATCGATTATATAAACTTAGGAACCATCCTTGTGAACCTTGTAAGTTTCAAACTACCCTGACACTTGTGAACCTGGTTTACTTCCTAAGCCTTGTAAGTTTGGTTTCCTTTCTGAATCTCAAAGCATCTCCCTCTTGGATGGAATGTTTCAATTCAAAGAAGCCCCAGTTCTTTCAAAGTGCTCTGGTTTAGTTGTTGTTGTTGTTGTTGTTGTGGTGGTGGTGGTGGTGGTGGTGGTGGTGGTGGTGGTGGTGGTGGTGGTGGTGGTGGCTGCTGCTGTTTTCTATGTTCTAAATGTTTGTGTCTCCCTAAATTCATGTTGGAACCTATTCATCAGAGTTATGCAATGATAAAGTTGGTATAGGGAGTGGAGCTCACTTTAAAGAAGGTATTTCCCAGAGCGTCATCTTGCCCTGACCCTTTAACTCACTATATCAGGACATAACCAGAAGGACCATATGAAAGAAAGTGACCCCTCACAAAACACCAGGACCTGCCAGTGCCTTCATTCTGGACCTCCCACAGTGCAGAACTATTAAAGCTTTGGGGTATTAATCTCTGCTGTTTATGCATAGTTTGTTTCACTAAGTTTAGCATCTTCACATCCCCTAGGGACTAAAATATGAATGCAGCACTTGGTAGTACTCCTTCATTTCCAATTTTATTGATCCTTCACCCTGCTGATTAGAAAGAGGAAAGAGTTCATTACATGGTTCACTACCCATTTGTTAAAACCAAGACTAATTTCTGGTGAGAGATCTATAAGGATAATATATTTTATAAGTATCTCCAATAAATTTTGATGAGCTGCTTTAATTTTCAAATATAAGAGCAGTTTCAACTTCTCAGATTTGAACCTACAGTCCAGCACTCCTTCCTTTGTACAATTTCATACTATACAAATATATCCTAAGATTACCTCAAAATGATGATAAATGTGTCATGCTACCCAAGAGCAAGATAGAAGAAAACCTAGTATTCTAATTCCTTCAATGATTAATATCATGATTTTGCCTTATCATGATCCATAAACTGTCTACACGTCACCTACATAAACTACCATGAAGTCACCAAGCAATGGTAAAATCCAGGGACACCTGGTTATTTTCTTAGGGGTTGTATAATAAAAAATATTGCCTTCATGTACTAAGTTTAAGACCACTCAGTCTGTTAGTCCTACCATGGTACCATTCTACTTAAATGCTTGTTTGTAGCAATGTGTACACAGAATTCTAAGTAATAGTCATGTTTGATTATAAAATAAATTTTATAAAATATTTTTTCACCCACAAACATAACAGATTAAAAATAATGTACCCACCAACTTAACCTACTATTAAATATTATAAGCAATTATGATATTTTTACAGAAATGAAGTTCTAAATTTTCTTTATGTAATGTAAAATAATAATATCTGTAAATAAAATCAAAATAGTCATTGTGTCCAGACATCAGACCCAAGTAATTCTATAAAAGTATCAAGAATGGCCCCTAAATTAAAAATCCTGTTAAGATCATTTAATTCAGACTGAGTAAGCAAGGGACCTAAGAAGAAAAATTTAGAGAGCTACAATTGCCATTTCTGGATATTTTAAGCACTGTGATCCAGGAGACAAAATATGTCATCAAAGTTATGTGATAAACTGGGATTCTCCAGGAAAATAAAACCAGTAGAGGAGAGGGGGGGAGCCAAGACAGATACAGAGGTTTAAATTAATTATAAAGAATTGGACCGTGCAATTTTGAGTCTGGCAAATCCCAAGGTACGTGGGTTGAGTCAGCACCTCAAGAGCTAATGGCAATTCCCATCCAGATACAAATACCAAAGAACACACAAAGCCAGAGTAATTCAGCTCCAAAGCCAACTGACCGAGGTAGAGCCAGGGTTTCCAGTCAAGTCCAAAGAAGGGAATGAAGCTGGTGTCCCAGCTTGAGGGACAGCAGGAGAAATTCTCTCACTTGGAGAAGAGCCAGTTTTTTTCTTCTATTCAGATGTTTAGGTAATTGGAAAAGGTCCAACCTTGGAAAGGCAACCTGTTTTCCTCATTCTACTGACTTAATGAACCTCACAGGAGCAGCCAGAAGTCTCTCTGGTCATATAGCTTAACCACTGCATGATCCAGTTAATTCTGGTCAACACCAAGCTAGGATGCCAGTACAGATGCATTCCATTGTATTTGACTAACACATCATGAGTTATGAGCCCACATGGCTCAAGTAGGGCTCAGGGATTTCAGAACAGTAGATTTAGAATTTAAGAGAAGTCATTTCAAGTAAGTAGCGGTGGCTATTCATGAAATAAGTTCCTGACTAAGAAGAAAACTTCATTTCCCACGTCAATTAAATTGGAAATGGCTACATAGCATTAATAATGCCAAAGATATCCTCAGTAGGAGGCCAGTTTTATTTTATAACCTTCAGAGTCTCTTTCAACCTCCAAACTAGAACTCTTGGGCTTCATTCAATTTCATTATTTCAGCAATAATTTACTTTATGCACCTGCCTAAATAATATTAGTGTTGAAGTGGTCCTAATGTATTAAGCAAAGCTGAATACACGAACATATAAATACTCACAAGAAAAATATGAAATATGTGAAACTTCACAGCAGAAACCTTAGAACCATTCTTACTTGATCTCTGCCTGCCAAAGCATTCATTTTGATCTAAAAATAATTTAAAAATACCATCTATAGTGCACTGCATGCTTTCTATTCATGGTTATTAAACACCAAAAAATAAGAGAAGTAAATTGAACTTCATGAATGATTCATGGGTTCCCTTGCTTTATGTCCCCATTGTCAAGGAAATTAGCAGTCTTGGATATCTCCTTAGATAAATTTGATTTTGTCATATTCAGTAGACTACTTAATAAAAATGAATATTTCAAATTATGTTCATAGAAATGTTAATAAATTTTAGTGCCTGTAGCTTTTTTGATGAGTAGAGGGGGGTGGTTAGAGGATGGGAAATTTTCTGAATTTATTCCTTTATCCAGCATCCTTTCTGTTCTCTCTCTCTCTCTCTCTCTCTCTCTCTCTCTCTCTCTCTCTCTCTCTTTCCCTCCCTCTCCCTCTTTCTCTCCATCTCTCCTTCTCCAGACCTCTCCCACTCCCCCTGTCCCTCTAAATTCTCCAGTGTTTTGCAAGTTAACACATAATTCAGTGGAGAAATAGAATTCCAAAATTATAAAAATTAATTTTGCAATCGATTTTCTTATAAAGCTACCCTCAGAGCTATTCAAGTTAACCTTATAGAATATTTTCCATATATGGAAAAAATTTATATCTATAGATAGATAGATAGATAGATAGATAGATAGATAGATAGATAGATAGGTAGATAGATGACATATTTCAGCTTCTGCAAATTTCAGCTTCTTTCTTTTGAATAGTGGAAGGGTTGACCATTTGCTACTAGCACAATCAAAATGCACAATTGGATAATAGAAGTATACAGTAAAACTCACCATATCATCTAAACATTACCGAGATTCATTAAGGGCACATTTTATGGTGAAGATCTAATTATCTAGAATTAGAAAACTATGCTAATGGAGGAGTGCGATGCACTTGAGATCCAAACCTGTGATAATAATGATAGCTGATATTATTGATTACACACTATGGTCAGGTGCTTTACAAAGATATCCCATTGAGTTCTCATCACACACACACACACACACACACACACACACACACACACGGACTCAAAGAATCAAGATAGTACTTATTAAGTCTCAAAACCATAATATTATCAATGGGACTTTACTTCAATCTGACTTGTCCATCTAAGACTTAATATTATAGCTTCTGAAGAAAAATCTTTGCCCTTGTCAGTTTCTTCCCTCTGGTTGTCTGACTACACTGGTGACTTTAAGGGGTACTCTGTTTAGGCAGAGAGCAGATCTGGGGGGAGCATATTTTAATTGGTTCTCCTTTTCATTGAATATACTCCAGATAACTCTTATGTGGATTGTTATTTTGAGAAACTAAATAGTGATCTATTTCAGTTATTAACATTATTTTACTGGACCACTCTTATAAGTGAAACATATCACAATATTCAGAATCCCTTTTTCTCCTACATGACTACAAATAGAGCCCCTGAGTCTGTGTAGTTCTGGGCTTGTGTGCTTCAATAGTCTTAGAGCTTCCCAATTCAGTCTGGTCATAAGTAGGCACATTAACAAGCATCTACAACCCGAACCCGCGAGACACAGGGACCGAGGTAGGCGGGCCTAAAAACTCCCCTGGATCCCAAAAGCGGGCGGCTGTGGCAGGAAACTTCTGCCTGGGACACTAGGATTCCATAGACAAGCAGCTCCGGGAGGAACGCAGAAAAGCCCATAGCAG